>CM053784.1:268168916-269368916 GCA_028749045.1 Cupressus sempervirens | reverse complement strand
AGCTAGAGCAGGGATGGATAAAGCAATCAGCTTGTTTGGCTATTCGTGGATCAATGAAGTTATGAGTGCTACCAGAATCAATGAGTATAGTAAGAGGGATCTTCTTGAAGAAACCCTGGACCCGCATGGTTTGTGGAGTAGTGACTCCTGCCAAAGCATGGACAGATATCTCTGGTGGAGCTTCTGGTGAAGGAGGTTCAGGCTGGTGAGGCTCAACCGCATCATCCACTGTTTCCTGAGCATCTACATATTCTTCCAGTTCCGGTGGAGAATCCACATCCAAGAGATAGAGCTTTTGCTAAACACATCTATGGCCCCGAGACCATTTCTCATCACAATTATAACAAAGCCCTTTGTCTCGCCTGACTCGCATCTCTGTTTCAGACAAGTGCTTGATCGGAGTAGTTCTGGGAGCTGGTATGACTGGAGGGTTGTGAGAACCTGTATTTCTGAATGGAGCAAAATTAGATCTGGAGCGTTGTAGAGCACTAATCTTGTCTTCCGCTAACTTAGCCAACCCAAGGGCTTCCATCATTGTAGTAGGTCGAAACATTTTGACTTCTGAGCGAAGTGCATCCTTCAGACCACTGACAAAACAACTACGGAAGAATTCATCAGACAAGCCCTCTGTGTGATTAGCTAATTTTTCAAACTCTGTCTGGTATTCTCTTACAGTGCCTGTTTGACGCAGTTTAGTAAGTGCTCCTGTGAAATCATCAAAGGAACTAGGGCCAAAGCGCTCCAAAATGAGGGTGCACAATTCTCTCCATGTTGGGCCTACATTAGCCTTGATGTACCAACGGAACCATTGAAGAGCTTCATGTTCCAAATGAAAAGATGCAAGGGGGACTTTGTGGTTATCCAAAGTATTATGCAAGCTGAAATACTGCTCTACCCTATAGATCCATCCAGTCGGATCAGAACCATCGAAGCGTGGAAAATCAAGCTTTGGTCCACGGAAATTGCCAGAAGAGGACCCAGTATCTCCTGAATGGTTTCGGCTCATGGCCGACTGCTGAAAGTTAAGACCCAGAATTTTGTCATCCAGATCTTGAAGTTTGGTTTTGAGGGATGCCATTTCTTCTTCCATGATTTTTGCTCCTGTACGCGTAACAACCATAAAGCAAGGTTTTTTTTTTTTTTTTTTTTTGGAATGGGTAGAAGATGAGAAACAAAAACTTTTTTAGTTACGGCAAACTTGGATTTGGGTAAAACTCAGATAGGAAATGGGTGTTCGACGGGTGGTGGGAGACTATCTGGGGACAAGGGAAACAGAAAAATGAGGGTTTCAAGGGTAGGGAGGTGAAATGAGGCGAACAGTCCAAGAGGGATAAGGGAGCAAAATGAGGAATTGAATCTTGTGGCTCAGTTTGGTGGCGATTGGATGAGAGGTGAAAAAGATAGGGCAAACCCTAAAATTAGATAAATGAGGGATTTAGGGCTTTGATATGTAAAATTTGGGGTTGGGTCGCCAAGGAAGGAAGTATGCGAAATGATATTGCAGACGGTCTGCGGAAGTATGAGCAGAAACAGAAAGCAAACAAGGAAGCTACGACTAAAAAACAGAAAAATTTTTACTCTTTTTTTTTTGAACAGTCGACTTAGAAAAATTCACTCACAGACAGAACAACTGAAAAGAGTTATTGCAATAACAAGAGATATTAGAAGTGAGAGGAACCTGAAGGCCACGACAGAAAAAAAATTTGATGTAATTTCCACCCAGCGAGCCCAAGAGAGTGCTCTGATACCAGATGTGAAGAACCTCCTTATAGAAATATCGTGAGAATGCTCGAAATAACAGAATACAAAGTGATAGCAGAACTCAGAATGAATCTACTGATCGCAGGCCACTTCGAGGGGGTAACCTCCTTTGAGCAAGCTCAATACAATAAATTCGTCCGTACCCATCAAGGGCCTCAACCTATTCTTATATACTGAGTACGATCTAGAAAAGTAATACTACCTATGCATGTGGGATAATAAAATATACTCACGGGACGACTTACAAAGCATATGCGTCCAACAACACTACTCTGACAAAATAAACAGAAGGAACACACAGGTTCCTAACAGAGAGTCACTGCTCCTCAACCTCATTATGGTCTCACTTCCCAAACCCACACTAGTTATTAGGATGCCACATAAGGAACATGACTGCAGTGAGGGTGTGATGAGTATTCACTAGCCTATCTTGCATTGATTTACTTGTATCGGCATCTACCATGCAATCATGGATTTTTTTGTATGGGTGTTGTAGACACCTAAAATTGGGCACATCTTTTAATCAGGCCTTTCACTGAATTAGCAAGGGTTTTAAGGTTAAAATCATATGTATTTTGGAGAATTGAGGATAAATCAATCAAATTTGATTTTAAATCAAAAATTCAAATTAATCAACTATTTGAATCCATTTGAAATTTACACATGAAATTCAATTTTAAACAAATTAACATGTGCATTTATACTCAAAAATCAATTTTATATTCAAATATCTCCAAAATCATATTTTAATCAAAGTGGGATCATGAAAATCATATTTTATTCAAAATGGACTCAAGATGATAATTTAATATTTGAAGTGGGATTCTCCATTATTAATATTTTATTCAAAGTGGATCTCATGGATATTGTTATTTTATTCAAAATAATAATTTAATATTTGAAGTGGGATTCTCCATTATGAATACTCTATTCAAAGTGGGTCTCGTGGATATTATTATTTTATTCAAATAATAATTTAATATTTGAAGTGGGATTCTCCATTATGAATACTTTATTCAAAGTGGGTCTCGTGGATATTATTATTTTATTCAAATAATAATTTAATAATTGAGTGGATTCTCCATTATGAATATCTTATTCAAAGTGGGTCTCATGGATATTATTGTTTTATTCAAATAATAATTTAATAATTGAGTGGACTCTCCATAATGAATATTTTATTCAAAATCGGTTCATGGATATTATTTTAATCAGAGTAACGAGAATCACCCAAAAATTGCGTGAATCGGCGATTCAGCGATCAGATTTATGGATGGCAATTTTTTTGGAGTCGGAAATTGCCATTGCCAATTTCATTGGGTGAATCGCCTGAATCGCCCAAATCGGCAATTCATCCAAAAAATCGCCCAAATCACCTGATAAAATTACCAAGAAATCGCCCGCGGCCAATAAAGTATGGACTTGTAAAATTAAAAAAAATCACTTTTTTTTTTACTTTCTTTTTGACCTATTCTATTTGTTATAACCCTAAAAGGCCTTCTATTTGTTTAACATGAGTAGAAGAGAGAAAAAATGAGAGAGAAGAAGAGAAAAGAAAAGCCATAGGTTTCTAACCGGCAAGAAGGAAGAGCACAAAAGAGATCAACAATCCATTTGGGGAGGCCATCAATTGCATTGGGAGCATTAAGGAGCCAATCTCAACACTCCTCAACTCATTTGCAAGAGGTAAGTGCTCATTTTTTTTTCGCATGTTAGTGTATTATGCATTTTTTGTTAAATTTTTAGTGTATTATGCATTTTTTGTTAAATTTTTATAGTTTTCAAGATTTTTAGTTTAGATCTTGAATGTTATTTATTTTTACTAAGTTACAAATTAGGGTTTGTTGTTTTGTAGCTTTTATTAGCTTCAAACTTTGATATTTTACATAAAAAAAAGTATTGAAGCAGCCTTTGCTTTCATTTTTTGCAAATTCGCAATGGGTAGAAAAGATGAATGTTGGAAATATAACGAAGAGTTTCCTGGAAGAACCAAAATATCAAACAAAATGTATTTTTTGTAAAGAAAAAATAACTTTTGGGTGTATTTATAGATTGAAATACCACATTGCTGCTATAACTGGACACAATGTTACAATTTGCACTCACCAAACTCCTGAGGCAAAATGCACTTGTTTAATGGCACTAGAAAAAATTGAAAAAGACAAAGCCAATAGGAAAATGCAACTTGAAGGGTTAAGGGGCATTGGCTCCCATGTCCCCGCATCTGCAGCTGCATCCACATCTGCATCTGCATCAGCTTCCGCATCCATAGGTTGTGTTGGAGAGGGTTCTTTTAGGCCTCCTTTTTATCCTAGTTCTTTTGCTCGTGCTAGTGCTAGTGCTAGTGCTAGTGCTAGTCAATCACATACTGAGACAGAGTCCCACACCAACCTATTGCAGCCTAAAGTGCGGAAAAACAGAATGGATAGTTACTTTGTGCCCCACACTACTCCTAGTTCCCAACCCACGCTTGAGGGCATGGATTTGAACAAGGAGATTCATGATGCTACTAGAAAGGAGATATGCAAATTTTGGTACTTTTGCAACATTCCATTTATTACAGCCAGGTAATTGATTCTTTTTTCTTTGTTTTTTTTAAAGTTAAAATTAAAAGTAAAAGTAAAACTTTAATTATATCTACTTGTTTTATAATTTGAGTCTTTGACATCTAAATTTTTATTTGTGACAGGGCTCCTTATTGGCAGAACATGATAGATGCAGTTGCTATTTGTGGTTCGGGATTTAAAGCTCCAACTGAGGCTGAGTTGAGCAGATACCTCTTGGATGAGATGGTAGAGGACATGAGGGCTGAGCTCAAGGAGAACCGAAAGGAGTGGATTGCAAAAGGTTGCACCATCATGACTGATGGTTGGACAGATAGGAGGAATAGAACACTCCTCAATTTTCTTGTATCCTATGGAGGTGATTGATCATTCTACTTTCCTACATACATAATTGTAAATTTTGATTTTTTGAATGCTAATTTGTTGATGATCCATTTAATATTCTAATTCATTGTTTTGTTACTTTTAGGATATACCATGTTCATCAAATCCATCGATGCTTCCGCACATGTAAAAAATACCACATACTTTGTGAGGCTATTGAGAAAGTCATAGCAGAGGTGGGAGAACAAAATGTGATCCAGGTGGTGACGGACAATGCAGCAAGTTATGTTGCTGCAGGTAAACTTTTATCTTTGCAAGTTTTCAAAATAAATTTATTTGAATTTTGAAATTTGAATTTCTAATTGACTTAAAATTGTTGTAGGTAAACTTTTGATGGAGAGGCACCCCACCATATTTTGGTCCCCTTGTGCGGCACACTGCATTCACCTCATGTTGGAGGAAATTGGCAAACTTGAGTTTGTCAAGTCATGTGTGGAAAGGGCAAAAAAACATATGCAAATTCATTTATAATCATTCATTTGTCCTTAGCACAATGAGGAAGTACACAGAAGGCAAGGAGTTAGCTCGCCTAGGTATCACGAGGTTTGCCTCGAATTTCATCACCCTGCAGTCCTTGTTGACATCAAGGGATGAATTGAGGAGCATGTTTGTTGGGCGGACTGGATTTCCTCTTCCTATGCTACGACCACTGCAAGGATAGATGTGGCGGATTGCATATTTGATGAGGATGGCTTTTGGAACCCGCTAGAGAAATCCTGAAGGTAAATTTATTGCAATTTAACATTTAGTATTTTACTTTTACTTTAAGTTATATTATTTTATATTTAAGTTTTGACTCAAATTTTTTGTTTTACTTTATATGTAGGTCACTGAGCCCCTTGTAGCTTTGCTACGAACTGCTGATAGGGAGAAGCCCTCTATGGGCTACATTTATGAGGGCATGGAGAGGTATGGCCCTATTTGGGACATCATCGATAGGAGATGGCAGAATCAGCTCCATCGACCCATCCATGCAGCAGCTTACTTTCTAAATCCGGCATTTCGTTTCCGTCCTGAGTTCAAGGCAGATGCAAAGGTTCTCACTGGCTTATACACAGTGATTCAGAGGTTGAGTAGCGATGAAGATAGCGCTACTGCGATTGTTGAGCTAGACCAGTTCAACAATAAAGAGGGGCCACTTTTCTTTGGCAGGATGGCCATAAATGCTCAAACAACACTACAGCCAGGTAAAAATTAAATAATATATTCAATGTTCATGAATCTAGATTCTAAACTTAAAGTTGATTATGTAATTTTAGAGTTAACTTGTAATTTGTAAATGAGACTAATTGTTTCTATTTTCCCTTATTGCAGATAGATGGTGGAAAATGTTTGGGGCCACAACCCCAAAACTTCAAAAAATTGCCATCCGTATTCCGAGTCAACCAAGCAGCGCTTCTGGATGTGAGCGCAATTGGTCCATGTTCGAGCACATCCATTCGAAGAGGAGAAACAGGTTGACAGTGCAGAAGTTGAATGATATTGTCTTTGTTCATTACAACCTCCGTCTTAGGCTCAAACAGATTTTGGGCACTGACTCCTCTCCGATCATTCTGGAGGAGATTGATCCAAAATCAGAGTGGCTCACAAAGGTTGTGGATCCAGTCTTCACTGAGGAAGACCGTGCGTGGGTTGACCAGGTGGATATAGAGGCTGAGGCAGCTAGAGCACGTTCTTCAGGCATTGGTAGACGCACACGTGCACACACAGGCACAGGCCCTAGTGACATTCGTGAGCCCATCTTACATGCAGGAGATATGGCTCGGCAGTCCTCTAGGACCTACATTAGACGCCTTGCTACTAGGCAGACTGGATACTCTGAGGCTGAGGCTGAGGCTGCCGCCGAGCTTCAGGATGATGTTGAGGATGATGATGATGACTATGAGTCTTAGGCTTGAGCTGGAGCCTTGTTTTTATATTTTGTTTACAGATATTGATATTGAATCATTGATAGACCTATGTTTCAAACTTTCATGGATCTTCATCTTAGATTCTTACATACATTTATGATTTGATGTCTTATGGATCATCTTACATACATTCTATGATTTAAATCATTATGATCATTTGATTTCTATTTACTTCAGCTAGCCTACAATTTACATTTTAGATAACATAGTTACGTATGTGATGGATTTTATGTTCCATGTTTATGTATGTTAAGTTTTAACTTCTATTTGATGATGTTATAGTGTGTTTAAGTTATATTCAATAAAGGGTGCATGAAATAAGTTTTAAATTGTTAAAATCTTTAAATTTAAAGGGTTTTTTCAAATTTGCTGATTCATCGCCGATTCATTGCCGATTCACGATTCGATTCGGCCTTGCCGATTCCGATCCGATTCTGATTCTTGTTACTTTGATTTTAATATTTAACCTTACCCTTGGTAAAAACCAAACTTTACCCCAAGCTCTTTGAAAAATCTATAAATACAAGGCATTTCTAGAGCAAAATGTTCAATTTTTTAGGCATTGGCATTATAGTTCATTGTTGAGAGAAGTATATGCATTATTATTATCATTGTTATCATTACCATTTTTAGGATCTATATTTGTAGAGCAATCTCATATCTATACTTTGTTATTGTAGTTCGTAGTTTCATCTGCAGGTTCATGTTAATTTGTGTATTCATGCTAGTGTTGCATCATTTCATGTTAGTCATACAATATCCCACTCTAGGATGTCACCAAGATGCCTGATCTAAGAGCAAATTAGCCATCATAGTTAGGGAGAGATGAGATGTTCTTGAGTTGAGAGAGTTGTTTCATTTATATTTGCTACATATCCCTTAGATTAACTCACTCTCACACACTCAAATTAAAGTCTCATGAATACACAATTTTCCACTGTGTACAGGTGTAACTGAACTTTAAATATCATGGTACTTGGTGTAGGTTTTATCTTAGTCCTAGTATCATACATTCCAATTATTGTTGTGTTGTAATATGTCATGCATTCCAAATATTGAAAAGTATTTGATTGCTTTTGCTCTATGTGACAAGTATACGAAGGATGCTCATGCTTGGTGGTACCTTAATGGCCATACATCACCCCACCTCCAAACTCTTGCAATCAAAATCTTATCACAAGTTCTTTCATTTTTATTGCACCCTCTAAATTTTTATTTATATTGTTTACTTGTAAAAATTACAAAAAATATTAACTTTAATTTGATTGACAATTTTTTATGACTCTCCCTTTGTTTCAATAGGTTGCTAGTTCCTCTTCATCTGAGTGAAATTCAAATTGTTGGAAATAACAATGGGGAACTGAATACTAAGAGGGGGGTTGAATCAGCACTTCAAAACTTTAACCAATAAAACATTCACCACACATCCATCTCTCAATATGCATGTAAGCTGAAATCGCTAACTAAGCATGTTCATCCATAGCAGGAAACAAATAACACATATGACACAAGATATTTGGTTACCTAGAAAACCTCCAATGAGAAGGTAAAACTAGGGTGGGGATGACACCCACAAATCTTCACTACTACAGTTGTAAAGTGTATCCAATTAAGGTTACAATAACTTTGATCATAAACTATGATCTACCCTGTGAAAGGTTTGCCCTGTTAAAAGCTTACAAAGACTGTTAAATCTCACCCTGCTAAAGGATTTCAACACCTTGCTAAAAGTGTGTCTAGTTAAAGGACTTCAACTTACAATAAAGTAAACACCCTATTAAAGGATTTACAAAAGCCTATTAAGACTACTCTGTTAAGAGATTTGACTGATTCACCTGTTAGAATGTTTCAGCATTGATCCTTCAATTAGCACTGGTTTGCTAGATATCAGATCTCCTCTTTCCAAGTATATCCTTGATCCTCCTGATCAAATATGTCTCCTCTATTCTCTAACTGCTCTACTCTATTCTCTATAACTGATTATGCAATTCATATCTCTGTCATAACCTTCATAATCACCATGAATGCTATGCCTCTACACATGCAAACCTCTTCAATCACACACAAACTCTTTAGGTTTTGCCCTCCTTAAGAAGACTTAGGTGACTCAAGGTTAGGTAGGGATCAATGATTGTGATTCATCCATTTTGCCGCTTAATTCATCCCTTTATCTAATTGGTTGCATGTTCTGCATAGAGATTCTTAATATTCCTTCATATATATCTTCTAGAATCATAAAACAATCCTTAAATTGGCCCAAAAACGGTTTACATAGGAGTTTGTGCCATTACAAACAACTATGTCCAAAACTGTTCACTCAACACTTGAAACGTATGATGCTCGGCATCCACTATATCCTTAATGTTGGAACTTGGCCTCTGAATGACTCGGCACTCACTATTTACTCAGCATCTGAATCACTCGGCATGTATTAGCTTGCTCGTCATCGAGTGACTCGTCACTAACTATCTACTCAGCACATACTATATATTTTGCTCCGCATGCATTATCTGACATCTTATGCTCGGCATGCACTAAGTTTTGTTAAGTAATGACTTAAGTGTATTGTCACTCGTATGTCAAAACCAAAATGAGATCAACAGTACATACTCCTTCATTCACTTGGTAAAACGCAATCAAGTGGCAACAAGGCAGAAGAACTAGTCTATGTGCATTCCAACTTATGCCTTCTTACTCATAGTCAAAATGAGTAGAAGGAAGGGGGCATAAAGTTTTGGGATAAAGATCCAGAGAGAACTGATTTGGACTTTTGAGTTGCATCACAATCTTTACTGGATGTGCAGACAAATAGCAACTTTTCTTCTAGTGCAAGTGGTTGTGGGGTTGCATGAGATCCTAATCTACATACATCATCTGATGTCAATGATGATGCTCATATTGGTGTTGATGAACTTATATGATGCATAATTAGTACTACTAGAGTAACTACCAGATGTGTTATTTTAATGTTGAGCCAATAAACAATTGATTTCAATTCAATAAATCTATCATAAAATTCAAGTTTTGACATACTGATAACAAATTAGTATTGTCATATTTTGAGTTTGTAATATTAATTAAAGTTCTGAGTTTTATTTATCATGCATGATATGTAGTATTCTAAATTTTGAAGGCTGCAAATATTTATATAGTTATGATTTTAAATTTTTATTGTTTTTCTTTATTAGCGTACCCAAACATACCCAACCTCCCCAAAAAAGTGGGTCGTACCAGCATACCCGTACTCGGCAACTTGATTTTTATGGAAAGAAAATACAAAACCCTTCCATATTTTTTTGTGGAGTACAATCAATTAACCCAAAAGACCATGATAAAAGCCCTCACACTGCAAAAAACAGGTCCCAGTGGCAGCAAGCAAAACAACTCACCACAAAAACCTACATGCAGCAAAACACCAGACTTCGCTGGTAAAATATCACAAAAAGTGACCAAACTTCATCATGCAGTGAAACAAGAAAAAACTTCATGCAGAAAACAGCAAATGCAAGCAACATGCAACTCACATGATCCTCAGGCTCCCATGTGGGAAGTAGACTCAAACCCACTCTAGTACCATGTTATAAAACGTGATAGTTTGATATTTCGATATTAAACAATGGAGATTCAATCTCCTTAAATAGAGGAATTAAGAACAAAGAGTTTCCTAAAAACAAACAAACAAACAGAATAGAAACACCTAAAAGGACCATTATAGAAACATTATAATATTTGATAATGGCAAGGGGAAATACTATGAATTATGTCTACACAAATACACTCAAGTAGATCAATTTGTCACAAGCTGACACAAGAAATATGTTTAAGTAATTTGCATGCATCCTATGCTTAGCTGTGGAACTCCAGTCTTTCTGCCCAATTTTACTGTAACATTCAAGTGGGGTTGATTTTACTATAGACTGCGTATCTTTGCTGCAATCTTTCATCCTCTCGTATTAAAGTGTGAGAAACAAATCCATATCCTGGTGGCTAGAACATTTGCTTCTATTTGATCATTTGAAGCCAAAATTTCAAAGTCAAGATCCAAATGAGAAAGTTTAAAGCTAGAAAATGATGAATTCACAACATGCTGCACATTTGACATGAAAATCTTTTGTATCAAGCAAAATCAGCATATAATTTTTAAGATACAACAGATTGTTCAAAATAACATGTTAATTTTACCTTGCAAGAAGATTTTTCTGTGTATTGAGATTGTAAAAGAGCCAACAAGACTACCAGCCTCATACTGCAAGGCACTGCAAATGACATCTCAAATATCAAAAGCTTTTAAACAAGTTACAGTATGCTTAAGTTTTTAACTAACTTTGACAGTGGTAGTTGTGCATTTTATGAAGTATGCAGTCACCTTTCATGTAGCTTTGAACTAACCGTGCTGGAAATTTATATTCTGCTGTTGAATTACTAGAATCAAATTGAGCACATTTGATAGTTTCTATATCTGTGGCTATACCAGAGGAAGCTTCAGCCTTGCCATGGAAAGATCTACTCACTTCCAACCCAATGTTGACTGGATCATGCAAGCTAATTTTTGCAAGATTATTAACTTGGTCATTCAAAGTTGCAGACAATAGCAAGTTCTGAATCCGATACTCATCATTAGAAGGATCATAATTAGCTGTCTTCTTATTCCCATATCCACGTTGCCCTGATTCCAACAGGGTCAATATCTTTGCTATGTCTTTACCAAATCCTAGGTCCAGAAGTCTGGTTCAAACAAAATATATATTTGAAATGACAACCAGCTTGAAATATAGAAAATTAATTGTCAAAAGGAATGATAACTCAAAACTTATTAATACAAACACTCTTAGGAAATAAAACATGGGATCGCATCAAAAAAACATTATTGCTACCAATATATACACATGCTTCACCTATAAATAAGAGTTTTAAAAGGAAAAAATTAGCAAACATCTAGAACTATAATTAACTGTATACTCAAACAAGAAGTATTAGCACGCACCTGTCTGCTTCATCAAACACTAACCAGCGAAGGCAACTGTGAGAAAAAGAAGAAGTGTTCTTTAAGTGGTCCAAAAGCCGTCCAGGAGTAGCAATTAGAAAAGTTATTCCTAAAATTGGAGAATATGTTAAATATCAGAAAATTTTCCATTTCTCATAAGTTCTAGGCAATCGCCTGTGAAAGAACAAAACAATATTAAGTTTGCAAGTTTTATATATATATACTGTCACAAGGTTTGAGTTCGAGTTCGTGTTCAACCACAATAAAATTTGGATGAAATTTGACGACAAAAATAATTCAGAAAAAAAATTGTTATTAAGTTTGCCTTATATAATTGTTTTTTTCAAAATATTTAATAATTTTAAATTATGAAAATAAATAATATTATACTAAATTAAAAAAAAAAAAAAAATTAATTTCAGAGTACTAATAAATTTCAATTGTTAAGTTAAATATTTCAATTTTTTTATTTTAAATTAAATAATTTAAATTTCCAAATTTTATATAATTGTAATTTATAATCTACCAAATGTTTTAATTTACCAAAAATTTCAGACTTATCAAATGTTGGTTTACAATATTAAAAAAGAATAATATTAAATTGAAAATAAAGTAATACCTACAAATATAATTAAAAAGTTAAATGCGTAGATTAAATATTAAAAAAGACCATTTGTTATCACTTTGATAATGTGCCTTTCCATCATTAGGAAAGAAGAGCTTCCGTTTGATAGCGACCTAGAAATTTGATGAATTAAAAAAGGACTGATAGGACTCGCGTCAACACACAGGCTTCGAATGGTTGTTACAGTCTTCCAACGATTGAAATGGTTGGTTGTTAGACGCATCCAAATACTCTTATTTTGCACTCAGCTAACTCACGATTTCTTCAACTCCACATTTCTCCTTGGTCTCACTCAACATTACGCACTAATGGTGAAAAACTCTGATTAGAAACCCTAATAAGAAATGCTCGTCATTTTTTGAATGAATTTCAAACCAATTTTTACGATTTTTATGTAGGAATTTAAGGTTCACCGAATTTTGAACTTCGTGGCCAAAATTTGGCGAACCTTGTGACTTAATGTGCTAGACTTGGATAAAGTCCAGGCTTGGGACTAACATTTTAACATGCCTTGCAATTTTGTCCTTTGGGAACATGGTTACAAAGATAAAACATCCCTGAGCCACCCCAACTGATCCTACAATGATCTTCCCAAATAAGGCTTGCCAACCACCCCCAGAATGTCCAATAAATTTTTTGAAAGACACAAATTACTTGATATATCCAAAATGCCCTCTAGATTTATTGTTCTAGGGGCATCTGGGCATCCCCCGAAAATTGAGTCACCCATCCTTGTGATAATTCAGAGTACATGTATATTTATGTCACTTTTTAAAAAATTGAAGTTCAGGACAAGATATTTGTATGGAACCTTTGGTTTCATAACAATTTTAGATTACCTTCTAGGAAAAATGTTGCTAAAAGAACTTTAAATGTTATAGGTAATAGTACAAGGTGTGTCTCCTTAATAGCAATATGGGACCTAAAACTAGTTCTTTGAAAGATCATTGCATTCTCTCAATTATAAACAAGCGGTGAGGAATTTAAAGACTAATTATTTGTGGCATTTTCTACATACATTGTAGATCATATGTTTAACTTTTTTGAAACTTTCAAAAAATTTGAATCATATTTGATCAATTTTTAGAACTCTTATTATAGTTTTATAACTTTTAGTAAGTTGTTCGTTCTAGTTCAAATTCAAGGATTCTGTTCATGTGAGTTTTGTTCCACTAAATATGCAAGATGAAACACTTGATGTTATAGAATGAAACACCAAATATCAAACCCTCTCTTAAATAAGGAATATCATTTGCTAAACAATGAATATGGATTGTGTAATCAACTGAGACAAACCCAAGGTTCCTTCTTATTGTGGACTTACCTCAATTTTGTGATATGGTATGATGGATACCACAAAAGGACTTATGTTGTTCAATCAATGCATATCAGCTATTTCAACTTCTACCAACAAGAAGTTGCTAAGGGATAAAGGGTTCAAAAACCTATTCTACTCCTAGAATGCAAGAGACTATGAATGTATTTGAGACTCTAGTAGACATAGTTTAGCCATCAACATCAACAATGCTAGTCTCCTAAGGTAAATGTGAGATGTTCAAATTATAAGTAATCCAATAACACCATCCATCGATGATTATTAATGTGCAGGAAAGAGTCAAAGTTAAGCTTATGAATATGCCAGTTGACCACGCAAGGCAAACTGGCAATCTGCAAGCAACTAGTGGTATGGTCTACACGAGTTCAACAAAGATGCATCCACCATATCGTCCACTCAACTAAACACTACTTTTAATCAACATGAAATGAAATCCTAATCTAAGTGAGAAAATGAAGAAACCACGCAGTACTCCAAGGATTGAAGTAATCCACCATGATGACCAACAATAAATTAGCACTTACTTTGATAGCATTATGGCTAAAATTTGAATAAGTCTCTCCCTTTACAAATGAGAAGAGTGGGATTTTTATAGGAGCCCCAAATACAATGAACAAAAAAAGATTAAATCAAAAACAATGTCTCAGATTTACTCAAAGAAAACCCTAATTAGGACTGCTACAAACATTAAATGCATCTCCAATAAGAATGAAGAACCATAAAATGAGCTAATGAAAAAATTCAAGGGCATGAGGACCAATGAGAAAAAAAGAGTTCCTTAGTCATCATATAGTTTATCATCTAGAAGATATTCCTTTCTCCTTCTCCTTAGCAAATTCCATGAACTTGAACATAAGTGCATCAAGATCATCCATAGCAATGCTGAGCAAGCTGCTATGTTGTAGTTTATGTAAAATTTCCAGCATAGATCTAACTAAGAAAATAAAAACAAGAGCATTGCACATAATAAGGAATATTACAGAGCAAATAGAGCAGAGAAAACAGAGTATTCAAACTCATCTTATTCCATAAAAATTGCTTGATTACAATGTTAAAAACTACTATATATAACAGCAGCATATAGGGCAAGGATAAGCAGCATATCCATTCATTATGCAATTACAAACTGAACGTGACTAGGAGAAGAAGCGGTGATCCAAAAATCATGGATCAGAACTTGAACAATCTTGGAAGGTGAATCATGCCAATCTCAGTAAAACCAGCACTTAACTGATTGTCACCGTAAAACTGCATTGGAATTATTATGCGCTCTAACACCCCCTCAATTCCAACTAAGGAAAATGATAACTAAAGAAAGAAAAGATGCAGCTAAAAATCTTGTGACAAGAAAATTGTAGATAATTGTCTATAACAATCGCCATAGTGCTAATGAAGAACATTATTCTAAACCGAGATGATGATCAGGATCAATCTACATGAGTGCCCAACATAAGACTACACAAACAATGAGCAGATGGCAAACAAAGGCAAAACATCTGTTAATCAAATCGAAGATACAATAGATAGTAATTTGCATAGCTCCCTCAAATAGAGAATAGATGGCAAACAAAGGCAAAACATTTATCTGTCAAGGATGCAAATGACACATAAATCGGTACAAGTGACCCTAACGACACTACTCAACCATGCAAGAATTATTGATGATTGAAAATACAGGTGCCAATCATCTATAAATCTGATCAACTATGGAAAAAAAGGAAGCATTCGCACCAATAGGCATGACAAGTCCACTAAAACAAGTGTCACTAAAGAGAAAAAGAAGATGAGATCCTTGCGAAGAGAGCATGATCTTGGCCTATCTCAGATGTAGAATCAGGTCCAACCTCTGTTGCCATGACTTTTCAATACAAGCCTCTGCTTCTGAGCCTAAGCAAAACTAGAGGCTTCCATTTGAAATAATTGCATGACATAAGAACAGAAAAGATTGAAAACTTCATTCTTTCAAGCTCTAATCTGTCACACTTTCAAACAAAAACTCACATTTACTTTCCAGCAACTAGGCTCTGATACCATGTAAAATTTGCCACATAGATCTAACTAGGAAAATAAAAACAAGAGCATTGCACATAATAAGAAATATTATAGAGCAAAGAAAACAAAGTATAAAAAAATCATCTTATTCCATAAAATTAGCTTGATTACAATGTTAAAAACTGCTGCATATAACAGCAGCAGATAGGGCAAGGATAAGCAGCATATCCATTCATTATGCAATTACAAACTGGTTGTGACTAGGAGAAGAAGCGGGCTCGAAAATTTATGGATCAAAACTTGAACAATCTTGGCATGCAAATCATGCCAATCTCAGTAAAACCAACACTTAACTGATTGTCTCCGTAAAACTGCATTGGAATTCATGTGCTCTAGCAGTTTAATCACCTCTAGTCTCTCCATGTTGGTATCAAGTATGTTGTCCCAATTTGAAGGATGCTTCTGTAGAAAATTGATGGAAATCATGAGAGAATACCATCCAACTGACTCTTCTTATAGGATTCCATATCCCTTAAGTAAACTAATTGAGATTTAACCAATGAGAAAATAATGTGTTCCACATGTCCACTTGAGAATGACTATGATTGGGTGATCTTGGACCATCAACGTGGAGCTCTCTGATTGGTTGAATGATAACTAGAGGCAAACAAAGAATAGATGGCCCTAATGACACTTATCAACCATGCAAGAATTATTGATGATTGAAAATACAGGTACCAAATGTCTATAAATCTGATCAACTATGGAAGCAAAGGAAGCATTTGCACCAATAGGCATTGACAGGTCCACTAAAACAGGTGTCAATAAAGAGAAAAAGAAGACAAGATCCTTGCGAAGAGAGCATGATCTTGGCCTATCTCAGATGTAGAATCTAGTCCAACCTCTATTGCCATGACTTTTTGATACAAGCCTTTGCTTCTGAGCCTCAACAGAATTGGTGGCTTCCATTCGAAATAATCGCATGACATAAGAACAGAAAAGATTGAAAACTCCATTCTTTCAAGCTCTGATCCGTCACACTTGCAAACAAAACTCACATTTATTTTCTAGCAACTAGGCTCTGATACCATGTAAAATTTCCCGCATACATCTAACTAGGAAAATAAAAAAAGAGCATTGCACATTATAAGAAATATTACAGAGCAAATAGAGCAGAGAAAACAGAGTATAAAAAAATCATCTTATTCCATAAAAATAGCTTGATTACAATATTAAAAACTGCTGTATATAACAGCAGCAGATAGGGCAAGGATAAGCAGCATATCCATTCATTATGCAATTACAAACTGGTCGTGACTAGGAGAAGAAGCGGTGATCGAAAATTTATGGATCAGAACTTAAACGTGTAAAATTTATAAATCTCAATTTTCTAAATCTTGTTAAGATACTGTTATTTTATTTCTGAATGTTTATTGATGATTTTAAATAATGTATTGAAACTGTGTATATATATATATATATCTCTGATTTTATGTGTTATGATCTGCAAGTGTGAGAGTACGATTTCCACTGTAATTGATCTACTTCACACTGCAGATCATAACATATATATATCAAGTTAAGGGCACAGTGAGAAGACATGATGAAAGGTCACGTACCAATAACCCAATGACCAAGAGTCGGTTCACAAAGGTTTGAAACGGAAAGCAAGATTAGTTAGCATTCCTTTGTCAATGCTATGCACCATGTAAAGTAATCAGCGGTATTTACATAAGTACATTTGTCATCGATGGTATAAGGTAATACTGATTTACGTGTGCATTATATGAATCGCAGAATATAATAATTATGTGCTATCGGCATTAGTGATTACATTACATTATATAAGTGTTTTAGTCTACTCTTGAGTATATATATATGTATATATAATATTATATATATATATATGATAATAGTAATAATGAGACATATATATATATATATATAATATTATATGTATATATAGATATGACTACTGTAATCAGTTATGCAAAATTTATTTTAGGATAGTAATGAAAAAATACAGATTCAATTTCTCACAAGCTAACATTCTTAACAAAACGATCTTGGCATTTGAATCATGCCAATTTTAGTAAAACCAACACTACTGATTGTCACCGTAAAACTGCGTTGGAATTCATGCGCTCTAGCAATTTAATCACCTCTAGTCTCTCCATGCTGGTATCAAGTATGTTGTCCCAATCTGAAGTATGCTTTTGTAGATAATTGATGGAAATCATGAGAGAGAAAACCATCCAACTGGCTCTTCGTAATGGATTCCATATCCCTTAAGTAAACTAATTTTCGCTGCCAAAATCATTATGATTGGTAGCAAACATCATTATGTGGGTAATGAAAAAAATGCATTCCAAATCAAATTGAGGTTTAACCAAAGAGTAAATAATGTGTTCCACATGTCCACTCAAGAATGACTATGATTGGGTGATCTTGGACCATCAACTTGGAGCTCTCTGATTGGTTGAATGATAACTAGAAGCCATCTCAGCTTGCTCATCTTTGATCCTTGTTTCAAATTTGTTTCTACGTTCCCTTTCTTTAGGAAATTCTCTCATTGAATTGTTCTTGATATCTCAATTTTCTTGAAGTGACGTAATTTCCTCTATTGACCATGGACATGTAAACCTTCATGTACTTGAACCTTTGATGATGGTAATCCTTCTTTATTTGTAGATTTGTTCCTCCTTAGTGTTGATGTGAGTCTTATTCCACTATAACAGAGTCAAATACTCAGGGAAACACCAAATGCTCAATTCTCTCTTAAATAAGGTCATCTCTCATGTTAAGCTTGCAAAGTAAGATCATGTAATGGCTTCAAGGTTCTCTTCAATTGTGGATACTTGCTTAGTGAAATAATGTGATTTGTTGGTAACTTAGTTACCGGATTCGTAGGTTGGATCCGGATTCATATCCGATCCAGATCCAAATCTGTGGCTGGATTCATCCGGATTCGTTTGGATTTCTTTGTTTTTTTTGAAATTTTTTTGTTTTAATTTTTTTTTTTTTTTAGTTTTTTTCGATTATTTTCTTATAATCGTTATGGATTTGATCCATAGATTCATACTATGAGATGATTTAGAATCATAGATTCCTACTTTAAAATGATTTAGTTTTAGAATTATGTATATTTCTCTCATTTTTTAGTATATATAATGCATATATATATATATATATATATACACAAATCCTCCACGAATCATAATTGGGAAAAAAAAATCATGAATCCGCGGATCCGATTCATGTGCCCGAATCGGATTAGTTTCATGAATCGGTAACTAAGGTTGGTAATCACCAAGGGGGCACACGTTATTCATTTAATGGATATCAACTACATGCACTTCTAAGGATTTACCTTCATGTTGTTTGTTGAAAACGTGGATGAATGCAAGGAAGCAAGGATGAACTTGAACTCTACTAGATGTAGCTTTATCAACGACTTTATCCACCTAGTACAAGCTTTTAGGATATACTCGTGTAGCTTTTAAGGTATGCTAGTACAATTCACTAGCTCACCACACAAGGCACTCCTAACATTCACTAGCTGGTGGCCCTAGTTTACATCGAATCAAATAAGTACATCCATAATTACTTTCAACCAACTCAACTACTACAACATAAAATGAAATCTAATCCAAGTGAGGATTGACGAAACTGGACAACACTCCAAGTCAACATTAAGTGATCCACCATGAAGATGAACAATGATTTATTAATCACCTTGGTGGCATTATGGGAATAATTTGATCAAGTATCTCCCTTAGCTAACTTATTCTACTCTAGCCTTCTCCTCTTCTCTTCTCCTACAATCTAATGTATTACAAATGAGAAGGCCTTGGCCTTTTATAGGTAATTAATTACAATGAAGGGTCAAGATCAATGGCCAACATTTATCCCTAACCCAAATTAAGGTTGGCACATTATCAACCAATTACATTAAAGCAACATTATGTGGGCCAATAAGAAAATCTCAATACTTTTGGTAGCCAATGAGAAAATGGTACATTTGGCATAACATGATTGACTTTGTATAAACTTGAATTTTCTAAGAGGTCGAAGACAACTAGGTGTCACCTCAACATCCTTATGTAGACTTGATTCATATTTTGATAAAGAGAAAATATCTCTCCATACTCAAAAATTTTAAGCCTTCAATAGTGATGGCATATTCCCAAATTGCTTCATCTTCTCAAAATTTCACCATCTATGTTCTTGGAAATATTCTCACCATCATTAATTGAATTTGCATCTTGAACTTGTAGATTTAGTCTTCGTCTTCGAAATTTGTCTTTGGCAACCTGATTTGAGTCCTCTTTTGATAATATAAATTAAACTTCCTTCTCATTAGGAGTTTCAAGCTTAATCCTTGCGCTACCAGATAATTATGAATTGTCAATACTTGGTAGTTAGTCAAAGGGATAGGTAAGTGGAACGGTCATGGCGCTTGTCGTTGTAACCTTTCAACCCTTATATATGTTATGTATTTGCATCCGAGAGACATGATATCATATCAAATGAGAGTCATGGTTGGGATTGATGTAATTGTTGATATACCTAGTGCAGACATTATAAGCATTTGATAATTTTTTTAAGATGCTTGTGAGTTTTCTGAAACATTGTGTTTTGTGCTCTATGTTCTGTGTTATTTTGTTATGTTATTAGTTATTCTCATATGTATTAACTGAGTCCCTATAGGGAAAACATTTGGCACAGTTGCCTATACAAATCTAGGAGTGAGGAGAGAAGTGCATGGCGAACGAAAAATAATGTGCCAACTAATAAGTGGAGGTAGTCGTAGTGAAGACAACTTTTTTCAAGAGTTATTCAAAAGAAAGAGAGCATTGATGTCACACTTTGTATCCATATTGCAAGCATCAATAGAGACCCACTTGCTAAGGGAAGCGACAAAGGAAGAAGTCCCTAAGAGCATAGTGTGAAGTTCCATTAGAGTAAGTCTCGTGGTTGACCAATTAATGAGTTGTCTTTCACATCTCTTGGAAAAAAACTTTACTAGCCCTACAAAACTCATAGGAAGAGATCAACAAGGAGAACAGATGCCAACAAATCCTCCTAAGGTACAAGGAAACAGATGAAAGGAAGCAAAGGAGCACAACAAGAATAGAAGGCAAAGAAGCTTGTACGCTTGGGAGAAAAATAATTAATGCCAAACCTTCTAAACAAAGAAAGAGATCACGAGTAGATAAACGACTACAAGGCCATACAGAGAGCCTTCGAATTAGAAAAAGTAGAGTGTAGGTGAAGCCTAAGAAGACTTTCTAAGGGACAATCGGAAGAAGGGTTACCCGGAGGGAGCCAATGGGGCATCGTGATAACTGAACCAGCCAAAGGTGAAGGGTACACATAGAGTACGGAAGAAGGATACCGCACGAAAGTAAACGATGATGAGCAAATCAAAGAAACTAGAGGAACCTTAAGGAGGTAAAAGAAAATCGAGGGGAAGTATAGGAGACCAAGACAAGGACATAGAAGACACTAGTGCAGCCAAGAGTGTTAGAGGGACACAGGGGCAAAGTTGTTAGAACAACGCGTCCAGTTCTAATATGTCCAGTTTGGTAGCTCAAAACAACAAAACCATTAATGTCATTGAAACAAAAGTGGCCTAAATTCGCAAGGGATGAGAACGATCTTGTACGATACTACCGAAAGTGAAACAATTTCGTGGGCAATAGTGTAACCGACCATTACGAATGGGCTCAACAATTTCTAGAGACTTTGCATAAAGTGGCCATAGATTGGTACTCTAACATTGATAAAAAATATTAACTACGTGTGATGACTTGAAAAAGAATATCACAATGAATTCCAATTGCTTTTGAATGGCAATGAAATTGTGGTAGAGATATATAGACAAAGCAAGGAAAGAATAAGATTGTTAGAGTGTATGCTTGGTGACTAAAGAACTACTAAGAAAAATGGATAGTCAGCAAGCAAACCACTGTAAGAAAATGTCGTTCGCAGGACTCAAACCCTCCTAGAGGAACAAAATGAAAATTGATCCTCCAACATCGTACGCAAAGGAATACAAAGAGCCATGAACTTCGAAAGTGAGAACAAAACATCGAAGAAAAAGAAGGGCAAGTCATCAAATGATGACGACTGCTCAAGCAAAAGGAGCAATGAGGAGTCCAACAAGAAGGGACAAGCCCTTCAAAAAGATATGCATAGAGTGATGGAGTTCAAAGCAATGAAGCGCAACGCCGGTAAGAATGATGAGGGAATTCAGTTCACGGATTGCAAGGAGGGTCATACAAAGGGCACATGCCCAAATAAAGCATTTTGTGACATTTGCCGACTTGTAGCACATTTCACCAAGGAATGCCCATATAATATGAAAACACAAAGTCAACAAGTGTTTTTCACATAGGAGCAATCGTCTACATCCGCAATAGCGGGCACCTTTCAGTAGACAAACACAAATGCACCATCTAGCAAATACCAAAACAACCAGCAGAGAGACAAAAGTAACAATAGTAACAATAATAATAATACATCATCTTGTTTCTTATTTCATTGTAAACTATAATTATAAAGCGTTGCTAATTTGATAGGTAAACGTATAAGCTTCTTCCATGGTTGTAACGTTCATTTCCTTTTGCTGTAAGGTTTAACAATTCCATTCAATTACAACTTCCACCTGTGTAGTTATTCCAATTAGGAAAAAATATATATCCCCCTTAGCGTATGGTCAAAAATAACTCCCCCATGTTCATTCTGATCAATTTCATTCATAATTAGTTATTACTATTGTGATGTTCACTGCATCCTAATCTCCTTGATCAACGGAGGTAGACTCTACTTAATAGTTCACAATATATATTTAATGATTATTATTGAGCGGGTCCATATCTCCATCTAGCAATTCAACTTCTACATAGGCAATTCATATATGTTTATAGCTTAGTGTTGATTTCCTTGGATCACTACAAATGTAATGGCACTGCCATTGTGGTATGTGCTTTTCAAATGCAGATCCAAGTGTACATAAATAGGAGTAGAAGAGACATGTCTCTATGTTAATCAATATTTGTCATTAGACATTATTAACAACTATATATGTATATGTGTGTGTGTGTGTGTGTCTAATTGACAATAAATCAAATGCAATAATGTTTAAACAATAACCATAGGGGATAGAATCTGGATCAAATCAATCTGACTGAAGCTACAACATCAACACTCCCTCTTAGCTAGGGAGGATAAACACCATGGCCATATATTACCTAAATGTAATATAAGAATATCTTTGATCAGAAGATATTCAACATTTCGATATCATGAATATTGACCTCCAGAATATCAATTTGCATAAAATGTCAAAAATGTTCGCAAGGTATGTGCAAACATATTCTCATAATGATTACCATATGAACATACATGGTCTAATTAGGGAGCTTAATCCACCATGCAAGTAATATTCTATTATGATTTGCTTAGACATCATAAGATGTCCATCACAATAGAAGGTCGTGGTCTATTTAAGGAAATTAATCCACCATGCAAGATATCATCTATTATGATCTACTTAGACATCAAAAGATGTTTATCATAATAGATGGTCATGGTCTGTTTAAGGATCTTAATCCAACATGCAAGTTTACGATATATTATGATTTGTTTCAAACATCATAAAAATGTCTATCACAATAGAAGGTTAACTTATTGAAAGATCATCACCTTTCAATAACTTCTATAGATACAAGTGATAATCATTTGGAAGTTATCACTTCCTCATGATCTACGCAATGGATAGGCCCATTAAATCATACAGTCACATGTATGACACCAAAAGTTTATATTAAGTCAAAACTTCCTCTGATTCATCAATCTTCCGAGCTCCTTTACCTTAAAAGTGTCAGACTCCCTCTGAATCGGATATCAATCTCCCCTTTTCTGCAAGAACATACTTGAAGGAAAAGATCAAGGCAAATAGCTCTTGGAGTATTGAAATAAAAATAAGACAGAGACTAATTCTCTAGAATAATAAATTTCTCATAATAAGATCATTCCAATATAATATAGATAACTAATCTAATTTAAATATATGTTTTCAACAATAATATCCTATGTAAATTAAATAAATGGCCAAAACTTACCTACCAATATATTAATAAGGCATCTTAAACTATATTTATATATATTTAAATTTTATGAAGGGTTCAAACCTACGAGGCAACCCAACAAAGGCATGAGACCTGTAAGCTACCAACTAGTAAAGGACGCCACTGAAACGATTTAGGAACCCGATACAAGCACACTCGTGCTTGAAACAATATATTTCATAAAAATAATTATAAAAAAACTTCAATAATACACCATAAATACTTACCATATTGGCACTCCAAATTCTTAATTCAATCGTTGCACTATGTCTTTAATAGTTATATGTTTCCTTCAACATACCTAGTGGACATTACTAAACAATATACACAGAGTGTGTTTATTTGTGGTGAGCCGCTGATTTATACAAACCCCATGCATAAGGTAATACAAAGTGGTTTATAGGAAATTCTCACCACCGTATGTGGCGATGCCCCTTTATGATTGAACTGAATTTGTAGAATAGGTGTCAATTATATATGATGTCGTTTGATTTGAACTTTTTCACATTCTAACAATGACAATATTGTTGCTCTTTACAATTTACTTAATTTTCCTTGTTGCTTTGTTTTTCAATCTTTCCCTTTCATGGAGTCCACGTGGCTATTACTTTATAATGTGAATTTATTTTAACTCGCCACCTTTGATGGATAATCTCCAATGATATATTGCACAAATATTTGGGTTTTGTCCTCTTCAAAGTGCAGTTTATGGAGTGTTAGGTCACCTACTCCACATCACCTGGTTCTGTCAGTCACTACAATTTCTTTTCATCAAATCCACACTTCTTTAACAGCAGTTATGCAACTTCTTTTCCATCCTCTTCAATTAATTTTGATTGCACTAAATAATGGAATATAGTTCGGACATCACAATCTCTTTCGAGGAGAGGATGAGATCCCCACTACAACAAAACTTTTATGATATCTATTTGTCCCCATTTTGCGGCTTTATGACGCATCGTGTGCCAAATACATTTGATGTCCTCACATATATTTTAGGCCTCATCAATCACTTGGGGAGGAGATCATCTATATGATGAAGCTGTGAATGAAGAGAATGAAGGAGGGAGAGGTGAAGGCATAGTCAACAACACTAGCAACCCCACAATGAGGCTAACAGGTAAAGAGCTCAGAATCTGGAAAGCATGAGAAACCATTCAAGATCACAAGCCCAGAGGACTCACAAAGCTGTAGAAGATGGCGACCATAACAGGAAATCGGCCCAAGAACATCATCAAAAATACGCTGAAGTCACAAAGTAGTTGGATCAATCACAGTGGTGTAGATAGAATCAGAGCATCAGTCATAAGGCAAAGGTTGGAGTTCTCTGGTCTGTGCATTGAAATCACCAATTACAATGATGTCCCCTAAAGCAGCAAACTGAGAGACACTCTCATTAAGGTCTACATACGGGTCTCCATCCTCGATACCATGTACAGCATAAGGAGAGGAAGCTGGCGGGAAATAGCAAACAACAATAAAGATATCTCTCTGGCAGTGACTCTTATGATCAATATGGACCCACATAAATCTAGCATGCATATCAGAGTTGACAACAGAAGTAAAGCTGAAAATATCATCTCTAATCAGACAAGCAACACCACCGGATCCATGGACCCTACTAGAAGCACGAACCTCCTCTCTACAAATAGATAACCCCTAATAACCTGTAAACCCCGGAAGAGGACGCACAAGACTCTCGTAAGTCTCAGTGTCGACAAGTATGTCAAGAACCTCACTACATCATGAAAGAGACCGGGTAATGACCAAAGAGAACCATTACCATTCCAAACATTTAACAAGAAGAGAGCACGTGGAGGTCTCCCTCTTGTCCGACCGCTAACGAGACTAATATTTGGTCTTGGGGACCTATCTCGCCTTCATGAGCTCTATAACCTGAGCCTTCATGAGATCTTCATCTAGAAAAATCTTATAAGGGAGAGAAAACAGCTTCCTCTTCGCCCTAAGGGCACGAAACCTATCCAAGAAGGTGAGAAACCAGATGAAAAGGATGTCACCATGACCAATCAAGCACTAGTCCAGTATGGACACTAGATACCCCCTGATGGAACTCTAACTTTAGGAGCTCCATTCTTATATATTTTCATATCTTTGCGTTTTTATGTTGTATACCAATGACAAAAGTTTACATGCTATATGCTAATGATTATAAGGAATCAAATTATAATGGGAAAGAACACTGTGAAGGTTTGAGTGAGCCATCAGAAGTTGTTGATTTGCCGAAGAAGAAAGTATTAGTTTTGTTTCTCTCCAAGCGGCTTAGTTTTTTCCAGACTACTAGGTTCAACTGGGCAAAGCAAGAATTCAAGTTTGTGGACAGGGATGTAACATGTTGTACCTTCTATTTCATCAATAGATCTTTAATTATCTTTATCCAGATTATGATTTCAATCTGAAAGTTGTGATGATACTTACAGTTAAGAGTGTAAAAACCATAATCTGGAAGTACTCACTTTTGCCTTGAGATCCAGAGATTACAAAAGACTGTTGAACGTGCAGAAGACATTCATACTGATGAATAAGACTAGTCAAGGATTGAAATGAATCAATATAAGTAATCTTACGTAGACCTGCAGAATGGCATTTGACACAGATTAATAAGGATGAAAGGAATTGTCATAGGCATGTATTTGGCATGTGTGAGAGATTATAGAGTGATGAAAACCTTTCACCCAGGTCTGCAAACGATCACATTGAAATGAAGTCACGGCATGGAATAAATAAGTCAGTGGACATAGCAGGAGGTGGTTGATAATTTCTAACCTTTTTGTTTACTTCGGTTAGAGGCAATTTCATACGATGAAGTTAGCGGCAGTTTCTATATCGATATGTGGAAGCTCAAGTCTCTTCATTTTTCTTCTGCTCCTGCTGCCATGAATATTTTAATGTGGAAATTTTGAAGGAAGCAACGGGACCTCAAGCCATAATGATTTAAAAATGAAAGCTTTTTATAAGATCCTGATACAGCTTCACGAATTACATCAAATGTGTGGCAGATCAACACTATTTAACAGCAGCGATTCTAATAATAGAAATAAGCGATAAAAATCAATTAAATTATATATGGCTGCAGCGATAACACAAACAACTATGAACAGGTCGTGATGATTAAATTTGAAGTGGCGACACCATACAGAGATTAATAAAATTGAAATCGAAACCCTATCAAATATAAACGTCACGGGAGTAGTGTATGGCACCAATTGATAAATGAAAAGCTGAAATATATAAGATATGGGTGCCGTCCAGAATAATTGATTAAGGATATTATCAAAATAGGAATCTTCATGGTTACGAAATATGCAGGGACGACATACTGGAAGGCAGTAGAACAAGCACACAAACTGATTCGAAAATTGGATGGTGAATTCCAATGCAGGAGCTATACGCAATCGCAGGAACAAATGAATTAAATGAAGGTAGACGGGAAATATTGTTGATGATGTTAAATATGGAATGAAAATCTTGCCTTGGTGCGGCTGAAGCCTGCGATTATGTTAGAAAATAATCGATGGTTTAATAAAATAAAGCAATAATAAAATTAAAGCCCCATAAGTTACAGCTGCGATTAAATTTTGAAAGGGAAGGCTATAGTAAAAGGATTAAAATCAATTATGACTAATGTAATTGTGTTATGTAAGGTTGCGATTTATTTTGAAGACACAACTTTAAAATCTAGGCAGTCACATTGGTTCTATTTTTCAAAATATAAATAGACCGTTATTTGGAGAGTAATATGGATATCGGAACACTTTATATTCTCTAAAAAAGAAGCATATTTTGTATCTATATATTTTGTAAGGAGAGATAAGGGCAATATTATGATTTTGTAATAAAGTCCATTACTTTTATTTTATTTTATAAAATAAAATGTCTTTTGTTTACCTTTAATGGCGTGGAGATTTAAAACTGCAAGCGAATTGTCCTTCATAATTATATTTTAAAATTCTGTATATGATTTTGTTATCAGATAAGTGGACATGGTCAATTAAGCATTTTAAATTTGATCATCATAGATGTTGTGAAATATTTAATTGTTTCCACAGCTGTGTCCAGTTTGTCTCAGTGGAGTTAAAATTCAATCTGGACTAATTTAAGATTGCATTATAATTGGTCTGTCGCATCTAGATTATCAAAATTGTTGGCAGTACAAATGCATTGAACATTATGAAGTTGTATGTAAAAGTTCACCGAAGTTGACTATCGCCCGGACGAGCAAAGGCACTGGTCTTTTTATTGAAGTCAGAAAATCTATACATTCCTCCTGCAAGCATCAAATTTATTATTATTCAATTGTTCAAAACATTTAACCATTATCCAACATTTCAGTTTCATTCTGATCGAGTTCAAGGACCTTGCTAGCCGAGGAACTCGCAAAGTTTAAATTCGCTATAGAAAACCCTTGAATTGAGTAGTCAGTGTTCAAGGTGAAGGTTTACCTGCCTGGGTGTAGCGAAGCCCGAAGTGCAGGGGAATCTAAGCGATTTCCGTTCGTTGGCCAAAATTTGATTGAGAGATCCTACCAGAGAAGTGGCAAGTCATGAAACATTACTGGGTGCAAGATATTCACATGCAAACATGCCCTCCTGTCACTGTTTGACACTTAGGTGAAAATGTAGATTTGACAATTACTCAAAATGGGACTTCACGAAATGACTCGAAATCTCAATTTAACTTCATGAAACAAGTGGATGCACTGAATGGAAGGTGTTAGAAACATTAAACACCTCTTATGCTTCAAATGGGCAGCTGGGTACATAGGCATCAAAAAGCATTTAAAGGGCCTGAAGTGATTCAAAATTTGAAATAGACGCTCAAAATGAGAATGCAATTTTGAGCGCCAACACCCTCTAGGAGAAGTTTTCTTTTGAACTATGCCTCTGCTTCATCTAATTCACTACTCAAGCTTTTGTTGAAACCATTCTTTTTATACTTCCCTTACTTGAATGCTTTGAATGTTATTTCTTTTGTACGTTCCTTGTTTCTTATTCTCATTTCATAAGCAGTAAGAAACCCATGTAATACATCTCTGATTAGTGTATCTAAATCTTTCCTCTCTTCTATTATAGATATTTTAGAATCATATATCAATGATAAGTATCTCAGAATCTTTTCCACTACAAATTGTTCTACTTCTCCACCAAGGGATTTCATAGAATTGACAACTTCATTTACACGATCAAGAAAAGAGGTTATGCCTTAATCAGCCTTCATTTTAAGGCTTTCAAATACACTTCGATGAGTTTGGAGTTTTTCTTTCTTTGCATTATTGGTTCCTTCATAAACATTTTTTGACTTGTCCCATATCTCCTGATGCAGGAGCATCCAGAGGTATAAGGGCAATCCTGTGTCACCCAAAAAAAAATGTACTTAAACTTAGTTTCTGTTTCATGTGTTTTCATTTTTGGATACCCATTTGGGTCAAATAAATGTTCCAACTCTCACAATTCCACTATCAGTGTGCTAGTAAATCACGAAAAAATAGGAGTACGTAATTGGGCCATCATTTTGGTAAACTAGAAGGTGTAAATTGGCCAGATGAATGTAATTGTGATTTAGAGCATTCCAGAAAAAGAATCAAGTCAAAAGGCCCCACGGTTTGAAAGTTATTGCAGTTTTTCAGGTTTTGGAGACCTCCTAAGAATGCTTCAAAGTCAGGTTAGGGGCATTAAATGACCTCGAAAAGGGCCGAAAAATGGGGGACAAGCGAAGCTGGTCCTTAGGGCTATAGAGCTCTTCGAGAGCTTTCCGAAAATGTAAACGGTTCGTCAATCGGAGCTACGATTCAAAAGTTATGCCTCTCGAAAGTTCGGTTACCGTTTCTGGATTCTTCTAGATTTGCGCCGACTTTTAATGCAGCTTCTAGAGCCTTCTATTTGGTCGGTGGATGCCTGCTAGCACTTTCTAGAATGTATTCCTAGTCCTTAACCCTCTAGGGTCTATTTAAGGAGATTCCTGGCATTGTAAAAGGCAGTTCGAAGTGGAGTTTGAGAGGAGGTACTGAAAGGAGAAATTATCTCCAAATTTATGCTATTGTAAGCCCTTAGGGCATGTTTTGAAGTTTATTTTCTCTGTACTATTTGTACTAGCTTATTTTCTCAATTAATATAATTTCCCTTTTCTATTTTGTCCATTCTGTGCTTGGGTTGTGTACCCATCAAGTGGTATCAGAGCTGGTTTTCCTGAGTGTGTAGACAGAGCGCCGACTGTGAGGCAGTTTGCACCAGGACTGTGTAGTTGTGGGTTCGAGTTAGAAGATGCCTCCATTAAGAGAGCGTGGCAGAAGGGCCAGAGCTATTAATCCTGAGGAGGTTAGAGCCCTCCAAAGGCAGGTACAAGCGTTGCAGGAGGAGCTCCGTAGAGGAACAAATGTGGCCGCAGGTGATGAAAGTGAGGATGACAATGAATAAGACGAAATGGGACCAGAAGGAGAATTTGACGGGAAAGTTCTGAATCAGGCAGAGGAAAGGCTTTTTAGGGCCATTACTAAGTTTGGGAAAAGACCTACAATTGAAGTAGGTGTATTTTCAGGAAATCTGAAACCAGATGAGTTGATCGATTGGATCAATGAAATGGAAGAATACTTTGAGTATGAGGATATCAGGGACCCAGATAGGGTTAAGTTTGCAAAGGCCAAACTGAAAGGCCATGCCAAAATCTGGTGGCAAGAGGTTCAATTGGAAAGAAACAGAAGGGGAAAAGGGAAGATCACAAGGTGGGATCGCATGGTGGACAAATTGAAGAAGCAGTTCATTCCTGTGGACTACAAGCTTGATTTGTTTAAGAAGATGCATGGGTTAAAGCAAGCAGGAAGATCAGTCCAAGAATATACAGAGGAGTTTTACCGACTCTTGATTAGAGCAGGGCATGCAAAAGCAAATAAGGAGAAGGTTGCTCGTTATATCAGTGGGTTGCGACCTAGCATCCAGGACGAATTAAGTCTAGTAAGAATGACCAACGTTGAAGCGGCATACCAGTTTGCCCTACGAGTTGAAGAGAAGCTGAATAAAAGGTTTGAAGGAAGACAAAGAGGGCGCAGTCAAGGAGGAAGGGGAAGCGGTAGGTCATCTGGAGGTCGCAATGAAACCCAAAAGAAAAATGAAGATGAGGGTACTAGTAGGAACCAGAGGAATGAGGGTTTCAACCGCTCCCGTGATCAAGACTTTGGGAATCAGCGAGGAAGAGGCAGAGGACATGGACAAGGAAGAGGAGGCTTCCATGGTACCTGTTTCCATTGTAATGAAGAAGGTCATCGTACCTTTGAATGCCCTCAACGACAAGGAAGGACAGATAGGAGGGCTGAGGGTCAAGCTAGGGTTGCTCATGTGGATGAGGATGCACAATCATCATATTCAGAGGATGCAGAAAGAGGAGAGACCTTGGTAAATGAAAGAGTCCTACTAAGTGGTGAGATTGAACCAGGACAACGGAGGAGTTTGTTCCGTACCAGATGCAAGTGTGAGGATAAATGTTGTGACGTGATCATTGATGGTGGTAGCACTGATAACTTGGTATCAGAAGAGATGGTCTCTAAGCTGAAGCTCAAGAGGGAGAGACATCCCCAGCCCTATCGGATTGCTTGGGTAAAAGATGATCATAAGGTCCTGGTAAGTGAACAATGTTTAGTAAAATTCAAAATTGGGAGTTACCATGATGAAGTTCTCTGTGATGTTATTCTGATGGATGTTTGCCATCTATTGTTGGGTAGACCATGGCAGTTTGATAGACATGCAGTATATGATGGACATGCAAACACATACTCTCTGACAAAGGATGGAGTTCACCACAAATTGAAGCCCATGAAAAAGGAAGGTGAAAAGGTATGTAGCAGTGCTAGGATTTGTCTTGTTGATGGAAGGAAGTTTTTAGATGGCATAAAACATCAGCGTATGTCCTATGCTTTGATTCCTAGGAAAGATAAAGAAGGTAGTAGTGAAATACCACTTGAAGTTTCAGATTTACTAGGGGAGTTTGGAGATATTATCTCTGATAATGTTCCAGAAGGATTGCCACCAGTAAGGCAAATCAGTCATCAGATAGATCTGATTCCAGGAGCTAGTTTGCCTAACAAGGCTGCTCACAGGATGACTCCTACTGAAACAGAGGAGCTAAACAAACAAGTTCAGGAGCTGTTGAGGAAGGGCTTGATTCGGGAGAGCCTAAGTCCATGTGCAGTACCTGCAGTACTCGCACCAAAGAAGGATGGAGAGTGGAGGATGTGTACAGATTCTCGAGCTATAAATAGGATAACCATCAAGTATCGGTTTCCTTTGCCAAGGATGGATGATCTTATGGACTGCTTGAGTGGAGCTCAGTACTTCACAAAGATAGATCTGAAGAGTGGTTATCACCAGATACGGATTCGAGAAGGAGATGAGTGGAAAACAGCCTTCAAGACCAAGGAGGGTCTTTATGAGAGGTTAGTCATGCCCTTTGGATTGACGAACGCCCCAAGCACCTTCATGCGGCTCATGAATGAGGTACTTAAGAAGTTCTTAGGAAAATTTGTTATTGTTTATTTGGATGATATTTTAATTTTCAGCAAGACTTTGGAAGAACATTTATTGCATATTCGTAGTGTCCTTGAAAGGCTAAGGGAAGAGAAACTGTTAATTAATCTGAAGAAGTGTATCTTTGCAAAAAGGGAGTTAGTCTACTTGGGGTTTGTTATATCACCTGAAGGTCTCAAAATGGATCCAGAGAAGATAAAAGCCATCTTGGAATGGCCTACTCCAAGGTCTGCTATTGAGTTAAGATCATTTCATGGTTTGGTTAGTTTTTACAGGAAGTTTATTAAGAATTTCAGTAGCATATGTGCACCCCTAACTGACACAATAAGAGGGGATAGAAAAGAGTTCAAATGGACTGCAGCAGCTGCAAGAAGTTTTGACTTGCTGAAGAAGAAGGTAACAGAACAACCTGTGTTGGCACTTCCAGATTTTAGAAAGGTTTTCCAGGTGGATTATGATGCCAGTGGCAGCGCTATTGGGGTTGTAATAAGCCAAGAAGTAATGCAGGTTGAAGTAGTTGGGTTTGATGAACTCAAGAATTTGTACCCTGAGGGTCCTGATTTTGTTGAAGCATGGAAAGCTTGTAAAGAACCTGTTGTTGTAGATAGAACCAAGTGGTTAGACTATTTGATTCAGGATGGCATGTTGTTCAAGGGTAGTCAATTGTGCATTCCAAGGAGTTCCATGAGGGAAAATTTGATTAAGGAGAAACACAGCGGAGGGATGGCAGGACATTTTGGTCGAGATAAGACCATTGCCATTCTTAGAGAACATTATTTTTGGCCTCAAATTTCACAGGATGTGAAGAAGTTTGTACAGAGTTGTCAGGTTTGTCAAGTTGCCAAAGGATTTAGTCACAATACTGGCCTATATCAGCCATTGCCTGTTCCATCAAGGCCATGGGAGGACATAAGTATGGATTTTGTTCTTGGATTGCCAAGGACACAAAGGGGTAATGACTCAGTATTCGTGGTGGTTGATAGGTTCTCCAAAATGGCACATTTCATTCCATGCCACAAAACTCATGATGCTGTCCATATTGCAAACTTGTTTTTCAAAGAGGTGGTAAGACTACATGGTCTTCCAAGGAGTATAGTTTCTGACAGAGATACTAAATTTGTGCGGTATTTCTGGAGGACATTGTGAAAAAAGTTGAGAACAGACTTGAAATTCAGTTCCACGCATCACCCACAAACTGATGGCCAAACAAAAGTGGTAAATAGAAGTCTGGGCAATTTGCTGAGATGTTTAGTTGGGGATAAGCCCAAGGGATGGGATTTGATTTTACAACAAGCAGAGTTTGCTTACAATAACTCTATAAATAGGAGTACTGGAAAATCACCATTCCAAATTGTATATGGGAATAGCCCAAGGACTGCACCAAAATTAAGGAAGATAGAGCAAGGGGAGAGGACAAGTGCTGAAGCGGAAGAATTTGCTGAACATATCAAGCGTCTACATGAGGAGGTTCAAGCACACATTACCAAGATGAATCAAGAGTATAAAGCTAGGTCTGATCAAAGGAGAAGACATAAGGAATTCCAAGTAGGGGATCTAGTCATGGTGCACTTACGAAAAGAAAGATTTCCAGCCGGTACTTACAACAAGCTGAAAATGAAGAAATTTGGCCCCTGCAAGATTCTGAAGAAACATGACTCAGGAAATGCATATGAGGTGGAGCTGCCAAATGGTATTCACATTTCTCTCATTTTCAACATTGCAGACTTAACAGAATATCATGATGATGGTGCAGATGAGGAGCTGGTGTTAGAGCCATGTCCGATTCCTGCTTCTAAGAAGGAGGAGATAGAAGACATTCTAGATCATCGTGTGGGTAGGAGTACCAGAAACAGGCAGCATGAAGAGTATTTGGTCAAATGGAAAGGACGACCGATCGAGGACTCAACTTGGATTTCAGCAGCTGAGGTTTTCCATTTGGGATTTCCTCTACCATTCATAAAGTGACAGGGTCACTTTTCAATCTACCCTGGGTGTCTGATGCAGGAGCATCTAGAGGTATAAGGGCAATCCTGTGTCACCCAAAAAAAAAATGTACTTAGACTTAGATTTTGTTTCATGTGTTTTCATTTTTGGATACCCATTTGGGTCAAATAAAGGTTCCAACTCTCATAGTTCCACTATCAGTGTGCTAGTAAATCCTAAAAAAATAGGAGTATGTAATTGGGCCATCATTTTGGTAAACTAGAAGGTGTAAATTGGCCAGATGAATGTAATTGTGATTTAGAGCATTCCAGAAAAAGAATCAAGTCAAAAGGCCCCACGGTTTGAAAGTTATTGCAATTTTTCGAGCTTTGGAGACCTCCTAAGAATGCTTCAAAGTCAGGTTAGGGGCATTAAATGACCTCGAAAAGGGCCGAAAAATGGGGGACAAGCGAAGCTGCCCATATGGCTATAGAGCGCTTCGAGAGCTTTCCAAAAATGTAAACGGTTCGTCAATCGGAGCTACGGTTCAAAAGTTATGCCTCCCGGAAGTTCGGTTACCGTTTCTGGATTCTTCTAGATTTGTGCCGACTTCTAACGCAGCTTCTGGAGCCTTCTATTTGGTCAGTGGATGCCTACTAGCACTTTCTAGAATGTATTCCTAGTCCTTAACCCTCTGGGGTCTATTTAAGGAGATTCCTGGCATTGTAAAAGGCAGTTCGGAGTGGAGTTTGAGAGGAGGTACTGAAAGGAGAAATTATCTCCAAATTTATGCTATTGTAAGCCCTTAGGGCATGTTTTGAAGTTTATTTTCTCTGTACTATTTGTACTAGCTTATTTTCTCAGTTAATATAATTTCCCTTTTCTGTTGTGTCCATTCTGTGCTTGGGTTGTGTACCCATCATCTCCTTAGCAGATTTACAATCCATAGATTTTTTGAACTCTGATTTGGCAAGATTGAATAAAATGGCATGTTTTTCTTTGGCATTATTTTACTTCTCGTCTTTCCGGCTGTGTCTATTAGTGGTGTTGATGGTGGTGTATAACCATCCAACATTGATTGTGAAACATCAAACGCAATAGCATTTAAGTAATCTTTCATCTTTATACTCCAAATGCATAATTCGTCCCATCAAAAGTTTGTCTTGTTTTGAAAATGTTCGGCCATTTGTGTTGTTTAGATCTACCTTCAAGCAGATAGGCTTTATAGAAGGAATCCACTCTAATACCAATTGAAGAGCACGCGATTATACTAGGGCCAGGGGATGAATCAGTATACTAACAACTTTTCCAACCTAAAACTATTAATGAAACAATTATGCACATGAAATCAATAGCACAATGTTTACACGAAAACTCAATGCGAGAGAAAACTACAGCAAGATAATTGTTTTATATAAACTTGTTCGTTTACAGAGATTTGTAGACTCCAACCCCTATGTTTATAAGCACCGACTCACTGGAAGCTCCATCTCCCACACTGCACATGTAATGACCTATTAGAAGCCCCAACTCCCATTACTTGCCTTTGTGAGCACCAACCTACTGCACATAGATTTGATTTTCCACCACTATCTTTGTTGCTTACTCAACCAATGATGGATCCTTCAATTGCACACTTTTTCTCTTCTTATATTTGTATAAATATATATACACTCTTCTCCTTTGAAATCAATGTTAAACAAAGGTATGTATTTATTATTTCTATCCACGCCACATACTCATATACACTTATATATAAATCAGATTTTCTATCTGATTATATATATTCTTTTTGCCCCTCTTTTTACTTCTCTTATTTCTAACTTCTCATTACTTATTCATTTTTCTTCAATTACTCTCCTTTTATTCTCACTTTCTATGCTGCTGACTTCTTCACATCGAGAACTCGCCCTCTTATTCTTCTTATTTTTCAGATCCTCTTTTATGCATTCTTTTTTCACTTCATGCTTCCTCATGTTTTAAATAATACATTTTCTTTGCTTATTTATGTTTACTTTATTTGGAGGATATGACTTTTCAAATGAGAAGTCATATTTTATTAAAATTACACTTATGAATAAATTGCACGTTTAATCACGAATTCATATATTTTAAATATGAATCATATTATTAACTATATGATTGAAACAACCCATTTTCCCAGCCTTAAATAACGACTATCATATCATTGAATGAAGTTACTTTTCATATTCGTGAGCCTGAGAAGGCAGTTACAACAGCTACTATTCATATTCAGATGAAAGAGAATAAACGGCTATAATAGAATAACTGAATCCTAAACAATTCAAAGGAAAATAACTGATTTAACAATATTAATCATCTTAACATATCTTCGACTTAAATTGCAAATTCAGAAAATTAAAATACCCGTTAATAGAAGATGATTGAATGCAAATCATCTCTGTTTTGTGCATGTCTTGGTATCTAGTGGAGAGAAAAAGTATTGACAAGGGCTTAACCTCCCAATCACGGACCCTTAAGTATCTCCACACAATCTCTACCAAGACAAACCTTCCTTACCCGGGATTAGGGATGGGACACCCTTTCTTGCCATTGAGCATCCTAGTATTAAAGTGTCAACCCACCGCACGACTTGACAAACAAGATCTATACATTGGACTATCATGAGCTACTTATACTCACATCTTGTTTATTACATGCTGACTTATTTATTTTTATGTGTAGGGATAACCCATTGTTTTTCTTGATTATCAGTCCACACCCTTCATCTTGACCTTGTTGGTCATCCTTGATGAATTCCTAGGGTGGCTGCCAAACATTGTATAATCACTGCCATATACAATTTGTCCAGTCAAGGCTTATAGCTAGCATTACCATAAAGGATTCAGGATGCTTTATAATTGTTTCTAATCTATTCATGAGAGTGTTGTCTCTTATCTCAAAGGCATATGGAAGATACCCCTGTAAAAGCTTGCACTAGTTGGATCTCTATTTCAAATTAAATCAAAATTCTGGTTAGAAAGTGTCTACAAGTTAATCATGTGCCATCTAACATAGGTTTATCGCCGAGTAGGTAGATCACCTACACATGCTCGCCAATCACCCATAAGGATTAGGAAATCCACTTTTCCCATTCATGTCACTTAGGCTCTCATGTCCATCTGGTCACCACAATGTTTCAAAGAAAATTTTAAGTCGAACAAAAGTTACATTTTATCATAAATAAGCACTAATGGTTTCATCTATGCAACTGTGCCTACTCCATAGAGGAGCATAAAATGTGAGGTATGGCCTTCTCACTAATTAATCATCATTAGAAGTGAACATCAATTTACATCACAAAACTAGCCACATATAGGCACCCCAGCCACTTCAAGGTCAAAGAAATCTCAAAATCATGGTTTACAATTTTCAATTCAAGTCCGAAAATGGATAACAAAATCTTAACTACCATTTCATATGAACAGGAATGTGATTGCATAAGTATAGTGTTGAAATTGAGATAAACATGCAACTGAGAGAAATAATTATTTACTAACAAGGTTTAGATCACACTACATCAAGAGAAGTAGAAACTTATATGTACTGTGCGGTAATATGAAAATCCAAAATGATAATGTAAAATCAGAACAATGGTGACTGTGGTGTCTCTCTGTTATGGAGTGTGTATGAATTAAATAAGAGCCTTCACAGATATAAAGCGTGCTTCTCTTGTGCATGCTTGGTTACAATCAAGAAGGAAGAAAAGGTGGCAAATGTGAGTTCAAAAACAAAGAGCCATCAGCACATGTGGCAATATTAAAAATTTAAAAATGCCCACCGAAGACACACGAGTTGAATGAAGAAATATGGCCGCTTGTGAAATAATATTAAGTCCATAGTCAAGGTTGAAAAAAAATAATAATAATTTCACCCTCTTAAAAAAAAATTAATACAAGGACATCATCGTACCTACCTATACTCATGTGTGTATGTACACATACACATATACATGTGTAAATCCTAAATATATGTATTTTATGTATGTGTTCAATTTAAGTAGGCATATACATCTTAATTGATTTACGCACATATACATATATATGTATGTACATGTATAAGTATATAGGTATCATGGTGTCGTTATATTAAGACATGCTTTACACAATAGAAGGATCTGAAAATATCCCAAATTATAAAGGTAACAATTTTGTTCTTAGTTTGATTAATACTTCATGTTTTTCTTTTATTGTTTTAATGATATACACATATTGACCATGTTAGCTCATGGTTTTCCAAAGTATAGTCTTGCTTGCCTAGTCATTTACCCTTAGCCATGGTGGTTTAGGACTCATACCTATTTGCCCAATGATTGGTGGTGCCCCTGTGCCCAATTCCTTCCTTGGCAATGTTTCCCCCCCTTCGCCACATTCCTCCAATGAAAAATTATCATGGTAACAACATATTGCTCATCATCTTACGAAGTCGAAATTATCATAGCATATGATCATATTAACCATCCATTTCCAATTCATATATCGTCATAACGATTCCAATATTCCATTTTCACATGAAATCATAACAAATAATCAACACTTCATTTTCATATGAAACCATAACGAATAACTAATTTAACCAATCACTCAACGGCCTCAACGGCTATAAAGGAACATTTAAAATTGAGTCAAAAATTGGGACGTAACAATGCTTGTCTTATTCCCCCTTTATTACTTCTCGACTTTATTTTATTAACTTTAAAAAACCCTTTTAACTGCTTCATTGTGTTGCTGCCACCAATGAATAGCGTTTGATTATTACAATGAATTTTATCAATACTATGTTTGACTTTTCAATTCAACAATGCCACAATCAATAACTTTGATGTTTGTCACTGACCTTTCCCAATATTGCTGTGTTCCTTTCTTTTATACAATATTCTTCTTCTTCCATGCTATGAAGGCTGGAATCAATCATTCTATGCCGTTGTCTGAGTAATATCTTGCAAACTGCAAATAGGGCAGCTGTCTCGTGACATATAGTGAATGATAACATTATCGCTACTGCATTTCTTTGTTCACCTCCTTAATTAAGTTTCATCTTTTATTTGACGGAATTCATATCATGGATCAGGGTTGTCTTTTTGCTAATATTATTTTATGTTGCCGTCTTTAATCGCTGACAGTTTCTTTCATTTTGTCTGACTCTATCAATGTGCTTGGAATCTTTATTGGATGCAACAAATATAATTCCTCTGTTCTAAATGACTTACATCATTATCATTTCTTAATTGCCACATGTATTGCTCCTTTTGATATATTGTGTTGCTGCTCAATATAGATTTCCACAGATTTATGTAGTTTGGCCAACTTATGCAACCAACTTGGTACCTCCAAATATTGCTTCCCTAGGAAATGATGTTTCATTGATTTCCAGGATTTGTCTTTTCTTCAACATATAAATATGTAGTCTTAGATTTTTAGTTTTTCTTTAACACTGAAGTTCATAATATGTATATTGACAATGAAGTAAATATTATATTAATAATATGTATATGCAACTCTGATCGTGCCTTGACTTTGACATCAATGACAATATTTCATCAAGCAGCTCATGCATGTACATGCAAGCAACATACAACTCACCTGCAACCTTCAAAAATAAGAGACTTTAACCAAAACCAAGAAACTGTGCAATCAAAACCCTTGACCAGGTTCACAATTTTCAACAAAAAGCTTCAAAGACAAGCCACAAATTTCTTAAGATACCTCTTACACTTTTTATTTCACAAATTTGTAAAACAAATTTCTGGAAAAAAATCCAGATCAAAAGAGGCTCAATTTTTCTTTAAAAACTTGTCAAATTTTATGAAATCGCATCAACGTGCTTTGATACCATGTTATGGTAAATCAATGTTGTTGTAGTTGTATCAAACAAAAGGAGATGAAAGCTCCTTATATAGATTTGCGAACACGATATTTCTAAAAGAAACAATCATGAACTAAAGATGGAAATAGAAACTACCTAATAAACTAAAGACTAACTAAGATGATCATTAAAGAAGCATTATAATATTCTAATATACGCATTATTATTTTCATTTGATGAACAAGTTATTTCAGTTGGAGAAGTTTTGAGTAGATCGAGTACCACTGTTTTGCCATAGTTTAGTGATTTGGGTATAGAAGTTTGATGTGTAAAGCCTTAGTCAAGTTTTCTGTTATAAATCTGATTTTCAGACCTGTTACATGTTGTTCCAAGTCAGAAACTGAATACAATAATGTTTACAAAGAGTTCACTCAATGGTTGCATATTTTCCTACAAGACTAGTTCGCTAGCTTGGATTTTTCATTGCATGGCATAACTATTTTTTAATCAAAAATTTAGATCTGAATTGCTATTGTTGATCTCTTAAAAATAAGGACATTACACCCAAACAAGCTTTAGCGAGATTATCACCATTTTGGATTGCCTACAAATTAAATTAGAAGGAAAAGGATATACATGCAAAAGAGTCCTTCAGCAGTTAATTAATCATATCTAATGTCTTTGTATTCCTTAGCAGGCATGGAGGAAGAAAAGGAATGGACAGAAATGAAATATAAAAAAGGTATTATTTTAAAAGGTAGCATATAAACCATATGAATCTGAAATCACACGACGAAAAGGAAAATAGTAGACATTTATTTAGTGTTTACCAGTTTATAAAGGTATTTATGTTTTAAATGATCTTGGTTTGTTGCTGACCCATGGTCTTTTTTTATAGAACCCCGATATTACAATTTGTAATTTTCTTGACTTCATATGAAGTCAAGCTATAGTGTTAAAATTTGAGCAGAGACATTCTCTAGTTCCAGTAAATGTATGAACTCCCAAATGGTTTTCCTGTTTGAAGGGCTTGAGAATAATATGGAATACATGAGAAATATAATAAAGCATTGTTAACTTACCATTACGGAACTTTGCTTTCTCCTTTTTCTTGTTACCACCACCACTAACACGCCCTGGAACAATCCAATGGAAACGGTGCAACAATATCTCCAATACTTTGTATACCTGATCACACAATTCATGCGTTGGCACAAGCACCAACGCTACAACTAGATAGATCAGTTTCTAGCATAAAATCAACACAATAATTTAACCAAAATGTTGATAAACATTAGATTTTACCCTCTATTAAATTCCTCAAAAACCTAGTCCAAGACAACCTTTGGAAATGTCTCTAAAATGACAAGGTGAACATATGGAAAATCCTACATGTTCGTGTCCCAAGAAAGGACACTAACAACTTAAGTGTTTTTTAAAACTACAGTTTAGCCATGGAAAATATATCAAAAATAATATTCGATTGCAGAAATGAACATGTGAATCCCTTCTAAACAATTAAGCTGTTGTCCAATGAATTTATGTCTTATTTTAGCACCTACAGTGCTTATCATGCACTTCAATCACATAATAAAAAATAACTAAAACCAGAAACAGACTGGATTGTGTTTTCGTGATTTTTGTGACCTGGTCAATTGAAAAAATGACTTCAACATGAAAAAATCATTCCAGATGGTTGGCTCAAATACTCTTATATATCATAAAATATGTCAAAGATTAAAATATATGTGATACTAAATCAAGGCTCATCTATATTAAATAACTAATATGTAACCAATGTTGTGCCAAAAACAGCACTGGATAACTAGTCCTACTTTATACAAAACCTTAACTAGAGGAATCTGTTTTCTAGGATAATACTATTAAAAATGAGCGATTATGTTATGGCATTACTAGGGAAATTAATAACTCACCATCTGACACAAAGTTAATAGATCATCCCATTTACCCAGTATAGTGGTTTCTTTCACAGTTCATTACTCATATGCCCAACAACACCCTGAAATTTGAAGAGAGATCTGTCACATTGCTCACTGTCATGTCCCCCTTCCCTTGTGGCCAACATCAGCTCCATAAATTGAGGTTTTCAACGAAAAAACCCTGTTATTTATAAATCTATTATTATAAATACAAATATTTAAAAAATTAATTAAAATTTAATAATTCGAACCCAAGTTCTATTTTATTCTTGAAGAGTTGACCTTGGAGGCCTAGCTCTTAATTTTGAAGCTTGTATTGATTGGGCTTTTGTGCGCTGATTATCTCATCTGATGTTTCTGAAAAATTCCTTTGCTTGTGAGAAACTCCGATAATCAACTCAAGATGAAAACTCTGCTGTTGTGTTCATCTTGGAAAGAAAATACTAACCTGTCTTCCTTCAGCACCACTTTCTCTACAATTTCCTAAATCTGATCATTCAAATCCAGGCAGGCAACAGATCAATTAGTTAGCAGAAATCTCAGTATCTAGACCTTGAGGGGAGTCATTTAGATTAAGAGCTATTGTATTATCAGAGGACATTAAACAAATGCACCCGGATACTTCCAGAATCCACTTTGAGGAAGGTTCCAAGAAAACATAGCAAGGATTCAGGCAAAAACAGCAAAAACAAATACCTATGAATTGCTTGCCCCTATCAGTCTAGCCTAGGGTTCAGCAAATAAAAATCAATAGAAAGTTGCAATGCATGGAGGACACTTTGATGACAACTGTAGGTGGTATAAGCTTCAACCAGGCCTCCATGTGAATTTCCATGGATTGCCAAGTACCAGGTCATGCCAGATCTGAGTCTAATAACACGTGTGGCTGGTTGCCAGGCTCGCATCGTTTCTCATTCAGTGGAGTGTTTTTGACACAGATCCTAGAGATGAAATATCTGCGACCATATCCAACCTACAAGGTAGCAAATCAAAACTCAGATTTCTTAACACCCAGGTAGTGGCTAGAGTTCACAAAAATGTAAGAGGCAAACCCTAATGCACGTCATTGTGACAGATTTAAACTGCTATATCAATTGTTGGAAGTTTCACAAACCAGATCATTGTAATATCAAATTTGGTTATAGTAATAAAGATATTAAAACACTATCAGATTTCTAAAATCTCTTTATTTGTTTTTCTTTCTTCTGGGTTCAATTGTGTAGCAACTTTTTAACATCAACGTTTCAGATCACACTACATGATCCATCATCAGGATGCAAGAGAGCAAAGGAAGAGAAGATTTGTCTTCTCTTCCTTTCCTCTGCTGCATCCTAGGATCATGTAGTGTGATCCGAAACATTGACGCTGAAAAATTGCTACACATCGAACCCAAAAGAAAGAAAAGCAAATAAAAAGATTGTTATTCTTACTGCAATTTCCAAACCCTGCTGTTGAATCAGAGTTTTATGTGATTGTCTTCTGTTTAATCTACTGAATGATCTCTTCAACTTTCTTATGAAGAAAATTCAAGTTTATACATATGTATTTTGCATCATAATTAAGGAACAAACTTAAAGTTAAGTACAGTGGTATAAAAGAAGGCTGACGGGCCTATCTGTTATATAGATTGTGTATACAGTTTACCAAAGCGGAAGCAAGCTTTGGATAGAGGGAAAAAGAAACTCGAAGCGGAGTCAAAGCAATTAGGGTATGGAAGTGAAGACAAAGATAAAAAGATTTTACATTGGGAGGAGAAATGGTAAGTCTTCGTGCAAATACAGCAGAATAGCCCAAATGCAAAAAGAATGGTGAAACAACAAGAGCAAACAACATGAATACCTGTCAAATGTTGCAAAATACAAATAATTCCATCAATTTTATCAGAGATCTACACACAACAATGGAGTAGAATTCAAATCAGAATGGGTCTGAAAATCATAATGTAAGGTTCATTGATTCACACAACCCTCATATTTACCTAGAGTGAAGTTGTCATGAGAAGAGGAAGAAATAAAATTCAACAGAAAATTATTAGTATCAAATTCCATTCATACAATTTTATAATGCTAGAAGTGGATCGCGAGAGAGAGAGAAAGAGAGAGAGAGAAAGAGAGAGAGAGAGAGAGAGAGAGAGAGAGAGAGAGAGAGAACTTGTACAGCAATTTAAGAAAGATCTACAACAAGAGTGAGAAAGTTGACTCTCCCAAATTTTTATGGCTAGGAAATGTCACTGCACAAGCTTGGGTCCAAAAACTATACACATTGCTTTCACTCAGACTTATCACAATAGATGAAGCTATCAAATTTTCTATTTTCCGCTTGGATGGTATAGCACAACTGGTGGCATCATAGGTTAATCAAACTCACACAAGGACAACGTAGAGTAGTAACATATGCTGATTTCACACAAAGGCTGATAGATAGATTTCACTTTTGAGATGACATGGTTCACTGGAGTATTACATAGTAAAATTTCAGCAAGTTTTGGTCATGGTGCCTAATATTGCAAAGAGTAGACTTATGTTCTTGTTTATTGGAGAGTCGGAGTCACTTCGAGGCATAGTTGGAGCTTTTGAACCTACTTCTATGTAAAATGCTATTTGAAGGTCCTCGAGTCTCGAGGATACCACAACCAAGAACAAGTCCTATTCCAAGAATGCACCATAAGGACAGCAGAGGAGACCTTTTGTCACACCCCTCCTGATTTCTAATTCCCTACACAATACTTTATGGTTTTCTTATAACAATGGTTTTGGGAAATAGATGTCCTAGATTTTACATGCTTGTTTGAATGAAATTGTTGTTTTATAAAATTTGATGTCCTAGAAGTTTAAACTTTTTTTCATGAAACTGTGGCTTTAACTATCTGATGTCCTATATGTTAAGTGTATGCTTTGAAAAACAAGAGCTCATTGATTTAATGCCCTAGACAGTATGTACTTGCTTGATAGAAACAATGGTTTTGAATATGCGTATGTTATTGTGTTTATGTTTTGTGGAACAGTGATTCAGAATGTGTATTGAGTAGATATTGTAAAGTTATTTGAAATTGTTGATTATCATTTATGCAATGTAATCATTTTGATAATAATAGACTAACTACATTTCTTGTTCAAGTAGGTGAATGAAAGATTCATCCTCCAAGAAAGTAGCAAAAAAATCACCAAGAGTGGATGTAAACATGATCATGAACAAGCCAGTTGAACTTTGAGTGGTAAGTTTTACATACTAGGGTTAGTCATTTACCTTATCTGGGGTATAGGAGGCAACCTTGGAGGATTTCATCAATTACTGCTCAACCTTAGACTTTCATGAAACAGTGGCTTTAGATATCTGATGTCCTAGATGTTAAGTGTGTGCTTTAACAAAACAGTGGCTAATTGATTTTATACCCTAGATGGTATGTACTTCCTTGAATGAAACAATGGTTTCGAATATGGGTATGTTGATGTGTTTCTGTTTCGTGGAACGGTGATTCAAAATGTGTATTGAGTAGATATTGTAAAGTTATTTGAAATTGTTGATTATCATTTATGCAATGTAATCATTTTAATAATAATAGATTGACTACATTTCTTGTTCAAGTGGGCAAGGGAAATATTTGTCCTCCGAAAAAGTAGGGAAAACATCACCAAGAGTGGATGTAAACATGATCATGAACACCAAGCCAGTTGAACTTTGAGTGGTAAGTTTTACATACTAGGTTGGTGATTGACCTTAACTAGGGTATAGGAGGCAACCTTGGAGGATTTCGTCAATTTCTGCTCAACCTTAGACTTTGTCAATAGGACCTTGTACCTAGGAATCGACGATTGTCACCCTAGCACTCTTCTCATTGAATAAACCTCATCCTTTTTTTCATTATTTAAATGTGCTTTATCAAATCTCATTTGAAATTATTAGCATAGTTATATAAGTTTATATAACTATTGGGTAATATACGTAATATTTATATATACACATAATTATACATATATGTATAATTGTGGGTGTCATCAAAAGATGAGACAGTTTTATATATCAGACATATAATTATTATTAATATATTAGAGTAAAGCTATTTATAAAATATTATTTATTTGCTATATATAAAATATTATATATTTTTTAATTAATTTATAATCAAGAATATGCTTCCTCTTGTATTCATATTTAAATATTTAACCCATTTAATAACTATGTTTTTTAATTTAACATATGAAATTATAAGTTATAATTTAACATTAAATTTATTAATTAATTATGAAACCTTCCTTAATAGTTTATTTCACTTTAATTCTTCTAATTAAATTTGTCTCAAACTTACAACCCCTATAAGGGAGGTGAAATTAAAAGATGTTTCATCTACCTAATTAGAAAAAACACAAGCCATGCTTTTGGTCTTAGTTACCTGGGTTTGCTGGTTTGCCCTCATAACCACATTTGGGTTCGAACCAGTTCACGGTTCTGGTCCAATTGGTCTAATTCGACCAAAATTCATTTAGGGTTACATTTGGTTGGGAGTGGTTCGAACCCACAATCATGAAATTCGAACCTAGGCAAATTTGATGGGCCCAATTCGAATTTGCATTGAACCCGGGCAAATTTCCTACGATGTGCGGCTTTTAAGTGTTTTTTAAAACATATTTGATTTTTTTGAGTTCCGTAGCCGTAAAAAGTGAATGTAAATTGATTATTTTGGCTTCTAACATCATTTGTGGTGTGCAAATAGGTGAAATATATGATGCTATGATTTTGATTTAGGATGCTATGATTACAACCTACAAGTTTACAGTTTATGCCTATGGTGTTTTTGTTGTTTAAATTATTAAATCATATGATTCCATGATACTCTATGCTTCTAGGCTTCATATATATATATATAACCCAAAACCCTTTCCAAAATTTTGCCATATCAGCAAACTGGTTCTTCAAACCCGTATTTTGAATCGAACTCGAACTGGTAACTATGCTTTTGGCAAGTAAATAATATTGATTGAATGGAAAAGTTACATGGGCTTTAAGAAAATAAAAATAATGTGAGTACAAAGAAATATCACATGACTTTTTTTTTTAAAAGGGCTTTTCCATATTCATTTTGGGATATCATTTGTCGTTCCCTCTCTATCTCATTCACGTCGAAATTGCTGGGCATGTATTTGGCATTTTTAGATCTTGGCTGAAATGAAATGGAAATTGGAAGCAAATGAAATGAAATTTTAATAAGGACAACCTAGGAAAATCAGAAGACACAAAAAGCTTTTGCTCTTTGTAAACAAACATCTGGGCATTCACAGAAGAAGGGAAGAACTCCCACCCATATAGAGAAAAAGAACATCAGAGCAAGCTGCAGCGACCGCTTTTGGAAAATTTCCCTTAGACCCTCTTTGTTGACTCTTGTTGGATATTAATAAATTTATCTTATCTTATGTTTCTATTTAGAGAATACATTCAAATTAGTTAAAAAATAGATTGGCTTTCTCTTGAAATAAAGGAATTTTTTCAGTTCTATTAGTTGCTGTTTATATTGACTAGATACCAAGAAATTTATCTTCAAATCTGTAGAAGGGCAGCCACCAAATAGAGAAGAATTATAGAATCATACTCTCTTCTTGGCTACATACCTATGCCAGTTTCATTTCAAAATTAAGACAGGTTTCACAAAAAGAAAAATGCTGGAAGTAAATTAGATAAATCATAGCTAGTGTCAATGGTGTAAAACTTTCAGATAAAGTTTACTAATTTATTAAGGGTTTCTTTGCAATCAAAAGAAAGTTCAAAGTAGAACCTCTGCTGCTCATGTTTCATATATTTAGGCATATTATTCAGATCTGGAAACGAAAAAAAACAGAAGAGACTGAAGTAAGAGCTAGTGTTAGTCTCTGCTAACCTAAGCTGTTTGCACTCTTTCCATCTTACCAACCTGGTTTAAATCTGAACTTTAACGGGTGATAGGATATTAATTCTGACAAATACAGCACTAATGTTGTTTTATAACAGCATTAACGCTGTCATATTGTTTGAGTATGTAATAGTTTTATCAGCAAACAGAAATGTTTAATGAGCTGCTAAACCTTAAAATGTCTCTGTGAGAGTTATACATTTTACCAGCATTAAAACATTAATGGTCATTTGGTTACTTTTCTAGCAGTTGGATATATTCATTGAACTGTTGGGGATCTTAGGTGATAGTATTGTCTAAGAATGTGATAGTGTTACCAGCAAATAGAAATGTTTAATGAGCTGCTAAATCTTTAAATGTCTCTGTGAGGGTTATACATTCTACCAGCATTAAAATATTAATGGTCTATACAATCTAACATATGAAATGGGGAATTATACTATTGTTGCCAGCACCTAAAATATTGATTTTAGTAACCAACTTCAGCTCATAGGAAATGTTTGAGCAGTAGAATTCTTACTTGGGAGACAAGGTTCTGTACCAAAATCTATTTTGAACTTAGTCTTGAGTTGATATTATTATAATGGGTCTCTTTCATCCTTAGGAAGGAGGAACATATCATTAGCAGCACTTTTATGACTGTAAGCTAGCTTTTAAAATCCTACACCCAGATAAGAAGAGATTTTACCACTCTTGGGGACAAACAGTTCTCTAGGTACATACTCTAGTAAGCTATGTTATTCATGTTGTTCTCACAGAATTAATTGAGTACTAAATTGTCACCAAGCATGGATTTTTAAACAGAGTATTCCTTATTTAACCCTGAAATGCTTGAATTGACCATATGATTGAGGTGGAATCCAATTTGCTATATCGGCAAGGAAGAAACAAATGAGAGCTTGTAGCTCCAATTTTACCAATTTTGTGAAAGCGGAGAAAGGATACCCTATGGATAATACATCTAGGGATCAACCTTAAGAGAATAAGAATTATTCCTATTGAACCACGAGCCGTAAAATCAACCTGATGAAGTGTTGAACTGAACTGTACAATTAATATGCTTGCACTGAGAAAAACTTTGGCCAAGGAACACAATGCACATAGTGATAGCCAACCCAAAGAGTTTCAGATAGATAATCTAGTCAGAGATCATAATAGGTAGAGAAGCTACAGTGTATGACCAACTTATTATGTGGGACCATGCACCAGATCCACAGATGGGTAGTAAACATGCACTGGTGATGTTTTCCCTGCCAAGATGCATGGAGCATGTTTTCCCTCCCAAGATGCATGGAGCAAAGCACAGACAAGACAGAAACTCAATTACTTGAATGCAGTAAGATTCCTTAAGCCTATCTTGTAGTTCAGTTATATTTATTTAATTTCATGTATCGTAGTTAAATTTATTGTTGTACTTCTTTCTGTACTTCATTTCCGTTCTTCTTGTAGTAAAAAAGATTAATTTAATTCTAAGTTTTTTTTAAAAATTGTATTTTTGTTATTCAAATGTTAGAAATGCAATGATTAAATGGTTGTTTTACAGTTCCTTGTTTATGTATTTAATTTCTTAATTATTGCTATATGGATCTGCATGTTACACCTTTTTGCAAGGATGTTTCACAACCTAGGGCACTACCTCCTAAGCCAAGCAAGTTACTAGAATCTAAGAATGAGCTTTGAGGGAAGGCGTGCTTGACATTTAGGGTGGTTGTTGAATACACCAAATGATGAGAAGGGGGGTGGATCAGAAGTAATTAAATCAGTATCTACTAATATCTAAACCATTGAAATATAAGTGCAAAAGCAAAGAGCAAGTACACAACATGCACTGCACAAGAACATAATTTTTTTGTAGAAAAAACAGGAAGTGGAAAACCACAATGAATATAATCCTACAATGTATGAACCAAATGTTACAAGGGCCTCATAGTCAGCTTGCATCCAAGACAAGTTGACTCAGAGCAAGATACAAATGTCTTGTCACTTGAAGATCACTTCTTCATAGCAAGACACAATTGCATTCAATTGAGATAGATGAAATGAACTGCTATAGAAAAGGTGTCTGCCAAAGCCATTAAATTTCCATAATCCATATCAAGGTTACAGTAGCTTCTGGAATCTGATTGTTTACAAAATTTTATCATCAATGTTGCAGATCACACTCTGTAATACTTCTTCACAATCACAGAGAATGATCCAAGATGATGGAAAAAACTTGTACACAATCAATCCCAGAGCTATTGTAACTATAGGCATCTAAGTTATGCTGATGGTGTAATCCTCTTTTGCAGCTTTATCATTCAGTTACACTAACTTCGTACATCATCATTTCAAATACTGATCAGCTTTGCACATCACCAAAAACTTCACACAAAAACTCACAAATGATATATTCTTCCTTATAGATCCTCCATATCATCAGAAGATTGCCTAATATATTGGCAAAGAACTTAGCAAGTGAAACATGTGACTTGAAGTAGGTCAGCTCCAATTATATGAAACAAGCGTAAAATTAGCTTGCAAATCTACCTAGCACTTATCTAAAGCTTGTAGGCATCCTAACACATTTTCCAAAGAAAATGGAATAGGTCAGGATCAACCACAAGTACACCTAGTTGGCACAACATCAGCAACACTGTCAAGATTGCAAACTATCAACACTTATATCATTAGGGAGAGACTCAAAACAATATGCAGACCAAAAATAAGATGTTGGAGACCATCTATTCTTAAGAAGAGTTTGTCATTTTGGTATCAAACAACTTCATTGATGTCAAATAGTTTCATTAATGTCAAACAGATTCATTAATGCCAAAAAGATCAGTTGGTGTTGTACAAATAGAACAGAAACAAATGATCAAATATGAAGCCCTAGTTTGGTTTGTAGCACATCACAAGAAAGATTAATTTGTCTCTAAAGATAACAAGGAATTGCAGATTTAATTAAAGGAAAAGCAAATTGTACATGACTAACTAGGTGCTACTAGATGACAAATAGATGATCAAATATGAAGCCTTAGTTTGATCTATAAAGATAAAATTTATTAATGTCCAGCAAGTGACAACAAACGAGTCAAAGGGACTGAGGGAACAACAAAAGTGGAACCCACAGCAGGACCAAGATTCTCTATCTCCAAGATAAAAGCTTGAATCTGCTGAGTAGTTGACAGGAAATGTCAAACAGTGAATGTTGTGTGTCAGTGAAAAGATAGGCATCCAAAAATCAAATTGACAGAGTTGTATCTGTGGAGTTTGTGTCCCACTTAGTGGTTGAGAAGAATCTTCAAACATATAATGGCTTTACCATGTTTTCTATATCAGTGCCACACCTGCTGGTAAAAGCATCAAAAGCCATGGTGAAGATAAACAGAGGGCAGAGGAGAAAGATCTTGGTTTAAGGGTACTTGTTTCAAATGTGGAGGACATAGAGCTTTTGAATGTACTAATTATGGTAAAAAGGTTGGAGGAAGTGCTAGAAATGTTTTATCTTGTGAAGAAGTTTTTGAAGCACCAAATGAACCTGAGAATGGTGAGGAGAACCTAGTGATAAGAAGTCTTGTGGAATGAAAAATCAGATGAAGGACCTGTCTTGAGGAGAAGTTTGTTCAATACCAGATGTAAAATTGATGGGCAATGTTGCAAAGTGATCATTGATAGTGGTAGCTCAAATAATTTGGCTTCAGAGGAATTGGTAAACAAGTTGAGATTAGAGGGGTTGAGGCATCCGAAACCCTATCATGTTGCTTGGATTCAAGATGACCATAAATTGTTGATAAGTAAACAATGCCTTGTGAAATTCAAAATTGGGAATTACTGTGATGAAGTCTTATGTGATATTGTGCGTATGGATTGTTGTCACATTCTGTTGGGTAGACCTTGGCAATATGATAGACAAGCATTGCATGATGGTAGATTGAATCAATATACTATTTGGGCAACTGGGAAGAAACAGATTTTGTTGCCTTTGATTGAGAAACCTGATGAGAACCATTGTACTACAGTAAGAGTTTGTTTGGTAGATGGAAATCAATTTGCTAAAGATATGAAGGGACAAAATATATGCCTTGCTTTGATTCCTAGGGAGACTAAAAAACAAGATGAGCTTGAGCATGCACCTGAGATAAGAGCTTTGTTGGATGAATTTAAAGATGTTATATATGCCTTGCTTTGATTCCTAGGGAGACTGAAAAACAAGATGAACTTGAGCATGCACCTGAGATAAGAGCTTTGTTGGATGAATTTCAAGATGTTATTTCTAAGGATATACTTGACTAATTGCCTCCTGTGAGAAGTATTAGTCACTGTACAGATTTGGTACCTAGAGCTAGCTTACCTAATAAAGCACCATATAGATTAACCCCTGTAGAGAATGCTGAATTGTATAGAGAAGTGCAAGGATTACTTGAGAAAGGTTTGATAAGAGAAAGTTTGAGTCCTTGTGTTGTACTTGTTGTATTGGCATCTACAAAGAATGGAGAATGGAGAATGTGCACTGATTCCAAAGCTATAATCAAGAGCACATTGAAGTAAAGGTTGCCTTTGCCTAGAATTGATGACATCATGGATTGTATGAGTGGGGCTAAATACTTTACCAAAAATAATTTTAAAAGTGGATATCATCATATCAGAATTAAAGGAGATGAATGGAAAACTGCTTTTAAGACTAATGAAGTGGAAGGGTTGTATGAAAGGTTGGTTATACCTTTTGGTTTGACTAATGCGCCTAGCACTTTCATGAGGTTGATGTATGAAGTTTTGAACTCTTGGGTAAGTTTGTGATTGTATATCTGGATGACATATTGATTTTCAGTAAGACTAAAGAGGAACATCTTGAGCATATTAGACAAGTGGTACAGAGGTTGAAAGAGAAAAAGTTGTTGATTAACTTGAAGAAATGTTCTTTTATGAAGAAGCTTGTATACCTTGGTTTTCTGATTTTAGTTGACGGTTTGAAGATGGATCCTAAGAAGGTAAAAGCTATACTTGAATGGCCTACACCTGTGACTGTTGGAGAAATTAGATCATTTCATGGATTGGCAAGTTTTTACAAAAAGTTTATTAGAAATTTCAGTTCAGTATGTAATGCTATGATGGAGACTACAGAGGAGATAAAAGGGATTTAAAGTGGATAGATGGAGCAAATAAGAGTTTGGAAACATTAAAACAAAAGGAGCAAACATTAATACAAAAGGTTACAGAGTTGCCTACACTTTCTTTGCCTAATTTCACTAAGGTTTTTCAAGCACACTGTGATGCCATTGGGAATGCAATTGAAGTTGTTTTGAGTCAAGAAAGAAGACATGTAGTTTTCATTAGTAAGAAATTGAAACACACTAGAAAGAAATACTCAGTCTATGATTAGGAATTCTATGCTATTGTTCAAGCCTTGAAGAAATGGAGACATTATTTGATGCCTAAGAAATTTGTATAATATGCAGATCATAAAACTTTGCAGTACATTGGAAGTCACAACAAGTTGAATCAGAGACATGAAGTGGATTGAATATTTGCAAATTTTCCCCTTTCTGTTGAAACATAGAAGTAGACAGTCAAACAAAGTTGTTGATGCTTTGAGTAGAAGAAGAAGTTTACTAACAAAAATGAAGATAGAAGTGTTTGGTTTTGATGATTTGAAGACTTTGTATGAAACTGATCTTGATTTTGCAGAGCCTTGGAAAGCCTGGAAGTATCATTTGGCAACTGAACAAGATAACTGGAATGATTATTTGATAAAGAGAACATGTCTTAGAAGCCAAATCAAGATATTATAAGAGGATGGAGGCAATGGAAGCAGGAGGTTTTCTATCATCTTGAACCACCTTCTTGCTCAGAGATAATTTATTGAATGAGAAGCAAGTATTTGTGTCCCTGAAAATCTGGGGCTTGGTAGCATGGTTGTCCCTTCAACAAATGGAGGGAGGCAGGAGTTGAATATGCTTTGTCGAGCATTTGAGGAGCCGTCAGACACACTCGGAGGAGATCTAGACTTTCGAAGGAAAGGTGTCTCATATGCAGGCATATTGGTGGTGATTGTGTCCATAGCACTTTGACACACTTAGAGAAGAGTGGAATTTTGGAGGAAAGTTGTCTCATGTGCAGCACTAAAGGCATTAGACACACATTAAGGAGCTGTGGAATTTCGGAAGAAATGTATCTTATTGTGCAAGGGATGGGGGAACACTCATATTGTGAAGACTACTTCAAGTTTTACAGGCATGAGATCCACTGATGCGGTCAATTTGGTGTTTCTTGAGCGAGCAAGGATTGGTGAGAACGCTTCATCAAAGTCTCCATATGGTTGATTTAAAACCCTTGCAATTTCCACTCTTGTTTGAATTAACGTAATAAGGGGGAAATTTTAGAGTTTTTACATTAATAGGTTAATTTTAGCTTCAACTAAATAAAATAATACACTAGTTAGTTGCTAGAAGTTATTCTCGTAAGGGATCTTTGGGTGGTTACTCACGAAAAATCAATGATTTATAAGCATTTACATTTGGCATTGTAAGGTATCTCGATTGAATGAAAATATGAAGTTTTATATCAAAATATGCTCTAGTCAAATGTTGTATGCTTTGAACTCTCTCAATAATGATAGCATTTCTATTTTTAGTATATTTGTTTTCACATGCATGCATAAATTTAGTTACAACATGTTTTCCTCTCAATTAATTTTTTTTATTTTTCCAATAAATTTTGCAATTAAATTATTTTTGATATAAGAATAATATTTATCTATATTTAGAAAACTCATGATAATCTCATGGTTCTAATAAAAAATTTAAAGTTGCAACACTAACTGTTCAATTTATTATTTTCTTTCAATTTTCAATTATCAAAATTTTCGTTATATTAGAAAGGGGTTTATAAGAATACAGTCACAATAATTTTCTACATTTTTTTCTATAATTTTCTGCAGTCAAGTTTTCTTGATTAATAAGTTTTCCTTTTTCAAAATCTACAACATAATTCTTTATTCAATAATTAATACAGTAAATTAATAAGCAATATGCAAACACCCAAGAAGACACAAAGTAGACAGATCTTTCAATAAAATTCTACAATGGGTTTTCAAATCCTACCTCAAAACTATAGCTAAATTCTGAGACAATCTGTGAATGCATGCAAATCCAAACCCTCTAAAACTTTCAACAATTCTTTTGATCCAATTCTGAATTTTGCTCTCCAAAACTTGTGTATCTAGAAATGAGCTCTAATTTCCTTAATAAAGAGTTTTTCCCCCAAATCAAGGCTTTGATCATGCAATCATGTGAAAACATTTTGTCTTTAATTACTAGATTTTAATTTTTATGAACACACTTTATGCAATTTAATTAAAATAAACTTTATTAAATTAAAGCTTTCTCTCCCTTATTAAATCATGTGACATTTTTAATATAATATTTATTAATTTAACTAATAATACTATTTAGAGTTTATTAAAAATAATACTCCTAAATAAATTATTATTAAATTATTTATTTAATAATAATTAAATTAGAATTGCATTTAAATAATGAGCTTTGATTATTATTATTAATTTAAACAATAAACTATCATTTAATTAGTGCTTGCACTAATTAATAAGTGGAGGAAAAGAAAATATAAAAGAATATTTTAATTAAAAAGTTCTTTAAATGTGCATGAAAGAATTAAATTTAAAAGATTTGATTATAATTATAATTTAGGCGTATTTATATTTATTTAATTTAATAATAATTTATTTAAGAATTTTATTTTTAATAAACTCTAAATAATATTATTAGTTAAATTAATAAATATTATATTAAAAACGTCGCATGATTTAATAAGAGAGAAAACTTTAATTTAATAAAGTTTATTTTAATTAAATTACATAAAGTGTGTTCATGAAAATTAAAATATAGTAATTAAAAACAAAGGGTTTTCGCATGATTGCATGATCAAAGCCTTGATTTGGGAGAAAAACTCTTTATTAAGGAAATTAGAGCTCATTTCTAGACACACAGGTTTTGGGGAGCAAAATTCAGAATTGGTTCAAAAGAATTGTTGAAAGTTTCAGAGGGTTTGGATTTGCATGCATTCACAGATTGTCTCAGATTTTAGTTGTGGTTTTGAGGTAGGGTTTGAAAACCCATTGTAGAATTCTATTGAAAGATCTGTCTACTTCATGTCTTCCTAGGTGTTTGCTTATTGCTTATTAATTTACTGTAATGATTGTTGAATAAGGAATTATCTTGCAGATTTTGAAAAAAAAACTTATTAATCAAGAAAATTGACTACGGAAAATTTTAGAAGAAAATTGTAAAAAATTATTGTGACTGTATTCTTTTAAAACCCCTTTAAATAATATAGGAAATATTTGATTATAGAAATTTAGAAGAAAATAATAAATTGAATAGTTAGGGTTTCAACTTTAAATTTGTCATTAGAACCACGTAATTGTTGGTAGAACCACTCAATAAACTCATTTTTATGCTTCAGAAGATAGGGAACCATAAGTGGCTGATCTTTCTTTACAGATATTTTGACTTTGTGAACTGCAAAGAAACACTATAAGTGACAGTGGCAGCATTTACATAACATCTTTCCTAAACTTGGATTTGTAGAACTCACCAAACCTCAATGCACCCACTCCTTGGTAGTTGCAATTTTCTATATAAATTTAATAAATCATAATAAATTTATTACACCACGTAGTTTCTACCGATGTTAAGTGAGACAAGATAGTGATAAAGATAATGCGTAAAAAGAATCTAGAAATCTGGAAATCAATACAAATAAACAAATAATTAATGTCCACTTATTACAAGAAATACTTTTATAGCAAATTCAGTTCTTACCAAATGTTCCATCAAAACGATTTAAACGAGGAACATATGCTTGCATGTGGTGAATAATAGGTGCAAGATATGCAATTGTTTTGCCAGTACCAGTTCCTGCATTCACAAGTCTGCCTTCTTTTCATTAATGAAAACTAATTGCTTAGCATTCACATTTCAACGACAGCATATATATCAAATTTCTCAAAAATCAATATGATTCTGATTGTAACATATGTCAAGTAAAGGGAACAAATGGATACACATCACATCCTGAAAGGATGACTGGAATGCTCTGCTTCTGGATAAGAGTAGGGACTTTGAAGCCCATTCTACCTGAACCAAAGCACAGTAAACTACTTTAGTAAAACAACATATTTGAACTGAAAGAAAATTCATTACATCTTTCAATAGTAGTTGAAGTCTTTAAGAAGCTGGGTATTTTTTTATGCAAGTATGTTCCAAAATAAAATTCATTCTTGCAAAGAGCACCAAAAATGACATACAAAACATTTCATCTTAAGTACAATGTCGAAGACCATAAATGGTTTTCAACCACATCATTTCGTAATGAATGTACATAGATACAACTGATACCATAAGTTATACACAATGGCATAGCATCGACTGCACAAATCGTAGAGTATATAGTTATAATACAAGTAAAATACAATATCTCATAAGGATCTCAACCAATACAATGATACATGATACAAAATGAAACAACAGAGAAAAAGGTCAAGTCTCCAAGTATGATAAATTAGAATAGTACAACTCTAACAAATGATCATCCAACACTAGTACAAATCCATCAGAATCTCAAATGGTAATGAAATCACTACCTACCAACCATGTGAACCTAAATGATACACTCTCACTATGCTAAGGAGATAACGGTTGGATAAAAAATCAACCAACATCACCAATTCAAAGTAGATCATTTTCTCTAATAAAAGATTTATGTAATATAAGCTATTCGGCAAGCTGATGAACCTCCTATTATATGCTATTCAATTCAAAAATAAACAATCTACATGTTAATTCAATCACATAAGTAAATAACAATACAATTCTCCACTTGGAAGGATCAAGATCTTGTGTAGGAAATATCAAGCTTCCTGCTTAATATGTTTGGCAGAAATTCCTCTCATAGAGAAATCTCCGCTATCAACATTCCTCTAATGTGAGGTGCAAAATCTATAATGTTGCATATCTCCATACCATGATTCCTTCTAAGTATAGTTATTTAATATATTCACCTTATATAAGCATGCATACAACATTTGTTAAAATTGTATGAGAAACAATGGAATGCATTGTAAGCTAAAGATATTGAATCACTCTACTAACACTTAAAATATTTGATAACTCCATTAAAAGGTGTGATTAATCATGGTAGTACCATGTAACACCCCACTAGGGAACCCAAGAGAAAATAATCTAAAACATGTCACTAAGTTTACTAAATAAGTTTCTACATCAATAATAATAGTGCAAAAGTAATACAATGAGAACATATTACATACACATGAATACACAACATTGATTACATTTCTTAAGGGTTCCATAATGTAGAATAATATGTACATGTTAAATTCATTAGTTAAATTCATCTTAAGTACAATGTCCAAGACCATAAATGGTTTTCAACCACATCATTTCATAATGAATGTACATAGATACAACTGATACCATAAGTTATACACAATGGCATAGCATCGGCTGCACAAATCGTAGAGTATATAGCTATAATACAAGTAAAATACAATATCCCATAAGGATCTCAACCAATACAATGATACATGATACAAAATGAAACAACAAAGAATAAGGTCAAGTCTCCAAGCATGATATATTAGAATAGTACAACTCTAACAAATGATCATCCAACACTAGTACAAATCCATCAGAATCTCAATTGGTAATGAAATCACTACCTCCCAACCATGTGGAACCTAAATGATACACTCTCACTATGCTAAGGAGATAATGGTTGGATAAAAAATCAACCAACATCACCAGTTCAAAGTAGATCATTTTCTCTAGTAAAAGATTTCTATAATATAAGCTATTCGACAAGCTAATGAACCTCCTATTATATGCTATTCAATTCAAAAATAAACAATCTACATGTTGGTTCAATCGCCTAAGTAAATAACAATAAAATTCTCCACTTGGAAGGATCAAGATCTTGTGTAGGAAATATCAAGCTTATTGCTTAATTGGTCCAACCTAATGAATATAACTCACAATAAACCAAATAAGTACTACAATTGAGTAACAACCTAACTCATCTCATCTGATTTCATACTCTGGCTATCACATTGACTCCTTACCATATGTCTACAGAACATCAAGAAACCAAAATCAGCCCATGGCAATTTCAAAAAGTGAAAATCAATAGTGGAGATGGATCAAAAGTGGGGATGGTTGGGTCAGGTAAGGGGTGAAATTTTGGGGTAGACTTCTAAACTGAAAATTTGAGGTAGCTACAGAAATGGTAAGAAGTAAGGAACTACAAGGGAACAGTTGCAGAAATGGCAGCAGGTTCATAATCTACTATTAACCATAACTCCAACCATATACCTAGAGATTGCTAGAGTGCACCTAGAATATGAAATGGGTACAACTAGTGCTTGCACCTAAAAATGAGGTTCAGTTTATGTTACTAGAAATATACAAGTAAGTCAATACATTAGAGAGTACAATTTCATTTGTGAATAAAAGAAAAAAGTAAACAAGAGAGAACAAGTGTGAGTGTAAAAAAAAAAAAAGTCAAATTTACACAAAATCAGATCCATAATTCCTCGACGGGGTTGGGGTCGGGCCAACCCCAAGTGGGGGTTGGGAGCGGCAGCCCCCAATATAGCAATGGCCAATAGGCCATAGCTGTAGAGGGTGGGATCCTTTGCTCTGACAAAGTAGCATTTAGCATGCTGGCCTAAGAGATGGTGGGTTGGTTTAGCAGAAGAAGGTGCCTAGCACTGGTGTGTAGCATTAGAGGTTGCAGGGGCTCCATGCTTCTTCTCACGCTTATTACTCTACCTTATCTGGTCTAAGAACTCTCCAATTGTAATATCAAATTCATCTCCCTTTCCTTGAGGTTTGATACATGTGTACCCATATGCAACTTCCTCTCTACAAACTTCTTCTCTTCCTGATTTAGCAATTGTAAGAACTTGTCCTCTTTAAACTTTAAGATGATTGTCACCTGTGAAGAAATATTAAAATATGAGCCTCCATAGAGACTCAGTAAGGTGTCTAACCTTCCCATTGAATAAGTCATCAATCCTATGCTTCCATAGATGCCAAAATATAACAAAAGAAAGAATAGACCACAAGAATTTACTGCTTTTATTACTACTCAAATATTACCAAAAATAATATGCATTATGTTAAAGTTGCCATTGGGGGGTAAGTCCAAGGAGATTACATATTTGCTTAGAAAAAATACATTCCAAAAAGACATGTAAGACAGATTCAAAGTTTTTGCACATAGAACTGTTGGAATGTAAGGAGTAATTGAGAAGGGAGGGGTGAATCAATTACCACAAAAACAATTCCAAGTCCCTTAGATGTCAATACAAACTTCTCACTAAATAAACCAGATCCTTGCTCTGCTTGGTTAGAACTAGATATTTACTGTAACTTGGTTAACAAAGCAATCTTAAGATATTAATGTGTGTTAACCTTTAGTAACTTATTTGCAAAAGCATTAAGCAAATAACATGAACACATGAGACACCAAGATTTAACGCGGAAACCCAATTTGGGAAAACCACCAATGCAACTAGTTACAACTTTTCACTCTTCTGAAGTAAGCCCTGTTAGGAGCCAACCCTGTGAAAGGTTACAAAACACACGGTTAAATGTGACCCTATTAGAGGATTTGAATCACCCTGTTAGGAGTGGCCTTGTTAGAGGTCTTCAAACACTTCAATCTAGAAATGCCACCTTGTTAGAGGATTTATAAAATGATTGTTAAGCCAACTCTGTTAAGAGATTTCTTCACTACCACAATTGTTAGAGAGTAACAATGATTAACTTGATTGATGAAGCAACTGACTTTGCAGATTCAGATCACTATTCTAGTTTATACTCTTGATCCTTCCTAATCAAAATATTCTTTGCAGCTCAGTCTTCCAACTCGGATGCTCTGTCCTTAATCAGATATCCTTCTCATTTTGCTTCTTTTTCATTGTTCCCAATTGCTTTATTCAATCCACAACTTGACCTTTCATATATATGACATCCAATGTCAACTCGGCTTGAATACCCTTTCATACAAACATTTAATAGCTATTCAGTCAGCTTATATTAACCAATTAATTGGCAAAGGTAATCTACTGACAATCGGCTAACACTAAAATGAGTCACTCAGGTAATAGTGAATTCCTTTGATAACCAACCAAACTTGGTTAATACTCTCTTCATTGACTGACCTAACTCAGTTCCTTTTGAATTCTGCTCGGCTAATACTGGAGACTTCTTCAGTGCCTGACTAAGCTCGCCTAACACTAGTTGTGCTCGATTAGAGTTTGACATGTGTGTAACATCAATGACAATATACAATTGAATAATTGTTTTCAACAAGAACAATTATTGGGCTCCCCGCCTGGCTTCTTATAAGGTAGTCTGTGCAAAAGAAAGCACCAAAAGAAACAGGATATTTAGGTTCACGGGGATGGTGTCAGAAATTAATGAGATGATTGCTCCAATTGTTATGGTCTTAAGATTCCACTTCACATTAAGGTGGTCAAGGATGTATATAATGTGTGTGTGTGTGTGTGTGTGTGTGTGTGTGTGTGTGTGTGTGTGTGTGTGTGTGTGTGTGTGTGTGTTTGGCTTTGACTTGAGGAAGGGGAGTGTCATAAGGCCACTTGAGCATAACAAACCTGTTAGAGGGAGGGCTACAACTTTTGGGGAGGTTAAGACAGCTGGTGGCTGAAAGCTTTATACAATATGTTCTTAATGGAGAATGAGGGATACCATGTCTATTAACAAGGTTCTGCTAGCTGATAAGTTCACTATCCTCTATGATGTCTTGGAAACAATTAATACCTTTAGAAGCCCACTTTTTGGCTGAGCACCCTTGCAGTAGTGCTAGAGGCTTGCCACCATGAGTTAAGTTCCACCAAACTGATTTTTCTCCACATATTGCATTATTCTTATCAAAATGATAGTTACCTAGGATAAAATGTCTCACGGTGCTCCAAGTTTTCCGGCTTTGAAAACATTCAAGCCTTAAACATTAATGTGTAAGTCAACACTGTATAGGTCATTCAGATGGAGGTTCTTCCAGAATCTAGCATGTGAGGTGTGGCTCTAGAGATGTTATTTCTTATCAAAATCTTCCAAGTTTAACTACCCTCAAAAACCTTGGCAATCCATTTGACAACAAGAGCTAACCTTGTGTCCTCAGATCTTTCAGTCCTAATTCCCCCAGTTCTTTGCTTCTAGAACACCATTCCTAGCTGCAGCGTGATGTGTTCTGTTGCATTTTCCATCAGACCAAAGGAAATTTGTGCCAACATTGAATAACCAAGCAGAGGAATAGTAAATAGTGTAAGAGGATAGAATTTTATGACAAACTTGTACTCTCCCAACCATGGAATGGAAGTGGTTGTTCCACTTATGCAACTTCTTCTCTATCTTGTTCTTGACCCAATCCCACATGTCTTTAAGCTCAGGGAAAACAGAGAAGGAAAACCTTAAATATCTAACAATACTCTTATCCATAAGGCTACACTGAATAGCTCTAACTCCTCCATAAGACTTCTCAGATTCTCCTCTAGCATCTGAATGATGATTTCACTATCATCAGTAACCTGATTATTGGAGATATAGTCTTGATTTAGAAGCACTGCAATTTCGACTTTGGGGGAAATGCTCTCATCCCTCAAAAGATAGAAAAGTGAGTTAATAAAAATCACAAAAAGAGAAGGGGCAAGTGGGCATCCTTGTCTAATTGACCTAGAGAGGATAAAGTTTTCAGATCTAGCCCAATTGCCCTCCACTACCACAGTTGCATCATTCATCAAGGTAGAGACCATCTTACAAAATAGTGGGGGGTGAAGCCCAGAGCTTCTAGCATCATTAGGATGAGGTTCCATTCAATCCTATCATATGCCTTCTCATGGTCTATCAACAAGATACCTGCCTGTCGGTTGGAAGTTCTGGCCCACACCATAGATTGCCAACAAGTAACTAGGTTTTCCAGAACTTATCTCCCTTTTTCAACAACTATTTGAGAAGAGCTGCTTATCATGGGCAAAATATTCTCTAACCTTATGACCAGAGTTTTGGCCAAAACTTTGTAGGACACATTTAAATAATGTGACTCTTTGAAATTCCCAAAAGCCAGGCAAATATAGAATCTCTTAAATACTGATGTCAACACGAATGAAAGATGCTTGAATGCATGACTGTCGTGGCACACATGCTGATGACAGTTACAAAGAGAGCAACCTTTCATGTGTTGGCAATGAGGACTCTTCATGTCCACAGTGTTTCAAACCAAAGAGGTGAGACTCTTCATAAGGATAACCAATCATCTTGAAGACTCTTTGAAGTCATAAAGTGTCTGATCATAAAGAAGTATAAAAGTTGACATAACATAGTAGAGACGTCATCTTCACATAGCAAATATCTCAACCATAATACTAATGCAATCATCACAGGTATGCAAATAGCTCCTGCAGCTACCAATCTTTAATAGAATCATTCCAAATCGACACAAGAGCAGAAATGGTCTTAGATCTATTTGTCTGTGGGAAGATTAGATACCAAATGTAGTGTCCCTGTTCATGTTGAAATAACAAAGACATATGGCTTCAGAAAATAATGTAATCATATTAAAATTATATTTATGCTCAAGTCTTAACTGTACTATCGAGTCCTAAACAAGTAACCATGTATGTCAAAGGATGTACCAAACTGAAAAATCAAACTTTTTATCACTTATTAAACACAATATTTTAAAATTTTAGTCATTTATCACAACAATCCCTTCTAAGATTGGTTCTTTAAAGTACAAGAGCCAATATACAATGACACAAAACTCTGAATACAAGTTGTACAATGTAAAAGGTTTGTGAAGAAGAATGTTATAAATTTAACATATGAACATGGTCCGACCTCTACTATTCACTCCATACAAAATAGCTCTAGTAGTAATTGCATTTACAATATCAGAAATAGCTTGTTGTCATGTCCCCTTTTTAGTGACATGTTATTTTTCAGTGAATTTGCCTATCATGGACTCTTGTAGACAGATGATTTTGGTGAAAGAGTCATTCTGATGATTATTTGGGGATTGGATGGTCTTATTTGCTCTTGGAGAGATGGGGTTTATCATATTTTTATTTTATGTGTTATGCGGGGACAAAATATTATAATTTTGAGTTGAGTTGCACTTTTTATTTTATAAAGTTATTTTTAATATAAAAGTGCATTACAAAGGGATTTCATAAGAATATTTTATGGATACTTCTAGAAGTTCTTAGTGGCTTCTTAGAAAAGTGAATAAATAGAGTGTTTGGCCTCTCATTTGGACATCCCAAGACTTGAGTTTACACTACTTTTCTCTTTGAGCATTTGTGGTGCCATCTTGGTCTGCAGATTGTCATTTGATCGTTAGGAACGGAGTCTCCTAAGGATTTGCATAACTGAGGAGGTGAAATATCCTTTGAAGGGTTGCACTTTGGAAGTGGTATTCTGCTAATTCAAGTTGGGCTTATTTGGTATTTAGACATTTCCAGCAAGGTTCGATTTTCAGCCTGGACATACATTTTTGCTCATATCTCATTGTTGGCTGGGAGTTTGATTTTTTTATTTTCTAGGATAATTTTCCTTGGAGCCTAGCAATTATTTCTATACCATTTTCGGCACCTTTCAGCCCAATATCTATTTTTTCCAGGATTCGTACCAGTTCGTACATGTATAGATGCACCTACAAGCCGTACGATCAGCAAATCTGAGGGCAGGTTGGAGTTGCATTTTCATCATTTCGTCTTCAGCATTCAGTCTCCAGCATCTACTCAATCCCGGTTCTTTCATTTTAGTTTGTAGTTGCAAGAAATACTCAGTTGCATTCAGCCAATAAGGGTTTGTTTGTAATGTGTCATGTTGTAATGCTTTGAGTTGAAAATCGCATATCATATGCAAAAGCATTAGGTTATCATTGAATGAATATATTGGCACTATTTTACATCAGTTATTTGAGTAGATTTGTTGCACAACAATTTCCTTTATTCAGCATTTTACTTTCAACAGTGTATTTAGTTTGCATGTCAAGTGCTTGATGAAATTTCACAGTTCAGTATTAGTGGTTATCAGTGGCCTATTGGCAAGGGCCATTATAGTGGTATCAGAGCGGTGCCATCCTGTTGGGTAAAGAATCTTTATGCATCCTTCAGCTTTTGGGTATCACAACTATTATACACGCAGGAGAGCAGCACCTGAGGGTGAGCAGGAATTTAGGGATATACTTAATATGGGTGAAAGACAGTCACAGAGTCCACCTAGAGTCCCTAGGACTGATGATGATGAGGTTAGAAACTTCTTCCAGGCTATGGCTACTAGACAGCAGGAGTTAGTTCAGTCTATACGTGCATTGACTACTATGATGGAGAGAGTTGCTCAGCCGAGGAATCAGGAACAGGGTAGGGGGACACCAGAGCAGGATAACAGGAGTGTAGCAGGTTCACAGGGTGCTCCTAGGCACAGGTCATGGACTACAAACAGGCCTACGTGTCCTACATTCCTTAGAGAGGTGACCCAGGAGGCAGTAGAGGATGATATGCCAGAGGACTTTCAGGATGATCTTCGAGTTGCAAATGCAGAATGGCAGGCACTACCTCCACATGTTCGTGAGTTGTTGAATTTTGATCGCTACCTAAGTCAGAGAAGAGAGCACATGAGTAGCAGGCAGAACTGGTGGCCTAGAGGAGGTCAGGACAGTGAGTTGCAACGAGCTACTAGCAAGCTCACCTTACCATCTTTCGACAGCAGTGGACACATGATAGCACAAGCCTAGATCCATAAGTGAGATACATTCCTAGCATTGACGCCTATGTCAGAGACGGATGCTATCAGGTATGCTACTTTGCATTTAGAGGGCGCAACACATGATTGGTGGTCACATGGTATGGTTACAATGCAGCATAATCAAGTGACATCCAATCAGGATTTTGTGGATAGATTGGTAGAGCGCTTTGATAAGAAAGACCCAAAGGTCTTCTTCTGTGATCTTGCACAGCTGAGACAGACAAACAGTTTGGAGGTCTACATTAGTGAGTTTCAGAGATTATCAGTGATGGTGGAGGATGTGTCCGAGAGGAGGTTGGTTATACTATTCACAAAGGGGTTGTCTGAACCTCTAAAGGGGTGGATCAAGGCATTCGATCCCCCTTCATTGCAGGAGGCTATGAGGAAGGCATGGAGCATGGAGCTCATAGCACCCTCCAGCAGGTTCACCTCCAGGAGCACTTCTTCATTCAAGGACAATAAGAAGTTTGATAAAAACAAGGGCAAAAAAGGTGACACCAAGGGTAAATCTACTGCACCTTTGGCTATGGAGACACTGAATGACTTGCACAGGAAGAAGCTATGTTTCTAATGCAAGGGTCCCCACGACAGAGATCATGATTGTCCTATGAGGCCTAAGAGGAAGGCCAACAGGGTTATGTGGGCTTACTATGAGGGTTCAGATTTTGATAATTCTAGACATGAGGTTGATCATAGTGATGCAGAGCCCGAGGCAGAAGCAGAAGCTCCAGAGACTAAAGAGGAGCCCAAGTTGCACTTATAGGAGGCACATTTGTCTAACATTTAGCAGGAAGGATCTTTTAGACTGCGTGGTGCTCTAGCAGGGCAAAGAGTTATTACTTTGGTTGATACAGGTGCTACGCACAATTTCATTGATGCATGTTTTGTTGAACGTCGTGGAATTATGACTGAGGAGTTTGAAGGACTACGAGTACAGGTTGCTGATGGCTACACTCTTAAGTGTAACAGGATGGTTAGAAATTTTCCCTTACGCCTGAACAACTATGAGTTCAAGGCAGACTACCATGTTGTCAACATGGGTGATCTGAATATTGTTCTTGGGATGGAGTGGTTGCGCTCATTGGAAGAGGTCACCTTCAGATTGAAGAACATGGAGATTAAGTTTGAAGTGGATGGGAAGCAACACATTTTGAGAGCCATCAGTGATGGAGACATCAGGATTATTTCCTTCAGACGGCTGGAGAGGATAGCCAGACATGATGACATTGAGTGGGTAGTCGTATGTACTCTCATGCCTACACAGGAGGAACAGCATAAGAATGAGTATCATCCAGACATACAGAGGTTGAGAGTGAAGTATGACAGTCTTTAGTAAAATCCCACCTGACAGACCACCAAACAGAGGTATTGAGCACATCATTGAGTTGGAGGAGGGTGCTAAACCCGTGATGACTACACCATACAGGCATCCTAAGAGGCTCAAGGATGAGATCAAGAAAACCATCAAGGAGCTTCTTGCGATGGGTCACATCAGGCCTAGCAAGTCTCCTTGTGCCTCTTCGGTTGTGTTGGTGAAGAAAAAGGATGGTACATTAAGGATGTGCATTGATTACAGAGTGTTGAACAAAAGGACAATCAAGAACAGGTACCCCATTCCACGGATTGATGAGTTGATTGATGAGCTTCACAATGCATGTTACTTCACGAAGATTGATTTGAGATCCGGCTACCATCAAATCAGAGTTAGAGAGCAGGATATTGAGAAGACCGCCTTCAGATGTCATTGTGGGCACTTTGAATTTGTGGTCATGCCATTTGGGCTGACCAATGCACTAGCTACTTTTCAATCCATCATGAACAGGGTCTTCTATCACCAGTTGAGGAAGTATGTGTTAGTCTTCTTTGATGATATTCTGATTTACAGTCGGACTTGGCAGGAGCAAATGGAGCACTTGGAGATAGTTTTGGGGATCCTGCAGTCAGAGCCCTTATACGCCAAGGAGTCCAAATGTGATTTGGGCATGACAGAGCTATTGTATTTGGGTCATATCATTAGTGCAGAGGGAGTAAGGATGGATCCTGATAAGATCCGTGCTATTGTGGATTGGCCTACTCCAGAGAACCTGACACAGTTGAGAGGGTTTCTTGTGTTGTGTGGTTTCTACCGCAAATTTGTTAGTGAGTATTCACATCATGCAGCTCCTATGAGAGATTTGTTGAAGGGAGCCTTTGTTTGGACACCTGAGGCACAAACTTGCTTTGAGAGATTCAAGATCATGATTACGTGCCCTGTGTTAGCATTACCCGACTTCTCGAAGCCATTTGAGCTTCAGTGTGATGCATCTGGAGAGGGTATTGGTGTTGTTCTGATGCAGGACAACCACCCCATTGCATTTGAGAGCAAGACGCTTCGTGGGCCAAAGAGATCATTTAGTATATATGACAAGGAGATGTTGGCTATTATGCATGCATTGGCAAAATTCAGGCAGTATCTGGTGGATGGTAAGTTTTGCATTAAAACTGACCACAATAGTTTGAGACATTTCCTTAGACAGAGAGATCTCAATGACAGGCAGCAAAAGTGGGTTAGTAAACTGCAAGCTTATGATTTTGACATCTCCTATGTGAAAGGGACTTAGAATGTGGTAGCAGATGCACTGTCACGTAGACCACATCTCAATGCTATGATTCAAATATCAGAGGATTGGAGGCACTTCATCATTGCTGAGTGTGCTAGAGATTCATGGGCATCCGGGATTGTTGATGGGACAGTTGTCGATACCAAGTATACACTTGTGGATGATTTGATTATCTACAAGAACAGGATATTCTTAGTCCCAGGATCAAAGGTGAAGCGCATTGTTATGAGAGCACTTCATGATTCACCTACAGCTAGACTGGATACTTCAAAATGTACAAGCAGGTATAGGAGCGGTTCACATGGAAGGGGCTCAAGGCAGATGTGTTGTAGTATGTTAGAGAGTGCCCTGTTTGTCAGCAGAACAAACAAGAGCAGACCTTTCCAGCAGGGCTCCTACAGCCACTTCCCATTCCTAACAGGAAGTGGGAGTGTATATCCATGGATTTCATTACGGGTTTACCTAAGGCCCAAGGGCGAGATTGCATCTATGTGGTGGTAGACAGGTTGACGAAGTATGCACACTTCTTTCCCATCACTACTACTTACATGGCAATGGAGGTGGCTGAAGTTTTTTTCAGGGAGATTTTCAAACTACATGGGATACCCCGGAGCATAGTGAGTGACAGCGGCAGCAGGTTCTTGAGTCTTTTTTGGTAGGAGGTGTTCCGTTTATGTGACACTAAGCTCACACCTAGCACTAGTTACCACCCGCAGACTGATGGGCAGACAGAGATAGTAAATAAGTGGGTGGAGGGATATTTGAAGAACTACGCGGTTGGTCAGCAGAAAGCATGGGTTAGATGGATTTATTTATGTGAGTATTGCTATAATACTACCTATCACATGTCTATTCAGATGACTCCTTTCAAAACACTATATGGCTATAATGCACCAAGCTTTGTTGATTTGCTTATGAGTGATGTTAGAGTTCCTCGTGCTGGGGATTTGCTTCAAGAGAGCAAGGACATTGTTGATGCTCTCAAAGATAATATTGCCAGAGCACAAAATCAGCATAAGCAGTATGCAGATCAAAAGAGGACAGAGAGGAGTTTTGAGGTTGGTAACATGGTTTACCTCATGCTACAGCCTTACCGACAGTCTACTCTCAGGAAGAGGGGGTCAAAGAAGCTTAAGCCTAGATACTATAGCCCTTTCAGGATTATCAGGCAGATAGGTGAGATGGCTTATGAGCTTGAGCTTCCAACAGACAGCAGGGTGCATAATTTTTTCCATGTGTCACGGCTCAAGAAGGCGTTGGGTCAGCATGTTGTGCCTTCAGCGGTTCTTCCTCCATTGGATGATGAAGGGAAATTGGTTCTTGTTCCTGAGTGCATCATTGACAGCAGAGAGAGACAGCTCCGAAGGAGGATTATCAGAGAATAATTGGTGAAGTGGAGAGATTTACCCGAGGAGGATGCCACATGGGAGAGAGAAGATATTTTGCAACATCTAGCTTTGAGATTGCTTGAGGGCAAGCACTTTCAGGAGGGGCGGACTGTCATGTCCCCTTTTTAGTGACATGTTATTTTTCAGTGAATTTTCCTATCATGGACTCTTGTAGTCAAATGATTTTGGTGAGAGAGTCATTCTGATGATTATTTGGGGATTGGATGGTCTTATTTGCTCTTGGAGAGATGGGGTTTATCATATTTTTATTTTATGTGTTATGTGGGGACAAAATATTATAATTTTGAGTTGAGTTGCACTTTTTATTTTATAAAGTTATTTTTTATATAAAAGTGCATTACAAAGGGATTTCATAAGAATATTTTATGGATAATTCTAGAAGTTCTTAGTGGCTTCTTACAAAAGTGAATAAATAGAGTGCTTGGCCTCTCATTTGGACATCCCAAGACTTGAGTTTACACTACTTTTCTCTTTGAGCATTTGTGGTGCCATCTTGGTCTACAGATTGTCATTTGATCATTAGGAACGGAGTCTCCTAAGGATTTGCAAAACTGAGGAGGTGAAATATCCTTTGAAAGGTTGCACTTTGGAAGTGGTATTCCGCTACTTCAAGTTGGGCTTATTTGGTATTTAGACATTTCCAGCAGGGTTCAATTTTCAGCCTGGACATACATTTTTGCTCATATCTCACTGTTGGCTGGGAGTTTGATTTTTTTATTTTCTAGAATAATTTTCCTTGGAGCCTAGCGATTATTTCTATACCATTTTCGGCACCTTTTAGCCTAGTATCTATTTTTGCCCAGTGTTGTACCAGTCCGTACATGTACGGTTGTACCTGCAAGCCGTACAGTCAGCAAATATAAGGGCAAGTTGGAGTTGCATTTTCATCATTTCGTCTTCAGCATTCAATCTCCAGCATCTGCTCAATCCAAGTTCTTTCATTTCAGTTTGTAGTTGCAAGAAATACTCAATTACATTCAGCCAGTACGGGTTTGTTTGTAATGTGTCATGTTGTAATGCTTTGAGTTGAAAATCGCATATCATATGTAAAAGCCTTTGGTTATCATTGAATGAATATATTGGCACTATTTTACATCAGTTATTTGAGTAGATTTGTTGCACAACAATGTCCTCTATTCAGCATTTTACTTTCAGCAGTGTATTTAGTTTGCATGTCAAGTGCTTGATGAAATTTCACAGTTCAGTATTAGTGGTTATTAGTGGCCTATTGGCAAGGGCCATTACACTCATATCCATTGGATACTAAATAATTGTGCAAGGGATATTGTCACAAAAATAACAGCAAGAATACGGAACGCAAAATAAACACAAATATAAAACCACCACATAAATGTAAAATTCATTTCACCGTTCAAATATCTCTACGTGAAGAAATAGATGGGGATCTAACAGTAAAGATTACACTAATATCATATCTGAAAATAGACATTGATAAACCATAGAACCATTGTCATTAATTTAAAAGACAACAATATAATTATTTTTAAATATAATAAAACACAACAAATATGATCTGTTTGAATACAGATTTCAAAAAAAGAAACTGAAACCATGGCAAGTGACTTACCTTGATTTTCCATACTACTTTTGGTGTGCTGTCAACAATGTTGATGGAAAAAAAAGGGCAAAGTTTGGAAGGAAAGTATGATGAAACCCTCTCAAAGCAGAACTTTTTTTAAAATGAGATGAACCAACCAGCTACTGCTTCAATCCATTCACAATAAGCAAAAACTACACCTAAATATATTTGGGTAGAAAAGTATTATGGAACCCTCTCAAAGTAGAACTTCTTTTAAAATGAGATAACCAACCAGCTACTGCTTCAATCCATTCACAATAAGAATAACGTATACCTATAAATAGTTGGGTAGAAAACTATTATGAAACCCTCTCAAAGCAGAACTTTTAAAATGAGATGAACCAACCAGCTACTGCTTCAGTCCATTCACAATAAGCAAAAAGTACACCTAAATATATTTGTGTTTTAGAGCTACAAGATTCTTGAGGTCATGGCAAGATGTTTGCAAAAGATTCATTGATAATTAGAATTTGTTTTCAGACATGGGGCAAGGAATTTCATCAGCTCAAAAAATATTTTTACCATAATGAGACAACTTACAAGGTGAATGCTATTACAAAATGTAGCCTATCGGCCAACAAGAAGGAATTCAAATCCCACTCGAGAAAAAATCTTCCTATCAGAGAGTAAGGGAGTCAGGCCTACTTGAGACATCCACATATCCGCAAGTATCTAATGAAGCCAAACTGCCTCACAAGCCACCTTAATAGCTCCTTGATATTTTGCTTTTGTAGAGTGAGATTGCATGCTGCTTTTTACTAGTCTAGGTGACTGACTGCACCAGATTCCAAACTGAACATGTATCAAAAAGTTAATGTCTTATCAACAACTAAACCTGTCCAATCTGAACTTGTATCATGACTCCAAGTGTAAAAAGTCCATAATCAGAGGTGCCCTTTACATAACGTAGCACACACTTTGTTGCTACCCAATGATTGGACTTGGTGGGGCTGTAATGAAATGTAAAATGTAGCTCACCTCAAAATTGAGATTGAGTCTAGTAGCAGTGAGATAGATGAGACTGCCCACTAGTTACTTGTAAGTGGTTTCATCAACTGGAGGAGAATCAAGCTTAGTTGACAACTTCAATCCTTCCTCCATAGGTGGGGAAGCATGTTTACAATCCTGCAAATGAAACTTATTATGTTCCCGGCATACTTAGACTGAGAAATAAAGATGCCACCATCAATTTCCCAAGCCTAAACACCTAAACAATAATGAAGAAGCCCCAATTCTGTCATATCAAAATCCTTGCCCATATCTTGTTTGAGTTTTGCAATTAAGTGTGTTGAATTGCCAGTAATGATCAAGTCATCCACATAGACAATAGGAAAAAGAATATCTTCTAGGAATTCAAACAAGTACAACAACTTAAGTGATCATGGAAAAGAATTTCAAAATGTGGAAAAGGTTCAGATATTCCAATCTATTTGTATGAAATGGAACTCCCTTTTCATAATCCCATGTAATCAATGGTTGCATTCTCTTGATGCAAAACGACTGCAGTTTGAAGACTTGGGGGACCCATCACAGACTCGCAATGACTAGCAAGTCTCGAGGCTTGCCAAGTTGACTTGCCATGGACTAACAAGTTGAGTCCTTGTGAATTTAAAACAAAGAGTAGCAAGTTTTTGAGAAGGACTCACAACAAATCCCAATGAAGGACTCTTGGCATTGCCTAAAAATGGTAAGACAAAATTAACACCCTTTTTTTGTTCTCCCTGACCATTTTCTTTGTTTTCAAGAAGGCCATATGTGGATGTAGTCATGAAAATGGTGTGCATCATGGAGTTCAATGTGGTTCTAAAGGTCTTAATTTGTTCGTAATAGTGGGGGCTCCACCCTTCATTCCTACCTTGTATTTCAACAAGGCGCACACTTAGGATATTGTCCGAGGACCCCACGAGAAGCACTACTCCTTGAATCTGCCAGAGTCGTTGTCCCCACATCCCCGCAGCAGTTGTTGCCCCTTGATCCTACTAGGCACGTTGACCCCAAATCCCCATTTTTCAAAGTACACTACAACTTGGAATTTGCACAAAATGAGTCAATGTCTACGCTCTTTTCATTAGTCTTTGTTCATGAGTGAGTAAAGATATATTTTAATCCCGTATCTGGTACCCACTACCATCTTTATTAATAATCCATGTATGTAATTTATCATATCTAGAAGTAAATAGTGGAGGTTCTTTGTAATTTTTCTAAAATGGTTCTTGTATCTTTATGATTTATCAAATATTGACCAAGATATGGCAGTACAAAAATATGTAAAAATTATATATAAATATTTATGAAGCAAGAAGCATGTGGCTCAATCAAAAATGTCATATATAACATTAAAAATCCCTTATCATTTGTCAGTCTTAATATAGTAATATCTGTCATTTTTTCTAAAAATGTTACTGAGACAACATCACCAGCATTTACTTCAATTAAGTATCCAATATCCTGGCCATGGGTGTATTAATATTTTCTAAAAATGTCAGGGGTATTGCATCACTTCCATTTACCTTAATCAAGTAGCCAATATCGTGATCATGGGTGTATAAGGTCAGTCACTCTGTTAGACAAACGCTAATTCAATTCACTTTACTAGAAGCCATTATGTGTAGAGAAAACTCTCCATTTCGTACAAATAGGGGGGAACTATTGAGTTGGCTGGGATGATTTCTCCTAAAATCATTTTTTAATTTTTGTACCCACCCTGGACCAGAAATTGAATTGTACCAGGACCAAGTACCAGTTTGAACTTTTGATGGTTGAAAAGGCATTTCCAGTGAACTAGTAAACTTAGTCTAAATGCATTAATTTATTTTTACTTTCTAAACTATGGTTTTCTTCTTTGTTGAGCCCTACCTGAGTTTTTGGTCGAATTCTATTTTCGGCTGTTGAATCCATGCCGAGTCCAAGTTTTCAAACTATGGATATGAGTCATGATAATTAAATTTGACTGTTCAACATTGTATTTAAGCATTTATCAACCAATAAAAAGTATTAACATTAAAATTGGACAGTTGTAAACGTCCTTGAAACTAGTCTGGTCTCATTTGGCCAGTGCGCGTTCTTGTTGTTAAAAAAGAAGCCAAATCCTAAATAATTGAAGGTTCTATAATTTGGGCAGTAAAGAACACCAGCCCACTGAAAAATGTCAATGAGGACCTGAGTATAAGTTTTAGCTGATCCATGGGAAATTACAACTGCCAGTTATACTTCACAGATCATGACCACCAAGCAAGTCCTGACAACTATTTCAACACCAATATAAACCCTGAGCCCTAAGAACTGACCTCATTACTGGAAAAACTCAAAAACAGGAAATTGAAATCCCACCCGAAAATCCCACTTCGCAAAAAATATAAAAACAAAAAACATCAAATCAAATGTACTCGTCACCATACAACACCTATTGGCCAAGTTTTGGATTTTTAATTTGTGTATAAATTGCTGCAAGTCTACTACATTCAGAAGACCATTTCATAATAGTTTAAAAAAATGTTCAGTGCTAATAATTATTCGTCAAGAACACAAGGAAAAACATTAGAAATGAAGCAAATACATATGGGTGTTCTAGAGTTTCGATGTAACCAGAAAGCCACCTAGCTCAGCTGAAACCTCCCATCCCTGTTCTCTTTGGGCCTCTGGTTTTTCTGATCACTTAGTTTATGTGAGCACATGCTAAGCTGATCCAAGGGTTTTCTCCTTGGGTTTTGTTGGCCTTTTTTGTCTTTGGTCTCTGCTTGCACTACCCCTCCCGTGGCTGCTGCAGCTAAATTGAGTGTTAGTCTGACTTCGAGCTCAATTGCAACAGAGCTCTCCAATTTATAGATTGGTAATAAGGTATATCTAGGGTTTAGAAACTGGCAATTCTCCTTCGGTTGATATTCCCAGGATGTAGTCTATGGGCCTGCTTATCAAGCATTTCAAAATAGCTCTAATATGCAAGTTGACAGGTGCTTGGCACTTCTACAAATTGTTGACTAACTGGATAGATAATATACAGGCCACAGATAAAAGGCACGTAATGTACGAGCAGTATCTGTTTGGCAACCTTCTAACTAAAAGAAGAGAAAGACCTGAAATTTCATAATCTAGGAGAGTATTATCTGTAATCTTCATGTTTTGTACTAATAAAAATATCTTTTTTGATATAATAGTGTTCAACATATCATGGTTTCATCCAAAGATCCGTACATATGAAAAGTTGCAGAAAAAAAAGGAAAAAAATAAATAAACAAGGGCTCTGTTGGAGCTAGTGTCCCTGCCTCTTGGTTAGATAATCAAATACTTAGTCATTGAGTTGAACTAATTTCTTGAAAAATAATTGTTTGGGGTTATTGTTTACATGAAGGGAATTTTGAGAACAATCTGTTTTAAGCTGCAAGTGCTCCTGCAAAGATGTTTGTTGTATTGAGAAATAGTATGTATTCATCAACACGGAACCATCCTAAGTTCATAAAGTTGTGGAAAAGTTGAGAAACATTTTTCATGAGTGGCCTGATTTAATAAGTTTGCAATGTGATTCGTAAGAGTTGCGAAAAAATCACACCATTCCAACTTGTTACAGGTGGCACCTTTGTCAGTATTAGAAGGAACTCCATTGTTGCCTTTTGCAGGATTTACAACAAACGTTGAAGATTTTGATGGAAAACAAGCCAATACGGTGGCAGAGCAACTAAAAGCTTTCTTGTCAATATGTGCTTCACTTTTCCTCATTCAAGTTCGACTTCAGATTTGTGCAGATGGACCAAAACTCCTCTGAACAAGTCTTGTGTAAATTGCATTTCATTTATTTGAATACACAGCGCTTATTCTCACACATAATTTTTGCAATGCACGTGCTTCCATATTTTTCCCCAAAAATATCTGTGCTCCTTTGTTATGAATGTACATCAATTGTCCACAATTTTTCAATGTTAGGATTTTCTAATTCATTTTGTTTGGATTAAGGCAATTATTTCAGTCATCCAAGACATTAAGATTGAATGGTCCCAGTCAACTTTAAGGAACTTAATTTCTTTCTAATAATTTTTGAATTTGGGGAAGCTGTTGATCCTTTCAAGCTTCTTGAGAACATGGAAGGTCTAAAATTATTTCTGATCTTTTTGGATAGATTTCGAAGCCACAGTTTACATAATTATTTGCTAAGGAAGAATTTACATGAAGTTCTTTTTCAGCATGAGTATATTTTGGAACTGCTGAATGCAGTGATTAGAAAATGCATAAAATTTTCTTTGTAATGTCCCCGTTTTGGAGGAGTTAATTATTTATAAAGTTATCGATAAAAAAATATATTACAAGATACTTTATATTTAATTAAGTGATATATCTTATAAAGTCATTAAATAAAATAATGTTCTAGAGGTTGCTGGAAGGAGCAGAGAAATAATTAAAAAAAGAGAGGCCGACCTATCGAGGAAAAAAGAATAAATAGGCATTGAGGGCTCATTGCCTATCATCAAGATTTATTATTGATTTTTGTTGATGTGCGTTGTGGAGCCTAATGTTTCTTCAAGTAGTCACAATTGGCCATTGAGAACGAAAACTCTCAATTGGTACGCAATTTTGAGGGTGTGAAAGATCACCTGAATTATTGCAGCTGTGGGAAGGATATTTCAGTCCTTTCACTTGTGCTTAATTGCTGGTTTGGAGTTTCAAGTGGAGTTGCACTTTCACCATATCATCTTCAGCAGTCAGTCTCCAGTATCTAATCAATCCAGGTTCTTCATTTCAGTTTGTAGTTGTAACAAGTTCTCAATTGTATACAGTCAGTTAGGGTTTGTCTGTAATGTGCCATGTCATAATGTTTCGGTGCTGAAAATTGCCATATCATTTGTAAAAATATTTGGTTTTCATTGAATGAATACATTGGCACTATTATTTCCTTATTTCAGCAATATACTTTAGCAGTGTATTAAATTTAGGGTTTGTTTAGTGGCCTATTGGAAAGGGTCATTACAGTGGTATCAGAGCAAGTTTCCTAGCAGCCTAATAAGGTTTATCCAGCCAATTTACACAGGGAACTAGCATAACTAAGAATATGGCTGAGAGACATTCTCAAAGCCCATCCAGAAGCGTGCGAGATGATGAGACTTTACAGCATTAGGAGAGGCTTCTACAGTCAATAGAGGCAAGTACACAGGCAATGATGGTTATGATGCAACATTTGATTGGGGAAAATAGGAGAAATAATCATGATACTGATCAGGATGACAGGATGACAGGAGCATAGCAGGATCACAACATAGGACATGGTCTAGAACAGCTGACAGACCCACACGTCCTACATTCAGGGAAGAAACTCCAGCACGCACACCTGATGCTATGGTAACAGATATTGTAGATGAACTTCGACAAGCAAGGAATGAGTGGGATTCATTACCAACATATGTACAGGATGGGTGGACATTTGACAGGTACCTGAACTACAAAGCTGCTAGGCAGAAGCAGGCAGATAAACACAGTGAGTTGCAACAAGTCACCAACAAGTTGGTATTACCCACATTTGATGGCAGTGAAAAAATGACTGCTCGTGCTTGGATTCATAAGGTGGATACTTTCCTATCTCTGAAGACTATGACAGAATTTGAAGCGCTCAAGTATGCCACTTTACACTTAGATGGGGCAGCACATGATTGGTGGACACATGGCATGATCACATTGCAACACAATCAGATAACCACTTATCAGGAATTCGTGGATAGATTGATAGAAAGGTTTGATAAAAAATATCCTGAAGTTTATTTTCGGGAGTTAGCCCAATTGAGACAGTCAGGAAGCTTAGAACAATTTATCAATGACTTCTAGAATCTTGCAGTGATGGTGCCTGACATTTTAGAACGGAGGCTAGTCATTTTATTCATAGAGGGATTAATTGAACCACTCAAGGGGTGGGTAAAGGCTTTTGATCCTCCTACATTACAGGAAGCCATGAAGAAAGCCCGCAGTATGGAACTTGTTGCTCCAGCAAACCGGTTTAGTTCGAAGGGTTCTTCATCATTTAGAGATAACAAAGGGGAATTCAACAAGGGTAAAGAGAAGGTTAGTGACTCAAAAGGCAAGTCAGTTGTACCCTTGGATAAGGAAACACTTAATGACCTACGTAGGAAGAAGCTATGCTTCTTTTGCAAAGGTCCCTATGAGTTTGGTCATGATTGTCCTATGAGGCCTAAGGGGAAGGCTAACCGAGCGATGTGGGCTTATTATGAGGGTTCAGATTTAGACAGCTCAGAGCACCATGATGAGGATCCTAATGGGGTATAGGGTGAACAGGAGATAGATAGTGCTGAGAAAAAAGAGGCTCCAGAGCTACATTTACAGGAGGCACGTCTGTCTAGTATTCAAAGAGAGGGATCTTTCAGACTCCGAGGAGTCTTGGCAGGGCAGAAGGTTATTACTCTATTGGATACAGGTGCCACACATAATTTCATTGATGCACGATTTGTGGAGAGGCGTGGACTCATTACTGAGGAGTTCGAAGGATTGAGAGTCAAGGTAGCTGATGGATATACTCTTCGCTGTGACAGGATGGTGCGAGATCTACCTTTGCGCCTAAACAACTATGAGTTCAAGGCGGACTATCATGTGGTCAACATGGGTGACATGGACATAGTACTTAGGATGCAGTGGCTACATTCTTTGAAGGAGGTTACTCTAAGACTAGAGGATATGGAGATACGATTCGAGGTGGATGGTAGGACTCATGTGCTGAAGGCTATTCGTAATGGTGATGTCAGGACTATCTCACTTAGACAGATGGAGAGATTAGCCAGGCATAATAATATAGAGTGGGCGACAATATGTGCCTTGATGCCTACCCAGGAAGAGCAGCATAAGACTGAATATCATCCAGATATTCAGAAATTGAGAATCAAGTATGAGAAGGTTTTTAGCGAGATTCCACCAGACAGAGGCATTGAGCACATTATCGAGCTAGAGGAAGGTGTTAAGCCTGTCATGATCACACCATACCGGCACCCAAAATGACTCAAAGATGAGATCGAGAGGACCATCAAGGAGTTGCTAGCAATGGGACACATCAGACCAAGTAAGTCACCTTTTGCATCTTTTGTTGTTTTGGTAAAAAAGAAGGATGGTACTCTACGAATGTGTATTGATTACAGGATGTTGAATAAGAGAACTATAAAGAATAGGTATCTCATCCCACGCATCGAAGAGTTGATAGACAAATTGCATAGGGCTTGTTATTTCACAAAAATTGATTTGAGATCAGGCTATCACCAGATTAGAGTTTGAGAGCAGGATATTGAGAAAACTGCTTTTAGGTGTCATTGTGGGCACTTTGAGTTTGTAGTCATGCCTTTTGGTTTGACTAATGCACCTGCCACTTTTCAGTCCACTATGAACAAGGTCTTCCACCATCAGTTGAGGATATTTGTGCTAGTGTTCTTTGATTATATTTTGATCTATAGTAGGACATGGCAGGAACATTTAGAGCACTTGGAGACAGTATTGAGCATCTTACAGAGGGAGTCCTTGTATGCCAAGGAGTCCAAATGTGATTTGGGGATGACAGAATTGTTGTATCTTGGACACATCATTAGTGCGGAAGGAGTGTGAATGGATCCTGAAAAGATCCATGCTATTGTTGATTGGCCACCACCAGAGAACCTTACACAATTAAGAGGGTTCCTTGGTCTATGTGGATTCTATCGCAAGTTTGTCAGTGGCTACTCACGACATGCAGTGCCCATGACAGATTTGTTGAAGAAAGGGGCATTTATGTGGACTCGAGAGGCACAGGAGTGTTTTATGTGGTTCAAGGAAATAATGACTACATGCCCAGTATTAGCATTGCCTGATTTCACGAAGCCATTTGAGCTTCAATGTGATGCTTCTGGAGAAAGAGTTGGTGTTGTACTCATGCAGGACAAGCATCCTATAGCTTATGAAAGTAGGAAACTCAGAGGGCCTGAGAGATCATTCAGCATATATGATAAGGAGATGTTGGCCATCATGCATGCCTTGGCCAAATTAGGACAGTATCTTGTGGGCAGCAAATTTTGTATTAAAACTGATCATAATAGTTTGAGGCACTTTTTGGGACAGTGGAACCTGAATGATCGTCAACAGAAGTGGGTGAGTAAGTTACAGGCATATGATTTTGATATCACATATGTTAAGGGGACACAAAATATTGTTGCATATGCTTTATACTGTAGGCCACACCTCACTTCTATGATTCAAATATCAGAGGATTGGCGACACTTGATTGTAGCAGACTATGCCAAAGACACATGGGCCTCTGCTATAGTGGAGGGAACAACAATCAACACCAAATACACTCTCATAGATGATTTGATCATTTACAAGAACAGGATTTACTTAGTCCCAGGATCGAAAGTGAAGCAGTGAATTTTGGTAACATTCCATAATTCACCTACAGCAGGCCATCCTGGGTATTTCAAGACTTACAGGTTAGTACAGGAACGGTTCACTTGGAAGGGACTTAAGGCTGATGTTTTGCAGTATGTGCGTGAGTGTCATGTTTGCTAGCAGAACAAACAAGAGCACACTTATCCAGCAGGGCTCCTACAACCACTTCCTATTCCTGACAGGAAGTGGGAGTGCATCTCTATGGATTTTATTACGGGCTTGCCTAGGGCCCAGGGGCGCGATTGTATCTATGTGGTGGTGGATAGGCTGACAAAATATGCTCACTTCTTCGCTACTACATACTCAGTAGCTCAGGTGGCAGAGGTCTTCTTCAAGGAGGTTTTCAGATTACATGGTTTGCCTCAGAGCATTGTGAGTGACAGGGGGTTGCCGCTTCATGAGTCACTTTTGGCAGGAGGTATTTCAGTTGTGTGATACTGAGCTTACACCTAGCACTAGTTATCACCCACAGACTAATGGTCAAACAGAGATTGTAAACAAATGGGTGGAAGGGTATTTGAGGAATTATGTGGCAGATCAACAGCGAGCTTGGGTCTGATGGATATATCTCTGTGAGTATTGTTATATATCTCTATGAGTATTGTTATAATACTACATACCATATGACTATACAAATGACACCCTTCATGGCACTTTATAGCTATGAGGCACCTAGTTTCTTAGATTTGTTGTTGGGAGATAGTTGGGTACCCCGTGCAGGTGAACTATTACAGGAAAGTAAGGATATAGTTGCTACTCTCAGAGATAACATTGCTAGAGCTCAGAACCAGCAAAAGCAGTATGCAGACAAGAAGAGGACTGAGCATAGCTTTGAGGTAAATGATATGGTTTACCTCATGTTGCAGCCATATAAGCAGTCCACTCTCAAGAAGAGTGGTGTAGAGAAACTCAAGCCACGCTATTATGGACCATTAAGGATTGTCGAGCGAGTTGGTGAGGTGGCTTATGAGTTGGAGCTTCCTGCAGATAGTAGAGTGCACAATGTGTTTCATGTATCACGCCCCAAAAAAGCGTTGGGTCAGAATGTGATGCCTTCTGCAATATTAACTACCTTGGATGATGAGGGAAAATTGATCTTAGTGCCAGAATCCATTCTGGATGGTAGAGAGAAGCAGCTTCGCAGGAGAGTAATCAGAGAGTATCTGATTAAGTGGAAAGATTTACCTGTTGAAGATGCTACTTGGGAGGGACAAGTGATTTTGCAGCATCCAGCATTAAGATTGCTTGAGGCCAAGCAATTTTAGGGGGGGCGGACCTGTAATGTCCCCGTTTTGGAGGAGTTAATTATTTATAAAGTTATCGATAAAAAAATATATTACAAGATAACTTTATATTTAATTAAGTGATATATCTTATAAAGTAATTAAATAAAATAATGTTCTAGAGGTTGCTGGAAGAACCAGAGAAATAATTAAAAAAAAAGAGGCCGACCTATCGAGGAAAAAAGAATAAATAGGCATTGAGGGCTCATTGCCTATCATCGAGATTTATTATTGATTTTTGCTGATGTGCATTGTGGAGCCTAGGGTTTCTGCAAGTAGTCACAATTGGCCATTGAGAACGAAAACTCTCAATTGGTACGCAATTTTGAGGGTGTGAAAGATCACCTGAATTATTGCAGCTGTGGAAAGGATATTTCAGTCCTTTCACTTGTGCTTAATTGCTGGTTTGGAGTTTCAAGTGGAGTTGCACTTTCACCATATCATCTTCAGCAGTCAGTCTCCAGTATCTGATCAATCCAGGTTCTTCATTTTAGTTTGTAGTTGTAACAAGTTCTCAATTGTATACAGCCAGTTAGGGTTTGTCTGTAATGTGCCATGTCATAATGTTTCGGTGCTGAAAATTGCCATATCATTTGTAAAAACATTTGGTTTTCATTGAATGAATACATTGGCACTATTATTTCCTTATTTCAGCAATATACTTTAGCAGTGTATTAAATTTAGGGTTTGTTTAGTGGCCTATTGGAAAGGATCATTACATTCTTGTCATTTTACATACTCTTTGCTGGTTTTTATCGTACTCTATGAATAATCAGGGTTCATGATCTAGAGCTCTGTTATCATATAATCTGTCATATATGCAATCTGGGAATTCTTTGTTTATTGGTTGAGAAACCAAATTGAATCTTTACTGTGTATATTTACAGGGAAATGACCTCAAATGGTGACATTCCTCCACAATAATGTCTAATTCGAAAGTGCAGATCTAGTTTTTCAATCTGCAAAGAGAAACAGAGGCCAGAAACATTTTCAGAAATCCAGAAGCCCTATACCTTCTATAACTATGCTGAAGGATTTGGAATCGAAGATGTCTTGTATATTGGAAATTATCTAGATATAACGTATTACATTTAGAATGGGCAATCCTTTGAAAAGGAAAATCGGACCAATATTTTAGGAAACAAGAGACTAGGAAAAATAGCAGCAGAAAAAAGCACAACTGATGATTGTGAACTTTGAAGCCAATAGATAAGCAAAAGTGATCCTAACAGCCCTTCTCTAAGTAAGCTAGTTAAAAATTACACGAGAAAGAGTGACTCAAATTGTTATACCTTTTATTGAATAGTACATATTACATAGTTTATGAAGATCGTAATTCTTGAAAAAGAAAAGGGAACAATCCCTTTTGGCAATGAGAGACAGATGACCATTTCAGTAGCAAAAATATAAATGTTAGGAGGAAAAGGCATGCCAAAACACTCTAATCCAGTCTTTTCTCATGACATGATGCGATTGGTGCTAAACAATTGACGTATGAGTGAAATTGATCAGCATCAATCCTCTACTTAGCTGGAAAAATTGCAAAACTGCAATTATTAAAAAACTTATGAAGCAATCAATTCAAAAATAAGTTTGTAGTACATCATTATGGCATAATAGCATACTAGCTATATGCAACTGATACAATGTTTCCAGCTGTATATTAAACAGGCACCATATTTTTGGCCAAATAATTGAAAATGAATTGACCAAAAGTTGTGATACTACATATAAAGCTAAGAAATAATCAACGATATTCATTCTAGTTATAGATCAAGCTTCATACAATCTAAAAAGCACAAAACACAATAGGAAAATATAAAAATCTCTCTATGCACTCGCCTGACCCCCTATGTTTACAGTACAAAATAGCATTCTGTTACCCTTGCCAAGTCAATGACAGGCTTTAACAGGATTGATATCAGGCCTTGTAATGGAATGTAAAAACATTTGACAGAGACATAAATTATGATATTCATCTTTAAAAAATGGATTTTTTCATGCTGAAAATACATATTAAAGAATTTCATTCTCAGCAACATCTACACAAATTCTAAATGTACAAGACGTAGTTCAGCTGCTTACACAAGAACTTTAAAAAAGACAAGTTCTACAGCCAGCCATAGCTACTGACATTAAAATTAAAGACAAAGCAAACAATCTTTTTGAAGAACTAGAACATAAACAATAGATAAATGACTTTATATGTGATAACTTCTTAAATGAATTCAATATCAACAAGCCTGACTACATTGGACTGTTGCTATCAACGCTGACAAGAAGAGTGTTATTGCCAAGTCAACATGTATTTTGAGTCTGAGATAATGTCTACACTGCATAAATAAGGAATTTAAGGAAGTAGGGAGAGTGAATATATTGGGCAGGTGTAGCAATTTGGTTTAGATTCAGATTTATAGCCATATGGAGCGTCCTATCTGCATTCCCATCTTGAGATTTTTTTAACAACAAATAATGCTCTTTGTTTTTAATGCTCTTTGTTCTGAAACCTAACAAAGCTACCTTTGCTGGCATCCTCCCAGTCTGCACCAGATTTGGAGAATTGGAACATGGTATCAAGATCCATCAAAAAGTAATCGAATGTGGACTTCTTTCTTATGTCAAAGTTGCGATAGCCGTGATTGGTTTTATCATAAACATCGGTTGTCCTACTCTTACATTGAAAAGGGGTTTCAATGTATTGGTTGTAGACAAAGCTACCAGACCAATGGCTCTCTATGAAAAAAATAGTGAAAGTTAATCTATAGATTTGATGAGTCATTACGGAAGCTCTACAGGACTGGAGCTGAGAGAATCCTATAAAGGGAGCAAGAACATTATATGGATGCATTTCATTCCAGCGAAAATGGAACACCTCATGGTCAATGACACCAAAAGAGCACAGGCTGTCACAGCAGAGTGAAGACATTGTTGGCAACCACACATAGATTCACCCAATTTATGACAAATTTCGCCAAGAAAGCAATCCGTCTCATTGCACTTTAATTCCACAAATAATTTTTTACGATTTCTAACTTTACTTTCTAGACTTATGTTTACTACTACTCACAATACTAGATATTCACAGTGAGTAATCAAACCAGACACAATTTCACGCAATTCCTAACAAAATCGTTTGCAAATCGCAGAAGATTCCATGAGATGACAGAACAACTGTTGGCAATGGCATTTCACAAAATTCTCTTTCATATAACCCTTCATGTTCACCAAGCTCTTGAGCACAAATGTAAACCCCAAACATTTCAAGGTTCTCATGTTTTCCGTTTGAAATTCGGCCAAATTCCTGGTAAGCTTCATCTAGGTCTGAGCCAAAGCAAGTATATTTGACAGACTGGGGTCCAATCGCAGCACAAAAGATTTCCTCCTAGGCCATTTCAGGATTAGAGGGAAGAGGAGTCCGGTGAGTAAACCCTGACATGTAAATTTCTCTCCTTCTACCAATGCCTTTACAAGAGGATTCACGCTCTCTCATGGCCATGGTTCTCTATACTGCAGTGATCACGAGCGTGTAACCATAGATAGACCCGTAGAAGTAAGGGCTGAACTTTGTGTGCCATTATAGAAAGCGCAAATCTCTTGAGGAGTGTTCTGCCTTCGGCAGTCTCGCAGCTGGGAATTTTTCTTCATCCTGAGATTGATAGCTCTGACAAAACTAAAGGAAAATAGCGGTCTTTGTTATATATATAATTAGTATCTCCTCTAGAAAATGGGTTTTTTTGGAATCCCTTGGAGTCCTTCAGCTCAACATGCAGCATATTTACAACATGCTTCAAATTTATGTTTTGTAATGCAAGGTAGGACTGCGCAAGAAATGACAATGGATAAAACTATGACGAATTTTCTGTAAAAATATTTACCTCTCTTGACAACAGCCAAATCTATTTTAGTTTAAACTGCTAATTATGGAGTAATTCAAAAGCTGCTGAAGCTTCTTACCTCCTAATTTTTGTGGATCCTGTGCAGGCTGTGTAGTGCAATTGTTTTAACGACCCTTATAACCTATGTTAGTTTTACCATTGCATTACGGTGCCACGTACCCTGCATCGCATTTTTCTCATACCTATTTGGATACCCGGAGTATCAGACCCAAACAAGAGGAGCTTCTGTTGAAATAGTTTCTCAAGTTCTAGTTGATGCAGAAGGAAAATAAATAAAGCTATTTTTCACCTTCCAATTGTTCAGAAAGGCTAGGATTGAGGCCCAAATCTGCAAAGGAGCAATCTGCGAAAACTCCATCTCTATACATTTTTTATTCTGCAAATGTATTATAGCCTATAGCATAGAATCAATATTACTCTGAAACCCGTCAACCTGTGCCCCGTATTATAGCCTATAGCATACAATAAATGTTACTCTTGAATCCGTCAACCTGTGCCCCGTGAACTGCACATCTTTCGATAGGCTAAATATGTTTATATGTTCTCATGCGGCAGTTAGAGCCGGGAGCAAGCATAAAAGACAGAGTAAGAGGCTTCAGAGATGCACAGTGGGGAAGCAACGATGGCATAGGCGGAACCAGAGCCAATTCCGACGGCAGCAGAGCAACTATACCCCCCACGATAAATTCCGACGGCAGCAGAGCAACTATACCCCCCACGATAATCTATACCCCCCACGATAAATTCCGACGGCAGCAGAGCAACTATACCCCCCACGATAATCTATCTCCCTACCCTGGTGAATAGTGGGAAAGTCTATTTTTTACTTAAGGCCAAGTTCATGTACTTCTTTAGCTTATCTTGATTTACTTTAATATTTTTAAGAGTAATTTATGGCTCATGCAAGTATTTCTATTTTATGTAGTGATTTTAGATTTCTTTGGAAATGCAAATTTTTTTTATTTTTATTTATTTTTTTTTTTTTTTTTTAAATTTCAGTCTTTTTTTATTATATTAATAAAGAATATTAGCTTTTAGAATTAATATTTAGTTTCTATTGTAGGAAACTTATTTAATTATTAATCATTAATTTTTAAATCAACTAAATAACAAAGATTTTTTTTATTTTTAAAATATTTATCTAAACTAAAAGTAAACAATACTGATTTTTTATTATATTAATAAAAGTTATTAGTTTTTGGAATTAATGTTTAGTTCCTATTGTAGACTAGAATTATGTCTCAGTTGAAACTTATTTAATTATTAATAGTTAATTTTTAATCAACTAAATAACAAAAAAATTTTTTAAAATATTTATCTAAACTAAAAGCAAATTGTTTATTTTTTTACAAAACATGTTTTAAAATATTTTATCACTTTTTCTTAAAGAGTTACATTTTTATTTTATTTGATGTTTCTAATTATACATTTAGAAATTTATATATTGTAAATATTTGAAAAACACCTTATAATCTAGAGAAATAACTCCGCGTATTTATGGTGCTCCAAAAAATCATAAAACAGGGTTCCTCTCAGACCCATTGTTGACACCATTGGATCCCCTACTTATCCTCTTGCCTCATTCCTTGCTAAACTTCTTTCACCATTAGTTGGCAGCTCTCTTTCTTCCATTAAGGACTCATCCCATTTTGTTGAGTTCATCAAGGATAAAACTCTTGCTATTTCGGACCTCCTTGTGAGTTTTGATGTTGTCTCCCTCTTTACTAAAGTTCCGATACAAGATTCCTTGGAGATTGTCAAGCAGAAGACTAATGAAGAAATTGCAACATTAGTCGAATTATGCCTCAGATCCACATTTTTCTCTTTCCAAGACACCATCTACGAGCAAGTAGATGGTGTTGCCATGGGCTCACCACTTTCTCCCATCATTGCAAACCTATACATGGAACATTTTGAAGAAATCGCACTCCATTCTTTTCCCCTCAAACCTAGATGGTGGAAAAGATATGTAGACGACACTAACATCTGTTGGCCCCATGGCCGGGACAAACTCCTAGACTTCCTCACCCATCTCAATAGCATCTCGTCTTGCATTTCCTTCACTTTAGAGATTGAGGCAGACAACCAACTCCCTTTTCTAGACATCTTACTCATCAAGAATCCGGATGGATCCATAGGTCGTCGTGTCTTCCGTAAATCCACCCACACATATTTGTACCTCCATTCGTCTTCACACCACCACCCTAGTCAAAATTTTGGTGTTCTTAAGACACTCATCCTGAGAGCCTTTCGTATTTGCGATGATAAACACCTAGACCTTGAGCTCTCACATCTGCGCCACATCTTCCAAATGAATGGGTATTCGAGCAGGCAAATTATGAAGGCTATCAAAGACACCAAAATCTTTCTTCTTTCTCAATCCAAACCCCCCAAAATCTCTCACTCACATAGGGTCTCGCTACCCTTCGTCAATGGTATCTTCCATAAGATTGCCAAAATTCTTGCCAATAAAGGCATTCATAGTGCGTTCAAACCCTTCTCATTGATCAAACACCATATCCGCTCTCTGAAAGACTCAAAAGATACCCTTTTGCAATCTGGAGTCTACAAGATTGAATGTTCATGTGGTGTTCCCTATATAGGGGAAACGAGACGCGCTATCAAAACTCGATTAAAGGAACATGGGGCTGACATACAACACGATCGAGTTGCCAAGTCAGCCCTAGCTAAGCACTCCTCAACCACTAAACACCACATTTGCCTAGAGAAGACACAAGTCTTATGCCAGGAAGACAATTTCTTTAGGCAAAAAATCAAAGAGGCCATTGCCATTGGCAACCACCCGCGGAATCTTAATCGTGATGAAGGGTTATTTCTTAGCCATTCATGGCAACCCCTGTTATCTCCTATCAGAAACTTTTCTTGCCACACCTAATGCTCTCTCTCTCTCTCTCTCTCTCTCTCTCTCTCTCTCTCTCTCTCTCTCTCTCTCTCTCTCTCTCTCGCTCTCTCTCTCTCTCTCTCTCTCTCTCTCTCTCGCTCATCATCCTCTGCTCTACCTCTCCTGCTCTCTCCCCCCCCCCCCCCCATTTTTTCGTTCCAGTTTTCACTTAGTTTTATTCTTCTAGTTTTATTTTATCTTTTGCTTTTCATATTTTCAGCTTCTAAATTATTTATTTATTTTTATTTTTATTTGTATTTATTTATTTATTTTTATTTTTAAATTGATATTATCTATTTATTTATTTTACTATTATGGTTATTATTATTATTATTGTTATAATTTATTTATTATTATTATTGTAAAAAAATTCTTTAGTTATTTATTCATTTAATAATTATTTTCATTATCTTTTCATTTTATTTCTTTTTATTTTCGTGTGTGTGTGTGGGTCAAATTTGTTCTTTGGTGTTTACGCATGTGTCCTTGTTAAACACACACACATAAAAGCACTCTTAAGCGTTCTTATGTTGTATCCATGCCGTTATTGTCTCATAGTCCCTTTCTAGTGTCGTTTTAGTCTATTACCATTATTTCCTTTATTATAATATAGTAATGATTACGAGTATATAATATTGAATATTATTATATAATAATGACCATTATTATATAATAATAATTTCTATTATATTATTTGGTCATTATTCATTTAGAATTTCGTTGGCATTTCTTTAGGTTGTTTATATATATAATAATTTTATGTAATAATAAATATCATGTATATTTGTACATTTTCATCTATTGTTGTGTTTTTATTTTGTTTCTAGCCTTCATATTCACCCTTCGGGTCACCCTCTTTTGTTTTATTTTTTCTTTCACTTTGGTTTTTAATAGTAGATCTATCATTATTTCTGGTGGTTGTTTTCTCTCTTGTGGTTGGATGTATTTTTATCGTCTTTTTTTTGGGGTCCCCTTCCCTCCTTGTCCCTATTGTTGAACCTCAAACTTTTCTTGATTGTGGTGCACCTACCCCCCCCCCCCCCCCCCCCCCCCCCCTTCCTTTCCCCACCTTTTTATCCTTATTGGGTCTGCAATCTTTCTACTTTTTTCCTTCAGCTCTCTCATCCTGATGATGGATCACAGAGTGTGATCCGAAACGTTGATGCAAAAATTGTAACACAATCTACCCAGAAAACACAGCTAAGAACCTTATAATCTTTTATTCTTTAATGAACTTTCAAAATTGCAATGCTTTAACAAAAAAAATAGAATAATATTTATTTAAAAAAAATATACATCTATTTAAATATTATAATAATTACCATTTTATCTAAATTAAGTAATAATTACGCTTTAAGATTGTCTCGCAGGTGTGCTGCATTATGAAACTTGAAAAAGACAAACTAAAAAGATTTCTCTGTGATGGGCACGCTATGATGTTCATCTACGGAATGAAGCATGGGCTAGAATGGGCCAACATTATTGATGACCACGCTGCTTTTGAAGAAGCCCTTAAGCGGCTAATTAAGGAGATGCGAGATACTAGAGGCCCTTTTTCTGATAGACTTGATTTTTTTGCTCATATTCTTGAACAGAAGAAAGCTGTTTGGATGGAAGGAGAGCTAGGATGGACAACATGGATTGATGATCGTGATGATACTCTGGATTAGCTTATCTAATTTCCTTTTTTGTAATCTCGCTGAAACTGTTACATATTGTGCTAGTTGATTGATCATGGATTACCAGTTGAACTAGGAGGTTGAGGTTCACCTCCCCTCTCTTGATTTTGTATCTATCTTTTTGAACTATCGATTATTTAATATAAAAAAATTAAGTAATAATAAATTAGATTAATAAAAATAATATTCATATTAAATTTTAATTATTAATTATTTTATTTATTAATATTAGTATTAGTATAACAAGAAATTCAATATTATATAATTATTAAAATTATTAAGAAAAAAGATTACTATATTATTTTAATAATTCATCTAAATTATGAACTATTTTTTAATTTTTATGAACTTATAAGTCTATGTTATCTAAAATTTTGTGAAATAATAATTTTTTAATGAGATTTATAGTTTTACAAAACTTGAGTTCTTATAATTTTATTTTTTTATAAAATAATATTATTAATATTAATTAGGAAAAATGTTCTTGGCTTTTTTTAGCCCTCCTTTTGTTTGATTGTAGATGTTTTATGTCTCTATTGCTAGTTGTTATCATTTTGTTTTGAATCACTATATTATAATGCTTTAGTGGTTAGGACTTGGTCTTAGGCACATGTGGTGAGGGGCGATGCTAATTCCTTATGTTCACGATTAATGGTGTGGTGGTCTCTTATTAAGGCTATTGGGTTCTAATCATTAAAGCTAGTTATCCTCATTTATCTATATGGCTTTAACATATTACGAATGATGGGTGCATAGAAGATAATCATACTCTAGTTAGTGCCCTGATCTTTCTGGAATTTCCCATCACCTTTCCTATGCTAGATGTTAATTTTGCCAATTTTCTTGCCAAGATCAATGGTTGTTTTTCTTGTATAGTTTGTTATCTACTTCCCTTTAGCTAGCCTTTCCACCCATCATTATGGACACTATTATTATTTTCTTTCACTTTTTTGAAGATAGAACTATGTCATTTCAAGGATGTTGGAGTTGGATTTTGAAAAATGTGGATGACATGACATGGTTAACAATGAGGAAAGCTTTAGGCGAGAAGCACTTAAATTGTAGTTTTACTTGGCAAACAAATAGTGAAGTTATAAGGTTTTTCATTGTCTATCTTTTATGGGCTAGGGTTAACCAGTGGGATGTCGTGTACCTCTATGAAGTTATTTTTTTAATCATACTTGGTTGAAAGGGCTTTGTAATGTCATCCTTAGCATCAACAATAGGCTTTAAATTCCATAACCTAAAGACTATATGTCTTGGCTTGTAGGTAGTCTCAAACATGAAAAGGTCCCTAAGCATATGATCCTTTCAATTAGGGACTTCCAAGCTTTTGAGCTTGTGTGTCATGAGATGAAGCAAATGTCCACTTCCTTCTCAAATGGAGCAACATTATTAAAGAGGATAGTAGTCAATGGATCAAATTCTTTTTCAAGAATGCCAAATTTGATATTTTTGTGTCGATGGATCTTTGTGATCATAATTAGTTCAAGTTCATCCTTCCAAAATTAAGGAGATCAAGCAAGCCTAGAACCAGCAAATGAACAATGGTGTTAGTAACTTCTGCAAACCTACCCTCGAATGATGATTCAGATGAAGAACTTATCATTGTTCAATGCCCAAGAGTTTAAGATGTGTTCTCTATTGGACTAAGCTACACTGATCAGGAAAATGGTGGGTAGAGAACTCAAGTATTGATAAGCATGAAGTGTTGTCATTGATTGGCAACCAATTAACAAGAAGTGATGACTCATTACAAGGGCAACCACCGATAGAATGGCATACCGATCACGATAGAAGAATGAAAGAAGACATGAAAGTTTGATGGTAGTGGGCCAGTCATCTTTGATGTGACAAAACAAGGGGAATTTGAATGTGACATGACATGCATGTAGAGAGTAGCAACATAATGTGACTAAAGAACACAAGGCCATAGGTCTAGATGTGGACTTGCAGATTGACAGGTTGGCCTATGAGAATAGACATATATGGACAGGTAATCATGGGGGTCTTGTGACTATGCTCACTATGTGATTCCAAATTTCAAATTTACAGTTTGAGTGGGATTACTTTTAGGGTTTCCATCTGTGAATAATAAACATGATTTAAAGATCACTTTGACTTTAATTTAAAGTGAGTTGGCATGGAAAGAGAGAAGTCTATTGTCGAGAGATAAGACAAAATCATTGTTGTTGCTACAACTATATGAAGAAAATATTTGTAAAGATAGACCATAATAGTTGTGAAGAAACTATAATAGTAGACATGTAAGAAAAGCATGAGAAGGTGGAAGAAGAAGTGAAGATGAGATAGTTGTGATGGAGGAAGAGCATCAGTATATCATGAAAGAAAACAACATCCTACTTGAGCATGATCATGATAAAAAAGACCAACCGAATGATCTGACTGAAGAAGAAAGACATATGAAGGAACAAGTTTACCAGTTGATGGACAAACTCAAGATAGTGAAGGAAGAATGTGGTAGACTAACAAAGCCAAACAAAAAAACCCAAATGGTGGAGGAGTAGTTAAACACTTGAAGAGAGTCAACAAGCTCAACCAGTCTAGGATTTGAAGGAATTAACATGAGTGAGAAAGAAGAGTCTTAAAAGGAAAAAAACTCAAAGTCCATGAAAAAAAATAGGACAACAAAGAAAGGAATGTCATCAGACAAACCTACTTGTTTTTGTTGTCATAAAATAGGACATAAGCCAAATGTGTGTTGGCATGGGAAATCTACAACCGATAGATGAGATGCTTTTAGAGGTTATTGTTATATTTTCCACCAGTATGGACATAGTTCACATGAGTGCATAGATCTTGCAAATGAAGAAAGAACAGAAGGCTACTACTATTACTATGACATATATGGTCATAGCGCCAAAGACTATGGATCTAGAAATGGATCATATCGATCCTCTCCTAAGAGTACAAGACATGTTCACTTTGACTATGGAAATGATGGTCACATTTCATCCCAGTGCAAGTGGAGGAAAGGTCATTGGAACCATGCAAGACCATGGAACAACACAAGAAGAAGAGATGACTACCTAGAAGTATAAACCAGTAGCAGTGGCAAGTTGAATGAATGTTACCATGATGATAGAATGTGCTCACTAAAGGACATCACAGGCCAAAAAGTGTAGTATGTCATAAGAGTGATTGCACATAGGTCAAAAATACCAATCGAGTCAATCAAACAATATGCCCAATAGAGTGGTGTATGAAGCACACCAAATAATAATGAAGAAAATCCCACTTGACCTAAGTGGGTGACTTTGCAAATAGTTGTTAAAAAATGTGTTAAATATCAAGAAGGACAATAGTGTGCATAAGTTTAAAGTTGGCGCAATATTGGTAAATATATTCTTCTATTTTAGAGAAGAATTCCTTGGATACAAGAAATCCTAAGATCCAAATGTACCAATTAAACTTTTAAACACTTTTAAAAGCTTAAATCTACTCGTTAGTATTCTCAGTCTCTATAGAAATTAATCAGTAACATAAACTTGCAATTCACTATCCAATAGTAACCAACTTGTAAAATGACTAACAATAAACAAGAAAACTCAACAAATAAAATTCACACAAGTATGACGCCAGGATTTAACATGGAAACCCAATTTAGGAAAAACCACCAGTAACATGCTACCAATTTTTCACTTTTCTGAAGTGAGCTCTGTGAGGAGCCAACGCTAATGAAGGTTACAATATACACTATTAGGTGTGACTCTATTAAAGGATTTGCACACCCTATTAAGGAGTGACCTTGTTAGAGGACTTAAGAACATTCCATTAGAATGCCACCTTGATTAAGGGATTTACAAATGATTCTTAGGTCAACCTTTATTAAAGGATTTCAACTAATATAATGGTTAGAAAGTAACATGTTGATTTGAAAAATACAACTCACTTTGCAAATATAGGTTATAATTTAGCCCATATATTGATCAACTAACTAGCCTTCATTATCATCTCCATCTTTGATCTACTTGGAAACCCTTCAAGCAATCACTATTCACTTCTTCAGAACTCTTCTCAACCTTTTTCTCAAGTTCACCAATCAATTGAATCAACAACTTGCATAAACTCATTAGGTTACCCTTATGCCTCCTTAAATAGGTAGCTTTGATCTTTTTCTACTTAACCATCATCGTAGATCTTAGGGTTTGATCAAATTCATCAAATCCTTCCACCATTTTACTATCCTTCTTTTCTTCTAGATACTTCTCAAAACTTCTCTTTGAATCCATACACAAACATGTTTTTATCATGCATTAAATGCTCCAGATCATTCATCCTTATCGTCAACATGTTTTACATATTCCAAGAATTCAATTATGTTGGCTAGAAATCAAGATTTCCTCACAAACTAAAAAATGTTGACACTCAATCATCACTATGTTCCTCGTCTCGGTCATCACTAACTGTCTTGCTTGACATTCTTCATCTTCTCTTAATCTAACTTTTTGATACTTAGTCATTACTAATTCTTAGTAAATGTTTTGTTTGGCTTATATTATCACTTAGTCAACTCTAGCATCACTCAACTTCTACTTAAAGTTCCTTAATCTTCTTCTCTTTTTCTTGGTCAAACCTAGGCTTACAATCTTGCTTTGATCATCTCTTCTAGGCTTCAACATAATTGTCTTCTCCACTTAGTGTTATGAATAAACAACACATTATCTTGTCAAAGCCTAATGGATCAAGTGCCCATTGTAGTTCCATATAACTTAACCTTTCTACTAGGTCTTCTTGTTATCTTCTTAACACAAATTATCTTCATCAATCATCTAGATATGGCACTCTACTCATGTAGTGCCTCTCCCATTTGACTTTTGTAAGTCATCCTGATGAATGAAACCTTATTAATCTTTCATTGAGTTGGATCATGATTGGGACCATGAGTGGTCTACACCCTTCAGGTGATTGGATTTATGTTACTGTATCAGTTGCTTTAATTATGCTTATGGTTGATTTATGAGATTATGATGTGATGTATGGTTCACTGAGGTTTGTGCCAATGGTTACTAGGATCGATGTGGTATCATGATGATGTTTTTTGATTACCCTAAGATGTGTGCAAAGATTGTACTGTGTACTATTACCATGCTACACTGGACTAGGTCCCTATAGTAGTGGTTAGTCATGTTTATGATTGTGTTCGCTTATGTGTTTTAAGTGCACTTTTGTTGTTGTTTAAACAACTATAATTAATTTCTTAAATAATTAGAAATGGATTGACCATGTTGGATTCATTGATTATGTGTTGCGGATATTTACCTTGTTATATTTTGATCCAAGAGATATTTTGTTACTCATGTTATGTTTTACATTTGGGATGACCTAAGGATCAGATGTTATTAGTATCATAGATGTTAGACTACTATGATGTTCAATTGATCATATTGCATGATGATGCCATTTTGAGATGACAATGTGTTTTATGATGATATCTAGTTATCTAGTACTTAGACATATCTCTGATTATGTTATGTGACGGATTTAATGCTATGGTTATTTACTTCATTCTTGCTTCATTATGTTATATGCGAACATGAGTGATGTAAATGGATTATTTCAGTATAATTAAATAAATGGTTAAATTAGGTGATTTAATGCATTTATTGCTTCAGCTAAGTTATTATATGCAATTGCACTTGATCGTGTTGTTTAGTGTGCATGATTTATATCCCTAGCAGTGGCACATGGAATTAGTGGTCCAGCCATTCATATTTTACCAATGTCATCCCTATATAGTCGTGTATCCTTATTTTAATTGTTTAATTAAACCTTTCGATGATTATTAAATCCAAACTCATTTGCATTATGTGATTTGACTAGTGAGCGTGTCTATGCATTTAGAGGTTCACATCGTCGTGAAAGTTGTTAAGGAAATTTATGTGTTTTTGGGTTTTCAGGCTTTTAATTGTTGGCAATATGACCAATCAATCAAATAAGGTAAGATATGTGGTTGTCATTTATGGCAATATATGCTTTGCAGTTTAGTCATGATTATTTGTAAAGGAAAATTGTCTAAGTACTGAACAATGTTATCAAGGAAATATTTATAATGGATTATTTGTAATGTACTACATTATTTGTAATGTACTAGACCAGTGTGCATGTCCATACAAGTAACCTAGTTCAAGTTATGGAGGAAATACTGATGCAATTATCTCACATTGCAAAACAGAGCATGTAAACAAATTGATTTGTACGACTTGCAGAATTGTTTTGATTACTAAATCTTGGTTAGCCAACTCTAAGGATGATATGTGAGCCGACCAAGGAAAAATTTATTAATATGTTTGATATAAGTAAAGAACTTCAATTGAGAAGTTAATATGGATGCAATATTATGATATATGATGCAAAGCAATGTTATGCAAGATATGATGCAAATTGATATATGCCCATTCACTCTTTATCAAGAACTAACAATCAGAAGAATTATGAATTACAATAAGTGATCCAGTATTGTATGTATATCTATTCTCTTGAAGAACTTATTGTATAGTTGCATGTTAGGGTAGTGGGCTCTTCTTGCACACATTTGTATGTGATCCACCAACTCCTAATAGGGTTGAGGCTTCTAACAAGACCTAGTCTCCTAACAGGGACTTGAGACACTATACATTCTTTATAGACTCCTAACAGGGTCAATATCCTTAACTGGATTCTTTTATATAGTGAATCATCTAGTAGGTTTCATCCCCATCGAGGTTTTCCCTTGGCCAAGGTTTCCCTAGTTAACAAAATATGGTGTTATGAGCTTTCTTTGTGCATGGTTGTTTATACTGTTCAAAATTATTGGTTTACTTCCTTATGCATGTATTAAAGTAGTTAATAATATCTAGTTGTGGGCACAAAAGTTGAAAATACGGATTCACCCCCTCTCCCCCCCTCTTAGTATTATCTAATTTCTAATAATTGGTATCATAACCTACTTATTGAAAAGAGGCTTAACAGCTTGCATAAGATCCCTATGGATATGGAACGGTTGAAGAAGAATTTTGAAGAAGTTCTTGAACAAATTGATCTCCTTACTGATGAAAGAGATGGCCTAAAAGATAGATATAAAGATGCAAAAGCTTACATTGGTGAACTAAAGGACAAGATAGATGACCTGAAGCAAAAAGGATCTAGTGAGCAAACCAATGATGATGACATTAAAGATCTAAAGAAACAAAATGAGATCTTGAAACATGAGTTAAAAATAGTTGAACTCAAGCTAAGTCTTAAGAAAAATGGATGAAAGAATGACTTTGAAATAAAAGCTAAAAATGCAGATCTAAGATCCCAGTTAAGCAAGGTAACATCTGAATTGGAATCTATCAAGTTAGAGCATGCAGAATTAGAGAAATACAACACTATTGTGAAATATGAATTGATGCAAACCAAATAGCAACTTAAGAAATTATATACTAGCAGTGAAAAGATTGAAGAAAAAATATCTATACAAAGACCTAGTTATGACAAGACTGGACTTGGATTCTTCCTTGGACAATCCACCGAGAAATCTATTAAGAGAAAAGAACCTGATACTCCTGAAGTCAAAAAGGATCTAAGCAAAAGCAAAATAGATGATACATCTAAAGACAAGGAGGATGTTACTCACTCGGAGAAATCTAAATAATCTGATCAAGATGAGGATAATAGGAGAAAGGAGTCTCATGCTAGGTGTAATGAACTTGAACATTCTGGAGACAATTGCAAAGGTAAGTCTTTTAAACCTATTTCAAATTTTTACTATCATAATTGTCATGGAAAAGGACATTATGTAGTAGATTGTAAGAAACCTAAATTTGATAATGATAATGCAAATAGTAGAATGTTTAGGAACACTAACTATGTAGGCAGTAGAAGAAGATCTCACAATAATGGAAGTGGAGAAAGATGACAAATTATTTGTTACAGATGCAATAATCTTGGACACATAGCAAGGAATTGTAGAGCACTTGACAACCAGAATAATGAACAAAGAAGGAATGTACTTGTATGTTAATTATGTAATAACTTTGGACACACAACAAAGTTTTGTAGAATGGATAGAAGAAACCTTAACAAAAATCAAAACTACAAAAGGAACAACAGAAGAAATGATGACAGTCTGAAGGAAGAAATGAAGGAGCTGACAGAAGAATTCAAGGAAATATTTGTAAAGGCAAAAGAAGCTGGAAGTTCTCATATAGTTTAGGACGAAGCTCATCCTAATGTACTGATAAGATAGTAAAGTCACTTATTTTCTATGATCCATCTTACCTACATTAAGTATTATCAGTAAAACAGTGCATCAGTTAACAATAACTCATGTTAGAGAGAATATCACAAGTTGCATAGTTAACGATATATACTAGACATTAAGAGGAGTCTACAGTAAAGTGCACATTGCCTAATATGATTAGTATAAGGATATGTAAGAAGAATAACCTCTCTATTATATAGAGACAGTACATTAAACTGGTGGAAGATACACATTTAATGCAAAGTACATATTGTGAAAGATTTAAAGGATGCAAATTGATTTACGAACATCATTTGCTTGTGTGAAATATTAAGTGCAAGATTAAAGAGATATTTGAAGTGTTGAAGAAATTTGGAGATATGCAAGATCGTTGAAAACACTAAAACATGAAATTAAGGTATTTTTCAAACTTATTGAGCATATTTTTAGAAATGGCAAGACAAGAAGTGTTTAATGTCAGTAATAGGCCTAGATATAACTTCAAGAAACACCCATTTGTCTCTGCTTGATGACCCCATTGGAGCATTTTCGCAAGTACTAGAAAATGTTCTTCATGTTGAGGACATAAGAGGTTATATTCACTATAAAATAGAAAGCATAAGAGATATTGAGATTCATAAGGAATTGGAGAAAATGTGCAACAATGATTTGTCATTGAAACCAAAATATGCATACCTAAAACAACTTAACCTAGTTAAGCACATGTTCCATATAGACTTTAATAACCATGAATGGACAAGAATAATTATGAGTAAAGTTCATGATGACCTTCTATGGTTGGGAGATTCTATCATATGCATTGATAATGACCTAATTCATAAGGTCACAAGTTTGAGTAATGAAGGATGCAATCTCGTGAACATAAAGAATGTGTGCAAGTTAGTTGAAACAAACCTCAACACAAGTTTTGATGACAGAAATATGAAGAACAACTCTACTCAAGATGATGGAGTGAGACTTGTTGGTAAAAGTTTGGGATATAAATTCAACCATGGATCTAGGATAGATTCAGCCCCTGTCAGGTTTCTTCATGCAACTTATGGGATGGCAGTAAAGGGTGAAAAGGTTAATCTATGTGATATTATCCAAACTCATTTGTTGGATAACATATCAAAAATCAAGAAATCTAGGAGCACAGTCTTTAAGTTTGAATCTCTATTGACTCATATATTCTTCTATGCAAAAAAGAAGTTTCTTGGTATCTCAAATTGGGATGGAAGTGAGTGCGCAACATAGACTATCACTCGCACATAAAAAACTAAACTAGAAATATTCAGAGATAATGATATTGATAGAATGATGAAATTATTCCAAGCTAAAATGAAGCAAAGGTATAGGATACCTCCTATGCTAGTAGAAAAATATAAGGATGAAATATGTTTTATGGTAGAAACAGATTACACATGCATGGAGGCAGTAGTCCCTTATGTAAAGTTCATTGAGCCTATGGGTTATGAAATGAGTGATGAACTGATTGAAGGATATGCCCAGATAATTCTACAATCAGAAGTTGATTTTGAATGCCCTAGATGGGGGACATATACTAAAAAGATGAGAGAAGTCAAAACAAATCAAAGAGTCATGGACTCCAAGAAGAAGGTAGAAAAAGTAATTGATTCTATCTTAAAGGAATCAGGAATGTCAAGAAAGGAATTTGAAGAGGTTAAAGGGATAGCCTTGGAAATGAAGGCCAGTGGTCAATTTGAACTATTGACCCTTACATCTATTACAATGGCCGAACCTACTGAAGAGGTCATAGTTGGACATACAAGTGCACAAGCACCTACAATGCCATATGCAGCAGTTGCATAGTAGCAACCTCTGAGGAATCTGAAGAAAACAGAGGAAGCATTAGCACTAAGGAAGTCCACAAGGCTTGAGAAAACCAAACCTAAGAAGAGAGTCAAGAAAACTACAAGTGGACCTAGTAAGAGGAGAAGAACCTTGCAAATCAGTTCCTCTGAATCTAAAGAAGAAACTGGTGATAGACCAATAGAACTAGTAGATTAGGAAGCAAAGACTTAAGCAGGAAGAAAAGCATGGAAACCAAAGGTAGAAAATCTTAACATGCAAATTATTAATGACAATAATTTTGTGCAATTAAATAAGTATTATGACTTGTATAATAATATGGATAGAGGACACCTAGAGAATGTTGTAGTTAGAAATCTGATCCTAAAAGATAAAAGGTTTGATAGCATAAGAGGTCAAATACCTGAAGATTTGTACAACAGATTAAGAAATAAGAAAATTAGAGTAATTGAGGAAGATAAGAAAATAAGAATAAATATGGTGAAAAAGTTATGTACAGTAAATAATGAGGAAGAGATAAAGAAAATTTTGAAAGGAATAGCACCATTGTTGAGAAATAAGAAGAGATATATTCTTCTTATGGGAGGAAATTATGAAGAAGTCAATGTGGAAACTCAAAATGCTATAGTCACATACATGTCTACTATGCCTAAGAAGATTGAGGAGAGAGTGCAACCAGAGAAGGCAAGCCCTATGCCTAAGGAGACTGAGAAGAGTGTGCAGACAGAGGAGACAGGTCCTACTATGATAACAGTTAGTCCACCTCATAGTTCTGAGCAACCAAGTGATTCACCACACATTACCATTGGTAGTGAATCTATGCAAGTAGATGACACCAATATGAAAATGGATAGAACTAAAGACCCATTTAAAGATTTTGGCCCTAGCATTGTTGGCAATATTGTTGATTACAATAGCTCATCTGATGAGAAAAAAGAATAGGAGCAAAAGGAAGAAGATGCACCTTCTGCAAAGAAATTTGAATCTAGCATTGAAGAAGCTACTACAAGTGTGCCTTTAGTAATAGAAATAGTAAATCCATCTACACCACCTACACAAGCAACAATAGTCACTACAATAGCAATACAGTCAGATGAAGAAGATGAGGCACAAAACCTTATATCTTCTGTAAGTAAACTCCTTGAAAAGAAGAAATCAATCAAGTCTATTGAGAAGACTTTAACCTCAGTTTTGGATAGATTGGAAAAGATAGTAAATTCTTTTGATACACCTGTAGACATTCAATAGAGAGCAACAGTTTTGTGCAAAACCTTTGATAATGAGTTTACAACACTTACCAATGTGGCTACAATTCAAGCACAGACTGAACATGATGGTAAACTTCTTAATATCATCTATATAAATATAATAAATGATATAGAAACACTAGATATATGCATTAAGGTAGAGTATGGAGGAAGGGAAGCAAATATATGCTAAGTGCAACATGGCATACCTTCGCCTTCACAGTTTTGATGAACAAATCAAAGAAAAGATAACTGAGCTTCAGACGCTCACTCATAACTTTTTGAAATAGAATCATAACATAGAAACCTTTGAGCACATAATGCAAGCAATTCATGATAGCATCTGGGATATACAAGCAGAAAAGGAGAAAGCTCTAAAAAGATTCACTCTTTTGAGGGACCATTTATCCCCATAGATTACATTGTTACAAAATTAGTTGGAGGAATGCTTAGCAGCTAAGACCTCATATGACAAGTTTGTGGCTACAGAATTGAATGTAGCAGAGTTAGCTGCATATGCTCTATGTGCGCTAATTAGTGTGTCTAGTGCACTAAAAGATAGTTGGAAGAAACACCTTGCGCAGTTGAAGACTAACTTCATTGATTGTTTCTCCAAGTTTTGATGCAGCTTTTAGATTTTGAAAGGATTTTCTTTTTGTTGACACCTCTGTCATTAATGTTAAAGGGGGAGAAATAAGGAAAATTATAATTGCAATTGTAAATGTAAGTTATATAGTTGTATCTTGAAGTATAGTAGTAAGCTTTTCTTTCAAAAAATCTTGTAATCAGAGCTATAAGGGATGTAACCTTTTTGAAAACATAAATACAATGTCTTTACTGTGTTATTGTTATTTACTTTGACTGGTATGACAACATTTTTCGGACTTAGCCAATTTCCCCAAAATTTTGCCATCAATGCCAAAGGGGGAGATTGTTGGCAATATGACTAATCAATCAAATAAGGTAAGATATGTGGTTGTCATTTATGGCAACATATGCTTTGCAGTTTAGTCATGATTATTTGTAAAGGAACATTGTCTAAGTATTGGACAATGTTACAGCAGCATGACAAGATTTGTTGATAGCAGAATATTCTCTTGTGGAATTAACCCTAGATGCATGACATCATCCTGATGGTGCATACTAGTGCACATGTCTGTACGAGCAACCTAGTTCAAGTTATGGAGGAAATACTGATGTAGTTATCTCATAATTTAGAACAGAGCATGTCAGCAAATTAACTTGTACGACTTGCAAAATTGTTTTGATTACTAAATCTTGATTAGTCAACTCTAAGGATAATATGCGAGCTGACTAAGGAAGAATTTATTGATATTTTTGATATAAGTAAAGAACTTTAATTGCAAAGTTAATATGGATGTGATATTATGATATATGATGCGAAGCAATGTTATGCAAGATATGATGCAAATTGATATATGCACAATCACTCTTTATGAAGAACTGACAATCAGAAGAATTGTGAAGTACAAAAAGTGATCTAATATTGTATGTATATCTATTCTCTTGAATAACTTATTGTATAGTTGCATGTTAGGGCAGTGGGCTCTTCTTGCACACATTTGTATGTGATCCACCAACTCTTAATAGGGTTGAAGCAACTCCTAATAGAGTTGAGGCTTCTAACAAGGCCTAGTCTCCTAACAAGGTCAAAATCCTTAACCAGATTCTTTTATATAGTGAATCATCTAGTGGGTTTCATCCCCACCAGGGTTTTCCCTTGGCCAGGGTTTCCCTAGTTAACAAAATATGGTGTTATGAGCTCTCTTTGTACATGGTTGTTTATACTATTCAACATTATTGGTTTACTTCCTTACACATGTATTAAAGTAGTTAATAATATCCAGTTGTGGGAAAAAAGGTTGAAAATATTGATTCAACACCCCCCCCCCCCCCCCACTCTTAGTATTATCTATTTCTAACATTAATTTTATTGAATTTTTTTTCTGGCAGCTTTGCCATAGATGAATTCCTATTTCTAGGAATAGCCTATTTTCATTTGGGTCAATTTGGGGTTTAACTAGGTTGGCTGGTTATTTTCCCTAATTGAGTATTCACTCAAAAAGTGAATAAGTACCCAAAAAGAAATTTAATTCCTCACTTCTCACTTTTGAGTTAGAAAGTTTAAGGGTAAAACCCAAAATCCTCTTCATGAGGAATTATTGTTTTGTTCGTTGTGGGAGCTAGGGGCATGGGATTGTCACGAGATTAGTCTCATTGGATCTAGCTTGGGGAGACCTTGGATTGCCTCACTTTTTGACTACTTCTACTGGGTTTTTATTTTATGGTTCAAATTCTCGTTTTGCCCTTTTGGCTGTGAGGTAGGGCTCTCTCATTTTATTGTTTCTACTCCATTTCAACTTCTATTTTTGGTAGTCATTTGTTAGGAGGCTAAGAACTAATGTTCCCCTCTATTTTTGTATGCTAGCTCTACTCAGTTGGGTGGGTATGAGCATTTCCCTATTTTCTGGGATGAGGGTTTGGGGTTTTGCACTGTTATGTCGACCATTTTTGCATGTAGGTACAAACCTAGATTTTATTTGATTTTTGTGACTGTTGTGCCCTAAGACCAAATGGGTTTTAATTTTGAAGTTTTTGAATTTTGAGGGTTTTAGCCTCGGTTTGCGTATTGCCCAGTTTTCTTAGGTTTTCTTGGCATGATGTTGGTCATGGACTTAGATTATTTGTAGGATGTCAATCAGACCATTGTTGCACTTTTTATGTTGGTTTGGGATGCGTGCTACATCTGTACTCCTGACTTTGTATTCGGTTGAGTGAATTTATACCTAGTGTTATTGTTTCTTTCAGACCCTTGTTTTGGTTTTGTAGACACTAGGATTCGTGTAGAATCCATACTCCCAGATTGAGATTGGTTGAGTGAGTTCATGATGTTTGGTCTTATTGTATCATTGGGATTTGTGTAGAATCCATACTCTCAAATTGAGGCTGATTAAGTGATTTCATGATTATGGTTTTATTGTTCTTTGGGATTCATGTAGTATCTGTCCTCCCAAGTTGTTTTTGTTTGAGTGATATTTTTCTTGTGTTCTCATCTAGTCTTTGTTTTATGATCTTCGTGGTGGTGGTGTGCCACACATGAGTACGTGCACATACATTTGTGAAGTGACTTGTGAGGCCCGATCTTCCATGGACTTGCTAGAAGTTATGATCATTTGGGGTTGGGTTGGAAATTTACATGCCTATGGGCACTCATCATTGGATAAGCATGGGTAGGGTAGGGTAGCACATTGTGGAGCTTCTATCTCACAGCCTAGTGACTATTTCCCAGTTGGCAGAAGAAGCTATATATAAGTGATAACTAAATTAAAAATGTGTGAATGGTAATAAAACTTAAGATAATTAAAATGTTGGGATTGTGTGCCTTCTGTTGGGAAGAGCTATCTTCCAGAGTGTGTGTTTCCCCATTGGGGAGTTCAGTTGCCAATACTGGCTTGGGCTTGTTGATGCCAAGTGACTCTCCATGATGTCACCCCCTACTTAGTAGTTCATTGAGTGTCTAACAAGGACCTATAGTTTATGCATTGTCTTTGTTCTTGGTTTTAGTTATCATATTGTTTGGCATGAGTATTAGCCATGGATGTTTGTTTTATGCTTGTTTTTCGTTGGATCACTATCTCCATCAGCATGATGGGAGTGGGCCTATGGGTTCTAGATGGTTGGGAGGAGTAGCTACCTATACCACTGTTAGGGACCGATGTATAGAGACAATCTTTTGTCCTAGTGTGACCATTGTTGGATGTTTTGACTTGATACTTTGGGTTCCAGAGTATTCTTTGATTGGAATGCTTGGTTATCATGTTTAGATGATGCTAGTTTATTTGACACATTCCTATATTATGATGTATAGAATATGATTAGATGATGTGAATTGCTTCATTGATGTATTTATTGCTTATTGGTTTAACATGTTAGATTTCCTATTCATATGATGTTTAGCATATGATAGATGATGTGGTTGTTTTATTGGATTATCTAATGCTTTACTTTTAACATGTTAGATTTCCTTATTCTTATGTTGTAGCAAGTTTTAGTAGTGGCATCCTCATAGGATAGCACTAATGATCTGGTCGGTAGTTTGGGATGTTACATGTGGGGGATGGCTAAGACCCATGATGGTCTTATGATGCTATTAACATTTGGGAGGAATCACGTACTTAGTTTAGTTGTTCAATTATTGCGATGTTATTTTTGTACATTGCGATGTTATTTCTATACACTACAATGTTGCTTTCAGTTATTTCCCTTAACTGCTATGTTAGATGGTTAGATGTAGATCTGTCTAGTAGCTAGTGTTTTGGAGTGTTCATTCCTTGATTTATGTGGATTTGGTACTCCCCAGTGTGGAGGAGTTTTTTTCCTATATTTTTACCTTTATGTTTTCTAGTTTACTAATTTGTATCCTCACGCAAAATTGTACTCTCTCACGCAAGAATGCAAATGTTCATGTGATGTGTTGGGTTTCCTTATGCTGCTTAGGTGAATCCTCGCACGAAACCCTACACCAGTTTGGGTGTTTTGGTTGCTAGGCCAAGCATGTCCTCATGTGAGATAGTGTTTCATCATGTGTCTCAGTGCACTTTCTCACTCAAAGAGGTACTTCCTTGTGCAAGATTGTAAGTTTTTATTCTCGTGTGTAAAATAGGGGGCCTTTCCACTATTCTTTGGAGAATCAATTTGGACTTTTGAGTACCCTTTAGGATTTATTGTGGTTCCATGCTTTGTCAAATTAGAGATTTTGTGTTCTAATGTCATCTTTGGTTTTTGTCCTTGAGTTTGTGTGTTTCAATTTGGTAGTGGTGTTTGGAGATTTGTTGGTTGCCAAGATTTTTGGTGAAGTCTTCCATTGCGATCTTTGTGATCCCTGTGTGATGTTGTCATGTGCATTCATACTTGTAAAAAAACTATATCTTGGCTTGTATTGAATCCTTGTTCCAAGGATCTCTAGGTGGGGCATTATAACTCAGGTAGAAACTATCTCACCAATAAGGTTTAACATCAATGACAAGATAGCAACTGTTCCAATTGTAGTCTCCAACAATCTTCCTATTTGGCATTGATGGGAACATCTCAAATTACCATGCAATCCAAAAGTAAATTATGCACTGAAATGACCTCATTCAACTCCCTCTGTGTTTTGTATTAGATGTTTATTAATATCCTTAGTTTCATTTTGATTCTTATCTATGTGTTCAACAATCTCATTGATCTCATCATTTTAGTTTCATTCTAATTCTCATTTATGCAACTCCGATATGCAAATATCAACTCCCTCTTTGACTTCATAGTTTGAACATTCTTTCAATTTATTAGCAACACTTTATAACTTCTAGCTTAATACTCTCCCTCTTTGTGCTTTCTCTTTCAACTATTCATTCTATCGCTTTCTGATAATTGATCATATTATCCCTCTACTTGATGATCATAGATTCTCTCCCTCTTACCTATGCTCATGGTAACTATACATTCTCTCCCTCTTCAACAACAATGATGAAGACATCTTCACCTTCATTATACATCTTTATTATGTAGATATCTCCATGTTAGCTCTTTGAACTATATTCACTATTTGTCATCTTTCTTATGACTGATTCAACATATTGTGCTTATCTCTTCATAGCTTTAGGTAGCTCCTAAAGTGTGACCTCTTGTATCAATTTGTAAGATATTCCAATCAACACATTTGATGTAATGCTACATCTTTTCTTGGGTAGGCTCGACTAGGGGAATCAACCCAAATTCACCTCTTAGCTACTCATGTGCATCCTTATGTAAAGCCTTAGTGAAAATAGTAGCTATCTACTCCTTTGTATTCACACACTCCAATCTCACTTCTTTGTCTTTAGCTAGCTTTGTCAAGTAATGATACTTTATATCAATATTCTTAAACTTGGTGTGCATCACAGGGTTCTTTGATATGTTAATAACACTTGTGTTATCATAGAAAATAACAATTGGTTCGATGATATATTCCTTCATTCCCTTCAACAATTGCTTGATCCACACTATGTTTGAATAATTAACTATTACTACCACATAGTCAGCTTCTGTTGTTGATTGAGAAATGCAACTCTATTTCTTGATTGTCCCTAAAACCAATCTCTTTCCTAAAAAGAAAGCGCTACCACTTGTACTCTTTTTATCATCCACATTTCTTGCCCATTTTGTATTAGTGTAGACCTTCAATTAAAACCTGTCATTCGTCTTGTGATATAGTCCATAATCATATATTCCTTTCATATATATTAGTATCCTTTTCACTGCCATCATGTGATTCTCCTTAGAATTTGTAGAAAATCTTGCAACAATCCCAACTACTAATGCAATATCTGGTCTATTATAAACAACATATAGTTTTCCAATCATTGACCTATACAAGGTTTGATTCGCTTTTGTTGTATTGTCATTCTTTGATAGTTTATGTCTAGTAGCCATGGGTGTGTTGATTGGTCTTGAATCTTCCATACCAAAACTCTTCAATATCTCCTTGATATACTTAGATTGAGTAATGTAGATACATTTCTTCATTTGATATACTTTCAAACCAGCAAAGAATTTGATCTCTCCAAACATAGACATCTCAAATTCCTTCTTCATTTCATCAGCAAATGATTTACACAATGCATCTTGTCCTCCAAATATGATATCATCCACAAATATTTCAGCTAACAATATCCCTTTGCCACTTTTAGTCTTCAAATATAGATTGTTGTTGTCATTAGTTCTTGCAAAACCAATCTTTACCAAATAATTGTGCAGTCTTTCATACCATGCTCTAGGGGCTTATTTCAATCGATACAATGCTTTGTGTAGATTACATACCATGTTTCTCTTGTTTGGATAAAAAAATACTTCAAGTTGTTCAATGTATACTCCTTCTTCTAGTATTCCATTAAAAAATGCAGATTTAACATCCATCTGGTACACTTTGAATTCTTTGTATGTAGCATATGCAGGTAGAGTTTTTACTAGAAAATGTCTCTCCTTAGTCAATGCCTTCTTCTTATGCATATCCTTTGCATGCCAATATTTCTTTGTTTGTTGTGACTTCTCTTGTCTCATTCATCGTGTTCCTAAATACCCACTTGGTTCCAATAACATTCTTGTCCTTTGGTCTAGGTACTAGTGTCAAGGTTTTGTTCTTCTCAATTTGCTCAATCTCTTCATTAATTGCTTCAATCCAATCTTCATTATTCAAAGCATCCTTCACCAATTTGGGCTCAAACTTAAATAATAAGAATTTTTGTTTTTTTTAACTTATTTCTTGTCACGACTCTTGAATCTTTGTTTTCAATGATTTGATCTAGTTTATGATGTCTTCTCACATATTTTGCTAGTGTAGGTTTTGAACTTATTTCTTCTTGGTGTTGTTCCTTAGGTTCATCTTGTAAATTCACTTCAAGAAACACTTCTTGTATCTTGGCTTCTTCCTCTAGATGTTTGGAAATCACTTCTTATATCTCGACATCACCTTGATGACTCTCAACTCTTACAGTTTGTTGCAGTGTATGTTGTTGTTGTGACTTGATAGTTATTGTTTGCTATTACTCGACAACGTTGTTCTCTAGTTTAGGTAAGGTGCAAGGGTCTCCTTCATAGAAATATACAAATTTTATGTAATCTTCAGGTTCTTGCTTGCATTAAACTTCATTCTTTTATGCATATTAATCAACTCTCACATTTGCACTTTCCACAACTTTGCTAGTGTTAAAATTCAAGCACTTATAAGTTTTTCTCTTAGTAGAATATCCAAAGAATATTCCTTCATCACTTTTAGCATAAAGTTTTCCATTTCTATTTTCCTTCAATATATAACATTTGCTTCCAAAGAATTTAAAGTGTTTCACATTAGGTGCATCTCCATACCATAACTCAAAAGGTGTAACATTTGTACCTTCTTGACTTGTACCCAGTTCAAGGTATAAACACTTATACTTACAACTTCACTAGAGTACTTTTGTGAAACATTCTTCTCTATCATATTGTATTATGTCCTTCATATAACAGTCTAGTCATTGGTATTCATAATGTCTTTTGGTCTTCCTTGAGGTGACATTTGTTGTCCTTTATAGACTAGTATCTTCTTTCATTGCAAATATGGGTAATAGGGTAGTGTTATTCTATGATATTTCAAGATATAGTGATGTAAACAAGAAAGTCAAACAAGCCTTTGCATAAAGTCTTCTACAATTTTGATATAAACACATAGTTATGTCACTATAAGGAATCTCCTCAAATGCTTTGCTCAATTTCCATTTTTAAGATTGTAATATCTTTGAGGTCTCCTTTAATTTGATTATTAATGGCTTTTCAAAGGTACTTAATTGGATGGATGCATTGTAAATACTTATGGTAATTATAGTTTTCATTTTGTAATTTAATAGGATTCATGTGATTAAACAAATGTTGATTAAAATAGAGTAGTCAATTATCAACACAAGAAATTTTTATCTCTATTAAACTAAACCTCTTAAAGAAGAGTATAATTATCTTCATAACTGATTAATTATTTTGCATATTTTTTCACCATTTAGAAAGTAGATTTCAAGAATGGATTTTAATCATATTGAAGTCTAGTGTAGGAAGCTTTAGTAGATATTATCCCATCCAGGAATTTAGAGTTTTGAGGGATAATATAACTATAACTTAGATGGTACCATAGAAACCATTATAATTTGTTCAAGGATAGCCAATGGAATAAAGTCGATAATGTTGAAGTTGATGAAAGTTCAACCCCACATCTCCCAAGAATCATTGCATGCAAACACCTGCTACAGAAAGAGAGAAGGAAAAGCTATGGAGGCTAGAATTCCCAGATCCATAGATGAGACATTCTTGATGAGAAAATAAATAAATTGCTATTATCAAAAGTGAATGAATAAGATTACAAAGAGAGATCATCCTTATCAAGGAGATCATAAATCCTAAAAAAGTAAAACCTAGGTTTCATGATAATAATTAATAAAAGAATTAATTATTATATGCCTAAAGTTTAGCTTAAGTAAACTAGAGATAATAAGTGACTTAATAAGTAAATAAACAATGATTTAATTAATATGAAAATATATTACTACTCTAATAGCCCCCCTTAAGATAAACTTAGGGAGTAGCTAAAAACCTAGAAACTACTATGGAAAGTAAATTTGGGTCCTAACAACAAGGCTTGATGAGGTACCCAAGAACAACCAAATCTTTGTAAAGTGGAGAAATAGAGAAAACCACATGGGAAAAACCCTACTCCAAAAATAGATGGAAAGAATATCCCAAAAGATAAGAACAAAAGGATGATCATGAAAATCACCACTGAAGCATGAAGCTGCAAACATTGTCAAACTGTTGATCTGAAGAACCTCCACTGAATAGAACATGACCAAGTAGAGAAGACTAAGTATGAAGAGATGATCAATCAAAGATGGAAGATATCTTTATGGCCTCCAAAAGTAGGAATGAAAGAGTGTTTATATGGTAAATGATCCATCTCCCCAAAATGCATAGTTATCCATTCATTGAAACCACCTAGTACATAGGATCAAATACTAAATATATAGCTCACTCCATTGAACCAAGAAATAAATAGAACCAACATAAACCCCCTATAATGCTGAGAGGTAAGATAGGAACACTAAAATGAATGCAATATCTTCTGCAAAAAGAAGAACTAGGAACATTGAGAGTGCAAAAGAAGTACAAACACCTATAATGGTGCATGTCATCGACACATTACGAGGCTAATATCATGGAAGGAACACTCAGTTGACAAATGAAGATGGAAAATGTGGCCAACATGGAACACCCCAAGGAACTTTATAATGTAGTGTGAGTACAACAAAACACAAAGATGTGCAAGATCCCAAAATGCAATAAAGTAGCACTTTATCTTAGTGTTTTTGCATAAATGTTACAAAATTATGTCTACAAAGACCAGAAGAGACATGAGGCTAATACAATGGATAGCACAACCCATGAAAAATTGTTTGAAACAAAGAAATTAATCCCCAAACCTGAAACAACCAAGATATCCACCAAGTTATAAAAATTAAAAAGCAAAATAGAATGTGCTTGGAGTAAAATCTATAAAAACAATCAACATCAATGGAAAGAGTACAGAAAGGCCTTTGCAACAATATAAAGAATTCTTAAATCAAAGATTGGTTGCTCAAGATATGCCTCCCAGAGTGCATAAATGATCATCGAACTTTAACTACAAAAATAATTACCAATCTAGAAAAAAAATACTAGTAAAACCTCCACCAATGTGTCTGGCTTGGAATCAACTTTATGGTGATATCTTGTTTGTCCAATTTTGATACCTTATGCTCAAGATATCACAAAATAACCACAAACTACTCTTTATGATAAAACAAATCAAAGTAATGACGGTTTGAGGGCTGTCAAATTTTATCCCAAAAATTGATGACATCAACATTACACCTGCTAATGTCAGTGTACATTTGCATGACTTTTTTTAAAAATAATGCCTTTCTTTAAAAGAAGAAAGCTTTTTTTGAAAGGTTTTTTTTTTGCAATTTTTTTGAAACCCTTTCTTAATTTTTTTTAATAAAATAATAAAATCATCGCTGATGAGACCAAAATATGGTGTATTTTATCATTTCATTTTTAGTTGAATTTGCAAACTTTCTAAAACCTTTGATGTTTAAGAACATGATGGTTATGATAATTTCAGACAAATGTGTGCATAATTACTTTCTAGGACTAAAATGAATATGCTATGAAATGATAAGTCATTTGATTACAATATAGTGAGAATGATGTTTTTCTTCCTTAGCTAGGTTGGGTAGTTCTTCTGCAGCAATGTGACATAGGGTAAACTAATTTAGATGACATATTTTGAATTAGTCTTGATGTATGTTATTACTTTGGAGGCACTAATATTTTTCAGATTCAAAGGTAAAGTCAACTCAGCTAAGCGGAGTCAGCAGCCCAAGCAAATAGTGGTAAATTTTATTAATGACCTTCCACATCACCAACTGTTTCATCCATAACAACCAGTACCTATTTTTAGGAAAACGAGAGTCAAAGCAGGAAATCTAGGGGTCATGATCTCCTAAATTCATGTTTCATTTGGTGCCAAAGTTAATACATCCCTTGTAATATTCAATGCCATCCATTGTTTCGGTAGTTGATGAAGTCTAAAATCTAGGAATTTTGTTCCTAGTTTGTGCTTAAATAACTGGAAGTCTATGTTTCAGAAAAAGGAAAATTAATTAGTGGTTTTTAGTAGAAGGAAGAAGTTTTATGAGTTTTGAGTACTAAATGTAATCTTGTTGTTTATCATTATGTATGTTTACTATTGTTATGAATAAAAATATCATTTCAGGTTTCCATTTTTGAGTAGTTCTACTTTACTTCTCTGTGGGGGCCCACACAGGAAGTGAACTAATTAATTAGCATAGGATTTACCTTTAGTTTGTTAAACAAGAGTAGACTCTGCTATTCCTACAACCATTGATAGCAGAATTAGTGGACTATTCCTGCAACATAGGTCGTTAAAATAGTTCTTAGCTATCATGCTTTGTTAAAATAGATTTGATTCTCAGCTTTAGCATAAATTTCCTATAGCATAATCATTTGAATTTTTGTAGAATAATTCTTAAGTTGAGAGAAGTTTGAAGCATATACTTTGCAGACACCATTTCAAGTTTATGTCCCTAGTTGATAAATTAAATGAGTCCAAATGAGTTGGGTTAGAAACACTTGAGATGTCCAATCCTGGATTAAGCAGTCCATTGCTATAGTATTTTGATCCCTTTCTTTGGCCAAGAAATCGCCTTAAGAATTGTGTCATATTTGGGAGCAAAAGGTTTTGCCTTATATTCCAACTGTGTCCAAATTGGATGTGCCTTATATAAAAATAGGTATTTTTGGGCGCTGTGAGCTCAACAGTGAGGTCTATTTTTGCTCAAAGTGCACTAAAAATTAGTGCCCTCATATCCAATACAAAAAATTTCTAAAAAGTGAAACCCTTTGAAAGAAAAAAAATAAATATGAAAGCCAAGCCAAGATTCTCATAAATAGAACAAGGGCATGAAGATCTGGAGCTCTGATACCATGTTGAAGTTGATGAAAGTTTAACCCCACAACTCCCAAGAATCACTACATGCAAACATATGTTACAAAAAGAGAGAAGAAAAAGCTATGGAGGTTGGTGTGAGATCCCTCCTCCTATGTACTTATTTAAATATGAATTTCTTTTTTAGATCCTTTATAGGAGATTTGAATGGATGCATGAGCACAACAAGGCAATGGTATGGGAAAATGTTGTTGTTCTTGCTAGAAACCATGTAGAGGACATCATGATAAATTATGGCTATCTTAAGTATAATGATTATGACGATGGATATGAATTAAAATCATATGGTTTAAGTGTCCTAATAGAAATTGAGATCATTTGATATGTTCATGTTGTTACTCTGTGATTCAAGATTTACTACAATGATTCAACTGTTTAAACATTAATTTGTACTAATGATGATATGAGGTGTTTCACCTTATGATGTTGATGTTGATTATGGTACCTTGATGATTAGAGATAGTTCAATATGCCCTATTGATGATGTTCATGATGTTTCAAGTATACAAATGCATTAGGATGATTATTTCAGTATTTTAATTCGAACTAGTGAATATGTTATGATGATTGAATTATGAGATTAGCAATGATTATATATGCATATAGAAATGAGAAAGGTTATTTAAATGAAATTTCTAATATTTTGATCAATGTGATTATGAAAATTTGGTTTAAATATATGAATGTGATGTTATCAAACTACTAGTATTCAAATTGAGTGTGTAGGATAATTTGTTGGAATTCCTTTAGAATAACTGAGAGGTGGGGGGAATCAGTTATTCAAGGTCCAGATGTGCAATTAAATTTTTTCTCACAATTCAATGAACCCATATAACATTCATATTCATACATGTATCCAAATGAATATGTGAATACTTGAAACTTGCAGGTTATTATCTAATCAAATTGCAGAAATATAAAGCATGAAACACAACACATTTGACACAATGATTTAATGTGGAAACCCAATTCGGGAAAAGCCACCAATAACATGCTACTCATTTTTCACTCTTTTGAAGTGATGCCCTGTAAAATGGCAACCCTATCAAAGGTTACAATACACACTGTTAAATGTGACCTAGTTAAGGGATTTCAATCACCTTGTTAAAAGTGAGCCTTGTTAGAGGACTTTAGGCCATTCACTTGGAATGCCACCCTGTTAAAGGATTTTCCAATGAATGTTAAGTCAACCTTAATCCAAGAGCTTTGATTTGATACAACTTAGAACTTTACTTGCAGATTACAGATCTTTGTTTATTCCTCAACTCTACTTGGTTTTCATACTTTTTAACTCTGACAACTTGTTCACCCTTCAAGCATTCATCTCCTTAAGCCTTCTTTCTTAGTACACCATTGCAAACACTTCTCTTGGGTCACTTTATGAAGCAAAACCCTTAATTCCTTTTCCTCCTTAGGTTCTCGCACATGACACCAATTTCTCTAACTCCTTTGATTCATGACCAAACATTCCTATATAAAGGAAATTAGAATATTTTCCCACTCATTATCCATCATCTAAATTAGAGTTTTGGATGGATTAGGTAGGATATAATGTATCTACCCCATATCTTGTCTTCTCTAGAAACTTCTCATAGAATCCATTTGAATTAGCCTCCAAAGTAGTTTACATAAAATCCTGTGTCACTAGCTCATAAATCTTATCTTCCTCTTGGTTCACAAATTCTAAGAAAATAAACTTGTCAATTTATATTTGGCAAATCTTTGATCTTTTTCATAGTGCAACAACTCGACATTATCAATCTTCTGATGTTTGGCACATACTTCATCACTCGGCATGAACTATAAAATTACTTGGCATCAATTGAATTTTACTAGTGCTCATTATCAATTGAAATTCACTCGACATCCACTAGAGTTTTCTTTCTCTCGGCTCCAACTGACTTTTTACTCGGCTTGCACTAACTTTTCTCAACACCTATTATCCACTCAGTCAAGCTTGGTAGATAAACTTTGTTTAACTTATTCTTTTAAACTTTCTAAGTGTAGCCAGTCATTTTGTAACCTTAAGTAGATCATCAATGCATCATTTCATCACTGTCTTAACTAATCCTTGTACTTCTTTATATAATCATAACTCAACCTTTCCTCTAGGTGCTTTTGTTAAATCTTATTGATCAAATCCTCCTCATCAATCAACTAAGTGATAGTACTTGAAACATATAAGCAATTATCTTATCAACAAGTGGTAGGTTTGACATTAGTGAAAAAACAATGATTAAAATAGATAGTCTTCTTCAACAATCTCCTTCTTAACAATACTCTTTTCAAATGATCTTTTCAATCAGATTTCAACAATCTCCCTCTTTGGTACTGATGGCAAACCAAACTGATCAACAAGGTCAATCAAATGATGAACATCTTGTTCAACCAAACTAACTAGGTTAAAACAGTAAGACAATACCAAAAGGAAAACTTGTATTGAAATTTCTCCCTCTATTAGCAACTTCCATCTTTTGATTAGGTTAGAAAATATAACTCCCTCTAAGTTCCTTCTTATGCCTCTCTTTCATACTGAATTGATCAACATAATATCTCCCTCTGATAATGATCCTTCTAACTCTCTAATCAATGTCTTGCTCTTTATTCTAATCCTTTCTCTAATTTCTTTCTCCCTCTCTGATCTTTTGATCAATTTCAGTTATTTCTCCCTCTTGGACAACAATGCCAAAGACATATACTAAACACTTGGCATCTTTAATACATGTAGATATAGGTTTTTGTAGGTTCTTCAATTTCTCCATCTGTCACCTTGCTTGTGATTGATTTGAAGTTTTTAGTTCTATGATTACTTTAGGTAATTCCTAAAGTAAGATTCACTGCATCAATTTGTATTATATGAACATTAGCTTGTTTGATGCAGGGTACTCCCTTTGTATCTTACACAACCTTTGATAGGGGTATCACCCCTAGTTTACCTCTTAGATACTCATAAGCATCCTTAAGTAATGGTTTTGTGAAGATATCATCAATTTGCTCCTTTGTGTTAACATATTCCGTCTTCACCTCTTTATCTTGAACCAATTCTCTTACATAATGACACTTGATTGCAATGTGCTTTGTCTTTGTGTGCATCACTAGATTATTTGATATACTGATAGCACTTGTATTATCACTAGCTCCTTGATTTCTTCCTTCATTCCCTTAAGTAACTACTTCATCCAAATAATGTTTGTGCAGTTGATAGCAGCAACAACATATTCTGCTTCAATAGTAGATTGGGAAGTACAACTCTACTTCTTGCTAGCCCAGGTAACTAGTCTTTTGCCTAAGAATAATGCTCCTCCACTAGTGCTCTTTCTATCATCAGTGTATCCAGCCCAATTAGCATCAGTGTAGGCTCTCAGTTCAAACTTTTCATTCTTCTTATAATATAAACCAAACTCTTTGGTTCCTTTTAAGTATCTCATTATTCTCTTCATAGCCATCAAGTGATTCTCTTTGGAATTTGCAGAGAATCTTACAACTATCCCTATAGACAATGCAATATCAGGTCTTCTATGTACTACATATTGCAATTTTCCAATCATGGATCTATATAACATTTGATTCACCTCAGCTGAATCATCATTCTTTGATAGCTTGAGTCTTGTCACCATAGGTTTACTTATTGGTTGGGAATCTTATAATCCAAATGTCTTAAATATCTCTTTGATGTACTTTGATTAAGTGATATATATACCATACTTCATCTGGTATACTTGTAATCCCACAAAGAATTTGATCTTAGCAAACATGGACATTTCAAATTCTTGCTTCATCTGATTTGCAAAGTCCTTACACAAAGCATCTTGTCCTCCAAATATGATTTTGTCAACAAATATTTTAGATAATAGTATACCTTTGTCCTTTTCTATCTTCATGTATAGATTGTTGTTATCATCAATCCTTTCAAATCCAATCTTCACAAGATAAGTATGAAGTCTCTCATACCATGCTCTTGGTGTTTGCTTCAATCCATATAGGGCTTTGTGCAATCTACATACCATGTTCTTATTATTTTCATCAACAAATCCTTTTGGTTGTTCTACGTAGACTTCCTCTTCTAGTATGCCATTCAAAAATACAGATTTAACATCCATCTGATAAACTTTGAAACCTTTGCATGTAGCATAAGCAAGTAGAATTTTGACTCCTTCCATTGTTGCAACAGGGGAAAATGTCTCACCATAGTCAATTCCTTCTTCCTGTGCATATCCTTTGCAAACTAATCTTGCTTTTTTTCTTGTCACTTCACCATTCTCATCTAGCTTTTTTCTAAATACCCATTTGGTGCCAATCACATTCTTGTCGTCTAGTCTAGGAACTAGACTCCATGTTTTGTTCTTCTCTATCTGCTGAATTTCTTCCTCCATAGCCTTGTACAAGTCATCATCTTCTAATGAATCTTTTACTATTTTGGGCTCCTTTATACTTAACAAACCTGATTCACTTCTCAGTCTATTTATTGTCATTGGCCTTGCAACTTTATTTCCAATGATTGATCTACAAGATGATGTCTTTTGACATATTTGGACAGTCTTGGCTTAGTTCTTGTAACTACATTTTGTCTCTTGGCTTTAGTGTCACCGATTACATTGCTGTTAAGTATTTCAACATCTCTTGCATGTGTAGTAATCTCATAATTAGAATGTGCATTTTCTTCATTTTGCAACTCGACATCTGAATGCAGCTCAGTTCCTAAATGCAACTTGACATTCACAGGTTGTGACTCGGCAGTCATTGAAACTTGCTATTGGTTTACAACTTGATTTGTAGCATCTTCTTCAGAAAACATTCCTTCATAGAAGTATACAAATGATTTGTATTCTTCTGGTTCTTATATAGGATTAGCCTCATGTACTTCTATAAATTCATCAAAATTCACATTTGCACTTTCCATAATTTTGTTAGTGTTAGTATTTAAACACTTATAGGCTTTGCTTCTTGTAGAGTATCCAAGAAATATACTTTCTTCACTTTTTGCATCAAAATTTCCACTTCTAACATCTTTAAGAATATAACATTTGCTTCCAAATACCTTACAGTATTTTACATTAGGTGGATATCCATACCATAATTCAAAAGGTGTTGAATGAGTACCTTTCTTGACTTGCACACAATTCAAGGTATATACAACATAACTTACAATTTGTCTCTAGTATTTCAGAGCAACATTATTTTCCATCAGAAGTGTTCTGGCACAATCCATTATAAACTTGTTTCTTCTTTTAGCAATTCCATTTTGTGGAGGGGTCCTAGGTGCAAATGTCTATCTTTCGATTCCTCTGTCATTACAAAACATATCAAAATCATTTGAAGTGAATTCTCCTCCTCTGTTTGATCTCAAGCATTTTAGACTTTTACCTATTTCTTTTTTAGCTCTTGCCAAGTACCACTTAAACATTTGCAGAGCATTAGATTTTTGTTTTATAAACATGATTGTCATCATCCTAGAGTAAAGATCAACAAATAACATTATGCACTTATCTCCTCTATAGCTTTGCACTTCAATAGGTCTACACAAGTTAGTATGAACAATTTCTAGTATTTCCTTAGAGGTATAAGCTTTACTTTTAAAGCTTGACTTTGACATTTTGCTTAGCTGACATTGTTTGCATACTATATTATCCGATTTCTTCAACTTAGGCAAACCTCTAACTATATTATTGATACTAACCAGATTATCAACATTAACATGACATAATCTCTTGGGCCAAAGCCATAAATCATCAAATTTTGCAATAAGACAAGTAGCATCCTTTATATCCAGAATGAATAGATTACTTCTAGTTTGATCACCTTTTCCAATCAGCTTCCCATTTGTGTCATATATTTTGGCAGTTTCATTTTCAAATTCAGCTTTTCATCCCAAATTATTCAATTGTGATACGCTTAACAAGTTATTATTTAATCCTTCAACATAGTAAGCATTGTCACATGAAATCTTTTCTATGAGTTTGATAGACCTTTTCCTTTTATCAGACATGGTGCATCATTACCAAACCTTACACTATTTCCATCATAACAAGTTAAGGTAAAAAAACTTACTTTTGTCTCCAATTATGTGATGTGAGCATCCACTATCAATGATCCATTTATGATTCTTGTTTACACAAGTCACAAGTGCAGTTACCTCATCCTCATCAGATTCATCCTTCATTGCAACATATACCACTTCATCATCATGTTCATTAGAGTCATGTTCATCAACAATGTAGCATGACTTCTTTCCTTTGTCTTTGTAGTCTCTGCCATCATCTTCTCTTCTATTTTTGTGCTTGTTTACTTATTTGTAGTTCTTTTTCTATGTACATCTTGCAGCAATATGACCAACTTCATTGCAATTGAAACAAATGATGGGTAACTTGCCTTTGAACTTGCCTTTTCCTCTGTGAAATCTTCTTACTAGTAGTGCTTCCAATTGTTTAATGTCTTCCTCATCTATATTACTATCACTGGATGCATATTTTATCTTTCTTTTCTTCTTCTTCTTCTTCTTCTACTTTACCTCCTCAAAATCTTTCAATAACAATTTAGTTTTGAAAGTTGATTCAAGACTTTCTGATTTTTAATTGTCAAAATTAGATACCTCAAAAGTAGTGAGTCTACCTACTAGACCTTCAAAGGTTAGATTATTTCCTGGTATACATCTCAACTCTTGGATTACAAAAACTCTAATAGCATAAATAGGTAGTAATGTCCTCAAGACTTTACTTAGCACAATATGATCGTCTATTTGACCAGTAGCACCTTTTATTACATTGACAACTTCTTTTATCCTAGCAACATATTGAGTAATATTCTCACCTCCTTCCATTCTCATGTCATCAAACTTACCTTTGAGACTCTTAGAATTGGCTCTTTGAACATTTTTTTCTCCTCCATAGATGGTGGTCAGGGCATCCCACATCTTCTTTGAAGTGTCAGATCCTTTGATATCATCAAATTCAGCATAGCTTAGGGTAGAGGCAATCTCCAACATCACCTGATTGTGTTCTTTCTTTTTCTTCATATCTTCTGCAGTTAGGACTCCTACTGGATCAACATGCTCACTGTAATGGAAGATTGTGCATGATCTCCAAGTCCTCCAAGGTGTAGCTTCATCAAACTTTTCCATCCAGGAAAGTTATCTCTATCAAGCTTGGGTACTTCTCTTTTAGATATCTTCATCTTTGTCCTTCTAGTACCTTAAAACTAGTCCTCTTAAGTAGATGGCTATGATACCAATTGTTGGAATTCTTTTAGAATAATAGAGAGGGGGGGTGAATCAATTATTCAAGGTCTAAATGTCCAATTAAAACTTTTCTCACAATTTAGTGAATCCATATAACATTCATATTCATACATGCATCCAAATGAATATGTGAATGCTTGAAACTTGCAGGTTACTGTCTAATCAAATTATAGAAATACAAAGCATGAAACACAACACATTCATCAACACATTTGACACAATGATTTAATGTGGAAACTCAATTTTGGAAAAACCACCAGTAACATGCTACTCTTTTTTCACTCTTCTAAAGTGATGTCCTGTGAAAGGCCAACCTTGTTAAAGGTTACAATACACACTGTTAAATGTGACCTAGTTAAGGGATTTCAATCACCCTGTTAAAAGTGATCCTTGTTAGAGGAATTTAGGCCATTCACTTGGAATGCCACCCTGTTAAAGGATTTTCCAATGACTATTAAGTCAATCTTAATCCAAAGGATTTACCCTAGACTAATACAATTGTTAGAGAGTAACAATAGAGCTTTGATCTGATACAACTTACAACTTCACTTGCAGATTACAGATCTCTATTCAGTTCTCAATTCTATTTGGCTTTCATACTTTTCAATTCTGACAACTTGTTCACCCTTCAAGCAATCATCTCCTTAAGCCTTCTTTCTTAGTACACCATTGTAGACACTTCTCTTGAGTCACTTGATGAAGCAAAACCCTTAATTCCTTTTCCTCCTTAGGTTCTCGCACATGACACAAATCTCTCTAACTCCTTGCTTCATGACTAGACATTCCTATATAAAAGAAATTAGAATATTTTCCCACTCATTATCCATAATCTAAATTAGGGTTTTGGATGGACTAGGTAGGATACAATGTATCCACCCCATATCTTGTCTTCTCTAGAAACTTCTCGTAGAATCCATTTGAGTTCACCTCCAAAATGGTTTACATAAAATTATGTGCCACTAGCTCATCAATCTTATCTTCCTCCTTGTAAGAATTTGCCTTAGGGAAAAATTTATCCAAGATCAAAGAACTCAAGCACAAGCACAATAGTAGACCAAAAAGAATATGATCAGAATATCGATATGTATTTGATTCAATGTGAAAGTACACTAAGAGTGCCTGTATATAAAGGCCTCTGTAATGCTTCTAGAATGTATAGGAATCAACAACATGATAAGTCATACAACCAAGCACATGTCCACCATATATGGGTTATCCTCCATTAAGCACAGGAGTAAGTGCGATGATGAGAGCATAAGCCTACAATGGTGTAGGACACAAATTTATGTTGTAGACATGTGCTAAATTAAGAGTGCAAATAACTATGTTGTCTACATGAAAACTCAGTTAATGATGTAAACTCCAGTGTTGTAGACACCATGTACTGAATTAGAGTTTCTTACTTCTATGTTGTCAACATGACAACTCGTGAAAATATGCAAACTCCTAAGTGCCTCACAAAATAAATAATAAAATAATGCATTAACCTAAGTAAACTTAAGTAAGTGTAAATAGTAAATACATATTTACAACAACACCCCCCTTAAGTGCAACTTAGGGGAATGTCCTTAAGCTTACAAAAACTAGGATGAAATGCAAGATGGGTCCTAGCTACTAGGCCATGTTAGGTACCCACGTACATAATGAAATGCAATCTCTCATGACGTGGAGAAAGAGGGAAAACCTCATGGGAAAAACCTTCCCCCAAAAAGAGAGATGAAAAGACAAGATGCATGGATGGATGGAGTAATCAAGACCCCCCCATTATGACATACATCAAGTATATACAATAGTGAAGAATGAGAAGAACAAAACCTCATAAGAGGAAAAAGTCCCCCCCATAAGAAAGAAGAGGAAGAGAGACAAGGTAGTCTCCCCCCCAAAGGAAGAATTACAATTAGTGAAAGCCACTCTAAGGTAGAAGTTGGTCCAATAATGCTTAATGATGTTGCTCCCCTTTGGAAGAAACAATGAGAAAGGTACAATCTCGAAGATGTATGTTGGCCCTGAAACCTGCTCAAGTGTCCCTATGTTGATGTTGATGGTTGCCCCTTCTAATACTACTGAAAAGAATGAATATAGATCTAGCAAGGATGTAGGTAGAACCTATTCCAAGGAACCATTTGTCTCCTCAAATAATAAAGAGACCTCTGACAACTGTTGTACATAAGGATCCACAATCACATCAACCTATAAAGATCAATCATTTAGAGAATGGACATGAGGGTCAGAGTGAGCCCTCACAACAACTGTAGAAGGATCGTCATCATCAAAGAGAAGATGTACTATTGGTCTCAGATGGGTTTTGACAATTGAGTGTCAACATACTTAAGAAAATTCCAAGTTGATGTTGAGTATGATATAGATGCTGAGCTGTATACAACATGTGTCAAGCCAGACATTCAATAGTTGCCGAGTAAACTTCAGCTGTCGAGCAAGTTTTAAGTGCTGAGTCACTATAGGTGCTAAGAAAAATATAGATGCTGAGCGAGATAGAATTACTATAGGAGCTAAGGAAGACAAAATTCCTATATGTGCTGAGCATCAACAATCGGTAAGTGCCAAGTAACACAAAATCAACATATGAGTTTGTACCTTCACAAACTCAGATGTAAACCATTTTTTTGAGCTGACTCAAGATGATTCTCGAAGGATCTAAAAGATAAGATCAAATCTTTTACATTCCCTATGTATTCAGCATGCAACCAATCAGAAAAATGGAGAAAGCATGTAACCAATAGGAAAAGTGTAAATATTTGAGCAAGAAAAATGGATGAATATTGATTGTAGATTCATACCTAACCCTAAGTCTTTGAAGTCTTTGTAGGGAGGTTGAAACCCCATAATTCATATATGGAAGAGAGTTTTATGGGAGAATGCTAGCAAAGTTCAGAGGGGTGTAAAGACTTAGAGAAAGTACAACACTTCAGAATAAAGTTGTTCAGAATAGAGTATCAACAATACGAGCAAAGAGTTATCATATCAGGAAGGATCAGATCAGATTGAGCAGAACAAGGATCTGGAATCAATAATTGAAGATTGTAAGTCATCAGGTCAACACATTCTAATACTTTCTAGCCATTGTATTAGGAGAATGGAAATCCTATGATGATAGGTTGGTTTAGCAACCATGTTGTAAACCTTTAACAAGGTGATAAATCCTTTAACAAGGTAACATTCCAAGTGAATGTTTGTAAATCCTTTAACTAGGTCACTTTTAACAGGGTGTAAAGCCTTTAACAAGGCAGGCCTTTCACAGGGCAGACCATTGGAAGTGGTCAAACTTCGTAACCTTAACTAGTTACATATTGTTGTAGTGATAATTTGTGGGTGTCATCCCCACCCCAGTTTTATCTTCTCATTTTGGAGGGTTTTTGGGTGACCAAATCTTGTGTTATCTATTTTCATGCATGTCTTTACTTTTATGTTAATTAGATATGGTGGATGCATGTGAATGATCTTAATTAAAAGTTTTAGAGGATAAAGTTTGTTACTTCTGATTCAAACCCCTCTCAAAAGTAAATCTTCCCACTTGTAAATTCCAAAAATTGGTATCAAAGCCTAGTTCTCACAAGGAGAAGCCTTACACCTTGGAGAAAAGATCTAGAAATGGAAGTCTACAAACTTGGGAAGATCATAGAAAACTAGGTGATTGATTTACAACTCGTTCTACACAATTTGGAAGAAGCCAGTGAAGAACTAAGAAAATCCTTAAAGAGAAGAAGAGAGATTGCCATAGTTGAGAATGATACATAATACAAGGAGATTGAAACCTCAAAAATGTTTGCAAATGGAGATTCCAAAGAATTTGATGCAGTAATAGCAGATCTGATGGAGTAGAATAGAGCCCAACCACAATAGATTAGAACTCTCAAGCTTGAACAAGAATCTCAAGCCATGATGCTTTGTGAAGTGACTGAACATTAGAAAAGAGCCATTGAAGATAAGGATATGATAGAATAAGACAAGAGAAACCTTGCTAATAGGTTGGAGGAAAAGTCAATTGAACTTGCAAGAATTTCCAACATGCAACTAGACACCCTAAGTCAGATGATGAATGCACATCATGAACTAAATTTTAAGGATATTGAGATCTCCACACTGAAGATGCAAAACGAACCACTACAAAATGACCTGAAAAGAAAGCAGGAGATTGCAAAGAGCTTCAACAAAACTAATGAGGCCATTAAGTACTTTGAATAGCTATTGAAATCACCAAGAGCCAACAATGATACTTCAGTACTAGGTTACACTAGCACTGAAAAAGGACAATCATCAAAGACTGCAGAAGAAAGAAGTGAAAAAGGTAAGATCACTAAACCCACTTGTCATTTTTGTGGTAAAAAGGGACATACTTCTAATGTGTGCATGTGTAAGAATGCCAATCAACATGACAAACCTAAGAATATGGGTCACTGTCACAAGTGCAACAAACAAGGACATCAAGCACATGATTGCAGGACTAGAACCATCAGAACACCAAGATTTGAAGGTTACTGCTACAATTACAAAAAGTATGGACATAGAGCCTTTAAGTGTAGATCAAAGTCTATGTGGACACCTAATCAACTGCCAAGGTCAAATAATCATGGACATCACTACAATTAGGAGTACAACACTGGGCATAGCTATCACTACTGTTAGGAGTATGGACACATCCCTAAAAATTGCATAAGAACACATTTTAGTGGAAACTATAGCAAATGGTTGAGCTAAACCACATGTTTCAGTTGTTTGAAGACTAGTCATATGAGTAGAAATTGTCCAACCAGGTCAAAGGTACCCAAATTAGAATTCAACAAAGGAAAGGAAAGGTAGATGTTGAACACATCAAAGGAGAAATGAATAAGACGTGGAAGAAGAAAGATGGAAGCAACACATCCAATGAAGGGATCACTTCACCTAAAAGGTCAAGTGGTCACACCTCATCCAACTAAGAAAAATAAGGTATGTGGGACTGATATACAAAGCTTTATCATACATCAATTCCAAGACAAGAAAGTATTGAAAAGGAATAGATCAACATGAATAGAGATGCAAAGTTATAACTTCAAGTTTTCACAAGTGTTGCCAAGTTGCCTTCAAATGTCGAGTAGAGATCTAGTACATGTCGAGCTATCTACCTAAACCAATAGAAGCTGAGTGATTAGTTGCAGCTAAATTGGTAGTGGATGCCAAGTAAGGGAAACTCTAGTGTATGCCAAGTGTTTGAAAACCAATGGAAGTTGAGTAATGCAGGAATGCTTAAGAAGCTGAGTGGACAGTTGTAAATGCACTAAGCATTAAATGCTATGAAGTAAAGGTATATGATTGCATTTTGAATCATTTTTCACCATCGTGAATAAAGAGAAAAGATGAAGAAGAGTGAAAAATGAATTCCAAGTAGTATTCCAAGCATTTGAGCAGATTTCAACAAAGATTCAACACAATTTCATCGATTTCAAGGTATTTATACTAGTTCTGAGCTATGCAGTTTCATATTTCTTCGTATTTAAACCCTAGATAGAAGGAATGGCCTCTAGTTCTAGGAAACCTCAGGAGAAAGAGTTGTTTGAAGTTCAACTTGTGTTAAATGAAGTTAAGTAACTTGATTTTTGACATATCCCTGAAGTTGCCTATAAAAATGACCCTTCCAGAGCCTATTCGTAATTCCTCCTAAGGTAGTAATGGTGCAAGATGTTAGGAGATGTTATAACTTCAAGATAGGTGCTATAGGAGACATGGAGATTAGAGAAGCTTATGATATATTGTGTGAAAATGGACTCTTGAAGGAAGAATTCCAAATTGTTGAAAGGAAGGGTTTAACTCATGCCCTAGAATTTCCTACTATTTTCAAAACTAAATGTATTAGAATTGTGTTGAGTAGGATTCATGATGGAAGCTTATGGTTAGAAGGCGGCCCAATAAAGATATCAAAGAGGATTTTTCATAGGGTAACAGGATATCCTACCATAGATTAGCCCAAAACCCTAAGGAGTGACTCAAAGAAGCTAGTGAGAAGAATATAGGAGCCAAATGGTACAAGAGAGGTATGACCATAGATACTATTCAAGATCCTCTTGTTGATTTTGTTGTTAGAGTAATTTCCCACAAGTTTTATCAATCTAGTAGACTTAACAATGTTCCATGCATTGTAGTGGATGTTGGCTACAAACTAGTTAAAAAGGATCATACCTATATTGTAATTACAACAAATTAATGAGAACTTAGGAGCCATAAGGAGAACTAAGGGAGCCCAATGTAAATTTGGTGCAATTCTGATTTGTATATTTTTCTATGTACAGAATGAATTCCCATCTTTAAAAAGTTAGCTAGAAAACCAATAGGTCCATTGTAGCTCAGGTGAATGAATATATTAACAAATGTGGGCAAATTTTGAGGCAATTATGACAAGTTATTTTTAAGATTTCAAGAAATTCATGAAATAGAGACTGAGGATACCTATTTCATTAGGGAGCAACATGTAAATGACATTTTCTTTCTTGTGGATATGGATTATACTTACATTCAAGCAACCATACCAAGGGTTAGATGACTTAGACCTCTTGGGTATGAAATAAACATTGATGAGGCATCTGCAGCAATTACAACATTGTTAGCAAAGGAAGTAGATAAGAGTGCACCACATTTTGGTACTTATGATGTGGTGAGATATAAAGTAGATATGGAGTTAAAAAAAACTTATACCTTAAAGAAAAAGGATAAACTAGTGAAGAAGCTCAAAGCTAAATTTGGAGAAGGCACTGTAGAGGTAGAGGAGGTAGAAGATGATGAAGAGGTAGATGATGATGAAGAGGAACAAGGGCAAGAGCTACTAGCATTAACCCAAGACATGGGTGAGGATGCTAAAGAAGAAGAAGGTGCTGAGTAGGAAGCACCTAAGGCAGAACCCAAGAAGAGGAAAACACGTAAACAACCTGCTACACAACCAAAAGGCAAGAAGAAATGACCAAGACTAGCCCAACAAAGTCTACCACAAGGGAAGATACAAGGGCTACAAAAAAGGTAGCCAAGGAACAAGAGAAAAAGAAAGCTACAAAATAGGGAGGGCTAGTAGAGAAGAAGAGAAGAAAATATGTGGCACCCCCGAAGTTAGATGAGGAGACGACAAAATCTGATAATGAACAATTCAGAGTGGTAAGTCACACCACTAAATTTGACCTAGAAAATGTATGTGACAATATTAGGGATAATGAATACTTGATTCCATTGAAAACTATTGATTTCAATAAGTTAAGTAGAGAGGAGCAGAACATAGTAGAAGAGTCAATCTACACTATGATGGCCAAGTTCAAGAATACTCCACTTGAATTGGATAATACCATGCCCAAGGAGTTATATACAATTGTTGAAAATAAATGGCATTATTGCCTAAAAATGGAGAAAGAAATAAGGGAGTCAACTTTGGCTCATGTAATGCCTAACCTCACTAAAGGTGAAATAAGCAAGGCTAGCAAGAAACATGGGAGCAAGTTTGCACCCAAATACAAAGTCTTTAGTATATTACAAAATAAGATTGAGGATATTGTGAAGAAATCCACTCTCATGTGGAAAGTGATTTATGACCTTCAAATAGTAAAGGAAGGACAAGAAGATCCCTTTGAGGGAAGGAATAATGATGAAGAGGAAGAGGAAAATGAAAAAGAGGAAGAAGAAGAGAAAGAAAAGGAAGAAGCTACAGTGGAAAAGGAGATGAGGCAATAACTGAGAAGCAACAATAGGAACAGAGTGTCCAAGACATACAATTTCCACCACCTAGTCCTCCACATGCTACACCTACATCTGCAGAAACAGTAATTGTGAAGGATGTTCCTGACAACTCTGGTCAGAACATCAATCCACTAACTACAGAGGATCTCAAAAAGATCTTTCATCAGACTACTTTGCAAGCACAATTGTGCATTAATCTAGTTCTGGTGAGTGTAGAAGAACTTTAAAAGGTAGGAGCTAAGATTACCAAGGAGAAGGTGAATACACAAGAACCACCTTCACAAAATCCAACAGCTACAAGTGGACAACCACAAGAGAAACAAGCATAAGATGCATCTACTAAGGTTGATTCCATAGTTACAAAGACTTTAACTACTGAGGAGCAAGAAAAGGAGAAAATAGGACAAAGGGATACCTTTGCTCCTACAACACAAAGTCAAGGTGCACCTCCTCTGATCCCTATAATTGATCAAGTTAGAATTGAATAAGACAAGGAAGAGGAGAAGACCTCTAAGAAGAGAGAACAAGACACAATACAAATGTTAGTCAATTTTCCTACTATAGGGACTCCTACTAAGCAGTCCAGCATTGATGTGGTACCATTGCAAATATCAACAACAGGCTCAAGCTCTACCAAGGTAGCAAGGGTACTTCATTATGGAGACCCTGCACTTGATGAGGAGATAGTCATACTAAGTTATGACTACAAAATAATGAACATAGCACAAATCAATGAAGTGCAAGAGGCACTAGAGAAGAAGAAGAAGCAAGAAATACTTATGAATGAGTATAAGTAAAGGTAAGCTCTAATTGAAATCAAAGACATCTTTCTTAATGCATTCAGGTTGCTAGTGCCTAATAAGACAAAGCCCATAATGGAGCAACTATCCAACATAGTGGACTAGGTACAAAATGAAGACCTAGATACTAATGTTAAATTACTTGAATGGTTTGAGAAGAAATTTCAAATGAAGGTTAATGAGAAAATATCTGGTGAAATAGCACTGTCTCAAGTTGAACTGGCTAAAAAGGTAGAAAAGGTGAAAGCAGTACTTGAGAATATATTCTCATTTTACTCCAAGTTGTGTGATTCCTCATATTTCACACAAGAGACTAGCCAAAAGATATTGAGCTTGGAGAGGAACCTCAAGGTATTAAGCACACAACTACCAAAGGATCCAACTCAAAGTGAGAAGCATTTTGGCACAACGCTTCACACCCAAAAGGAATTAGTTGTACTCACAATAGATGAGGCTAATATCAAGGCCAAGTTGATATAGATATAGTTACAATCACCACACACATGGAAGTTTTGCACAAAGATATGGCCTATGCAGAGAACGTTTTGAAGAAAGATCCAAATCTTTCTACATTAAAAGGCCTGGTACACCTTGCAACAGAGATAGCCATCCAACTCAAAGCACTAGAAATTGCCTTAGACAATTGGGATGCTTCTCTAAAATTTATTATGGAGGTAAATAAAAGCTTTTTGGCTAAATATTCAATTCATTCATAGGACCCTTTGACATAAGTGTCAAGAAGGGGGAGAAATACATTTTTGAGATAGAGAATAAGATATGGGGAGATAATAAAAGAAGCCCAAAGGAGGAGATATACCCAAAGGGGGAAAGATACCTAAAGGGGGAGATAATCAAATTTTGAATTTTGAGGAGTGATAAGGAAATAAAGCCAAAAGGATACAAGAACTGCAAGGAAGATATGTGAAAGGGGGAGTAAAAACAGAGTAGATAGAAATAGAGTAGATAAGGGCAGAATGACAAGGCAAAGATAAAGAGTATCAGAAACATGAGTATGAGACAAATTCAACATAAGGAATTTTGAATACAAAAATGGCACATCAAGCTCAGGGGGAGTTACAAGTTTTTGAGGTATATAGTCTTCTACAAAATTTTGAACAAGTTTTTTGAAGTTTTGTACCTATGCCGAAAAGGATGTGTATTATACTCATAGAGATCAGAGTCATAATTTTTAGTTAAGTGTTTTTGACACTCATGTCAAAGGGGGAGATTGTTGGTCTCAGATTGGTTTTGACAATTGAGTGTCAACACACTTAAGAAAATTCTACGTTGATGCCGAGTATGATATAGATGCCGAGCTACAACATGTGCCGAGCCAAAGATTCAACGGGTGTGGAGTAAACTTCAACTGTCGAGAAAGTTTTAAGTGCCGAGTCACTATAGGTGTCGAGCAAAATATAGATTTCGAGTGAGATAGAATTACTATAGGAGCTGAGCAAGACATAATTCCTATATGTGTCGAGCATCAACAATTAGTAAGTGCTGAGTAACACATAATCAACATATGAGTTTGTGCCTTCACAAACTCAGATATAAACTATTTTTTGAGCCGACTCAAGATGAATCTCAAAGGATCTAAAAGATAAGATCAAATCTTTTACATTCCCTATGTATTCACCATGCAGCCATGGAGAAAGCATGCAACCAATAGGAAAAGTGTAAATATTTGAGTGGGAAAAATGGATGAATATTGATCATAGATTCATACCTAACCCTAAGTCTTCAAAGTCTTTATAAGGAGGTTGAAACCCCATAATTCATATATGGAAGAGATTTTTATGAGAGAATGCTAGTGAAGTTTAGAGGGGTGTAAAGACTTAGAGAAAGTACATCATTGTAGAATAAAGTTGTTCAGAATAGAGTATCAGTAATACAAGCAGAGAGTTATTAGATCAGGAAGGATCAAATGAGATTGAGTAGAACAAGGATCTAGAATCAACAATTGAAGATTGTAAGTCATCAAGTCAACACATTCTAATACTTTCTAGCCATTGTATTAGGAGAATGGAAATCTTATGATGATACATTGGTTTAACAACCATGTTGTGAACCTTTAACAAGGTGATAAACCCTTAAATAGGGTAACATTCCAAGTGAATGTTTGTAAATCCTTTAACCAGGTCACTTTTAATAGGGTGTAAAGCCTTTAATAGGGCAAGCCTTTCATAGGGCAGACTATTGGAAGTGGTCAAACTTTGTAACCTTAACCAGTTACATATTGTTGTAGTGATAATTTGTGGGTGTCATCCCCACCCCAGTTCTACCTTCTCATTTTGGAGGGTTTCTGGGTGACCAAATCTTGTGTTATCTATTTTCATGCATGTCTTTACTTTTATGTTAATTAGATATGGTGGATGTGTTAGGATTAAACCATGAACATAAGTAACAATTACATGCAAATATAACCAATAACTAAAAATAATAGATCACATAGAAAAGAACACAAGGCACCAAGATTTAACGTGGTTCACCCAATCCCCAGGCTACATTCACCAAACAAAAAGTCCAATATTTTTATGATCAAGTGATTACAACCTAATTACAATCCATAATCCCTTATAGCTCAATACCACTGCAAGAACCAATTTTGCATCACACCTTATGAAACAATCACTAACCCTAAGCCCTTTTATACAAGTATTTTAACCACTTTAGGGTTATAAATGATAATTACATGTCCGCCCAAAATCCTGATAAAATAGGGCCCAAATTTTTTTTTCCAAGGCAATGCCCCAAATCCCAAAGAATTTATGAAGTTTATATAGTACTTTCCTAATCAGTCACCACAATCTAACAGGATGCATGTGAATGATCTCAATTAAAATTTTTAGAGGTTAAAGTTTGTTACTTCTGATTCACCCCCCCTCAGAAGTAAATCTTCCGACTTGTAAATTCCAACATGTACATCATCAATGATGTCTCCCAAGTCTGCTATGTGTGACTCCATGAACAAACCTAAAATATCTACCAAGAAGTCATCCACTATTGCTAGAGTTGGAAGACAAGATGTACCCTGCTATTCTGGACCTATCATTGTGGCAATGTATGCATGTGGACTATACTGATCTCAAGACCTCTCACTGCAATTGTCAATAGAACCTCATGTATTTGAATCTGTTGAAGCACTATCACTGGTGTCACTATCAGTTTCCATAGTATATGAAGTGCGGAGAGGATTAGAGGATAATCTACGTGAACTTTCCTCAAAATGAACATCCTTCTCCACAAAAATCTCATGAGTCTCAGGATCCATAAGTTTGTATGCCTTAACACCCTCTTCATATCCAATGAAAGTACAAGGCCATAGTGGTGGTGCCTTACATCCCTAGGAAGACATGTTTGGCCATGCTGGACAACCAAAGACTTTGAAGTGATTGACAACTAGTTTTTTGCTGCACCATGCCTCAAAAGGAGTCTTCCCATCTAAGGCATTATGAGGGGACCTGTTAAGTATGTGAGTGGCACTACTTATAGCTTCAACTTCAACTGTAGGATCAAGAGATTTGGCTTTAATCATGCAAATTTCCATGGACTTAAGAGTTATAATCCTCATAGCTACAACATCTGTCTTGTGCAGACTAAATGCTAGTGGATTCTAAAGATCAATTCCCTAAAGTTTACAATAGTCTTTAAGTCTTTTTTCCACATATCTGCTTTCATTGTCTATCTATAGAACCTTGATGGCTTTCCTTGATTTCTATTCAATATGAATCTTAAAGGCTTGGAGCTTATCAACCACTTCATTCTTATGATGAAGGAAGCAAACCCATGTGAAGTGTGAAAAGTCATCAATGAAAGTAAGGATGTAACAACCTTGGCTGATTGATGTCACTACAATAGGACCTGCTAAAACCATGTGAACCAACTGAAGAACAATTGGTTCTCTTGAAGACTTCCCTTTATCAAACTTCTCCTCTAGATGCATATCCACTAAACATGATTAACACTCACCCTTAGAAAAGTTGATGTTAGGTAGACCTTTGACTATGTGTTTTGAGAAAAGTTGTTGATGATGCTCTTAATCTTGCAATGATGCTCATCATGATTTGGCTTTTTGCAATATGCACAAAAAAGTTTTTCCTTCTTTTCATTACTTCCCTTCTTGTTGGAAGAAGAATTGCATTGTTGTGAGGAGGATTGTTGTGTCTTAGATTGTGATTTTTGCTTCCACTGCTTGTTGTTATTGTTGTTAGAACCTTTTCCTTCTTGAGTTGATTGGCTCTCATCACTAGCCACCAATGCTTTGGTCTTTGATGATGTGAGAAGTCCCAAATCTATCAAGTGAGATTCTTCAAGAATCAACATCTCTGCAAAAGCATGAAATGTAGGCTTTTTGAAAGAACTTCCCATGGTTAACCTGTGAGTATTATAATTTGAAACAAAGGAAGCATATTTTGAAGGTAGCCTCTTTAGGATGTGATGAATCAACTTTTCATCCTTCAAGGGATTTTCACAATCTTTAAGTAGTGCCCTAAACTCATTGGCTTTGTTGATGTAATCCTAAATTGTGTCAAAGTTCTTTAGATCCAATAGAAGTAGATCGTCCTCAATCTAGAATCCCTTTTCCTCATCCAACCTACCATACAATGATTCAAGTTTGTCCCATGCAGGTTTGGATTCCTTGAAACCGAAAATGTGGAAGAAGAGATCTCTATGTACACAATTCTTGATAATTTCTAAAGCCTGTTGGTATTGCTTTTTCCAATCAATGAGTGCTATAGCATCAGTGGGTTTGGGAATTGTACCATCAACATAAATACTTAAACCTATTTCCATTAATTTACTCCATGCAATATCTTTTCACGTAGAATAATTACATGAAGTTAGAGGTGGACATTTAGGTGAACCCATGATGCAAAAAAGTAAAAGAGCACAAAAGAGAGACACAAAAACACAATACACCCCCCCCCCCCCCCCCCTTTCACTCAATCAAAAGACCCCCCAAAAAAGATGCTTTGGGCACTTCATATGTAGTGCATATACAATAGGCCACTTGTCAAAATGTAGAAAGTGGACTTCTGATTTTGTTGATTACAACTACCTTTTGAGGCCCAAATTTGTCACTAAGCATTGTAGCTCAGATTTACAACAATTCTAAAAAGTAATCAAAGCACTACAATGCAGAAAAGGCCCTAATTCTGAAAGTAAGATTTTTGTTCACACAACCTTATAATCTGATTATAGATCTGGAAAGTAAGCAAAAAATAAAACACTTTCAAAAAAAATGGAACCTGAAAATGTGTCCAGATGAGCCTGTTTGAAGTTGCAAAATGCTGGATTAAATAAGTACAATCACCAAAAAGTGCAATTTCTAAAAAATATATGCACCAAAACTAGAAAAGAACTAAAGAGTTCAGGAAATTTTACTCAAAATCAAAAAAATTGCACATGATTCGGAGTCTAGATGACTGAGTTATGGCCTCTCAAAGTCAAGTTGCCAAATCAAACTAAATCTGGAGAGGGGTGTGGGCAGAAAAATACAAGCTTAAATTTGAAGGTCAAATGACTATTGCGGTAGTTAAAAATGCCTGAGAATGATTGTTAGATGATCATCAAATTTAACACCATGTCTAGTTGACGTTAGCAAAAAAAGTCACTCCGAGTGACGTGTTATGACCATATGGAATGGAAAAGGCACATGTGGCAGTACAGATGGATAGATGGTGCCATGTGGCAGTATGACTTATGACAAGTGTCATATGATTTTGCTAAGTTGTTACTGCATGGTGGACTAATGTGATAGATGTAAGGATGCCTGCGTGTAAGGTGACATCCTACGTAGCACTAATGCAGGAGGGAGTAAATGGCCACATGGCAGTTGTGCTGTCATAGGTGGGTGACAAAAAACTTCTTCACTAGAAAGTTTTTTTAGCCATGCTGTGAAAGTTGCAAACAGTCAGCAGAAAGTAGTGATGTAGATCCAGAGTTTTGTGTTGCCGATGCTGGAGAAAATGCCCAGTGGATGGAATAGCTTTGAACAATTGGAAAGGTACTGCATAGAGCTAGCTTGTGTGAATGAAGCAAGAGCAAGGAGGGTAGAGTTGGTAAACAAAAAAAGCACCGAAAAGGTGTGCATGCCAACAGGATTTAGTGGTTTTTATCCCACATTAAGTGTGGGAACACTTTATAAGGTGTTTAAAAATAACTCTCTACATAGTAAATAACAAAGCAAGAAGATGTGTTGGAAGGCCAATTCGGTTGCAATATACTCACTAGTAATATAGGGAGTATGTGCCAGAAATTTGCAAATCCACTGTTGGGAATTTGTGTGATGTCCGCTAATTGGAATATTCCTACAATATAGAATAAAATATTCTACGTAGGGTACAAGGTCAGGATGTCACTGCTCGGTACCTATAATTTTTTTCTCTATAGGGCAGCCTGGCCAAATTTTTTTCTCAAAAAATCTATCTGAAAAAGCAGAGAAAAAAATAGATCCAAAAAATAATTAAATAGATTTGAAAAATGATCAAACCCAAGTTGCAAATTGGGCCTTTGGGTGCTGATTTGCAAAATTTGTTTGCCTCATGATCGACTTTGGCATAGGATAGCCGAATTTATAGCCAATTTTCACCGAATCGATGTTCCAGATGTAATGGCGAGGCTCGTTCTAGCTGTAGATGCTCCTAATGATTGTGATGCTCTAGATTTAGGCCTAGGTGCAGAAGCAATAATTATCTCGAATGGCTATGTGAAGAGAGATTCTCTAAGAGCTTTGATACCATTTGAGAATTATCCTTAGGGAAAAATTCACCTAAGATCAAAGAACTCAAGCACAAGCACAACAATAGACTAGAAAGAGCATGATCAAAATATTGATATGTATTTGATTCAATGTAAAAGTACACTAGGAGTGCCTGTATATAAAGGCCTCTAGAATGCTTCTAGAATGCATAGGAATCAACAACATGATAAATCATACAACCAAGCACATGTCGACCAGATATGGGTTATCCTCCATTAAGCACAAGAGTAAGTGTGATGATGAGAGGATAACCCTACAAAGGTGTAGCATGCAAATTTATATTATAGACACTATGTGCTAAATTAGGAGTGTGAATAACTGTAATGTCTACCTAACAACTTAGTTAATGATGTAAACTCCAGTGTTATAGACACTATGTGTTGAATTAGAGTTGCTTACTTCTGTGTTGTCAACATGACAACTAATGAAAGTACGCAAACTCCTAAGTGTCTCACAAAATAAATAATAAAATAATGCAATATAATAAAATAATTCATTAACCTAAGTAAACTTAAGTAAGTGTAAAAAGTAAATACGTATGTACACCAACACTCCTAGCTCACAAGTTCCAAGAAAACAAACTTGTTGGCTTATATTTGGTGAATCTTTGATCTTTGTCATAATGTAGTAGCTTGGCATTATCAATCTTTTGATTCTTGGCACATACTTCATCACTTAGCGTCAACTATAAAATCACTCGGCATCAACTAAATTTCACTGGTACTTGGCATCAATTGAAATTCACTCGGCATCCACTAGAGTTTTCTTTCACTTAGCTCCAACTGACTTTTTGCTTGGCTTGCACTAACTTTTCTTGGCACCTATTGTCCACTTAGTCAAGCTTGGCAGATAAACTTTGTTTAACTTATTCTTCTAAACTTTCTAAGTGTAGCTAGCCATTTTGTAACCTTAAGTAGATCATCAATACATTATGTCATCACTGTCTTAACTAATCCTTGTACTTCATTACATATTCATAACTCAACCTTTCCTCTAGGTGCTTTTGTTTCATCTTGTTGATAAAATCCTCCTCATTAATCAACTAATTGATAGTACTTGAAACATATAAGCAATTGTCTTACCAACAAATAGTAGGTTTGACATTAGTGACAAAATAATGATTGCAACACATAGTCTTCAACAATTTCCTTCTTAACAATACTCTTTCCAAATGATCTTTTCAATTATATTTCAACATAATTAATCATGGAATTAATCAAAGAGTTGGTAATTGACCCTATGTGCAAACTATAAGACTAAGGTTGAACCCAATAAAGTGATTCGAACCTCATTGTCTGGTGTTTAGTTTGTATCATAATTTGAATGTGTGCATATAATTTTGAAATTTGTGATGTGTCAAATGCTATGTAAAAAGTAGATCTTATGGTGTCACTTGACACTCATTATATGCATATGTGTACTGACATGTCAATTTAGGGTTAATAGAGTAACTTCTTAATTTAAGACTGATTAGTTAGTAAACAAAATTAGTTCCCCTTAGTTAGATTTTATTGGAAAGGTTACATCCTTAGAATTTTTTAAGATCAAATATTTTGAGCCACTTGTATAGGTCCTAAAATGATCCTAAAGGCCAAATTTAATATAATTCAAGTTCCCAAGTGGTATGTGTATGGGTTAGGAACCTTTTCCACCCTTCTAGAACTTCCTAGCAACATTTACGACCCCTAAAACATTGTCAAGTTTGGAGTTTTTTCTATTTTGGGTGGGTGAGTTTAGAGGCTATTTAGAGTCCTTTTGAAGAGTTGGAAGGTGGTCACTCATTCTCTACATTTATAGAAGTCAAATTTGGAGTTGCAAGAAGGAGAGGATTTAGCTCATCTCAAATTTCATTACCATAACCTTTTTGAAGGTAGGTTCTCCATTACCATGGATATGTTCCCTATTTCATTGCTTGTATGTGTTAAATTCTTGTATATTGTAGTATATGTGTGTTTGTATAATGTGAGGGATGGGTATTGTGGATTTTATTGCTTTCTTTTCATGTTTCGTTTCCTTGTTTTATTAAGGAAACCATGAAGGGAGTGTTGGCATTACTCACCTTCAGATAGGGTAGAAGTGGCCATGTATGGGAGAAGGGATTTAAATCGACTCTAGGTCAGTGCATAGTCTCTTCTCATGTTGAGTAGAGGGAGAAAATAAGGTGTCATGGGCCCTTTCTTGTCAATAGAAACTAATTTTGTTTTGGGGAAATAAGGAGAGGAAGAAATGAAAGTTTATGTGATTTAGTAGCCTTGGAAGAGGCATATGATTTGTGTTCATGATTGACATCTCCTACTTGAAAAAATCCACCTTCTCCCTAGTCATTTGTGTATCACCTAATTTAGTTAGTGTAAAAGGAATACTAATACTAACAAAAGCATTTACAATAACCAAATAAGTAAACAATTATGATTGGACGAGGTTATCACCAAAAGGAAGGCAAATCGAGAATGGTAAGCTTCTTGGGCATAACCTATGATGATGAAGCTATGTCCTTGATGGATAGAAAATATATGCTCATGATGTGCTTAAGCTTCCAATGGATGGGTGTTTATCAAGTGTGTATATGGATGAGGGTTTCAACAATGGGGGTAGGGATGGATTCAAAATTATGATGGTATTTTGGTAGTTTTTAGGCTCTCAAAATAGCATTATAAGTTTGCATAAAAGTGAATGATGGATTGTGAGAGGGAAGCACTTTATTTATAGGCCAAAGGATAAAAGATAGAGGGTCAGGATGCAAAGATGGAATAATGGTGAAGGAGGGCTAAGAAGCTTTGAAAGGGAAGCACATAGATTGTGCTTGTTTAGAGCCAATAGGGGAGTGGCACTTGTCACAAGGAGGATGAGTGTGAGGGGATGGGATAAAGGTTGGTCAAAGGGAGTAATGAGGGAGGATGAGTTCCATTAATGGTATATAAGAGCCATTAATGCTCTTCGATAGGGATGGAAGGGGATAAGGGAGACTTTTTGACTTTAGTTTGGATTAGCAAGTCTTAATCCTTGCTTAAAGTTGTGTACATGTTTAGGAGGGGGATTAGACTTAGCTTAGGAAAGGGTTTAGGGGGAAAGTGGCTTAGGTTTGATGGAATAGGTTAGTTAGGTGGCTAAGTGAGGTTAGTATGGGTGAATGGGTTCAATTAGTGGTAAACCATAATTTATTTAATAAAGAGGGAGATGTGAGATTAAATTAAATAAATTTGAGGATTTATTTAATTTAATAGAGGAATAGGGATTTAATTGATATATTAATTTTGGTTTATTGTTTGATTTTATCAATTAGACTATAGAAATTAATTAACTAGTGGATGACAATTAATTAATTAAATAATAAATATTTAATTAGTAATGTCTTAGAAGATGACTATATATGATTGCCTATTGATGTAATCAAATTTAAGTGTCTACATTTTGCCTCTCTTTGACATAGTGTTAGGACCACTTTTTCAAAGAAGTTCTAATATAAACAATGCGAAGAAGACTTTTAAAGCAACATGGTTGTCTTGGTTTTGAAAAGAAGAAGAGAGAATGAACTATGTAATGCCCCCTTAAGAAGGTAGCGAGGAATGAATATGAGGCTTGACGAGTTCTTTAAAAGTTATAGGTAGTTCGAGCAAGCAGGAGGACACAAAAGGGCTGAAAAGAGGGTGAAAAGGATAGAGAAATGGCAAAAAGAAATAAGGTTGGAGGAAAAAGAGGTCGTTGGAGGAGTTAGAGAGGAAGATAGGGCACCCCAAGGGGTAAAACAAAGGATGCAAGTGTTATCCAGAATTATTGGCCGTAAAATGTTTGTAGGTGGCTTTTTAAGTCCGTTGTCAAATCCCAGGGCTCAACCCTAGATAGGCGGTGGAAACTATCAACCTAGAGTATAGTAGAGGTAGAGGGAATTTTTGGTGGAGCAGTGAAATGCGTTGAGATCGAGAGGAACACCAAGGGAAAAAGCACTTTGCTGGGCCATTACTGACACTCAGAGATGAAAGCTAGGGGAGAAAATGGGATTAGATACCCTAGTAGTCCTAGCCGTAAATGATGGATACTAGGTGTTGTGCGTATCGACCCATATAGTACTGTAGCTAACGCATTAAGTATCTCACCTGGGAAGTATGTTTGTAAGAATGAAACTCAAAGGAATTGACAGGGGGCTAGGAGGGGCTATTGGCTTTCATATGGACAAGGAGATATTGCTACTGGGAGCTCTAAGGTGGACAATATGATGGCTGCACTTGGATGACCAAAGCATCAAGTGGATGTGGTATGAAAAGTATGTGTGTGATAAACACAAGATAGATTGGTAGGATAAAAAAACTAGCCTTTTAGTTTTTATTTTATACCATTTTGAGCATTCCTACAATGTTAGAAAATCAATTTCGCTGACACGGTTCTAACGGGATCACTAGAAGGATTGGTGGGATAATGATCCCACAAAAAATGGTTTGGTAAAGAGGAAAAAAGGCTAGAAAAAATATTTTGCGAGATCAAAAATTTGGGTAGGAAGTTTTTGCAGGAATGAGGATAGGGTAGCAGGAACACAATTTTGCCAAGAAAAATGCAAGTTTCTTGTGGCGAGGATGCAATCTTGCTGTAGGAAATGGATCAATGTAGGAATAGGTTAGGGGTTGATTGGGAGGGGTAGGTTAGATGCGATCCCATGGTAAGATGCATCAATAAGATTGCTAGGGTTAAGTCACACAAGAAAGCACATGCAGGGATGTGGGTTTAGGTCTGAGTGATGTTAAAGGGTCAAACAACGATCTTGCGAGAAATTGTTTGAGCCGGATCGCAAGTTTTATAGGTTCACGAGAACACATTGGTAGGAATGAAATTAGGGTTATGAGTGGGTTAATGGGTCAAACGATGATCCTGCGTGAACTTGTTTAAGCAAGATCACAAGTTCGAGAGGTTCACAGGAATGCATTTGTGGGAACGGGGGAAAAGGGAAAGAGGTGTAGGCAAAGGAGAGATTGGGTAGAGGGATGGAGGGAGTTTGTTTTAGAAGTGAGGCAATGTGAATATGAAAAGGAGAAATGACATGTGACTAGCTTATGTGAAGTGGTCTCTAGATGCATTGGTGTCATGTGAGTGACGGGCGACCATATTACACATCGAAGAGAAACTTTCACTGACGAACTGGGTGATGATTGATGTCATTGGCCTTAGGTACTTAGTGAGATTACCCCATACTCACACCTATATGGTGATGGCGATTGCCTTGTGTGAGCGGTGGCATAGTAGGACTGGGACATTTCACCTACTGACAGGGGAGATGAAAATTGCATTGGAGGATGTGTACAATATTTTTAGTTTACTTGTGTGAGGGATGCCAGTGATGGCAACTAGGGAGATGACTAAGGAGGCAATAGTGCAAGGGATGGTGGGGCCAGAAGTAGCATATCAGATCCGTTGGGGGTAGTTCACATTGGATGAACATTTGGATCAGGTGGCCATGGAGAGGTAGATCTATGTTTATGTATACGATCTAGTATCAGGGTATATTGCCCTAAATATAGGTGGGACAAGAGTCAACTTGGCACTGATATCAATGATTATGTAGATAGTGGATGCGGGAGTCCCAATGGCTTGGGGGTCTTTGATTCTAGCAGAGTTATATTAGGATTTGCATCAAATTGTCTATCAGGGAGCCGGACAGTAGGGGAGGAGCATAGGATTTCCTATATTATTATAGGTGTGGGCGTGGGAGAATATCACGACCTTTAGGCTAATTGGATAGAGGGATAGGTGAGTAGAGGAGCTAGTGGCTTATAGTTGGGGAGAGCCATTGACATACCATCATACAAAAGATGTGGACTACTGGTGAGTCTAGATATATGAGATTAGGGCGGTGGTATGGAGACTATATATGGGGCTAGGGCCATGGGTGTAGGAGGGATAGTATCTTCCATACACCATATCACCATGCTTAATTTTTGGGCAGTGGGAGTACATAGCTGAGTAGTACTAGCTAGATAGGGCCTTGTGGCAATTTGGGTGGGTTTAGGTGGCTCCAGGGGAGCCGAACTGGTATTAGCGAGTCACACACAAGCTAGTGTCAATTTATGGGCTGGAACTACAAAGAGATTGTTTACTTTAGGCCTAGCAGGAGTTATTACCATAGCAGTGGGATTGGTTCAACAAAGCAACAAAAGTGGGCTCTACATAGGAGTACCGAGATAGGTTCCAATGGTTGAGGCTAGTAGGTTGAGCACAGGTGACTAGGGTTGCAGTGGTGGTAGAGGAGATAGCCCTAGTAGCTAGACATGACAGATATGTGGCGAGAGGGTTGTGACAATGGGCAGAGGTGGTGGCACAGGAGGAGGGGCCAACAAGGCAAAGGTGGAGGGGAGAGAGGAGGCAGGAGGAGAGAGAGGTACAGTTGGAGAGGAGAGAGGAGAGGCCAATGGTAGAGAGGGGACCATAGGGGGAGAAGAGGCCACAAGGGTTGGTAGGTGGAGGATATGGGAGTGGTGGAAGGGGCTTGTCAGTAGGGGGAGGAGATGATAGATTGGCAGGCTAATACACGTCCCTGTAGTAGGTACACAAGTCGACTAGCCTATTGCTGTGAGTCACACAACAGGAGAGAGATCAGCTTAGGATAGAATGGGATTAGCTATGACATGAGCATAATGTGGCACAATGATAGGTAGAAAGAGTAGGGATAGAGGTGGGGACATTGTGAGTGGTGGGAGGGTGGTTGGAGGGGAGGTTAGAGGTGGTGAGTCTAGAGAGGCAGACAGTACAAGTGAGGCTGGATGCCATTCAACAGGAATGAGATAGACTAGTGGTGGAGGTGGTGACCCTAAGAGAATAGGTGGTGGTTGATGGAGGTATGGAGGAGCTGAGGAGGTTGTGAGAGAGGTGGAGGAGTTGAGAGAGAGTAGGGTTTTATCAGGAGAGGTATCATGTAGTGGTTCCAGGGGATCAGATAGACCACTATAGATGGCCGACACAGTCAAGGATAGTAGGGACCCACATAGGTATGCAGGGAGGAGGGGGAGAGAGTAGATGGAGCACTGGGGGCTCATAGAGAATAGGTGGATCTTAGCACATAGGGTAGCGCCACAAGATAGGGTAGAGCCAGAGGTGAGACAGGGGGATGAGTGGGAGGAGGGGTGAGGTAGAGAGCTCAAGGATGGGAAGAGGATGGATGGGGCCACCACCTCCACCACCAGTAGCACTAAGGGTAGAGAGGGACACCTATGAGTCCCATCATGAGGAGGTGACAGAGGAGGAAGAGCAGTGATATGTTAGTTTTTGATATGTTATTTTTGGATCTATCATTTGATGTGTTTTTTTAGGTGTAGACTCGATGTATTGATATGTATATTTGTATGATATGGATACTAGGTATCTAGACTATGATGGACATTGGTATTTTTGTAGGGGGTGATTGATTCTTTATTCTTTGTGGGTGATATATATATATATATATATATATATATATATATATATATATATATATATATATATAGAGAGAGAGAGAGAGAGAGCAAATCATTATTTGGGGTGGGATATGGATGGTTAGACTTGATGATGTCATGATTTTGTTTACGAGTGTATAGTACTGATATGTTTGGAAACCGTTGGACTAATAAATGAAAATTATTATTAAAATATGTTTCATTAACCTCTCTTGGACGTGAGTTACAGTTATGCCCTCTTTTAAGGGGTTTGGAGGCATTTTGGGGGGATTCCAGAACTTGATTTTTGCTCATTCTTTGTTATTCTTCAGAGGCTGCCAAACCTGTGGAGAAGGAGACCCAAGAATGGGAGTTTTTAGGTTTCTAGGAAGGCTAAGGATGGGATTTTGAAGCCATTCCATGTGCATGCTCATACAGAGTTTGCCTTTGTGCTGAACAGTGCAGATTTGTGGGTTTTCGGGTGTGTTTTTTGTATGAGTTTGGTGTTTACAGTTGAGTATTTCATATCAGTTTGGGTTGCTGCTGTATTTCAGACTTTAAGGTGTTAAAATAGATCTGAATATATGTATTGGGACGTGATTAAACTTTTGAGATAGATTATTAGTGTTTTTGTGGTGTTTTCGAGCATTTTTGTGTTAATTTCGGGAGCCCGATGAGCATAGTTTTTGTCCTACATTTGTGAACTGTTGTGTACAGGCTATACGAATCTAGAAATTTTATTTTGTAGGCTGTTATGCTGCTGAAATTTTTGTAAAAATGTCCATTTTCAGATTTATTAATAATTTGTGAAGTTGTGAAGCTTTTGGCACTATTTTCAGCATACCCGATTTGGGGTTTCTGGAAAAATTTGGTGGATCTTTGTGATATTAGTTGTTTGATCTTGAAAATCTGATTAGAGGCGTGAAATATCATAAAAAATCAGCAAAGGGACATTTCAACATATCACCAATCGGTCATGACCTTGGTCAAGGAGGAGGAATACTATGCACAACTTTAAGCAGAACATATGTAGAAGACTTAGGGGGTAGAGAAGATAGGTGTGAGGGATAATAGCTATGAGGGAATATCGGTAGAGAGAATAGGTGTAATATGTAGGAAGGGGTGAGTACAAAGGTGTGTGAGGGTGATAGGAATAAGTAATTCATTTTGTATGAGACAAAATGCCAAGAGTGAGGGGATACATTGAAAGCTTGAGAGTGGAGTACATCGTAAGGAAGTACCACCATGTAGTGTGAGCACTTTATTTGATATAGGAATATTAGGGATATGCCAAGGTTACTAGAAATGTCAAGGCCTTTTCCCTAATATTACATAGGAATAACTAAAACAAGCATGCAAGGATTGCCCCAACATCACACATGAGTCCCAGAGAAATCAACATGGAAATGATGTTGGGTGATCCACAAGCAAACAATATTTCCCACATGCACCATGTGACCATAAGGGATCACATGTTTGTAATATGCAAGGGTCATACCTAAAAAACTCACAGCCATAAAAAGACCTTAGTCAAAACCATGCTTTCAAGTTGTCCCAGTCACTGTACACCATGATATAGAAGACCGTGGAAACTGCAGGAATAAAACAACTAAATAACATGGAAATGACCCATTCGAACTAAAATATATAAGAAAAACCAAAATTAAAAGAAATAAAAAATCTATGATAAAGTAACCTTTTTCCAAAGAGATCAAGATAACTGGGTACTGATGGGCTAATGTTAGGTATGAGAAAGGAAGCATCCTGTAAGGAGTTAGTGACAATATGCTTAGGATGGTGATAAAATTGGCAATGATACTTTCCTATAGACGATTGGCTAATAACGCATGGTTTTGCTATAAGACTTGGAAATGTACAAGCATGACTATACAATGGGTGGGTGACTTAGGATCATATGATAAAATATAGTAGTGTGTATGTGTATGAAGGGGGAAAGCTCAGGATGAGGAGATAGCATTACTATAATACAATTATTGTTATATGGGTATTGATACATAAAGTACTACTATTGTTACAAGGATATAATACATAGGGTACTTGTTGTTACAAGGATATGATACACATGAAACTGTTGTTTTTACAAGGATATGATACATAGAAATGGTACAAAGGATAAGCTACCTTGATAGGATACATGTGGTATAATACAAGGATAGGATAGATATATGAACTGCCAATACAATACAAGATCTTAGTGGGGTGTTCAAACTAATCGATACTGAAAGGCAATGTCGTGAGGCATTTGGGAGTGTGAAGGTGAAACTATAGGGAACACATTGGAAAATGGGAAGTGGGGTGATGAGGGAGTGAAGGGGTGATGAATGCCATTGATAGATAATAAAAAGGCTAAGTACACCTGGTACCTAATTGCTAGGTTTTCACCAGGGTACCTATCCAAGGTGCTTGAATTGCCAAATTTTCACCATTGGATGCTTTATTTTCTTTACTATTATTATTATTATTATTTCTTTTCTGTTCCATTTTCCCATTTTGAGGGAGTAGGATACACTAAGGATTTTTAGGCATAGAATTTCTTGAGGTGAATGATGTTGGTGGGATCATTCAAGACCTCACCCTCAAGTTTGGATAGTTGATAGGCCCCAGAGCCGAAAGAGGCTGTGACCACGTAAGGGCCAAGCCATATGGGGTTGAACTTGTCTTTCTTTTCTTGGTCTTCTTGGACCTTCATGTTTTCTTTGAGGACCATGTCTCCTTGAAATTGGCATAGATGTACCTTCCTATTGAAGTTGTGCTTGAGACAATTTTGGTAGATCATGACGTTGTCATAGGGCTATTGCCTTTTCTCATCAAGTAAATCTAGTTGGGTAAGTCTAGCCACTATGTAATCCTCATCTGATATCTGGCCCCAAAAAGAAATGTGTTGGGATGGGAGTTCAACCTCAATAGGTAATACTGCTTTAATGCCATAAACCAAGGAGTATGGGGTTGTGCCCGTGGATGTACAGAATGAGGTGCAGTAGGCCCATAGGGCAAGGTTGATATGTAAATGCCAATCAAGATTGAAATCTTTGAAAACTTTCTTTAGGATTTTGAGTAGGGTTTTATTAGTTGCCTCCTCCTGACTATTACCTTGTGGGAAAGTATGTGCTAGAAAAACAGTGATGGATGTGAAGGGAAGTGAACAATTCCTCCATATTGAGATTTTCAAAATTACCTCCATGGTTAGTAAAAATGGTAGCTAGGATGACAAAGTGACATATGATATGATATAGGATAAATTTGGACACTGAACTCCTATGGAAGTGTCAAGGGGGACTGCTTCTACCCACTTAGTAAAATAATCGGTGGTAGTGATTATCCACTTGTGTCTTTCTGAAGAGAGGTGTGATAATACCAACAAGGTCAAACCCCCAATAGGCAAATGACCATGGTGGTACAATAGGTTTTAGATCCCAAGTTGGAGTTTAAATTAGATTAGCATGTTGTTCATAGGGTAGACACCATTTCACAAAGTCACATGCATCATGCTCTAGAGTAGGCCAATAATACCTGGCCCAATGATTTTCTTAGCTAGAACTATTCTGCTCATGTGAGCACCACAAAGTCTAGCTTGTACCTCCTTGAGAGTCATTGTAGCCTCATTTTGATCTAAACATCAAGAGAGAGTATCATGATGAACATGATGATATATGGTTGGAGTAATGATAGTATAATGGGAGGCTCTGCAAATAAGGTTTTGGTGTTGGGTTCATGTGAGATGGGGAGATATGATACCATTTTGCAGGTAAGCATGAATTTTGTGGTACCATGGGGATTGGGGACAAACCAAGATGCATACCCATGTTGACTCATCATTCTCATATTCAAGCTCATGTAGTCTCTCAACTAAGAACTCATACTATGTAACCTCTTGCAGTATCTCCAAAAGTGAACCAATTGTGGCCATGACATTTGCTACCTTGTTTTGCAATCTAGGTATCTGTATGAAATAAAATTGAGTAAAATGTTCCTTTAACTAATCAACCAATCTTTTTAAGGCAACAACTTGTCATCCTTGGTTTGATATTCATCTAGAGCCTACTTGATGATAAGTTGTGAATCTTCGTAGACCTATAGCTCTGTGATATTCCATTCAACAACTATTTTGAGTCCTGCAATAAGGGCCTCATACTCTAAGATGTTGTTGGTACACTAGAATTGTAGTTTGAATTATTTAGGAATGTAATCTCCTTGAGGTGTGACCAAGAGTATGCCGGTGCCAAAGCCATGGGATGTGTAAGATCCATCAAAGTATAATTTCCAGGAGGGTTGTTCATCTATTAAGTAGAGGTGCTCATCTAGAAATTCCAAAATGAGGGGGTGGTCCACAACCAAAGGTGCATCTTCCAAGTGATTTACTATCGCTTGCCCTTTGAGGGGCTTCTAGTTGACATATTGGATGTCAAATTTTCTAAGAAGCAATACCCATTTTGCCAGATGTCCTGTGAGCATTGTGCATGACAACATATATTTTAAAGGATCAATTTTGGATATGAGTTGCACAGTGTGGCTTAACATGTAATGACACAACTTCTAAGTGGAAAATACCACAGCTAAACAAGCCTTTTCCATTGGTGTATAATTGAGCTCATATCCCACTAGAGTATGAATGATGTAGTAAATAACCCTTTCCTTGCTTACATCATCAAGTTGTGCTAGAAGAGCACCTAGTGCTGTTGGGGTAGTTGTGATGTAGAGTATGAGTGGACAGCCTACAACTAAAGGAACCAAAATAGGTGGATTAGCCAAGTACTACTTGATTAGTTCAAAGTTGCATTGGAAAATAGGGTTCGACCTAAAATTCTAATCCTTTTTGAGTAAATGTATAAACAATTGGCACTTGTTAGTGAGTTGTGAGATGAATCATTTGGCTGATTGTAGCTTCCCTTGAAGAGTGTGAAGCTGTCTGAGCATTTTAGGAGGAGCAATATCCATAATGGCCTTGACCTTCTTAAGATCAATCTCAATACCATGTTATGATACAATGAATCCCAAGAGCTTGCCCAAGGTAATGTTGAAGACACATTTCTTAGGGTTGAGCATGAGATGATATTTAGCTAATTGATTGAACACTTACTCAAGATGAGACAAGTGATCAAGGGCATTAAGAGATTTGAATAAAATATCATCCACGTAATCCTCTAGAGTTTTATGGATAAAGTCATGGAAGATGATTGTCATGGTGCACTGATATGTTGCCCTGATGTTCTTTAACCCAAATGACATCATGTTATAACAGAATGTCCCCCAAGGGGTGGTAAATGTTGTCTTATGCTGGTCTGCCTCTACTATTTGGATCTGATTGTATCTAGAGAAACCATCCATGAGTGATAAAATCTCATGCCCTATGGTGAGATCAACAATCATGTCTATGTTTGGTAATGGAAAATCATCCTTCAGGAAAGCCTTGTTGAGATCTCAAAAGTGTGTGCAAATTCTAATATCACTAGAAGGCTTTGTGATAAGTACCATGTTGGAGATCCATTCTGAGTAGTCAATCAGGCAAATGATCTTTGCCTCTAGCAATTTTTATAACTTTTCTTTAACCAACAAAGAAACTTTAGGATGCATCTTACAGGGCTTTTTCTTGACAAGTTTTTCTTTTGGATCCACGGCCAGATAGTCTACTACTAACTTGGGGTCCGACCCCCACATATCTTGATAGGACCAGCCAAAGTGACCAACATTTTCACAGAGGACTTTGATGAGAAGTTCCACCTACTCAAGTGGTAGAGATGCTGCAATATATGTGATTTGTGGTACCTTGGTTAGACTAATATTGACTGGTCTAGTTTCCTTTGTCAAGACTGATGAAATGGTAGGCTTGTGATCTTATGGGGGAAGGATGAAATATCTATCCTCGAGTTCCTCTTAGAGGTTTTCATTTTTGAATACATCCTTTATTTTATTTTTATTTTTTGAATCATTCAATGGCACACTAGAGGAGTTTTCACTAGAGGATAGTTTTACTTTGCTTTTTTTCTTTGTTGTTTCACTTTTCAGTTCAATTCTGTGACTAGAGATTTCCTCCTCCCCAAAGTAACCTACTAGATCTAGTTTGTAGACATATGCTGATGGTGGTGGTGGCTATTAATGTGGTGTTTCTACCCCCATTAATTTTAGAAGCATGTGATCTATAGAGAATTCGTCAACATGGAAAACACTTGGTTGGTCCCAATCAATGAGTTTGGGGTGAGTGAGTGGTAGGTCTATGAGATTTAGGGATAACTGGTAGAGCACAGAGGCTCCAAGGATGATTTTTTCAAGGAAGATATCATCGTAGGATTTCTTTTCTACCTCCTTAGGAATGTCTTCAACCTCAATGAGACTATTTTGGAGATTCATGAAGGAATGACCCTCTTGTGTGGTGCCCCTAGTTAAGAGGAGTTCATAGCCTAAGCCTTTTTCTTTTCTTTTCTTGGTATGCTTCTATAGGCTAACTAATGCTTGATTCCAAATGGCCCAGACCACCTCCTTGATAATCCCAATGCTCACTATCAAGGAAATGTGACCATGGATATTTTTGTTTAAGGTGATCAAGAAGTTCTTCACTTTTTGGAGGTGGCTCTTTATATAGCCATGTGCTAATGTCTAGAGTGGTTTCCTCTCCATCAAGGATATCATTGGTAATAAATGTGGTAGGGACCAACTGTCAAAGTTGAGAGGTGGTATCTATCCTTGGCCCTTGATGTGTTGAGCACCCTTGAGTATGTGGATCAAGTGGTAGTGTGCTAACAACAAAAGCATCTGTGAGGCTGTATTCGCCATGACTTTGGTAGTTGATCTTAATCGTGGAAAGGGTGGAGGCTAAAAGGGTATCTAGAACATGGTAGTGCTAGAGGAACAAGCCATGGTGTGGCCAATTTTGATTCCAGGAAAATGGTTGGCATATGAAGCTTTAACCACATTGCAATAAGCAAAGGGTTCAGGATCTACGTGGATGGTTACCTCAGTGCCATTATGAAAAAATTTGACACATTGATGGTATGTGGATGGAATCACCTTCATGGCATTAATCTATGGTTGACCAAGGAGGATTTTGTAAATAAGGTTATGTGACACACCATTTCCTAAGTGGCTAGGCCAACTCAGAGAGGTAGCAAGATGGTTCCTTCAGTAATGCGCTCCAAGTTATCATATGCTTTGTTTGTAATTACCTCATTAAGGATATCTGCCTCAGTGTATCTTGCTTGTTTGATGAATTTTAAGGTACATAGATTTAAAGTTAATCCATTATCTATCATGATGCATTTGACCACAAAGTTAGAAACCATGACAACTATACGAAGTGGAAGTATATGATCAGGTTCAACTATTGGGATGTCTGAGGTCTTGAAGGACAAATCACATGATGTAGAAAGGTGGCTGACCAATTTGTGGAACTTGGTGGCATTTATGTCAGTGGGGATGCGTGACTCATGGAGAGTACTATCAAGGATCACTTGATAAAATGGGCTTGTTTGTAAGAGATCTAGAATGGAAATCAGAGTTGGCATGTTTCTAAGGTATTCCAAGACATTATACTGTGGTCCGAATGGGGGTGATCCTAATGAAGGTTCTCTCAATGGAGGTGGCGTTGATGGTGTAGATATAGATGGGTTAGCTATATTGAGTTGAGCTCATTGAGTAGTGACCACACATTGGGCATCTAGGTCTTTAATGTTTATAACATTGATAGATGGTTCAACTTGTGATATGCCATTGATAAGGTTTCTGTAGTCTAAGTATGTTGAGGTATAGTTTTGAGACTTATCTCAGTTATCACCTTTTTTATTTTGAGCATTGTTTGGTTTGTTGGTAGGAGTGTTTGTAAGTACTTTTCCTATGTTTGTGTTATGAGGAGGAAAAGCATTTTGATATATCGTTAATCCTATATTGGGCAAGACTTGTGCCCCTACTGTGATCTCTCTTTCTACTCAATAAAGTCTTGGATGTAGTCCTTGAGTTGCATGCACTTGAGGGTGGTATGTCCTTTGACACGATGGAATTTGCAAAACTCGTTATCCTTATATCATGATGCTCTAGACTGATTGGGTTCCAAGAGTTGTGTTTGTGGATGTCTAATAAGATCATCCTTGGCTAGTTTCTCAAAGATTGCATCAAGAGGTTCCCCCAATGGGGTGTAGACACAGGGTTGTCTCTGAATGCATGGTTTGGGTCTAGCTAAAACTGTGATAGTGTTAGTCTGTTTCTGATGGCTAGGCATTTAGACATTGTGTGGGTTATTTTGCATAGGAGGCTGCTGCTAGATTAGCAGTTGTCACTGGTAAGGTGTTTGTTGCTAAAATGTGGTAGGTATGTTGGTTGCTACCCCAATGATATGAACATGTCAGGTGTCGGTGATGCCATCTGTCACTATGTTCTTTTTCTTATTCCAATACTGTGACTTGTCATTGCTTAGGCCTTGGTCCTGGGGGTTTTCCTTGTAAAATTTGATGACATCATCCTTGATGAGCAGTTACTCGAGTCCCATCCCTTTTTCCTTAATGTCCTTGTATGTTTATAAACAGTTCATAACCATGTGATGGGCAAGACTAGGATGTGCATTGTTAATGAACATTTTAACAAGGTGATGTTCTGGGATGGTACATGAGATCCTAGTTGTGAGGGTTTTCCAGTGTTGTAAATATTTTGCAAGGCTTTCTCCTCCTTTTTGCTTGGTATGAACTAGGTCTACTATAGATAAGTCAATCTTGATGAGATGAGCATATTGAGCCGCAAACACTTTAGAAAGATCAATGAAAGTCTTAATAGTACCCTGGGGTATACGACAAAACCATTTGAGGGCAAGCCCCCCCAAGCTTTTTGGAAAAAGTCACATTAGGAATACATCATTATAGGCCACTTCTTGGCAATGCATATAGAATTCCTAGACATGTGTGATTGGATCACTTTTCCCTCTAAATTTGTCAAACTTGGGATCTCATAGTGTTTAGGAAAGGGTGCATCATGATGGCATTGTCAAATGGATATGAACAATCATTTTTGAATTTAAAAGTTTTGGAGTCTGTCCCATCTTTGAGGGCTTTGAGAGCATTTTTCATCTCTTCCCATTTAAAGTTTATAGGCAGGGTAATGGGTGCCCCCAGTGTGGGATATGTAGTGGATGCTGAAGGCTAATATGGGAAAGCTTGACTGCCATGTAGTGGAGGTGGAAAAATAGGTTGCACAATGGTTGGGATGGATGCTATGGGTTGTTGGAATGTAGTTTGTGCATACTGTTGCATCTACTAGGTAGACTATTGATGGGGAGTGTAAGTATGAGGTTGTTGCCCTACTAGATGATTCTACGAGGATATCTAGGCATACTGTTGGCGTGATGATTGTAGCTGGAAAGATGGTAGTGTTGGCAATGCCTAGGCCATGCTTGGGGAATATATACTTTGCCCAATATAGGTTGGTTGTGCTCCTATTTGAGAAAGCAACTAATTATTAACAAGGGCAAGGTAATTAATGTAAGGAAGAGTGTTCACAATAGGATATTGTGGTGGAGGGGTGATTTGGCTATTGCCTAAGGGTGGCATAGAGAAATAGTTGGTAATGGGTGGTAGTGAATAGACTTGAGGAGCGAGGAATGAAAGTGACTGAGGTATGGACATGGATGTAGCACTGAAGGGGAGGTTAGTGGCAAGCCCTGGTGCCATTCCAACACTCTAAGGCCCTAAAGGGAATGAGGTCAAAGTACTTTGGCTAGTAAAAAATGGATTGATAGTGATGTTGGGTGGGATGGAAGATGAGGTATTTGACCCTAGTGGAGATATTCTAATAGTGAATGGGTTGGATGTGCTTTGAGATGGAAGGGAAAATGCAGTGTTGCTGGGTGTAAAAGGGGGATTTTGTGAAGTAGGGAGATGGGTAGTGGAAGTAGATACAGATGATACTTTTGTGGTATGTACTAAGGGTTGAGTGAGGATGGGATGGGTGTTTTGTGGAATGGGAGCAGTCACTTGGGTTGAGGGGATATTCAGGTTTGTTGGTTCTATTTGTGGTGGTTGGTACCCACTGTTGGGTGAAAAGAAAATATCATGAGGGAAATATGACCCTATGGATGGTGGTTACCATCCAAATAGAGGATGTGTAGGATCTGTAATGTTGGTAGGTGGTGGGTGTCCAAACTCAAAGGTGCCAACATTGTCCCTTAAGAAGTTTGCCATGATGGTTTCCTTATTTCAATCTATGATGGCATTAACAATGGTTGCATGTACAGGTTGGTTCATGAAAGCATCAATATCGATGGAAGAACCTATCTCTTTAGGAGTTTGTGGTGGTGGACTTGGTGGTGTCATGGAAACTATGGGGTATGGCTGAGCCCAAGCTCTGCTACTACTATGACTAGGATCCATATCTTTCTTTTTTCGTGTGTTCTTACTGAAATGTGTGGTAGGTGGCATGAAAGGATAACTTCTCTAAGGATGAAATACAAGAAGGATGATGCTAAGTGCATATGAAAAGGTGATTTTCCTAAGTGTGACTAAGGTGGATTGATTTCCTAAAATGTAAAGAAGAGTGGGTGCAAGTGTGTTTAATGATACCTTAGGAACCTAAATGATATGGTACTAAGTGAAAGAGATTGTGTTTCCCTTAAGCATGATCTTCAAAGTTTGATGGTGATATCAAATGTGTAGCCCAACCTTTTGCTCAAGGTGATGTGGGATAAAAGTGACAGCCTATCCTAGACAATGCTTAGTTTTAAGGATAATTGTGATGGTGAGATGGACAAAAACTTCTAATTAGGGAAATAAAGCTTAATGAAGTGATGCTAAAATGTTTTTAAGTGGATGAGTATATAGTAGGGGGTGCTAGGGCTTAATGATATATGTGGAGGATTCCTGAAAACCAAAGGTTGATGTCAGAATGGGAGGAGGTGATTCTAGGTTAAATGATTGAATGGGGTAGAGGTTTTATGTGAAAGACTAAACGTATGAGGAGATAAGTGCATAAGTATGTGTGGAAAAGGAAGGACCTAATCAGAGTGAGTAACACTAGAGTTGTTGATAAGGCTATGGTTAACACCTCGTCGAAGAGTTAGATTCTAAATTTTGTAATCCCGCTTAGTTTGTAATGCAATATCTGCACTGTCTTTCTCAATTTGGTCTAGTTTGGTGATCCTTAGGTTGGGGGTATGCATTTTGTGTTCTGCTTCTATTTCCTTGTAAAATCGTATTTGTGGAAGTTTAGCCTTTTTCAACTTGGTCTTGGTTTGGCTTGACATGAGATAACTCTAAAAGATTTGATCACAACTATGGGTTTTAATAGGTAGTGACTACACTAAGTATACCTTTTAACCTTGGGTTGGAAACATAAGTCAGGTGAGGAATAGATAAGTTTCTAGAAATGGTAAAGTAGTAAAGTGGGGCAAACTAGGCTTAGGATTTGTTGTGAATGAACTTTCTAACAATCCTCTTGAAAAAAGGTAAGGAGGACCTATTTTGAAGACAAATGTGTTGTTTTCGATTAAGTAGGATAGGTAACAAGGATAGTTTTGAAAAGGGTAACTTTTGAACCAATGAGGAAAAAGAAGTTGCAAATGGACTTGCTAATAACTATTTTTTTGAAATAACAAGGATGGGATCTTTTGAAGACAAATGTGTTATTTTCGGTCAAGTAGGTGTTGGAGATCTGATTGAAAAAGCTCATTGTTGTTGAAGATCAAAGAGGGAAATTGTTGTAAAAAAATGTTTTCAATGATTGTTTTGTCATTCATGTCAAACCTGCTATTTGTAGCGATGACATTTGCTTATAAGATCCAAGTATTGTCACTTAGTTGATTGATGAAGAGGATTTGATCAACAAGATGTAACAAGATCACCTAATGGAAAGGTTGAGTTATGATGTTTTAATGAAGTGAAAGAATTAGTTAAGACAATGGTTAAGTAATGTATTGAGAACATACTCAAAGATATAAAAGGAGGTCACACTTAGAAACATTAGAGGAAGAAGTTGTAACAAGGTTGACTGCAAAGCTTGAACTAAGATCATTAGTGAGTACTAAGAAAGTTAGTTGAAGATGAGAAAATTCTCAGTAGAAGTCGAGTAACAAAAATTTCTAGTGTGTGCTGAGTGATCTTCATGTACCGAGTGAAGATCAGGGGTCGAGCATCACGAAAAACACAGTTGATGTTGAGTAACATAGTATGTGCCTAGCTACTGCATTATTTCAAAAGATGAAGATTCGCCAAATCTAAGCTGACATAGTGGTTACATTGAATTTTTTGAATGAGTCAGAAGATAAGGATGATGAGTTGGAGGCACAAAATCCTATGTAAGCCATTTTTGGGTGAATTCTAAAGGATTATTTGAGAAGTTTCTAGAGGAAATAGAATATGGGTTAGATGCAATGAATCCTACCTAATCCATGCAAATTAAAATTGAAAAATGGTAGAATTGAGTGGGAAAAGACACTCCAAGACTTCTATTTAAGAAGTCATAAACCAAGAAGAAAATAGCTATTGATATTGTTCTGCTAAAGAGCCAAATTTGCAAAATAGTTAGAAGGGTGTCAAGGAGGAGACATCTAGGAGAAGGAAGAGCACAAAGGCTCTGCTTCTACGAGTGGTCATGAAGAGATAATTACACGGGTACATTGAGTGTGGAGGCCCAAGGAGACAAAGCTTGAAAGGAGGACAAGCTGTCAAGAGGTGCGGAGATTAAAGGCCAGACAAGAGTATGAGATGAGAAGTGATATGAGATATGCAAGATAAGTTGTATGTTGTAGTTAGGTCAAGATTTTCTAATACTCTCTAGCAATTGTATTAGATCTAAAAATCCTATGGACTTAGGTTGGCCTAATAGCCATTTGTAAATCCTTTAACAAGGTGGCATTCCAAGTGAATGTTCTAAAGTCCTCTAACCAGGCCCACTTCTAATAGGGTGGTTAAATCCTCTAACAAGGTCACATTCAACAATGTGTTGTAAGCCTTTAATAGGGCAGGCCTTTCACAGGGTATCACTTCAGAAGAGTGAGAATTGAGTAGCATGTTTCTAGTGGTTTTTCCCAAATTGGGTTTTCACATAAATCACTGTGTCATGTGTTGATTTCTTATGTGTTATGCTTGCATGTTGATTTATAGTAACTTGCTGATTAGATAAGTTAAAGCTTGGATGAATGAATGGTTGAATGAGTTCACTATACTTGGTGAAAAGTTTGAATAGGATATTTGGACCTTGAATAATAAATTCACCCCCCCCCCCCCTCTTAGTTATTCTAAAGAAATTCTAACAATTGGTATCAGAACCATTTGCTGATTTAGTTTCAAGGTACTAGAAGCAGAAAGATCAAGATGTCGAAGAGAGAAGTTTCCAAGCTCAACAAAGACAACTTTGCTGCATGGAAAAGTCTAATGAAATTGCACCTTGGATCAATAGGTGACTATGTAAAAACCTCAATTGGAAAAAAAAATGTAACTCCAGTAGGACCTCTCACTATAGATGATTTGAATAAAAAGGAGCATAACCAAGCAATGTTGGAGATTGCCTCTGTAGTTAGCTATGTAGAATATGATGACATCAAATATTGTGACACTATATTCAAAATGTGGAAAACCTTATAAAAAATCTGAGGAGATCAGAATATTTAGAGAGCAAAGATAGAAAGCTTAAGAGGAAAGTTTGATGACATGAAGATGGAAGAAGGTGAAAATGCTGCTCAATATGCTACAAGAGTGAAAGAAGTGGTGAGTGCAATAAGAAGTCTAGGTGGACAATTGGAAGAAGAAACAACTATCAAAAAATACTTAAGAACTCTGCTTCCTATCTATGCTATTAGAGTTTCAACCATCCAAGAGCTGAGGTGTGTACAAGGGAACACACTAACCTTTGAAGGAATAGTGGGAAGACTTACTACATTTAAGCTATTTAATTTTGACAACTACAGACCTGAGAACCTTGAATTTGCTTTCAAGGCTAAGATGACAATAAAAGAGACCGAGGAGGACACATCAAGCAAGAAAAGAAGAAAATGAAAACATGCATCCAGTGATAGCAACACAGATGAGGAAGATGTGGAATAGTTAGAAGCACTACTAGCTAGGAGATTCCATAGAGGTAAAGGAAAATTCAAAGGTAATTTCCCTATCATATGTTTCAATTGCAATGAAGTAGGTCATATAGCTTCAAGATGTCCATAGAAGAAGAACTATAAGGAAGGAAACAAGTACATGAACAAAAGAGAAGATGACAAAAAAGATTACAAGGAGAAAGGCAAGAGATGCTACATTGTTAAAGAAAACTCTAATGAGAATGATGATGAAGTAGTCTATGTAGCCATGAAGGATGAAGTAGACAAAGATGAAGATAAAGCAACAACATTGGTTACCTATGTGAAAAAAATGACAAGTGGATCATAGATAGTGGATGTTCACATCACATGATAGGAGACAAGAGTAAGTTCATTACTTTTACTCAATATGATGGAAATAGTGTTAGATTTGGTAATGATGCTCCATGTCAAATCAAAGGAAAAGGCTCTATTAAACTCATAGAGAAAATTTTATGTGATAATACATAATATGTTGAAGGATTGAACTACAACTTCTTGAGTGTATCATAGTTGGTCAATGTAGGTTGCAAAGCTGAATTTGGAAACAAAACTGCCAAGATTTATGACACTAATGGAAAGCTGATAGGAAAAGGTGAACAAACTAGGAGTAATCTATTTTACCTAGATATGGAAGATGCAACATGTCTTGTTGTTAGACTTGATGATGTGTGATTGTGGCATAAAAGGCTGTGTCATGTTAACTTTGATAATTTGATTAGTATCAGCAAGAAAAAGAAAGTCAGAGGATTGCCCAAGTTGAAGAAACCTGAAAACACAATGTATAAACAATGTCAACTAGGAAAGATGACTAAGTCTAGTTTCAAAAGTAAAACATACACTTCCAATGAAGTACTAGAGTTAGTCCATATAAACTAATGTGGTCCAATAGAAGTGGAAAGCTACCTAGGAGACAAATACATAATGCTATTTGTAGATGACTACTTTAGGATGATGACTGCTATGTTCTTAAAACAAAAATTTGATGCATTCCAAATGTTTAAGTGGTATTTGGCTAGAGTTGAGAAGGAAAAATTAAAGAACCTGAAATGCTTAAGGTCAAATAGAGGAGGTGAGTTCACATCAAGAGAGTTTAAAACATTCTGCAATGACAAAGGTATTAAAAGGAAAACATCAGCACCAAGAACTCCACTACAGAATGGTATTGCTGAAAGAAGGAATATGTTAGTGATTGACTGTGCTAGAACCTTGATGATGGAGAAAAATGTTGCACTAAAATACTGGAGAGAAGCTGTAAGTATTGCAGTCTACACACTGAATAGAGTTCAATTCAAGAAAGGTACAAATGCAACACCTTTTGAATTATGGTATGGTCATTCACCTAATGTTATACATTTCAAAGTATTTGGTTGCAAATGCTATATTATGAAAGATACTAGAAATGAAAAGTTTGATGCAAAAAGTGATGCAGGCATATTTCTTGGATACTCCACTAGAAGTAAGGCATATAAGTATTTGAATGCTAACACTAACAAAGTTGTGGAGAGTGAAAATGTAAATCTTGATGAGCATGCAGAAGTTCAGGTTGATGAGTCAAAGCAAACAAAGGATTATAGATCCTTTGTATACTTCTATGAAGGAATGACAGTTGAAGACAATGTTGCAAATCAAGTTAGGAATCAGCAAAAAACTTCAGTATCTGCCAAGTCTCAGCTTGTGAATGCGGAGTTACATTCAAAAGCTGAGCTGCAAAATGTAGAAAATGCACATTCTGATTTTGAAAATAGTATGCAAGAAAGGAATGATGAAATGCTAGATGAAGAAGAACACAATGACTCTAAAGTTAAAGGATCAAACATGGAAAGAAGGTCTGAACCCAGATTAGCTAAGTATTTGAGAAAACATCACCATACAAATCAAATCATTGGTGACAAGAATGCCAGACCAATGAAAAGGAATAGGTTCAGGAATGAATCATGTCTACTAAGCAAGGTTGAACCCAAAATAGTGAAAGATGCACTACAAGATGATGACTGGTATAAAGCCATGGAAGAAGAGATAGATTAGATTGAGAAGAACAAAACATGGTCTCTAGTTCCTAGACTAGTTGATAAGAATGTGATTGGTACCAAATGGGTGTTTAGAAACAAACTTGATGAGAATGGTGAGATAACAAGAAACAACACTAGACTAGTTTGCAAAGGCTATGCATAAGAAGAAGGACTAGATTATGGAGAGACATTTGCTCCTATTGTAAGAATGGAAGGAGTAAGAACATTACTTGCATATGTTGCATATAAAGGTTTCAAAGTCTACCAGATGGATGTGAAGTCTACTTTTTTGAATGGTATACTAGAAGAGGAAGTTTACATAGAACAACTAGAGGGATTTGTTGACGAGAAGAACAAGGACATGGTCTGCAATCTACACAAAGCACCTTATGGATTGAAGCAAGCACTTAGAGCATGGTATGAAAGGTTGCACAAATATCTTGTGAAGATAGGATTTGAAAGAATAGATAACAACAAAAACTTGTACATCAAAGCTGAAGAAGGTAAAGACATTTTGATATTATAAATCTTTGTTGATGATATAATATTTGGAGGAAAATATGTTTTATGCAAAGATTTTGCTGATCAAATGAAGCATGAATTTGAGATGTCAATATTTGGAGAAATCAAATTCTTTGTTGGACTACAAGTACATCAATTAAAGCATGACATATTTGTAACCCAATCCAAATACATCAAGGAAGTACTCAAAACATTTGGGCTAGAAGACTCAAAACTAGTCAACACACCATGGCACCAAGCCATAAGCTATCCAAGAATGATGAGTCTGCTGAAGTAAATTAGACATTGTATAGGTCTATGATTAGAAAGCTGCAATATGTTGTACATAGTAGACCAAACATTGTATTAGTTATTGGAATAGTGGCTAAATTTTGTACAAATCCAAGAGAAAATCACTTAATGGCAGTGAAGAGAGTATTGAGATACCTGAAAGGAACTGATGACTTTGGTTTGTACTACAAGAGGAGTGAAAACTTTGAATGGAAAGCTTACACTATTGATTGGGGAGGTAACATTGATGATAGAAAAAACACCAGTGGAGGAGCACTTTTCTTAAGAAAAAGGTTGATTACTTGGACCAACAAAAAGCAAAGCTGCACCTCACAGTCTACTGCTGAAGCTAAATATGTGGTAGCTACTATAAACTACACCAATATTGTATGGATTAAACATTTGCTGCAAGGTATGAAGGAAGAGGTAATTGAGCTTGTGATACTTTATTGTGATAATACAAGTGTTATTAATATATCAAAGAATCCAATAATGCATGCTAAAACTAAGCATATTGCAATCAAGTATCACTATGGAAGAGAGCTGGTGGAAGAAAAACAAGTGAAGATGGAATATGTTAGCCCAAAGGAATAGATTACTAATATCTTCATAAAAGCACTACCAAAAGAATCCTTTGGGTATCTTAGAGGTAAGTTAGGGGTGATACCCCTAGCTAAGGCTACTTAAAACAAAAAGAAAGTATGCCTTGCATCAAATAAGATGAATGTTGAAGATTTTCTACATTGATGTAGAGGATGTTTACTTTTAGATCCATGCCTAAAGTAGTAGAAGTGCTAAAATTTCAAATTAGTCACAAGCAAGGTGACAGAGGAAGACATTGAATAAATTTGTAAAAGCTACACTTGCATATTAAAGATGCTAATTTGTCTTTGGCATTGTTGTAGAAGAGGGAGAAGTAGACAACTGATCAACAACTATTGAAGATGTTTAAAATTGATGATCAAAGAAGATAGAGGGAGAAGTTGAAAAGAATAATTAGAGGTTGATCAGAATAGTAGAAGATAAGCAATGCTGAGGGAGAAAGATAAAAAACAAGGACACAACAGCAAATAGGGAGAAGCTGAAATGAAGCAATCAGAATAGTAGAAGAAGTTGTGATGTTACAATTTACTTTTTGACATTTGATTTATTGTTCTAACCTAGTAAGCTTGTGGTTGAATAGTTTAGTTTGATGGTTGATTAGTTTGGTTTGCCATCAATGCCAAAGAGGGAGATTGTTGGAGATCTGATTGAAAAAGCTCATTGTTGGTGAAGATCAAAGAGGGAGATTGTTGTAAGAGAATGTTTTCAATCATTATTTTGTCATTGATGTCAAACCTGCTATTTGTAGGGATGATATTTTCTTATAAGATGCAAGTACTGTTACTTAGTTGATTGATGAACAGGATTTGATCAACAAGATGTAAAAAGAGCACCTAAGGGAAAGGTTGAGTTATGATGTTGTAATGAAGTGCAAGGATCAGTTAAGACAATGGTTAAGTAATATATTGATGACATACTCAAAGATATAGAAGGAGGTCACAGTTAGAAACATTAGAGGAAGAAGTTGTAACAAGGTTGACTGCAAATCTTGAACTAAGATCATTAGTGGGTGTCGAGCAAGTTAGTTGAAGCCAAGAAAATTCTCAGTAGAACTGAGTAATAGATATTTATAGTGTGTGCTGAGTGAAGATTAGGTGCTGAGCATTAGAAAATTTATAGTTGGTGCTGAGTGATCTTCAAGTGTTGAGCATCAGGAAAAACATAGTTGATGCCGAGTAATACAGTATGTGCCGAGTTGCTGCATTATTTCAAAAGATGAAGATTCGCCAAATCTAAGCCGACATAGTGGTTACATTGAATTTTATGAATGAGTTGGAAGATAAGGATGATGAGTTGGAGCACAAAATCCTATGTAAACCATTTTTTGGGTGAACTCTAAAGGATTATTCAAAAATTTTCTAGAGGAAACAAAATATGGGTTAGATGTAATGAATCCTACCTAATCCATATGAATTGAAATTGAAAAATGGTAGAATCAAGTGGAAAAAGGCACTCCAAGACTTCTATTTAAGAACTCATAGACCAAGAAGCAAAGAGCTACTAATATTTTTGTTGTTGTTGAAGAGCCAAATCTACAAAATAGTTAGAAGGGTGTCAAGGAGGAGACATCTAGATGAAGAAAGAGCATAGAGATTCTACTTCTGCAAGTGGTCATGAAGAGATAATTGCACTATTACATTGAGTGTGGAGACTCAAGGAGACAAAGCTTGAAAGGAGGACAAGTTGTCAAGAGTTGTAGAGATTAAAGGCCAGGCAAGGGTAGGATCTGAAAAGTGATTTGAGATCTACAAGATAAGTTGTATGTTTTAGTTAGATCAAGATTTTCTAATACTCTCTAGCAATTGTATTAGATCTAAAAATTCTATGGACTTAGGTTGGCCTAATAGCCATTTGTAAATCCTTTAATAGGGTGGCATTCCAAGTGAATGTTCTAAAGTCCTCTAACTAGGTCCACTTCTAACAAAGTGGTTAAATCCTCTAACAAGGTCACATTTAACAGTGTGTTGTAAGCCTTTAATAGGGCATCACTTTAGAAGAGTGAAAATTGAGTAGCATGTTACTAGTGGTTTTTCCCAAATTGGGTTTCCACATAAATCACTATTTCATGTGTTGATTTCTTATGTGTTATGCTTGCATGTTGATTTACAGTAACTTGCTAATTAGATAAGTTAAAGCTTGGATGAATGAATGGTTGAATGAGTTCACTATACTTAGTGAAAAGTTTGAATAGGACATCTGGACCTTGAATAATTGATTCACACCCCCCTCCCCACCCCCCTCTCCCCGCCCCCCCCACCCCCCCCTCCTTAGTTATTCTAAAGAAATTTTAGGTTAGGTAACAAGGATATTTTTAAAAGAGACAAATTTGGACCAAGGAGAAAAAGATTGGTTTGTAACTGGAGTTTGCTAGTAGTTGTTTTTTTTTTTTGAGAGAACAAGGATGGTTTTGGAAAAGGTAAAGTTGGACCAAAGAGACAAAATTTTTTGCGAATGGACTTGCTAACAACTATTTTTGAAATAACAAGGATGGTATCTTTCTGACGTGATGGTTTATGAGCAAACAGTTTCTCAAAGGACAAAGCAACTTTGAGAAAGAAAAACAAGTGATCTCTTTTAGCAAAAGGATTTGATACTAACCATAGAAACTATGTATGTTTTTGCAAATGTTTTTCATCAGTCTTAAGTACAAATAAGACAATTCAAGCACACTCTTTATCCCTAAGGTCAAATTTTGGTTGCAATATGCTATTCAATGACCCACAACTTGATGTCTCCTGATTCTAGTGCAATATGTCCCTTTAATCAAAGAGATGAGTCAATACAAGAGTCAATCAACAAATCATACACATCAAAGAATACTCAAGGCATGGCAAATAGAAGTTCCCCTTGTGTGGGAACAACCCTTGGAGATGAAATCCAAGTGGCCTTATGCCTCTACCAGGGGAGCACAATGGTGAGTAATCTTGATGGATGCTATTTCTCTTGCAGTATGAATGAACATACCATGGATAAAATTGAGAATGACTAAAAAAGGGTTGTAAATGGGTCTATGGATCCACTTAAGAATCTATTCTGGACATGCTAAAATTCTTGAAAAGTTTTCCCACCTCAGGCTACCCCCAGAAACACACTATCCAAACTTGGGTGATAGAGCAAGAAAGATAACCTTTCCCCTCATTTATAGACCGGCTAGACATTTTACCAATTTGAGCTTCTCACCAAAGGAGATGCAAGTCCCAAAGGTGGATGAACTCACTAGAAGCAGTCCTAGGTTGTTGTGGATGATTTTGCTAACAAATTTTGGTACATGCATCGTGTACTTATAGGGCCTTAAGTTGCAAAAAATAGAGAAGACCAAGATGTGCTAGAGGGCACAATCTCAAAGCATGCAATACACTTGATTCATTTCTATTTGGAAGCTTTAGTGTATCCTAATCAAGCTAGTTTTTGAAGACACATAGGACCTTAGCATTCAATTGTTCATTCAAACTTTATAGTGATGGTCAACAAAATGAAATTGAGTCAACAAAAGGTAAATCATGTATCAAAGCTTTGAAAAGGAGGGAATAAGAATGAGTTTATCCTTAAGGCATTCAAGATTTTATGAGTTCATTTTAAGCACTAAAATTGAGATGTTCACACATAATGCTCATGTGCGCCTTTAAATGAAGTGTTCATCACATTGGTTTAATTTTAAATACTTGACATTCAAGAGTATATTTTTAAAATTAAACTATCCAAGCATTCCAATGAAAAAAATTCTAAAATCTAGGCATACATTCCACAAAAAAGAAAAATTTGTTCATTTTAGAGTGTTTAAAGATGGATTTTCTAGCAAGTTTCTAAGAAAACCTCCAAAAATTTGTTAGTATTCTGCTCCAACAGATACCTGCAACAAAAACATCAATCTAGTGATCTCATGGATAGACATAGTGATCCCATAGGTTTAAACAATGGTCACACAACACAGGAACATAGCTAAGAGGTGGTGGGATTGCAGTACAAAGAACCAGTGAAACTAAGAAAAAATGGGTCACAGGTAAAAAAATCATAGGGAAATATTGCGAAACAACGATCACGTGGGTCTATGAGGGAGCATTCGCATTGAAGGATTTGTCGGCGGGTTCAATAGAGGAGAAAAATGTGGGGAATACTAGTTGATTAAATAGCTCAAGCATTTTTGCAGATTTTAATAGTGATCTCGTTGGTAAAAATTGGCATTCCCACAGGAATAGGGTTAGTGGGAATGAAAGGGATGTTTTAATGGCATGTGGTAGTTTGTTTTGGAATAGAGAGAAACCCCACCTTTCTAGCTCCACATTCTCATGGGTTTAGGATAGTGATCCTATGACCGTGGGTTCACAATTTTGCGTTCACAAGATCTCGAATAAGAGGTGAGAAAAAGTTGTCTAAGTTGGATTTTTCTTTTATGGCTGGGAGCACAATTCCTGATAGGAGACTTTGGTGCCTACAAAAAAATTAGAAAACCAACTGCAGATGAAAATAAACACCAAGTGTCGATTTGGTTAGTTCAAATATTAACAAGAAAAAGTGAGATTGTAGTGACTCAAATGTGAGCTCCCACTAGACGTGCCAAAATGTATAACCTAATTTAGTTAGTGTAAAAGGAATACTAATACTAAAAAAAGCATTCAAAATAACCAAATAAGTAAACACTTATGATAGGATGAGGTTATCACCAAAAGGAAGGTAAACCAAGAATGGTAAGCTCCTAAGGCATAAGCTATGATGACGAAGCTATGTCCCTGATGGATAGTAGATGTATGCTCATGATGTGCTCAATATTTCAATGGATGGATGTTTATCAATTGTGTATATGGATGAGGGTTTCAAAAATGGGGTTAGGGATTGATTTCAACATTATGATGGTATTTTGGTAGTTTTTAGGCTCTCAAAATAACATTATAAGTCTGCATAAAAGTGAATGATGGATTGTGAGAGGGAAGGGCTTTATTTATAGGAAAAAGGGTAGAGAGATGGAGGGTTAGGATGCAAATATGGAAGAATTATGAAGGAGGGCTAAGATGCTTTGAAAGGGAAGCACATAGATTGTGCTTGTTTAGAGCCAATAGGGGAGTGACACTTGTCACGAGGAGATGAGTGTGAGAGGATGGGATAAAGGTTGGTCAAAGGAATTAATGAGGGAGGATGAATGTGTAAGAGGGATGTAAGAGTCATTAATGGCATGTAAGAGCCATTAATGCTCTTGGATAGGGATGGAAGGGGATAAGGGAGACTTTTTGACTTCAGTTTGGGTTAGCAAGTCTTAACCCTTGCTTAAAGTTGTGCACATGTTTAGGAGGGGGATTAGACTTAGCTTAGGAATGGGGTTAGGGGGGAAGTGACTTAGCTTTGATGGGATGAGTTAGTTAGGTGGCTAAGTGAGGTTAGTATGGGTGAATGAGTTGGATTAGGGGTAAAGGTTGGGTTTAGGTATGTTTTAGGGGTTAGCATAATTTATTAAATGATTTATTTAATAAAGAGGGGGATGTGGGAGTAAATTAAATAGATTTTATGATTTATTTAATTTAATAGAGGAATAGAGATTTAATTGATAAATTGATTTTGGGTTGTTGTTTGATTTTATCAATTGGACTATAGTTAATTTAATTAATTAATTAACTAGGGGATGACAATTAATTAATTAAATAATAAATATTTAATTAGTAATGTCCTAGAAGATGACTAAATATGATTAGCTATTGATGTAATCAGATTTAGGTGTCTACAATAGGTTCACTACGAAACCTATAGTGCATACCTCAGATAAAAACTATATGTCGAGTGTGTGCTTGTGATTATTTTCTGAATGTCACCTCATCAATTACTAGTTCTCCTAGCTCAGGGTTTGGCCTCACATTGAGGCTTAGGATGGGAGGTGAGCTCTCCATGGTTGTTCTGTGTTTCTTGAAAATTTTGGATAGGCCCTTATAATGGAGCAAAATTTGGATTTAGAGTCTTCTTGGTGTTCTTGAGTCAACTGTTATGGAGATTTCTCCATTGTGATATCACCTATTACATTTTGCATTCATGTTGGAGATAAAATTGTAACTTGATGAAGATCTAATAAATAGATCATATGATGTAATATCATAAATTGGATAATGGAAATTAATTCTTTTGTATGAAGGAATGCATTTTATGTGACAAGTTTTTAATTGATTTCAAAACACATATTGCCTTTAAAATGCATTGATAGGATATAGTTTTCAACTTGAATACTCTATAATTCATTTCTTGAAACCTTGGATTCAAACAATAAAATCAAGGGCTCATGTTATTATGATCTTGTTTGTAGGAAGAAAGAAAAATAAAATATTGTTGCAATAATTCATTCTTAAGGTTCTTGATTAAGTTCAATGTTTAAAATTTATATTCTTCCCTACAATTGCACCTAAAATTAATATACTAGTTTCAATGGTAAATCGGTGGATTAAATTCAACATTTGAATGTATGTGAAACACTACTAAATTACCCCCTAACTCATTGGTAATAAAACTTTTAATGCTACCCTTGAAAATGGAAAGCTACAACTTTACCCCCTTCATGGATTTGGAAATCATTTTGTTCATTTTCTTTCAAAAAGAGACCTCCCTACAACTCTCTAGAAATTGTATGAGAGGGAAATAAATCCCTTCCATACCAATTTTCACTTTACAACAAAAAATATTATGTTGCTAAAAAAAATCCACATGTTTAAATAAATTATATCCCTAAGAAAAAGTCTTACATTAAAAAAAAAAAAACCCTTTTAGTTTTCCCTTTATTGTATTTACTAATCCCTCCACTGCATAATCATCATGATGAGAGGGGATGGGCAGTATGTGGTCTCCACCCACTCCTCATGTCCCCCTTCACCAAAGGATGGATGCAACAGATTGGACTGTTGGCAAATTTAAAAACAAAACAAAAAATATATATTTACAAATCTATATTTACTCATTCCTAAACTACCTAACACCCCCTCCCCCTACTCTTTCCTTCTTCCTAATATCACCCTTTCCCTTTCACGTGTTGGATGCCTATTTAATACCCCTACACCCTTATCCACATTGGGCCATGGGGAAGCATGAGGTTTGACCTCCCTTCCAAGATTTGGAAAATGTGTGACTTGGACAATAGTGCAACTCCACATATTGGGCACCCTTCTCAAATGTACTTCACCCCTAGGATGAAATTAACATGTAAGGGGAATTTAGATGTACCTTGGGGAGCACTTCTCCATATCTTAAATAGGTTGCACACCTTGGGTAACAAACAAATGTCTTGGGTAGAGATTAAAACAAGTTGTTCACCTGCCATGTGTAGGAATAGGGTAGTGTAAGTTTAGTGGGTTAATAGGGTTATTAGGGTAATGCTCGATGTCGATAAGTAATCATGTTCTAGTTAACTAGTAATTAGAATTGTGTTAGTTTAGGGTAGTTTAGTATATGGTTAATAAAGTTTAGTATAATTTAAATTGAGTTTAGTAAATGGAAGTGTGATTAGAAAGTTGCAATCATGCATTAGATTAGGATAGGAAAAATAAGTGTTTAAGGAAATTTCTTTTATTGGAAAGTTAGTAGTATCTAGGTTAGTGTTATTTGTTAATGTCTTGTTTAATATTTAATTGAGTTAGGATTTAGTAATTAATTGAGAGATAATGTTTAGTGTTTCAAAGTATGTTTAATGTTTCTTGGTTGAAAGTATGAATTGTGTTCGTTAGTTTATATTAGTAAATTTTGTTTTTGATGTTTGATAATAAGGTTATTTTAAAGAGTTATAGTAGTATATTTTTATATAGTTAGTGATCCATTATAGTTATAAAGAGTAGTTAGGTAGGGATCTTAGAGTGTATAAATTTGTGCTTAATGGTGATTAAGTATTGTTTTGTAATTGAATGTATATGTATATGATATAATGAAAGGAGTTAAGGGGCATGTGAGATATTTATAATTGCATTTAGGAATTTAAAACTTGAATTAAGGGGATGTTAATTTTTATTGGATAACACTATCTTAGTGGATAAGAATGGGAGCGAATGAAAATGGTTTAGTTAGAAACTTATGTATATGAATTTGTGGTTTCAATTTTGTATAATTTTGAATTAGTAATTGATGTCTTGTTATATTAATGATTTTAGAACACCATATTAACTAATTATATAAGGCTTAAGTTAGTAACTTGACTATTAGAGGTTAGTGATATAGATAAAAGTTGACTAGATAACTTGGTAGATAAGACGAATTAAGTCCGATGATCAATTGTATGTCATAATTAGCTTAGTGGTCAATAATTAATGTTTAAATTAGTTCATATAGGTTGTTCTCACAATTGAAATTAAGTATTATCAAAGATAGACTGACCTTTTAAATGCATAATTAGTTTTCTAGTGGATTGACCTAGTAAAGAGTAATAGGGGATAGTATTGAACTCTAACCTAATGTAACCTAGAACTTGGAAACCCTAAAATAATTCTCAAACATGATGTCATATTTTAGCTATGGATTAATCAATCAAACTATGTAACTTGAACTAGGCGTTCTTGTAGCACTATGATTTATGGCCTTGAACCAGTGTAGTTTGTTTGGATATCGATCCTATATCCTTATGAAATGCAATCAAAGTTTAAATGGTTGTCTAACTCTTGAAACATAGAATGGAATTCTCTATGAGTACTTCAACTTACCCTTACCCTAATCGAGGTTTTGATTAGAGACCAAAACCCTATAACTCTTTAAACTAATTGTGAAACCTTATTACTTGAAACTAAACTTGTCGTCATCTTTTTGAAACATATTCAATGTTAGTATGTATTAAATATAGTCTTCATACCTCTAAAACATTTAAAAAATTTGGTGTGTTTTTGCCCTAATTTTTGGGCATGACAGCTGGAATTCCTAGATCCAGAAATGAGAGATTGTTGATGAGAAAAAAGATAAATTTCTATTATGAAAAGTGAATGAATAAGATTAAAAAGGGAGATGATCCTTATAAAAGAGATCAGAAGCCCTAAAAAGGTAAAACCTAGGTTACATTATAATAATTAATAAAATAATTAATTGTTATATGCCTAAAATTTAGCTTAAGTAAATTAAAGATAATAAGTGATTTAATAATTAAATCAATAATGATTTAATTTATAAGAAAATATCTCACTACTCTAACAAATATTTTAGGCATATAGGTTAGAAGGACACTCTACAAATTAACTATTAAACAATGTAGTAGGAACTAATGAAAGGAGTAAATCATCAACATATAAGATTGCTTCTATTAAGTAGAAAGACTTAGGCACCCATATGATTTAATTTCACAAAATTATTCACCTTAGACATAGACAAAATTAAGTATGGGATACTAATCAATACAAATTTTTGATTGTCTTATTTAAATCATAGCAACCATATATCAAATCTTCAAATTAAAAGGAGGAGTCAAGCCAAAAATGAGCTTTATTGAAAATCTATTGGTCTAGGTAATAGTTGGGTAAATCACAAATATAATAATCAACATTTCTTGGGAAATATTTAAATATGATCTTTATTTGGTCCCCGTGAGGAAATTATGTTATTAGTTATGTATGTTGGTTAGGAAATGCTCAATGAATATAGTACATTTTGATATGTAAAGGTATATTATCTCTTAATAACATTGTCATTTTAGGACTAATAAATGGAGTTTGATTAAGGAACTTTACATGTTATCTATTGATTAGTTCTAACAATGATCTTGGCCAAGAAGCAATGTATGCAACCGATATTAGGTAGACTATCAAAGCATGGATCTAAAATAGTGAAAAAATATATCTATTAGTATTGAAAAATCTTAAAGCCTACAATAAAATGAGACAAATCTCATGATTTATATAAAATGGATAAAAGAGGAAATAACCTCATATCTTCATAAATATGTAAATAGGGGAATGCTCCTATATTATCCTTTTTATTATGTAAGTGGGGCGATAGTCCCTTGGAAAGACTGGAGGTTTTCTTTGACTCCTTTCTTTCCTACCAGTGCCTATTTGCACAAAGGAAACATGTACAAACTTTTTAACTAATATAAATTTTGGCCTAGACCTTTTACTGATATAGATGAAGGAAGTGTAAAAGTACAAAAAAAATTTGTAAAAATAAAAGGTGAAAATAAAGATAAGCTTAGACGTGAAAAAGTAAATAAAAACTCTAATATTGATTCTGTTGCTTTATTTCTTTCTTGAAAAAAAAGAAAAATATCTAAATTCTTTATCATAAAAAAAAACTTATGTAATTAAAAAAGTTTAATTTATATAGTATAAGTTATACTATTAGATTTTACTATAGAATTGTTTAGAAGCAGAATTTAAACAAAAGCATTTTGGGTGGCCTTGTTCAATTTATCTATTTTTATTGATTCTTACCAAAAAAATATTGAACTCTAATGTTTGGATACTTTTATTTTTAACTATTAATTTCAAAAAAATTATGGGATGCTAAAAATTTTTCTAGGGGTATAATTATATTTTTGAACCCATAAATAACAAAAATATCTTCGAGTAGGGATCGAGAGCCATCCTATGGAGAACATCATCCAAGATGAGGAATGAACACTAAATTAAAGGCCAAAATACAAGAACAAGATCTAGGAAATCCCTAATTGGGCCATGTGTTCAATAAACTATTCTAGACCCCTAATTTTGGGTGATAAACATGTGCACTATCTTTGAATCTCCATTGCAACTCACTTTCATGCCCACTAATTACATAAAACTCCCCATTAGTGAAAGCTCTGTAACATTTATCTCTCTCTTCAATCATATCCAAAAGACTCTCCCATTTATCTTCCTCTACATTATAAATAGTCTCCCCTCCTAGAGCTCACTTATTTTCATCATGTTTTTAGACAATGTACAAAAGTCTATCTAAAATTGAACAGGTAAAAAAAAATGAATTATGGGTATATCGTCTCCTTTAATCCATTTTAAAGACAAAAAATGTTAAGAAAAAATGGATTCCACTACCTCTCATCAATTTAGATACCATCCCCTAATCAAAATCATCTTTTCTCCACCGAAATGTAGTCACTAAATAGGGGAATTTCATCAAATAGTTTAGGAAAAGGGGCAATTGTCCTTGCCAAAGGCTCTAAATAGAATCATGCAGAGTTAGGGCACAAATGGATATTTTGTGGAATTTTTTAATTGGGGCTTAGAGAGATGTAGCAAGAGCTTGAATATAGGAAAATCTATTATTCTAAATTGGAGCCCCTTTTTCTATCACAACAGAATTAGGGGTTGTCCACAATTGCTTGTCGATTCTTGCAGACAACTCTAAGAGTGGAATGAGATTGATAAGACACTTCTAGAAAGGGTGTCTATGTGACCACCATATAGAACACTGGTCTACAACTTGTCATGTTGAATCTAAATAAGTTTATGATTGAAGAGAAGCTATCCACCCTGGAGTTATTAGATCTTATCTTAAATTCAATCCATCTACCATTCAAAACAACTTTTAGACTGTTTAAATAAATTGTGTTCTTGCAACTTGAATTAACAACTATAATTCTTTGTGTCTGAAGTCAAAGTTGTAGAGACCTATGCTAGCTTATTCTCAAATTTATCAATACATGTCTACAGTCCAAAAATTGTTTAAGTTTTGTATTCACTCCAATAATTCTTTGAGCTCTATGACTGAAATAGGAAAATTTCAATATCCACATCATTGTCTAATTATTTATTTATTCAATATAGATAAGTATATAGATATAATATTTGAATAGGTAATTTGATTTTTTCTATAACATATTTGTGAAGGTCATCCTTGAAAATTGTATGCTCTATTTTGATGATATCCATAAAAAATGTATTTAGTCAATTCTTGAATTTCCAAGATTCACTTTCTTTGACTTGGAAGTTTTAGATTTACTTAAAAAAAATTGAGATTGCTCATATTTATTAATATTTCTATGGGTGTTCTCTAAATGATCTTAATTAATAAAAATTAAATGCTTCTCGAAGAGTTTGTTAGTGTAAATAATTAATTATTATTACACTTTACTTAAGTTTACTTAGGTTAAATGCATTATTTTATTATTTATCATATAGACACCTAGGAGTATGTGTAGTTATATGAGTTGTCTTGTTGACAACCTAGGAGTTTGCATATTCAACTGAGTTTTCATGTAGACAACATAGTTGTTCACACTCTAATTGAGCACATGGTGTCTACAACATCTTTTTATGTGATACACCTATGTAGCCTTATCCTCTCATCATCACACTAACTTCTGTGCTCAATGAAGGATAATCCACTATTGGTGGACATGTGCTAAGTTGTGAGGCTTATCATTTTGCTAACTCCTAGTCAGTCTAGAGGCATTTATATACAAGTACTTCTTGTGTGTATAGATCAATTTATTCTCATATTGTTATTATGATCATACATCATTTGGTCCATATTGTGCTTTGTTCTTGAGCTTCTCGATCTTGGTTTCTTTTTTCCATAAGGAAAATTCTTATAGAGTTTGTTTAGTGCTTTATTAATGCTCGACATAATTTCTAGTGGGTTTTTTTGAAGTTTTTTTGTATCCTTTAGGATTTTGAGGGGTTAGGCCTTCCTTCAATATGTCAACAAGTAATTATTTTATTTATAAAAGTTACAAAATTATATTAAAAATATAATGTGATATTAAAAACATCACTTGATCAAAAGCTAACCAGATGAACTAAATCAAGTTGGATTGATGATAAATACATTTACATAAGATATTCAACATTAATTATAGGCAGTGTATCACAAAAAAAGAAGGAGAACATTTTGTGCATTGAAAGGAATTTTTTTTGAGGAAATTTGGTGGCTCTTGAGAAAGTAAATATATTCATTGTGTCCATTATAAGCTTTTGATATGACTGGAAAATAATAAGCAGTGGAAACAATGTTGCAATAGCCATAATTAGGATTTTAAGTTTTGATAGAAGAGATTAAACTACCTATCTACCAAATTTACCTTTTAATTCTTACAAAAAGAAGTGACTCAAGCTTTGTTAGAGCTCTTGTTTTATATGTTATCAATTTCAGTTGTTCAATTCTATAATTTTATACTTAGCAAGGTTTGAGAAAACCTATCCATGATAGTTGACATGTAAAAGCATTGTTTAACTATTTTGTTGGCATCAATATAAGTTCACAATTTTTATTTTTGACCTAAAAGCTTCCTTTGTATGAAATCACATATTATCCATGTTAAGCTTAACAATTTATGACTTTGAAATATTTTGTTGAATCTTTTAAAAAAATTGTAGCTTACAAAACATTTTTTAATCTTGTTTCCAAGTATCATGTCCTCAACTCATGTGAAACCAAACTTCCAAAAAAAAGCTTATGCTTGAGTCACCTGAAACAATACTATAACAATTGACATATATTGAAAATGACTATGGAAATTATTTAATAGGAGGACTTTTCCAACAAGTGGTAGACATGAGGTACTAATTAGTATTTGGAGCTCATTGGACATTGATAAATTAGCCTAGTTGGGAGTAGTTCCTAAACTAAGTAATATCATCTTCAAAAATGGTTAACATCTTTTTAGACGGTTTGAGAGTTTTATATGCCTACCTAGAAAGTTGATAAAGAAAATTTCATGAAGTTGAAAATTGCAAAGACCTTTCAACTGCAGATTCTTATATTAAATTATCATTAATTTAAATTTCTCTCTTACAAATCAAATAGGAATTATAATTGAGTTCAAGTAATTAGTTTTATTATAGTGAATAATGTCATCTAATTTGAGTTTTATTTGGTAAATTGTGATGTAAAAAATCTATAACATTTCATATCTTCATACCATGATTGCCTCTAAGTATTGTTTTTAACACACTCTCCTTACTTAGACATGTAAACAATTTTTGATAAGTATAAAAATGATAGAATGCATTAGTAAACTAAAGAAATTGAATCACTCCACTAATACTTAAAACATTTGATAAAATTATATGAGAAGCAAATAAAAGCATTGAAAGGAAATGAAGATAGCAAATAAATACTGAAGAATAAATTATAAACTCATTTAAGTAAATGCCTTATTTTTTGGCAATTAATTCTTCTAAAAGTTACCATAATTTAGGTTGTAAAAAATAGGCAATGGATAAGAATATTTCATAGATTCTTTATCAAAATTACCAGTAAAAATTTCCATTAATGCGATTTGTACTAACCCAATAATAGAATCCCTTGAATTTGCTTCATTGTTTTATATAATATTCAAATAGTCATCAACAAAACTCATGTTTCTTCTTCTTCTTCAACTATCAAAATAATATTATGCAAAATACAACCCAAAAAATAGTTTTGGGTAATAGTTACAAATTTGAATGACCATTTTTTAATTTAAAAATTGGCAAATCCTTTTTAGCTTCCCAAAGGAATGTTCAACAACAATACAAGTTGAATATATCATAAAGTTGAATGAATTTTGATTTATCTCTTACAACTCCATTAAAAGGTGTGATTAATCATAGTATCACCATCACCAATAATGCACTCTCTCATATTTGTTTTTGATTAATTTAAAAAATGGTTTTGAACAGACCTCAGAACCATTTAGATCTTCACATTAAGAAGATTTATTAATAAGGCATAAAAAAAAAAAGAATAACTACAAAGAGAGATGCAATAATCAAATCTAGGAACCAAGAAGGACCCCCAAAAGAAATCACCAAAAGGGATTGGCAAATAAAAAGAATCAAAGAGAGAAGACCCAAGGGAATGAAAACCCTCAAATAACTAAAGTAAGGAAACCACTAGGATTTCACTTTACCTCCCTTCTTTTGGGAGCATACATTCATTTCAAAAGGATGAGAGGGTTTCTTAGGACATTTAACTATGTTCCACCCCTCCTCACCTAATGAAATAGCCTTTTTCTGATTTAAGAATAAGTAAATTTGTTACAATAGTTCTAACAGCCAAGACATAACCAAAAATAACATATCCAACCATAGCAGATCCAACAAAAAAGGAAACAACAAAAATAGGACAACATTGGAAGAAAACCCAACACTACCTACATGAGAAGACCCAATGTTGGACAACATTGGAAGAAAACACAACACTACCTACATGAGAAGACCCAATACTAGAGCTAGCTACATCAAATCCAACAAGCTAGACAAAGCCAACAATAGTAGATCTGACAACAGAGGTATCAACAACAAAATGCCCATCATTAAAAGAAATCTTAATGCAACCTACAAGACCAAACCCAGTACCAACCACAAAACATCCACCAAATTGTATAGAACCAACAATAACAAATCCATCAAACTAGATAGAATGAGAAAAAATAGTTCCAATAATAGAGGAAACAACAACAAAATAACCAACACAATAAGAAACCCCAATACACCCTTCATGAACCGAACCAACACCTGTGATAGTATTAGCTCCAAAAACCATACCATCCACTTAGCTAGTCACCATCACTCTCATCACATTAGTTAAAATATGAGGATTCAAAGAACCAAAAGGCTCAACAAAATCCTGCTCAGCACTTTGAATTCCCAACTTCTTAGAAATAGTGTAATGTTTAGAAGAAGCTCCCTTCCACCAAGAAGGGGAATTTTTATCCTTAAAATTTTGAATTATACATTAATCCACCAAGTGCCCAGTGTTATAACATTTCCTACATCTTAAATAATCTAATGTTTGAATCAAGCTACCACTAGGAAGCTCCAATTTGAGCTTCTTAGGTAATCCATTAGAAATGTCCACCTCCCCAAGAATTCTTGCATAACTAGAGTGCACAATATTTGATAACTTTTCATCAACCATAAAGTAGTTACCAATAGCATCTCCCACAACTTATAGGATAGATTCAACCTAAAAAATGAAGGGGGAGATAAGAAAGCCTCACCGAAATTAGAAACCTAGAAAAAGATTTTGAGGTAAGAAAAACATTAAGGTGCCATGGTTTCACCATTAGCAGGTGATGTTGTGTCGACCAAGTAAAGAAAGAACCACAAAGAATCTTCATTCTCTTCTCGAGATTCTCAAAATGAGCAATAAAAACCCCTTGGCCATGGGAAAAAATAATTATGAACTTGATAAAAAGGATTCCCACTATAAAGAAATCCATGCATGCCAATCAAGAAGACTTGGCCATAACCCCTAAAATTAATAAATCATGACATGATCAGATAAGATAGAAGAAGCTTCCCTGATGTCCTTCACCATGTCCTCCTTGAAGAAATCAAGATTGGGTTAGAAACATGTAAGGGAACCTTTTTCTTAGGACTTAACCCACCATGAGGAAGTAGACTCAAAGACCTTGACGTAACCTTGGTAGCATATGAAAGAGATCTAAAAGATGCATTAGCACTAATACACACACCAACCCTAACCCCCATACCAACATCTATAGTCACACTAGCACTAGAACTAGAAGTACCATTACCAATAACTACACCAATAGATGGTGAAACCCTCAAACCAACACTAGTACCAACACCAACACAAACATCCAGCCCAGTTGTATTATTGAAACCAATAACACCAACAAATAGAAGAACTGTAACACCTCGCTCAGGAACCCAAAAGAAATAAACCTAACATGTTACAATGTTTACTGATCTATTTTTTTTTTTCATAATAAGTTTAAACAACATCAAAGTAAAATTAATGCAGAAGCAATATATATACACATCAAGTACACATAAGCAATTACAAATACAGTTTCCATTCCTCAAAGGTTCCTTCACATCAAGTCACATTAAAAAGTTTGTATTAATTAGTTTAAGTCTTAAGTACAAAGTCTCTTGATCATAAAGAAACAACAAACACATTATCACATAAGAAAATGCATAAGTACAACTAATAATGTGAAAGCACATCTAATGAACAACATCTACTACACATGTCACAGGGTATGTGAAAATAGATACAAGTACATCAATATACAATACAATATCCTGTAGGATCTCAAAAACACATGAAACATAGAAACATCAAACAAATAGAAGTCTCCAATATAAGAAAAAGAATGATAATGACATTGTTGGCTTTTGAATTAACAACTTTTGAATAACCCAGTGATAAGAACACATACACCTAGGGGCAACTAACTCCCATGTTCAATGCACGTATTCAAACATTAGGGCCAACTATAAGGCTATTTACTCTGCTTCTCTTTAGGCTCTGCAAGACCTAGATAGGTGGACCTTAGATTCTTTATATGGTACCAATGTTCAAAGCATATATTTGAATCTATATAATAGATAAAACCCCTAAATCTTCTTATACTTATGCAGACAACATAAACATGAAATATCTAGAATCATAACCTATGAAACTAACAAGTTAAGTGAGGGAAACTCTTTTATCTCTTTCAATAGAAAAGGGAAAAGACTTTGATTAATAATGTTGATTTTTAGCAAGACCAAGGTATAAAAAATGAAGACATGCAATCTCATAGCTGATCGGTCCCTTATCCATTGGCCATTAACTAAGTCAAAAAATACACATGGATACCCAAAATATACTCATATATTCAAATATTTGATCTATCTATTTACTTTGCAAATAGACATCTATCTTCATCAAAAATCTCATACTTATTGTAATATCCTCCTAATGAAACCTACAACCCTATCAAGGTAAGAAAGCATTTACTTGGCTCTTTGTTCCAATAGAAAAACCTAACAAGGCATACAACTTTAAAGGGTTACAAATAGGTTTAAGCTCATTGTTCCTAAACCACGAAGCATTGCAGACAATAGAGGAAGGAGAAGAGAATAAGAATGAAACTAAGAAATGAAGCTCTATATTAATCTCCTTGAAACCAATACAAAAAATGTATGCAAAACTCAAATAAGACACAACAAATGATTGTATACTATGATGCTTCAACATAAACTACAATTGTTGTTCATAATAGAGCAGAATGTTGAGATTGGGTGCTACCATAGCAATAAAATACTAATCAACCTTGTGACCGCAATAGTTGATATAGGAGTATTCTGGGTTGCCTTGTTATCCTTCTCATTTTTTGTTCATTCTGCAAATTGGTGCCTAGCAATTCCTTCATGTGCCTAGCAATTCCTTCATGTGCCTAACAGTTCCTTCATGTGCCTAGTAGTCCTTAATGTGCCTAGCAGCCCTTTATGTGCCTAATAGTTCCTTCATGTGCTTAAGAGTCCTCCATATGCCTAGCATTCCTTCATGTACCTAGCAGTCCTTCATGTGCCTAGCAACTCCTTCATGTGCCTAGTAGTCCTTCATGTGCCTAGCAGTTCCTTCATGTGCTTAGTAGTCCTTCATGTGCCTAGAAGTTCCTTCATGTGCCTAGTAGTCTAGTTCCTTCATGTGCGTATCAGTCCAATTCCTTCATGTGCCTAGCAGTTCCTTCATGTGCTTAGCAGTTCCTTCATGTGCTTAGCAGTTCCTTCATGTGCCTAGCAATTCCTTCATGTGCTGAGTTACCCAGTATATGCCGAGTGTCAGCATTTGGACATAATATTTGAGAGCCGACTTGCAAGATTTATTTCGATCGTGACATTTATGTTAAGATCTTTTCTTGAGATATGTCTAGACCATTATTGGGTTGACCCTCCTCTTATGTAATGTTCTAGAATAATTTGTAAGCTATTTTGGCAAGTATATATAGAGTGTTTAGGCTTAGAGTTAGGAAAGTTTGTAAGAAGAAGATTGGGGAATAGAACTGAAAGTGCAAATTTGCAGTTGGATCTTTGAATGGGAATGTATTTGTAATTGGCCATAACCTAGAAGGCCTTATAGTTGGGCATGTATGAAGATGTTTTGATGAATCAATAAAAGTATTTCACCTCCTTTGGTTGTTGTCCCTTGTTTTTGCTTCCATTGTGTTAACTTTTGTAGGGTGGTTTGGATAGTTGGGTGAGCCTTTGGCCCTAGTTATTCACCTTTTTTCTACATTAGTTGGTATTAGAGCTTAAGGTTCATGCTTTTGGTGATTGGATCGTGTAGAACCCTGATTTAGATTTGGTTGTAGGGTTGCAAATTTGTGGATTTGACCTATAACTTTCAAAGGGTTACGATCTTGTAGGAACCTGATTTGTAAAGATGGTTCATGGTAGAGGAAATAATGTTGATAATGTTATATTGGATCAGTTGAGACAAATTGCAGCAATATTGGATGCTGTGGAGACAACCAAAAGGAGAGGAGCACATCTTGAAGATGTGAGTGATGATGAAGCAGCAACACCAAACCATAATCCAGAACTCAAAAAAGATCAAGATGAGGAAATATTGTTGCGAGTGTTGTCTAGGGAAAATTCAAAGCCTGCTATAAAAGTTGTTCTTTATGATGGAAAATTGGATACCAATGCTGTGTTGGATTGGATCTTTGATATGGAGTTCTTTGAGTATGAAAACACTCCTGATAATAGAAAGGTGAAGATTGCAGTCACTAGGTTAAAAACTCATGCATCACTATGGTGGGAGCACTTGCAAACTGATAGATAAAGGAGAGAAAATGAGAAGATCAAAATTTGGCCAAAGATGGTGAACAAGGTAAAGAACAAATTCCTTCTTGTTGATTACCAAGTTAGCTTGTTGAAAAAGATGCAAAATTTTAAACAAAAGGACATGACTATGAAAGAATATACCGAGGACACATGTCCCCTGCTCTAGCTTCACTACCTAGGCCCACTAAGACACATGTCCTTACCTCACTTCTCAAAATTTACTAACTTTCAATCATCTTTAAAATGCGAGCAAGTGAGAGCCCTAGATCTTCATCATCTAATGGTCCTAAAACATTGAACTTTCCTTAGTCTAGTCGACATCCTTAACCAATTAGAACCGCCCTTTTGCCAACAAACTCTAACACTAAGCTACCACATTATCAGAAAATGGCTTAAACATCACACACTAAGGCCTTATTCTTAGTGCAAAAGTGTTAAATAGTCAAAGTTTGACTTACTTTTCCAGGCTTAATTTCTTCCTTAGTGTGTGATGCTTAAGGCTGGCCAATTATCAGGTTCATCTACATGGAGGCCTATCGCATCTCCACAACCTTAACCCATGGTTATACGTTAAATCTATCAAACATGTGAGTAATTTCACATCTTAACTTTGATCACCACTTTATAACTTAAGATCCCAAATCAACTTTAACCCTTGCAACCACGTGACAAGGCCATTGTAGCATTGCCTCCTTAACCCATGATTGTCCTTAACCCTATGCAACCATGCGATGGAACAAATTTAAACTACTGATTTGCCCTTCGGCCCATTGATCTGCATGTCATAAGGGCATATCCCTACTTTTCTTAAAATTCCTGCATCTTTAGAATTTGAGAATACACCTACCATAGATCTTGGAAGATCTAACAACTGAAAATAATCAAAACAACAAGCATGGTAACCTAATCATTGATCGTTGCTTTGCAACACAAATTGTGTAGTCTACCCAAATTGTTGTGAGACCACACAAAGCTGAAGATGACCATTTTTCCCTTTTACATTGATCACTATGGTTAGTGGCAAAATGAAGTGATGTTGTACTTGGAAGATGTTTGCAAGGTTGCAATTTAAAATTTGTTAGAGGCAAGATATATATAACAAGGAAATATGACCCAAAACTTAGGGATATTAAGCTATAAGCATCATTTTGATGTATCCCTATTACAAAAGGTTTAAACCCTAATCAAACAAAAGACAAGGAAAAGCCCTAGCGTTTTAACATGAATGACAAGTTTTTCTGAAACCTTAGGCAATCTAGGTAGAAACTTCCTAATTTTCACTGGTTTTACAAGATTTTAAATAGGGTGGAAAATCAAGCCAATAGAGGCTATTTCTAGGGACGCATGCCTCTTGCAATCATGGCAAGGATTTAGAATCACTGGAGGAAGTAGACCACAAACTTGATAGCAAAAACTCACTGAACAACTTATTGAAAGCAGGAAAACCTAAACTAACTGTACAATACGATGGCCCCAGGCCATCAAATGGTCTCATCATTTATACCTCTATCAAAAACTTGATTTTCATTTACATTTCTCCAAGGTAAACTATAAGTATCATATCCATTAGTTTCACCACATATATCAGAATTATCAATTTGTAAATTTGGTGAAACAAAATAACTTTTCTAACTTTCATAGCACATATTAGGAATATCCTCAACATAATTCTCACTATGAAAATGTCTATAAGCATGCCCTTGAATAGAACAATCAAATTGAGAGTCTTCAATACAAAAAGACTCATGCATGCTACTAACTAGAAACACAAAGTGCTCATATTCTACTTTGTTCACAAAGTTGCACATGTCAAAATTTTGCAACTCACCTTGTGCATCTGGGTGTGAAGAGTATGTGAAACTTGATCCCTTTGCCTCATTTGTAGTCTCATTACTCATTCAATTAGATTTGTCATTTGCTAAAACTCCTTCGCATCAAAATTTTGGTTAGTCACCAAGTTTGAAAAACTATTTTGAAAATGTTGATCAAAATCATAGTCTTCATCTAAAAAATTTTTAGAGAGAAGATTGGACTTATCATTACAAGATTTATCAGCAAATAAAGAAAACCCATAGTCAAATTGACAACCTCTAGGGTGAAAGCACAAACTTGTGTCACCATTTGTGATATTTGGAGGGGTTACAACTGAAATAGTTCTGGTCGTAATAGTTACAACTGAACACCTTTCGGTCATACATACGTGGTAGGTTTCCCCATCGATGTTGTATGCAAGGTTACGATTGAAACACTTCTGGCCAAAATGGTTCTGACCATAACCCCCATGTATCAAATGACTCAAAACATCATAAAAAATAGCCAAAACGTGATTGACGACAATTTTATAAGCTTGGGGGTTTCGATTGTAACCCTTCCGATCGAAATAGTTACAACTAAAATGGTTTCGGCTAGAACTACCTATATGGCATCCAAGGTGGTAGCGACACAAGCAAAAATAAGAACATCTGCAAACTTCTCACTTTGAAGGCCGATTTGATTCACTAAATTGAAGTTTTTTTTAAAACTAAAAATATAGTTTTGTAGGTCTTGGAGTCAAGATTATGATCATATAATTTTATTATTATTTTGATTATGTATAATATGTTTTAATTTGAAAATAGTAAAAATAGGTATTTTAAGATTCAAGAAGATGTCTATTCAAAAATAAGAACAAAATAGTAAATCATGTTCAAAAATTATTATTTTTTAATTCTGAATAGAGGAGAAAGTCTTCTTCAAGAATATGTAATTTGTTTTAAAAAATATGTAAATTTGATAGAAAAAGTTTGATGGGAGATAAAAGCTGTAAATTTCTGATAACTTTGACTTTGACCAATTATAACTTAAAAAATATTAGCCCAATTTCAATTTTTCTTTTTTGGTGCACTAGTTATACATGTTGAATCTAACATATTCCAAAATTAGACCAAAATATGAATATTTTCATATATTTTTTTGATAGGAAAAAAACTCTATATTTTCAGCATTTAAAAAAAATAATAAATACACAAAAAAAATTAATAAATACATTTAAAAAATAAAAAAATAGATAAAATTTTCACTCAATTTTTAAAAAATAAATTATAGACATAAACTTCATCTAATTTTACACATTTCATTAGTTTACATCATCTTCAAATTCTAAGCACAAATGCCACTTTTATGTCGTTAAAGTTGAAGACTTTAAATTATGATATAACTTTTCCTTTATAAAAGGTGGCATAGGTTTGTGCTTTTACCCTCCACTATTTTCCTCTTCATCACATGAAGCATCAAAACTCATTGTAGAAACATCACCAACATCAAAAAAATCTAAAACTATATGAAGTTTCCCTTCAATAACATCCCCCACATCTAACAAGTCATCATGTGCATAAACATTTGAGGTATTGCCATATACACCTCCAAAGCTTGAAGAAGATGGTTATGATTTTATATCTTTTTCCATATCAAACTTTGGGGAAGTGACTTGACTAAATGAAGAAACATCATAAGGAAAAATATGAGAATCCTTAGAAGAACTTACATATTTTCCAAAATCACGAGCCAACAAAGCTGAAATCTCATCAGGGCTCAAAAAATCTTCCTCACAAATCTTCTCCTAGCTATGATCATTATCTGGATGACATGAAGAAATTAAAACATTACAACCATTAGTAGTAAAAACTTGAAAAATTAGAATCATTAGTAGAACTATTTTCATCATAGTAAGAATTACCTCTACTACTATTATACACTTCTTCAATTTCATATACACTGTCACAAGACTCATTTTCAGTTATTTATCCATCTTCCTCATGCTAATTGTAATTATCTGATTCACTAACATTTGAATCCATCTCTTCACACTTGAAATATTGATCATCATTATATATAGATTTAATACATTCATTACTACCTTGACTTTCAACACATTTACCATCATCATTAGAAGATATAACATGTATTCTATTGTTACCACTTTCCATCTTCTTAATGAATCTTTCAACTTGCAAAACCTCCTGTAATATTATAGGTGCTAGCCAATTAATTAAATTAGGCACAAGAATGTCAAGGAACATACCAGGTAAGGAAGATTCCTTAGGTTTAGAAGGAAAAGACATCATGTTGATTACTGATTTAAACTTTAGATAACATTGCTCAATATTTGGACCCTGAGTACATCCTACTGCAATTCTTATAAAACTGACAATCCTAATGTGGATTTTCTTTTTCAACATAGCAATTTTGTTAATAAAAGTTTCCAAACTTTCAAATCTTGGAAAACTAGCCTTAGACCTAAGATATGACTCCATTTTGATATAAAATTTTCACCTCTTTCCCTAGTACTTAAAATCACTGAATAGAGGTGATAGCCCTCATTTTCACTATACCTAAAATTTGAAGATCCCTTGTGAAAATGGTTGAATTTTGTTGTTTGGTTAGGGTTTTCATTTTATTTATTTCTAATTTCTAGGAGAAACCCTAGCCTAGTTATTTTTCCCTAGCCTAGTATTAAAAAATCTTACCCTAAGAAAATTATTGTAATATCCTAAGGTCATGTCCTTACCCTTGCCATGAAAAATTCATTAAAATCTACAATCATTGTTACCCTTACCCTAGGTTTTTTCTTCAACCAAGAGATTGTGTGCCAATTTCAAATTTGTGTTATGATCTTATGATCAAAGGTTTACGCATCTAGTTGTAGGGTTGAAATATCCCTCTCCCAATGTTATGATATAAATATTAGCAGATGGTCGTAAGGGTAAAATTTGAGTCTCCCAATCTTAAGATTTATTATATATTCATAACATCATAGAAGTTCAAGGTGAAGTCTCTAACCTTATGACTCCCTTTGTATTGTATTATCTTATGTCTCTATTGGTAGGTTTTGAAATCAAAGTCACGATACTATGACAAGCTATAAATCAGGTAATCGTAAAAGAAGAAATAAAGGATCTCGATCATACAGAGTTGATGGTGGTCGTATGATTATGAGGACAAAAAGGTGCATAGGTGATATGCCATGTTACAATCTCATGATATAAGGGTGGTCATGACATCGTGAAGATTCTATAATAGGGTTATGAAGCTACGAAGGCGTCTACAAGTTGTAAGATTGTAAGGGTGAAATATAGGAGGTTTGATGACACAATCGTAAGATTGTAAGGCACTTTAGTGTTAGAGTGAGTTGGTGTATGGGTGGTCCCTTATTGGTAAAAGCACAAAAAAAGGTTGAGGTTGCATGTTTTTCCTGGGTTGTTTATCAGGCGTGAATCTATGGATGTCGCTTACCTACATTTTTAAGATGATAGAAAGTTAGCGAAAGCGGGGAAACATGTGGGCCATAAAATGAGTGATGTATTAGGAAAACCTCACAAAATTATGGTATCTAATTGGTTGAGGGCTGACTTTGCTAGTGATTTCTAGTTTTACAGCTACCGTCAGATCTCAACAAGATCAATGTTTGTCATTTACCCACATTTTGAAAATGCTTGAGCTTTAGCTAAAATGGGAAAGTGAGAAACAAACATGTGTATCAGGGGGCCCAAGATCAAGACTTCAACAAGAAGTAAAAATTTAGTCATCATAGGGTCAAAATGAGTTAGAGACAACTTGAGGTTAGGATGGCAAGGATGCAATGCCCTTATCGTGTGGTCACAAGGGTTAAAGCTTAGTTAGGCTATTAAGTTGTAAAGTGGTAATCAAGGTTAAGACATGTAGTGGTTCACATGATCGCATCTCAATTTAGTGAAAGACACAGTCAAGCTACGAAGCCATGAAGATCATCCAACAATTATTAAAAATGCATATCGCATGATCACTAGGGTTTGAAATGGTAAAATTTTAAATTGTGAAGCTGCAAAGGGTTCCCTAGCAGTTAGTTCTTGGCCTTTTACACATGATCACATGGAGTTAAGGCTGACCCTACTTTTAGGATGTGAAGCAATGAAGTATAGTGGATCACAAGTTCGCTAGAATTAATGAAAAACCATGGGTTAAGGTGACAAGATTGTGATGATCTTCTATATCGCATGATGGGCCTAGGATGCTTAGAAAGGATGAATAAATCAAAAGCTAACATCTGGTAAACTCTAGGAAGGATGAAAATTTGACAGAGATGGTAGGTCTAGGTTTTGAATGAGCTATGATATTGAAAGCGATAGAGAAAATAAATATTCATTTGATATCTTATTTGAAAATGCAATTAATTGTAAGTGGCAATGATGCGAAAAGGATTGATCAAGAAGTCAATATCTATGCAGTTGTAACATCATGGACATGAAGATGGTTAGGATCTAAACTATAGTGGAGTGATAAAGACTAGGTCATAGCATCGTAGCTTCACAGGATCACATAGCATGCCAAAGTTCACATTTCAGAGGAGTATTGATCCTAAAAGGAAGAATGCATTCATTCAATATCACTCAACTGAGGAATGGAGTTATGATCTTATGATAATCATAAGATTAAAAAGAAAAAGAAAGGGGACTTGAGATGTTACGATCAGCCATCTAATCAGAAAAGTAAAAATGTTGTGTTGTGATCTTATGCTTAGTTGTAAGATTGAGAGGATGAATTGCATGTGATAAGATGATAAAAAGTGTATCATAGGATCATAGGCACTCAGTTTCAATGTTCAGATGCTATGCTTCATCATACGGTCGTATGATTGTAAGATCATAGGGGCAGGTGATACCAGGGTAAAATGAGACTGTGATGTTACAACATATGCTTTTAGCGTGATATTGCAAAGGTAAAAAGTCAAGCTCCTAAGGCTATGAAATAGAAAGGATAATCATTATCGTATGATCATAGGTCAAATGATAGAAGCTAAGGTGACTCACAATGCTACGAAGTTAGTTTACTGACTGTGATCATGAGGTCATAAGGAGCAAAAAATTAGGCTACGATGTTATGATGGAAGCTTTCTCATAACATCGTAAAGATCTAAAGGGTAACTACCAAGGTTGTGAAAGGGTCAACTTACCATGATTGTAAGCTCATATGGGGTCTTGGGGAAAGTTGAGATGATATGATAAAGGGTTTATCATAGGATCGTAAAAGCATTTTCAAAGCCTTAAGATAATAAGATAAGGGTCAATTTTAGACAATTGTAAGATCGTAGATCTTATTTTTACATCCTAAGATAATACAAGAGATCTCTTACTTTAGTGTGTCTCATAGGATCATCAACCCTTATTTGACCTTGAAAAGTGGACTTTGTCCTCCCGAGCTGGAATAATGACAAAAAACCCTCAACAAATGAATTTCAAGAAAGTGGCGAATGTATGCAAAGTTGAATAAATTGTTGACCCTTCTTCTAAGTTGGTAGAAATATTGCACTACCATAAAAAAGAAGCATTGGTTCTTGAGCTTCATGACATGATGGGGATCTAATCTTCAAGTGGAGTACAACAATAGAAATTTTAGATCGAATCTGATACACTGGTAGCCCATCAAGAAAAAGTAAGTATTTTAATGACTAATTTGATAATTGAGAACTTGGGGATGGAGGTAGTTGGTGATCCTGCTAGTCAAGGAAATAAAGGACAAACATAATTGAATATAAAGCTCCTATAGTAGATATTTCCATATCAATTTTATGGCTGTTGTCCTATTTTTGATACAAAAGATATTAAATGAAACATCTTTGTGATCTTTGTATGTTTTTCTCTTTCAATCATTTTTTTGACAAGTGTCCTCCCATTTGTAGCTTGTTGCAATCCTATATAAGGATTTCAAGGATGTGGAGTTAGGGTCAGAAGTCTATAGATTTTTTAGTTCTATGTCATTTTTATAGTCCATCCAGTTTTGTTAATTGTATGATTACATTCAGTCTTGTAGACTTGAAAAGATAGTGAATATGAATGGTTTAGTTGTCAACTTCTAAGTTATAATATGAGTCCATATCAATATTTTATTGGTTTTCAAAGGAATTTAATACAAAAGGAAACTCTGCATATTTGTGTATTTGAGGTTGTCTCCTTCTTGGTGTATCTGCGATCCTGAGATTGAATGAATAATGTTCTTTCAGTTTAATGAAATTTGGATAAATTGTATATCTCTTATTGATACTTTGGTTCAAGGAATTAAGTAATTGCCCTTAGTAAGTGATAGGGTTTTGGATATATCAAAAGGATATGATAAGAATGAAGTTCAAATTTCACTATTGATATTTTAATTACAAGTCAATTAAATAGGTTTAAGGTTGCTGTTTGACTCTATATAACAATGGATAAGGAACTGATCAATTGATTTTAGTTACAAGTTGATGGTTCTTATAGTTGCAAAATACATATATCAATAAAAAATCAAATTTCCATTTTATGTACCAAAAGAACAAAAGTGTTGGTCACCCCTTGTTTGTAATAGCCTTCCTTTGGTTATAATTAGCTATTGTAATCAGGAAGTTCATTACAAATCTAAGAAGAACTTTTGACCATATCTGTTATAAGGGATAGACTTAAAAGAAGAATTATAAATGAGAAAGTGTGTGAAGAGAAAATCCAATAACCCCTTACATTCATATCCTTGAGGTGCACTCGCCTTGGCCCTGTAGAGCCTATAGTGTAGAGAGTCTAGTGTACGCTGTTGAAGTTGGTTCAAAGCCGAGATCAATCTTACTAAGTATAGGACCTAGCTAGTCCTTAGGTTTGATTTCATCTCGTGCATCCTAATATTGGGTTCAGTGTACCTAGTAGTCCAAAAAATACCAACAAGAGGTACTAGTTTCTAACAATTGACATTCTATGGAAAAGAAACTCATGAAAAGAAAAATAGCTTTTACTATTGATGTAGAGCTTTCCATCTGCTAATCTTGCATGGGTGTGAACATGAAGTTCTCTCTCACATTATTGATAAAACCTTGTAAAGCTGCCACCTCCTTGAAGAGGAAAAATAAAATCACTTTTTACAACAATAGATGCAACAACACTCAAGCTTTTAGATCAAGAATCATCACTTCTTTTTCAAGAAACTATCAAAAGCTTCAAATCTTCCCATACAAACTAAAAGTCCTTCAAAATATACATTATGAAATCAACTAGGAACAGTGGTACAAAGATATAGAGTCACCATTCACAAATGTGAGAAATAAAACATAATTTTTCACTTGACAAAATCTGAACTAGACTTTCAATTGCAGGAAACATGCAAATCATCATACCACTCTTGTAGATTTAAAAACTTGAAAAAGAGAACAAACCTTGTTGTTCATTCTTGACTCTGAACACTACAATAATTTGAAAACATATCTAAGCTAAACTAATTAATTATAGAAATATTAATCATAATGCAATCTTCATTCAACCTTCAAAATACTACTATCTAGGGTAAAACATTACTGGGAGATAGGATTGAAATATTCAATACTCACCAGAGATTCTTGTCCTTTTGACAATTAGTCGCTTCATATAGTCCCCAATAGAGTAGCCATCTTTTTGGATTCTAAATTAACAACTTTTGAATAACCCAATGATAAGAACACATAGACCTAGGGGTAGCTAACTCCCATGTTCAATGCACCTATTTAGACACCACAACCAACTATAAGGCTATTCACTCTTCTTCTTCTCTTCAGGCTTTGCAAGACCTAGGTGGGTGGACCTTAGATTCTTTATAAGGTACCTATATTCAAAGTATATAACTAAATCTATATAATAGATAAAACCCCTGAATCTTCTTATACTTATGCAAACAACATAGACATGAAATAGCTAGAATCATAACCTATGAAACTGACAAGTTAAGTGAGCAAAACTCTTTTAGCTCTTTCAACATGAAAGGGAAAATACTTTGAATAATGATGTTGATTTTCAGCAAGAACAAGGTATGAATAGTGAAGACATGCAATCTCATAGCTGGTTAGTCCCTTGTCCATTGGGCATTAACTAAGTCAACATACACATGGATACCCAATATATACTCATATAATCAGATATCTAATCTATCTATTTATGTTGCAAATATACATCTATCTTCATAGAAAGCTCTCATACTTATTGTAATATCCTCCTAATGAAATCTACAACCCTATCAAAGTAAGTAAGCATTTACTTGGGTCTTTCTTCCAATAGAAAAACCTAACAAGACATACAACTTTAAGGGGTTGCAAATAGGTTTAAGCTCTTTGTTCCTAAACCACAAAATATTGTAGACAATAGAGGAAGGAGACGAGAATCAGAATGAAACTTAGAAATGAAGCTCTATATTAATCTCCTTGAAACCAATACAAAAAATGTATACAAAACTCATATAAGACATGACAAACAACTGTATACTATGATGCTTCAACATAAATTACAATTGTTGTTCATAATAGTGTAGAATGTTGAGAGTGGGTGGTATCACAGTAATAAAACTAGAGTCAACCTTGTCACCATAATAGTAGAGACTAGAACCCCTTTATCAGTATCACAATAGAAACTGGAACCAAAAATGGTCTTGTAGTAACAAAAGCTAGACAAATGAGAGGACACATGTTAGAATCTAATTGGAAAACATATGCAGAGATATCAATGATATTGTATTTAGAACATTATTTGTATTTAGATGAAACTAGGACAACGACTACAAAATCGGTATGGTGATATGTACTACAGGAGTCCTCAACTTAATTGTTTTTTCTTCTACTACCCTTGATCATGAAATATTTCAACTACCTCTATTAACATAGTCCTTAATTCTCTAATCAACCATTAATGCACATACTTTTCTCTTGGTGGTCATTCTACAAATTTGATTTTATCTGATCTCCACCATATCCTTACTCCAACTAAAAATCTGATCCCCATGAAAACTGTGCTTCTTGATCCATCAATCTATTCATCTATTTGGTGCCAACTTGTGTGATGCTCTATTTCATATCAACATTTCTACCACCTTAGGTCAAACCATGGCTGATTCCCAACTGAGATCCACATATACAACCATTGAAATTAACTTGAACTTTTTGACTCTCAATCTCATGATGTCATGATCTCATGATACAATGGAGAAGAACCCCTTCGTATCATCTTAGGAAGGAAGCAATGGCTTATGATTTTACGATTGTGAGTTATCAAACTCTTTATCACAACATCCCAAGCCCAAGAAATGGTTTCTATGATCATAAGATACATCAATTATCATGATATTAGAACATACCCCACTTGATCTTACAATCCTATGATCGCCTCATCCTTGTATGGTCATGGGCTACCATTGCTTCCTTCACGATCCCATGACACATTGATTGTTGTAACATCAACACTTGACTTTACCATGGCATTTCACATCCTCACAATATTACAATCACATGATAACATGGCCACAGGACCATACACCCAAGAATAGCATCTTAGCACTTACAATTCATCCTTTTGATCTTACTACTGGCATAAGATCACAATTAAACATTTTAACTTTCCTGACCACATGATAGATCATAACATCTCAAGTTCCATTCCATTGCTTTATGATCTCACGATTGAGCATAAGATCATAACACCACATTCCTTGGTTAAGTGCAATCGAAAGAACCTCCATTGCATTTATTGAGAAACATTCCTTTGAAAACTAAACTCTCACCTGCCATGCAATCTTGTGAAGCCTTGATGCTACAAACAAACCAAAATCTCACCTTCACCGTAGTTAAGCCCTTAGCATCACTTTAGACTACAACCATGCAATAAGTAGAAACCTTAACCAAGTCACAACCTCACACTCCATTATATTAACTGTTGGGTATGAGTTGTGATGATACACTAACCTTGAATACTAATTGCTCCTTCGAATGAGATATATCAAATGAATATCTTTTTGCTTTATTGATAAATATATAAAACTCATTCGAAAAGTGACCCTACCATTTCTTGTTGACTTTTCATTCTTTTCCTAGAGCATGCCACATGTCAGCTAATTCCAACTAGTTTACCACTACTCTAGCTTCACTACCTAGGCTTGCTAGGACACATGTCCTTACCTTGCTTCCCCAAATTCACTAACTTTCGATCATCTTCAAAATGCAGGAAATTGACAACCCTAGATCTTCATCATTTGATGGTCCTAAAACATTGAACTTTCCTTGGTCTAGTTAGCATGCTCGACCAATCAAAACCTACCCTTACACCAACACGCTCTGACACTGAACTACCACATCATTAGGTTCATCTACATGGTGGCCTGTCTCATTTTTGCAACCTTAACCAATGGTTATACATTAACTCCAACAAACATGCTAGTAACTGCACATCTTAACTTTGATCATCACTTCACAACTTCAGAGCCTAACTCAACTTTAACCCTTACAACCACATGACAAAGCCATCGCAACATCATCACCTTAACCCTTAGTTGTCCTTAACCCTATGCGACCATGCGAGGGAAAAAATTTTAACTACCACTTTTCCCTCGAGCCCACTGATCCACATGTCATAAGGGTAAATCCCCACTTTTCTTAAACTTCTTGCATCTTCAAAATCTAGGAATATGCCTACTGTAGATCTTGGAAGATCTAATGGTCATAAACAATCAAAACAAAAAGCATGCTAACTTAATCATTGATCACTACTTCACACCAAAAACTACATAGCTTGCCCAAACTATTGTGAGATCACTCAAAGATGAATATTGTTTCACTCTTTCACACTGATCACCATGGTTAGTGACCAAAATAAAGAGATGTTGTGCTTGGAAGATGTTTGCAAGGTCGCAACTAATTTGTTAGAGGCAAGATATATATAAAAAGGCAATATGACCCAAAACTTAGGGATATAAAGCTATAAGTATGGTTTTTGATGTATCCCTATTACAAAAGGTCAAAACCCTAATGAAACAAAAGACAAGGCAAAGCCCTAGGGTTTTAACATGAATGAAAAGTTTTTCTAAAACCCAAGGCAATCTAGGCATAAACTTCCTAATTTTTACTGGTTTTACAAGATTTTATGTAGGGTGGAAAATTAGGCCAATAGGTACAACTATATCAATGAGCATCCAACATCTGCAAATCTTAGGGTGACCCAAATGGTAAGAAGACACTACCTCCTAATCGTGTGGTCATCTAATCAGTTTCCCACTCCCACCATGTAGGAGAGATAATGTATGTTCCAGAGATAGATAATCATACAACAATCCTAGGCAAGGAAATCCTGATAGCAGTCTATCTTAAAAGTACCAAGACACAAGCAGCATCTAATCCCAAAGGAAACATATACATGAAGGAAACCTAATATGTAGGAGACAACTCTAAGGTTACCGTGGCAGCCTCTCTAGACTCTGGCCCCCTAGTGACTCTATGCGTCATTAGTATCCTTTCTTACAGACAAGACATACTAACAAGGCAAGGTCACAACCACGCATCCTCTCTACTCCCATCCTAGCTTGTACTAGCACTCAAGGCATGAACGAGGTAAAACACTAACTCTTGTTAACTCATTTAAACCCACTTAATGAAATATTATCACTTATTAATACAACTTACAATGGGTTACCCAAGCAACCTCTTTAGTGTTTCGACCTCCATTGCAAGCCACTTCATAGCATACACATAGATAACCTACCCTAAGCTCATAAAAGTATATCTCATAAAATCACAATAGTCACCTCGGTCCTATACAAGCAACTAGAAAGTATCAATAGATAAATCACAATATTCAGGTCTCAGTCCTATACAAGCAACTAGAAAGCACCAATAGATAACTAATCGAAAACCTCATAGGTTACACCAACAAAATCGCAATACATGAGCTTACAAAAAAGAACTCAATCTCATCACACAAACATGTGGATATAACACATTGATTGGGAATAAAATAATCGTGACAAAACAACATCACATAAAAGCATCACAAAAACAACCACTTCCCAAGCCTCTGGTAAACATGCCTATCTGGTCAAACTACTAGAATTCCCCCAAACCCACCACAAAATAAAACTTGACATCTTGACATGCATTAAAAACAAGTATAGTTATTTAGTGTTTAAAAAAAAATATAATTCCATAAAAAATGATTTTTGTTAAATTCAAGTTTTTATTTCATAATAGTTTCACAATTGGATAAAGGTTATGAATCATGCAATATTATCATTTTATTATGTATATTATTAGATTAAATCTTAATATCAATTTCATTTCTAAAATATTAATTTGACTTCTATTTACGTCTAATATTAATATTTACTTTTCCTTTAACTCATAATAAAACTCGAGATAACTCAAACTTTAAATTATAATTACAATTAAGTTATCTACAATTTCTCTCATAATATTAAATATTCGTAACTAGATGATTATATACTGAACTCCACTATATCTTCTCTAAATTACAACTATTTATTTATGAACTTCCCACTTGCATTAATAAATTTAAAATCATTTATATGCAACTAATAGTTTAACTAAACTTAAAGATTCTTTAATACCAACATCCACTTTATAACTAAATAAGAAGTATTAATTTAATTTTTGAAATAAATAAATAATAATTTTTTTTCAAGTAATAATTTAAAAAATATTTTTTTTTGAAATAATAAATAATTGCTAAAAAAAGTTAATTTAAAAAAAAAAAAATTCGAAAATTAAATTTTTGGAATCAATAAATAATCACAATTTTTTTAATAAATAAATCTAAAAAATATATTATATTTTTATAAGATAAAAGTGAATATACAATTAGTATTTTCACATGCGTTTGATCTCTTAAATCATGCAACCATACTATACTTAGTTTTTTTTAATAGTATATTTGTTTTCACATGCATGCATAAGTTTAGTTACAACATGCTTTCCTCTCAATTAATCTTTTGCTTTTCTAATAAATTTTGCAACCAAATTAGTTTAGATATAAGGGAATATTTATCTTTATTTAGAAAACTCATGACAATCAGATGACAAATTTAAAGTTCAAACCTTATCCATTCAATATGTTGTTTTCTTCCAATTTTCTATAATCAAATTAGAAAGGCTTTTAAAAGAATATAGTCATAATAATTTTCTAATTTTTTTTACAATTTTTTTGTAGTCAAGTTTTTTTGATTAATAAGTTTTTCCTTTTCAAAATCTACAACATAATTCTTTTAAAAAAAATCAATACACTAAATTAATAAGCATTATGCAAACACTTAGGAAGACACGAAGTAGACAGATCTTTCAATAAAATTCTACAATGGGTTTTCAAACCTTACCTCAAAACTAAAATTAAAATCTAAGACAATATGTGAATGCATGCAAATCCAAACCCTCTGAAACTTTAAACAATTCTTTTGATCTCATTCCGAACATTGGTCCCAAAAACATGTGTGTAGAAATGAGCTCGAATATCTTAATAAAGAGTTTAACTCTACCTAGGGTTTCTCATTTTTGAACATGCAAAAGCCTCTCCTAAAAATAAAATTTTATCATTTAATCCTTTCATGCACACTTATAGAACTTTTAATTAAAATATTCTTTTATATTTAATTTTCCTCCACTTTATTAATTAGTGCAAGCACTATTTAAAGCCTTCTTTATTATTTAAATTATTAATAATAATTAAATTTTATTATTTAAATGCAACTCTTATTTAATTATTATTAATTAAATATTTATAATAAAGCAATATTAAATCTTTAATCTTTTAACATTTTCATTCTAGTTTTATCAACTTCTTAAATTAGATTTTTAAATTAAATCTTTTAAACTAAAGTACATATTTAATTATTTTATTATTAAATACCATGATATTCTATTTTCTTTTTAACCAATTTTTTAAATTAGACTTCTAAATGAAGACTTTTACGTTAAAACATATATTTAATTAATTAAATATTCTCATACTTTAATAATTTCCTTTTTAATCAAGTAATATTTAATAATTCTCAATATTATATGATTATCCCAAATCATTTACCAAATAGATCACATAGTCAAATCCACATAAAAGCAACATTATCAAAATTGACCAAAACTTTAAAGTAAACAACACAGACAAAGATAAACTAATAATTAAATCCTTTATAATTAAATCATTTACCAAATAGATCACATAGTCAAATTCACATAAAAGCAACATTACCAAAATTGACCAAAACTTTAAAGTAAACAACGTAGACAAAGATAAACTCATAAGTTTTAAAAAGGGTGGAAAGTCAATTACGAGTCTTCCTTGTAGGACAAGTATTTAGGCTATGGCTAGGATTGGACCTGAACATTATCTCCCCATTCTTACCATTGAGTTATTGTGATAGGGCACACTCATCCTAGAAATTCAAGAAAGTCGATGCTCGATACATGCAAACATGTATAAAAGACGAGCATGTACATGTGAATATATATCTAAGCTAAACAAACAATGGTGGGGAGTGGTACATCATGTAGATCCTAACTAGCAGGTGAGTACAACTCCCTCCCTCAACCATATCAGGCACATCAAACATAAATGTAAAATAGACACACACACACCATACACATGCAAGTATGGGGTAAGTATAATAGTAAGTCACAAGTCAAATAATCAAATTCTTAGATATAACAATACATCACTATGAATATAAAATAATCATTTTTTTGATATCATCATGAGAGAAACCACATTTACTAAAGAATCATTAAAGCATCATTAAAGCACTAGTAATCATAATCATCAATCATTACATGAAATATAATAAACTTAGAAGTGATTATTTATTGATATACATGTAATCCAAGTCATAAATTAATATCATAATTATAAATCTAATATCCTTGAAACTAACACATGCATGAAGTAGGAATAAAAGAGCTGGTAAATATAATGGAAAAGAAAACTATGGGTGGGTATTACAAGAATCGTAGTTCCAACATTTATGCTAGCACCCAAACCATTCACTCCACTGCCAACATTTACCCCAACAAAGACTCTCACACTAGAACCAATACTATGGTAGACCTTAAACCAACCATACAAAATTCTACAACAATTTGAGCAATCCTCTTGCTAGAATCCACAATAGCACCAAGACCAACACTAGATCTAATGCAAGACCCTAAACTAGCCATAGAAAAGCTAGCAACTACCACTGTAGAAGACATACCAACATCCTAACCAATTCTAGGACCAACACTAGAACTAGTTCCAAAGCCCAAACCAATAACACTGGTAAACTTCACGCCAACATCCTGTTGGAACTATTAGATAGGCAAGGTTACTGAGAGGGGAGGGGTGAATCAAAAACCAATAAAACTTTAACTTATTTCACCAATTAATCCTTCATATAATATTATGATCTAATTGCATGCATGAAAGATTGAAAGTAGTAAAACATTCATAACACTTTGACACAAGATATGGTGACCCAGAAACCTTCCAAATAGAAAGTAAAATTCAGGTGCGAATGATACCCACAAGCTTTAGTACTGTAGTATAAAGTTGGCTTGTTAAGGCTTACTATTGATCACTTCTAATGATCTTCCCTATTAGGAGCAATAAGGACTACTAGATCTACCTTGTGAAAGGATTTACATAACATACAATGAAGTATGCATTCGGTAAAGAGATTTGTCAAAGACTGTTAAGTCTACCCTGTTAACAGATTTAACTAATACACCTATTAGGATGAACCAATGGCTGGTCTCTAATCTACAACTTTGATTTGCTAGTTGAGATTCCTTTGATGTAATGATCCCATCTTTTGGCCTTCACGTTCTCCAAAGTCTAAGTGGAGGATAAGAAAAAATTAAATTAATTTCTTATAAAGTCATTAAATAAATTAAAATTAAAAGGTGGCTTTATATTTAATTAATTAAATTAATTATTGTATTACAAAGGAGATGCGTCTAGAGTGTGTATTAATTATTGGAAAGGTGGAAGCCTCTAGAAGCACAATTAATTATTGCAAGAGAGGAGTTTCTAGAGAGTGCATTAATTATTGGAAGGGGGAAGCTTCTAGCACTTGCAATTAATTAATGTTTTAGTTCTTTCTAGAAGGGTGAAGGAATAGGATAAATAGGGGTGAGAGTCTCATTGTTTAGCATGGGATTATTGTATCGGATGATTATGACTTGCATTTGATAAGAGCTTGGATGTGTGAATAACACTCCTTTTTTGGCAATAGAGGACGTTCATTCTCTGTTGTAACATTCTAGACGTCATTCCCTTAGGGTTTGGCCTTTGGAATACATCTCTTTGTACTTGATTGCAACATTTTTAGAATTAATATAATTTTAGCAATTGATTCAACTTTTGGGCATTCCTGGGTGTCCATTACAGTGGTATCAAAGCTATAAGTCCTGCCATCCTATGGAGATCATATTGATAGCCAGATAAAGATGTATATTAGTCCAGATCAAGATGTGATGTTCAGACAATTATTGGGTACATTAGAGAAGAGGCAACGTATGCAACAGGAGTAGAATAGGTGAATGGATATGATATTGCAGCTTATGGCTAGACAGATGGGCATCAACATTGATGATTTGTACGTTGCTCCAGAGCAGAAAGTAGTCAATTTCTTAGGTGGGATCGAGACACATATAGAGCCAGCCAGCTATGATGTTGGTGATGTGGGCATTTCGGCAGAGTCAGTAGAGACATGCGTGCAAAGTCAGGAGACCACATATGAAGCCTTGTCAGGGGATGATGACATAGCAATAGTGGAATTAGGAGAATCCGAGGATACTATCATATTAGCAACCACTTCTATGTCATTTGAAGCATCCAATGAGGAGTTTAATGGTATAAATGCAGTGGTTGATGTATTTACTAATGAAGCCACACATGTTAATGATTATGAGTTTTCATCAACTACAAATTCAGTTCAATTTTTTGTTGCAGCAGTTAATGTTGTTCCTATGTCCATATATTTCAATGCGGCAACACCTATTGTTGATACAGTTAGCATGAGTACATATGGTTCACCTACAACTACATCTTTTTCAATGCATGATGGTGATAATATGCATTCCATTCCAATATATATTATGTGTATGGATAAAGGGAAGAAGACGTTTCATAGATCTTCTATGGAGTTGCCTTATGATGACATTCTGACTTCATCAGCACAAGTTTTGAATGCTAGGCTACAGGGGTTGGTCCTGATGATGCGGGTTTGCAGTTGGTTTAACTTCCATATGGATATCATATATTGGGATCCAGGTGGAGGTTGGAGTCCATTATGTTACTTAATTTCTTGAGGACAAGCAATTTCAAGGAGGGCGGATTTGCAATGATCCCATCTTTTGGTCTTCACGTTCTCCAAAGTCTAAGTGGAGGATAAGAAAAAATTAAATTAATTTCTTATAAAGTCATTAAATAAATTAAAATTAAAAGGTGGCTTTATATTTAATTAATTAAATTAATTATTGTATTACAAAGGAGATGCATCTAGAGTGTGTATTAATTATTGGAAAGGTGGAAGCCTCTAGAAGCACAATTAATTATTGCAAGAGAGGAGTTTCTAGAGAGTGCATTAATTATTGGAAGGGGGAAGCTTCTAGCACTTGAAATTAATTAATGTTTTAGTTCTTTCTAGAAGGGTGAAGGAATAGGATAAATAGGGGTGAGAGTCTCATTGTTTAGCATGGGATTATTGTATCGGATGATTATGACTTGCATCTGATAAGAGCTTGGATGTGTGAATAACACTCCTTTTTTGGCAATAGAGGACGTTCATTCTCTGTTGTAACATTCTAGATGTCATTCCCTTAGGGTTTGGCCTTTGGAATACATCTCTTTGTACTTGATTGTAGCATTTTTAGAATTAATATAATTTCAGCAATTGATTCAGCTTTTGGGCATTCCTGGGTGTCCATTACATTTGAAATGCAAAGATCACCTTGCTATGATAGATAAATCTTTGTTTTCCCTTATACTACTTGTAGCCTTCTCAATTTGCACTTGTTCTCTTCATATTCACTTCATACTTACTTATTTGGAAATGATACAATTCATTACATATATAGCAATCCAAATCATAATTCATCAAAGTTGGCTACAACATAGGTTTCCATCAAGATCACAAAGTCAGCCCAACTATTGACACTCGGGTTTAGAAGACAAACTCGATGATGTTCTAATACTTGAAAACCATTATCAAAATTCAACATCTTCATACACTCAGTAGATGTAGAAGATCAGTTCATATTGATCACTTCCAACTAGCTTGAACTTGGTCAACACTTGTGTGACTTAGTGAACATTGTGAAAGTCGATATATAAATTGAATCACTTGGTTGACACTCCATGGCTTGGACAACAACAACATTGTGAGCTTGATATAAATTGAACCACTTGGTTGACACTCCTTGGCTTGGTAAAGACTAGATTCTCATCACTAATACTACAAGCTCGGTAGATACAAGAGAGCATGGTTGACACTGTGCAACTCAGTTAATACAATGAAGCTCAGTTAGCACTGTAACTATATAGCTTAGTAGACATTGCTTGTCATGAACTGTATAAAGATTCTAGAACTTGGTAGCAACTATAGAACTTGGTAACAACTATATTACTCTGTAGTAACTATATTACTTAGTAGTAACTTGAGCACTTGGTTAACACTACAAATTGAAAGATAATCTCAGTAGAAACTTAACCAATTGACTAAGTGTTAGTCATTAATAAACAAAATTTGATCTTAATGTCAAAACATCCATAGTAGGGTCACGACCATGACCAACACCACCAGTAGGAGCACCCATTTTCTCAATATGTAAATTTTATCTAACACATCCCAACCTTTGCATTTTCTATATAAGGAATAATTTCATAGGAGCCTCACATCATTAATAGATCTAGGACAACTTGTAATGTCCATGAAACACATATTTATATCAATAATCTCTTATAATGAAATACTACAATTATGATCTCGATCTCACCAATTAGTTGAACGTCCATGATGAGGCCAATTTAAGGCCTATTTAGTTCATATATTATATGCTTTTATGGCCAAGACTTGGGAACTTTATGAGTTTTCGATGGACTTATTCAGACTGTTTTTATTCATACTATTATATATGCGTGCACTTTGACATTTCTGAGATTGGATGAATATGCTATAAATATTTGTAAGGTTACATAGAATGAAATGATGTATCTTTCTCTTTTGCATTGATTGGGTAATTCTTCTTGTAGCCATGTGATATTACCAAAGATAATATGCAAAAACTTATTATGAATTTTATCTTGTGTATGTATTGTGATTTTTGTGTGTGCACGCTAATCTTTTGCATGGAAATGATGAGTCAACATTAGAAGACAAAGTGTTGATAAGAAAATGGTTGACTATTTTATGTTCATAATGGTCCCATGACTTTTCAGTTATGAGTAGTTATTATTATGGGTTGAGTCAAATCAGTTATCAATTATTATGGAGTAGATCTAGAAGCCATGAACTCCTAAATTCATATGCAACCTATTCCTGTGTTAAATGGTGTTGTCTTGTATCTTCAATGTTGTCATAGCCCTAATGTTTGAGGATCCTAGATTTAGTGAGTTATATTTTTGTTGATGTTATAAATAAGCTAGAGTTTAGATTCAGGAGTTAGTTTTATCTATGGGAAACTCTCTTGTAATCCAGCAGTAGTGATAAATACAATTCTATTTTGACAATATGTACTTATGTGTTGCTCATGAATGAAATGATATATACAGTTCTTAATCTTTGATTTATTATTCATTAATTCTTCTATGGGGGCTCACACAAAAGGTAAACTTAGTTCATATCTTGGTAGGAATCAGTCTACTATTTTCATATAATAGAAGTATTTTGGAACTCTGCTGCTCCTGCAACCATATGGTAATAGAACTGTTGGTTATTTTTTATAGCACAAGTAAATAGTTTAGTTTCATGCTTGTAGCATTATTCTTGAGTGCTAGGTTAGATTGCTATTTCAGTCCCTACTTACTATTTCTTTCAAAATTTCTATTGCATAGTTACAATAACATATTAAATGAATTTGAGCATATACTTTATGGACATCATTTCAAGTTTACATCCCTAGTAAAAAATTTAATGAGTTTAGTGTGTTATTCTAGTATACTACCTAGCTCTATTGAGATGTAAATTCATTGTAAGGAGGATGTCCAATCCTTAGTTACAGAGTCATTATATTGACCAACCATTTTTTGGTGCTATTGTTGGGGATCGTGTCAATCTAATCCATTCCTGAAGTCATTGCCTTAGTTTAGTTTGTGCATTTTTATGCCTAGAAGAAGAAGATATCATCTTGGGAGATTCCTTCCTCAGAATATTCAATTTGAATTAGAAGATATCTTTAATCCCAAACATGAGGAACCCCAAGTTAAGAATGAAGAATAAAAAGAACTATTTTAAAATCCATTTTTTTATGCACAAGACTAGTTACCTCCACCATCTAAAGAGTCACTACACCTAAATGATCTTTTTGCTGAACATGAGTATCAAGATAATCCATTAGCCCTTGTTATTTATCAACTCCAACAACTAGTTCCACCACAAAGGATGACTCAATCTAAATTTCCTTTCCCCATCCCTGATTTGCATGAAAACAATAATCTGAAAAACATATTTACCTTTGCGCTTCCCAAGTTTTATGGCCTTATCACCGAAGACCTTGAAACCTTCCTTTTTAAATTTGAAATTCTCTATAGGATCTATGATTATACAATTGATTACCACAAGATGAATTCATTTCCATGTACTCTCAAGGAGGTTTCCCTAAGATGGTTCATGGGATTAGGTGCCAATGTTGTGAGAGAATGGGATGCAATGAAGAATATATTTCTTGCTGAATACAAGGAGTATTGTAGGGGTCATGATATTAAGGGAGACGATTTCTTCAATATGTCACAAAAAGAGGATGATACCTTGGAGGACTATGTCTCAAGGTTTATGGTTAAAACTTGTAGTGCAATAGCCAACACTAGTTGAATGAGGAATCCCAAAAACATATTTTTTATAAAATATTTAAATGATGTAAGTATAGAAGCTTTAGACCTTATGGTGGGAGGAGACATTACTCAGAGGAACTGGGTTGATATACAAAGTATATTCTTGAATTACTCAAGAGCTACTATGAACAAGGGTAGAGGACTTAGGGCCATGCTTAGTAAGCCTAATGGTTTAGGAGTATCTAAGGTGGAGTTGTCCAATCTTTTGTCTGATTTCAAGTAGGAAATCATTAATGATGTTTCCACTCAATTGGACAACATGCAAGAAAGAAGGAAGAAGGACAAAGATGATAATATGTTAGTTGAATATTGTCCACATTATAGAGCAAGGAAGAGGAACTAAAAATGCAAGATTTTTGCAAGCTTGGAGCATTATCAATGCCTACCAAATTCAAACTAATTGATGAAAATGGAGAGGTTCTCTATGTTGCTCAATGAACGCCATGGGTCCAAAGACTAGGTATGCCACAAGACCATCTTCAAAATTATGGTAACAATAGTCAATGGAAAAATTATCAGAATATAGGTCCTCATGGCTTTAGTGGGAATAAAAATTGGAGACAACCCCAACAAGGTTGGCAACAACCTCACCAAGGTTGGCATCAACCTCAACAAGGTTGGCAACAACCTCAAAAATGGTCTAACTAACCCAATCAAGAGACCTTAATGCCACCTCCTCAGCAATAGGCTATGATACCTCCTCCTACAACCAATAACAATCCGACTAAGAAAACTCAACTGCCAGCTTAGCCCAATCCTAATCCTAATAATAGCAAGCCACCAACTTAGCAACAAAGCTATGCTATCTCTCTGAATGACATCTATTTGAGGTCAGAAACCACTCTTACTTCACCTCAAGGTCCTATACTCACAGAGGTTGAAGATCCTTCTGTTGAAAAGGTGGATGTACCCACACCACAAAATTATCCTATAGCAAAAGATCCCCCATTTCCTCAAAGGCTCCTAGACCCAACTATGCCTATACAAAACCAAACTATGATAGAATTCTTAATCAACTAAAGCATATGTCTGTGAAGATACCATTACTAAATGTTTTAGAAGAAGTGTCTATTTATTAAAGAGATTTGCATAAAAAAATGAGGGAGGAAAAGGAAAGATCCTAAAACTATCCATGTCTTAGGACAATTGTCTGACCTTATGTTAGAAAAGTTGATAGTACCTAAATATTATGATCTAGGTGGGCTTGTAGTTACTATCACTATTCATGGAATTTAAGTACAAAATTACTTGGTTGATTTAGGCACATCTATACATACTTGAAATAATTAAGCTTCTTATGCCAAAATAACAAAATCCTTCATTAGCTGACCCTGCTTGGTAAACACTGGTTCTAAGACAATTTCCTGTGTTAACCAACAGAAACTTGGTTAACACTGCAAACTTACAAAAATCCTTCGGTAACCAAGTGAACTGGGTTATCACTAACTTTGTTCAAATTTCCTTTGTTAACCATGTGAACTCAGTTAACACTGATTTTAACCATAATTCCCTTCGATGCTCGAGTGAGCTCGGTAGACACTGTCTTTGTAGAGTAAACTTCTAGAATGCTTAGTAGACAAGGAAAACTATCTTGCTAACCAAGTGAGCTCGGTAAGCACTAATTACCAACTAATATGACATTTGTGTAACATCAAAGACAACACACAATTAGAAAATTGTATCAAACAATTTTGACTATAAATTCACCTACCCTAGGCCATAGTCAAAATTGAGGCAATTTTTTTTTGCAAATTGACAGTCGAAGGCTTGATTTTCAGAATTTGGTATGATCTATTAGATCTGTCATTTTATTTTCTCTACATTTATTGTATTTTTCAAGTTCTATTTTTGGATTTTTTTTTGGCCTATCAGGCTTGCAGAGATTTTTTTTGTAGGAATTAGGTGGTCAAATCCCAACCCCTACTGAGGAATATTCTCTGATTTTGGTATGTTCCTTATTCCTCTAACCAGAAGCCAAGCCAAAACACTAGTTTCAAATATTTGGTGGGCACTTAACCATTTCAGCAGTCAAAACCACACAAAATGGTGGACATCAAATTCAATTTCAACTTCAAAGCTGAGTTTATTAGTGTGAACAACCATTTTAAAACAATCAATACACTAAATGTGGGGTGCATATAGGACTAAAGTCCCCATGCCCCCCACTAGTATTCAATTTTTGGCCACCATAGAGAATCTTCGGTGACACCTCCTTTGATTCTTGCCAGTCGATGTTAACACAGTGACACATTAGGGTTGACAGGGTGGTTTAACACTGGTGAGGAGGATTAACATCATTGGGCCATGTCACCATAGTGATACATCAACACTCCAACTAGGCACTGCCACATCCATAGACCTCAACACTGTACATCTCTACTCGACCATGTTATATTTGATACAATTGACATCACTAGTGACGTAATCTACTATGTCAGCTAGACAAACTTTTTTCATTGACGTCAGCTAATCACTATCTTAAATTTGATGATCATTTGACCATCATTAGTAGGCCACATTACACTACCATGAAAGCCACTTGGATGTCAAATTTAACCTCACAGTTTGTTGATTAGAGACCTCTCCAGATTTAGTTTTGATTTAAAAGTTCGATTCAAGAGGCCATATCTTAGTCATCTAAACTCCAAATCAAGCATAATTTTTTTTTTGAATTTGGCTAGAATTTCTTGAATTTTTAGTGGTACTATTGTTTTCTAGTTTTGGTGCATGGATTTGTTAGAAATTTAAATTCTTTGTGACTATACCTATCTAATCCTACATTTTGCAACTTCAAATGCTCCATACGAGCTCATCTGGACACATTCATTTTTTTTGAAAGTGTATTTTTTTTTTGTCTATTTTCTAGATATGTAATTAGATTATAGGATTTTGTAGATAAAAATACCACTTTTAGAAATAGGTCCTTTCTTTGCATTGCATTGCTTCAAAATTCTTGTGTATCTGAGCTACGTTGCAAAGTTCTAGATTTGAACTCCAAGAGGAGGTTGTAAACAACAAAATTAGAAGTCCACTAAGGCCTAAATTAGCAAGTGGCCTATTGTAAATGCACTAAGTATAATGTGTCAAATCATACATTTCGGGGGTTCATTGATTATTTTTGCATTTTAGGGGGAGCATACATTTATTGATCTCATGGAGTTTTGTTTTATATGTCAATTTGGTGTTAGACTAAGGTTGACAAAAAGGAACTATCACAAATGGAGTGCTTTAATCATTGATCATCTAAGAAGAGAGCATAAGGAAGTATTTCCTTATCTATGTTCCAATGAATCACCCTCTAATGATCTGACACCTGTTAAAATAATTTTAGATGTCATTTTTTTCAGTATCAGTTCTGATTGCCTTGATGTCATTGGAAAGGAAATTGAACCTTATGACATTTGGATGGCTCTTTGGAAAGCATATGAAGATCCAATAGTTCCTCCATTTCTAGAGGACATTCTACCTCCAGTCACTCCAGTTATGGTACCTTTGACTCCAAAAGAGATCGTACCTCCTGATGCTCCTGTTGCTTCTACTGATCCAGTTCCAACCACAAATGCTCCTAATTCAATGTAGTAGGATATACCATGTCTTCCTATTTTAGCTTCATGGGATGACTTCCTTCCAAACATTGCAAGGCTATTTATGGAGTCTTACATTAAAGATGTGGGAGATATCATTGATGATATCAATCTTCTCTTTGTTGAGGAGACTTATTCACTTGTTGTGAGGGCACACTCTAACCCTCAACCACTTGATCTTTCTTTCGAGACTAACTTGATTGTGAATATTTCTTTACAATAGTTGGAGAAGGACTCTTTCACTTTAGAGGAGACATATTAGTCTTTGGAGATTGTATTCCAGTTTCCTTAGACATCATATCTTCTAAGGATTCTTCCTATTAGTTGGGAAAAATTCTCTACTACACCTATGGCACCATTTCTTCCTACAAGGAGGAATATCATTCCACTTTCATGGTGCAACTTCTTCAATCATCAAAGAGCTTCTTTCATGGGTGTGCATTCATCATTGATGGGAGGCTACATTGCTTCTCTTCCCATATATTCCTATTAGGACGCTTCATTGTCTTTGGAGGTTGATTCAGTTTCATACAGGGACATGCTACCTTGTTTGCCACCTTCTTTGGGGCATCCACCAGATTCGTTAATGGCATCTACACTCACCAAGGACTTGTCAACATTTGAGTAGACTTCAGAGGCCACATCCATGCCATACTACATATGGATCCCTCTTCCATCTTCCTATCCATAGTGGGGAGCATACTTTCACCTATACTTGGTGTATCTTCTTCCTAAAGGAAGAAATGTTGTTTTTCGGTATTGGATTTTCTTTTGTCTTCACACACTCATCATCAGGAGATCCTTCACTAAGGGGGGGATTTCATGGAGGGATTCTTTGTTGTATATGCGTGATGTATGTCATAATGGGGGGGGTCTTGATTACTCCATCCATACATGCATCTTTATTTATTTTACTTATCTCTCTTTTGGGGGGAGGGTTTTTCCCATGAGGTTTTCCCTCTTTCTCCATTTTCAGAGGGATTGCATTGCATTGTGTGTACAACATTGCATTTGTACATGGGTGCCTAACATGGCCTAGTAGCTGGGACCCATCATGTATTTTCATCATAGCTTTTGTAAGCTTAAGTGCATTCCCCTAAGTTGCACTTAAGGGGGGGTGTTAGTATAAATAATTATTATTTACACTTTACTTAGGATAAATGCATTAATTTATTATTTATTAAGTCAGACACCTAGGAGTATGCATACTCATATGAGTTGTCTTGTTGACAACACAAGAGTAAGCAACTCTAATTTAGCACATGGTGTCTACAACACTAGAGTTTGCATAATTAATTGAGTTGTCATGTAGATAACATATATGATCGCACTCTAATTAAGAACATGGTGTCTACAACATAATTTTATGTGACACACCTATGTAAGCTTATCCTCTCATCATCACACTAACTTCTATGCTCAATGGAGGATAATCGACTCTTAGTGGACATGTGCTTAGTTGTGAGGCTTATCATTTTGCTGACTCCTAGTCATTCTAGAGGCCTTTATATATAGGCACTTCTAGTGTACTTATACAACATCAATTATCAATTATTTAATAGCCTGGTATCCAAAGATAATCAATTATTCATTCTCATATTGTTATGATCATACATTATTTGGTCCATATTGTGCTAGTCTTGTGCTTCTTGATCTTGGTGTCATTTTTCCCTAAGGAAAATTCTTCATGGTATCATAGCTATACCAAATTCTTACACATTCTTTGAGATGGGTACAATATTTGATATCAATGATGCATAGGCTAATAGTTGGATGAAGTTGGTACTAAGCAATTTCTCCAATTCTATTTTGACCAGTAATGCTATGTAAGGATGTATTTTTCTTAGTTTTTGTTTAATTGGCTTGGCATCTAGAGAAATGTGAAGATGATGAAGGATTAGAGTTAGATCTAGCCCTGGCATGTCATTATAAGACCATGCAAAATTTATTTTCCTTTCTTTGAAGAAGTGAATGAATTCACTTCTTTCCTCCATAGTTAAGGACTGTGCCAAATGAATTTTCCTGAGTTCTTCCTCTGTTCCAATGCTCAATTTTTCTATAGGCTTAATTAAATTTTTATCAATAATCTCATCCATGGGTGCCATAGCTGGGTTTTCACCATTGGATGCATCACTTCTATTTGTTTCAATTTTTTTGTCAAGACTAGCCACAATGTGGTTTTGGTCATTGGTTATTGGATGTGTTCTCCCCTTTCTCATATGAATGAGATGATTGATATCAGATCCACCTACATACATTTCTCTAGTTCTTTGTGAACAAGATGGTTCAACCACATTAAGGTATATGAAAACATCTTGGTCATTGTGAAATTGTGGGAAGTTGTGAGGTTCAATTGAGTCCCAATTGACAAGCTTAGGATGAACTAAGGATAGTGATGCATAATAGGAAAGTGATTCAATAGGGTTTAAAGACATGAATCCTTTTGATGGTTCATACACTATATCAATTAGGTTGATAATGTGTGCCTCCTCTAAAGTGTTAGGGAAAGATGAGCTTGTGAGCAGCTCATAGTATTCATCTTTGACTTCTACTAAAAAGAAGTTTGGGAATAAAGTCTAAAACTAGAACCTATCATTAGGTTCATCATCCTCATGTGATATGATGTCACATGTCTATTCTATATCCTCTTCTAAGATGTGCTGATGTGGATTGACTCTTGATGGAGTAAAGTCTACTATGGAATTATTGGGTGTAGGTATGTGAACAAAATCACATTCTTTATCATGGATGGATTCTTCAAATAATGAGTCAAATTACCACTTGGTGGAATCATCATCATCATCATTATTAGGGGCATCCATGGAAGGTTCTCTTGTAGGTTTTAAATTAGGGAAGGATAGATTCATATTCTTAGTATCAACTACTCTCTGATTGTTGGTATCTTTTTCCTTGGGTACCCATACCAAGGTAGAAGAGGAGGAATCATTGTGTTTAGAATAGGATCTAGAAATGGCCTTTTCATTTTCTTGTTCTAAATATCCTACCCCTATTTTTGATTTGTTAGACTTAAACTACACTGTTAGGGGTTCAACGATACCTTTTTCTTTCCCCAAAGGACCATCACCCATGTAACCTATCTTCTTCATTAGATCAAAACCTTTTCTAAAGAGGTGAGGGGAAATATCAATATTTTGTATTCATTCACTTATTTCCTCTGTGGAACTTGAAAGTACACCACTTTCTTTGACAAAATGGTCATGATAGGGCCTAGTGGTTGATGATGGTTTGCCATAAGATCTTGGAGATAGTGGAGGATCAAATAATGATACTGAATACTCTCCTACCCCTTTGCATTGCAATTTTCACTTCTGATCAAATTCTTTCATTAAGTAGTCCATTTCTTCAAAATGTGACTATTTGGGGGTTTTTTGATGATAATGGTGAAGGAGTGGAAGAATTGGAACAACCCAATTTCTCTTTACCCTTAGTTAATGTAGTTACATGGTCATTGTCTTGATCTATGAATGTAGAGGTGCCTACTAGTGCAGATTATTTAACAATACTTGTCAGAATGTTTACCTCTTCCCTATTGTGAGGGATAAGAATATTATATTACTAGGCATAATTTTGGTCCCTAGATATAGTCACCTCTTGAACCATGTATGGAAATTTCAAACATTGATGGTAGGTGGAAGGGACAACTTGCATGTTATGGATCTATGGCCTTCCTAACAAGATGTTGTAGGTCAATATCAAATCTAGGACTTGGCAAATATTTTCCTTTACTAAATGGCCAACCCTTATTGGGAGAATGACCATGCCCTTGGAGGATCTCTCCTCATCATCGTAAGCTTTGATTGTAATCTTCTTTTTAGGGTCAACAACATCCTCTGCATATCCTAGTGCTCATGCCAAATTCAAAAAATAGATGTTTAGGCCTACTTCACCATCAACCAAGGATCTTTTGAATTTTTTTTAGTAAATAAAGACCTCAATCTTTAACGAAGAGTTTTGTGGGTGAATGATGGACATGTCCTCTTGGGTTGAAAAAGATACACAATGAGGAGCAACAAGGTTACTTACCATGTTTTGAAGTCTGCTAATATCTAGGTCATTTGACACTAAGGGTTTGGTGAGGATATCTTTATGTTCTGGTGACATTTTTAGTAGTTTATAGATGGAAATGTGGGTAGGAGTTTTCAATAATTGGTTAACTAAACTATATTTGGATACAGTGGAACTTGTAGTTACGTAGTCTGAACTAGTTATTAGGCCTGACAGAATGAATTTGGAGGCTTGTCCTTGGGTAACAGTGTTTAACATATGTTTCTTATGTTTTCCTTTGATTATTATGACATAACATCATTAAATTGAAAGATCATATTGATAGTGTTATCTTTGTTGGGACTCAAAATTGCCTTCCCGATTTGAGTACCATTCCAAGCTTTTGAGCCATTTTAAGTGCTTTTAATGCATGACCACTTGGATGTCCTTTTGAGGTCTAAGAGGTTTTTAATGTTTCCAACACCTTGAATTCAACATATCCACTCATCCCATTAAGATAAATTGTCATTCTGAGTCATTATGTGAAGTTCCATTCTGAGCAATATCCAAATTTGCATTTTTGCCTTAGTGTCAAACAATGTTAGGAGGCCTAGTTTGGATTTGAATATCTCACACCCAATAATGTTTCATGATTCTCTTCTTTGGGAGTGTTTAATATACATATCAAAGAACCTATGTTTTAGGTTTCAAGTTATTTTGACATGTTTTGGCTAGGTTTTGAATCCCTCAAAGTTGGTTGTTTACTGTTATCATGATAATGTAAATTGTTCAAAATTCTGGGAGGCCCTGTTTGGCTTGTTATAACTTTGACCCAATTGACCAAAATGAGATTATTCCTTTTGCATTGTATTCTAGAGGTCAGATACTTATTATTTTTCTGATTTGAGCTTATGATGAATCTATTCGATCAATTTTCAAACACGATTCCATTTGCAATTTATAAAGTTTTACTAGTGTCAAGAAGTGTAGATTTGTTGGTACCCCTATTCTAGATGTCATAACTTGGAATCTATGATAGGTGATATCAAATGGATTTTACCATTATGTTCTAATCTAAAAATTTTTCAAGTGTGCCAGTTTGCAAGTCTTGACAAATCCGTCTGCACACTTTCCTAGGTCTGTTCCATTTGAGAAAATCACTTTTCTACCAGTGTTTCCAGTCTACAAATTTTTATTAGGCCACTTTGAGAACTTTCCAAATGTGCCTAGTTATTATTCATGAGCTCTAATCCTAGATTTATACCGTCCTCATGATAGTGAACTAATTCCCCAATTTTTGTTGCCCTAAGTGTCAGTTTGCCCTATTTTCAAAGCCAAATCTGAACACGATTTATTGCTTTTTGAGATTTTTTCTTGCAAGCAGTTTTGAGGAGGCAACTTTGATAGTCAAAATATTTTGACTGAGAATTCATCATTAGACAAGATTTGATAGGGTGCAAGAATGTGGAAAAAAGTATCAGTATCCCGGCTTTCAAAGCATGGTTATCTGTTTTGGTCATTTTTTACCTATAGGCCTTCTTGTCAACAAATCATAGTTTGAAGATAAGTGATCAAATGAGTTTTAATAATGTTTCAAGTGGTCAATTTTGATTTTATTCAGTGCTGATTGTTCATTGGATCATTTGATGTATTAGTTTCTTGAAACTAATTTTATTTTAGCCAAACCCATTTTGGGGCCTGACTAATTGCATCAGGCTGATAGAATAGCAATGTTAGGACAATATATTTTAAAGCTAAGAATGATATATTATTTTCTTTAATGGGTGTGGGTAGAATAAAACTGAAGAGGGCAAAGATTGTGAAAGCGTGAAGTCATTTTCATACAAAACAAGTGTTTTGAGTAAGATATGATGTGGTATTGGGGATATGTGCCTACATGCTACAACAGGGACGAAATGTATTTGTCATGGTTCTCATTACATTAATTCTTGTTTGATAAAGCACATTTTTAACATGAAATGAGGAATCAAACCCTATACTTGTGAGTCAAGGCATGTTGTAGTAGAGCATTTTTTTTGTGTATGCGTAATCCCTCACAAAGTGCTTGCAAATAAAAGGGGGGTAATAAAAAATTGAAAGCGGTAAAATGATGAAGTGCCTCCCACGCTGAAATTTTGATTCCTACATCACCAAGTTGGGTGGGTGATGAGACATGCTTCATACATTATTTCTAAGAGGCATTTATGTTATAAATAGTCATCATGAGTTCCACTTTGTTAAATTGGTTATGATATATCACATTTGTTCTTGTTGTTGATTATATTTTTTCATTCACACGAATTGGAGTATGGAGGCATTGGGTGATGTCTCATGTTTCAAATTCATACATGCAGTGTGCAAATAGGTGGCTGCACCTAAAGTAGGGATGCATTGTAAGGGATACACCTTTAGAAATGTTGTAGGAATCGAACACATACTTCAACAAACTAAAGTAGGAGTATCACTTTGTGCAAATCTACTACAAATTCGTAGGCTGAGAAGTAAAGATTTTGTTCCATCAAAGGTGCAGGGGTAGCAAGAAACATGAAGTAAAAAGGAGTGTACTCCATAGCACAGGGAAGGGAGAATTGAAGTAGTGTTGAGGTGGGATTGCTAATAATTATACGCATTGAAACATTATAGTCTTGTTATAAGTTGTGATTTGGATGGATTCACCATTTGACTAGCTGTGAGAAGGATCCACTAGTATCAAACTCACTTGGAAAATGATAAGTCATCCAACATGGCATGCTCACCTAAGGAAAGTGCAAAGAAATGGTAGCCACCATAGGAGAAATCTGATTGACAAGTAAAACATAGAGCAGGACAAAGGGTCAATGGTGACTTTTTCTTGTCATGTGTACAGAAACAATAAAAAAATAACTTGAGGTTTTAATCCCACATTGAGTGGGAAATTTTGTCTTTCAATGTTTATATACACAAGGTCTTTATAGTTAAGTGTCTTAAAGACATGATCACTTTTGTAAGCCGCATGCATGTGATAGGCCCGGACCAGCTGGAGAGTATTGTGAGTTAATTTTGAACTAAAATGCTGATGTGGTGATGATATGGAATCCATGGACCAACCACATGATGAAAAGTGGTAGTGATATGGTACTAGTAGATGAATCAGGAGGCAACATGTGTCAGGGATGACCCAACTTGGTGTGGATCCTAAGGTGCCACTATGGCACAGTGGGACACATGGTAGCAGGGTGCATTCCCACATTATGATGCACAAAGTTTAACTAATGCATGGAAGTGCCTTACTACCACATGGAAGTAGGCTCTGGTTGGCGCTAACATGGAATATGCAATTCTTAGCTAGTGATGAAGTGCCACGTGGTGGTGAGGTGGTAGGCACCAGATGGATGGTGACGTGGTGATGACGAGGCAGTTAGGAAGGCTAATAAGATGTCAACATGAGATAGTGCTTTAGGGACCAATTAGAGGCTGCCACATGGCACCTGGTGGTAGGTGACATGGTAGAAATAGACTAATGGCATGCCACCATGTGGCACAGAAAGTCAAACACAATCGACCTAGATGGAAAAAATAAGGAAAAATGTAGAAATTCAATATTTTATTATTTTTCCAAAAAATTCACATGTAGAATGCTTTTAAATATTTTGAAATTTAATTCTAAAGTTTTGACTTTAGAAAAGGTTTTAAATTTTACATAAAATATTTGTAGACCTGCGAAGCCTTGACTAGAGCTAGAGTTTCAGAATGGGATTCTGGGCATTTCTAATAAGTCAATATAGTACTATTATATATCACTAAAATTGGGAGAGAACGAACTTTCCATTTTTGGATTTTTTTTTTTGCATAGGAAACTATATGCTTAGGTTATAAAAGGTTTTTTCCCAAATACTTAGTTTGTAATCACATTTAGGTATTGAAGTTTAGATTTGATTTTTAACAAGGTGATGAATTGAATGTGTGTAAAAGATAGTAAAAATGTAGTCAGGGTTGAGTTTTGTCATCTTCAAGTCAGTTAAATGAATATTTTATCAGCATTTCAGATATTTTGGTGACACAAGATTTTTCATCATTGAAGAAGAGATATTTAAAGTTTGTTATAGAATAATGATGAAAATCATATCAGATTTCATGGGTAGGAAGATGAGAGATGTTTTACAATAGTAGGGAATGAAGATTCAAGTGGACACATGTCACTTTCAAATTAGATCCAGATTCCATTCTATTCCTATATCTCTCTCTTTCTCATTCATTGTAAGGGTTCTAGTTTTGAAAAAAATCTCTCATTGTTGTGATACCATGTGGGTTCAAATCTTAAGTTTTCTCACATTTGTGAGACTAGGGTTCCAGTTTTGATGTTTTCATCACTGTGATACCAATTTCTTCAACATATTTCTCTTGTATGAACAATAGTAGTTAAGATAATATAGATAGTTCTGATCTATTTAGTGGTTTCATTGAGTTTTTTATATGCATTTGAATGTATAGTTTCAAAGAAATAAATACAATGAGCAAGAATCATCTTAGTTTCATTCTGATTCTCATCTCCTATCTCTGTAATCTACAATCTTATATGGTTTAGGGACAAATAACTAAGACCCATTTGCATCTCCTTAATGTTGTATGTTTAATAAATTTTGTTGTTGGAACAAAGAGCCGAGTAAATGCTTGATGTATTTGACAGGGTTGTTGGTTATTTGAGAAGGATACTTCATGAGAATAAAATCTTTATGAACATCAATGTTTGATTCACAAAGTGATAAGATAGATCTAATATCTTGATGTATGGAATATGTCATTGGTATCATAGATGTGTGTGTGTGATTTGTGGAACTGCCTAATAGATAAGACACTAATCAGCTACATGATCAACTTATTCTTAATATTGCATATTTGGAGATTTGCTGAAATCAACATCATTAATCAAATATCTTTCCCTTTAATGTTGAAAGAGATAAAAAGAATTTCCTTCACTTAGCTTGTGGATTTCATAGAATTTTCAATTTGCTACTGCACGTCTTTGTAATTTCATGATTATAGGAAAATTAAAGGTTTTGTCTATTTTTTTTAGATTTAATGTATGCTTTTGACAACTGGTACCATATGAAGAATCTACAGGTCCACTCACCTAGGTTTTGTAGAGCCTAAAGTAGAAGAAGGGTCTAGCCTTATAGTTGGCCCAATGTCTGAAAGGGTATGTTGAAAATGGGAAGTAGCTACCCCTAGATGTATCTTGTCCTCATCAGGGTAATTTGAAATAGTGATGTTTCAAAACACCAACAATCTTAATGATGAGCATAATTAACTTTATCATGGGAAGATGTGTTCTAGTTTTCTCTAGAGGATTCACCTTTCTCATGACTCATGAAATGGTTTTTGAAGGCTGAATAGTTTTCATTGTTATAGAGGTTATTCACTTTGATAGTTCCATTGTTGATCAATTTTTTTCTAGCCCCTTTAAGGGCCAATTTCATCGTGCATTGCAAACAGAGCTATATTTGGGAGGATGCCATGAACTCATTCTATTGGACTCTTCCTCTTAGTGCCTTACTTGTGTATGGGGCCATTACGGTGGGTGCCAATTTTTACACGGTGAAATCGCATATTCATGAGACCGTAGAGTAGAGTGCAAATGGAATGACAATCTAAACTAATCTAGACCCAAGAAATCATTGCCAAATAGAGACTCCATGAACATATCACGTTTCCCTAACTACAACCACTAAGATTTCTCTCAGACCAACATCTCAATGATATTTCTAGAATGGGAGTATGGCATGAATGCATATCTATCAAAGTATTTGCTAGATCTATATGAAAATGAAGATTAAATGAAGATAATGATACTAGAATACTAGAAACATGTGCATATATAAACCTAAATGATATTAAATTCCATAAAATGAATGCTAAAATGATATCAAAATAACATGAAATTGCTATAATAACAATGCTAAGAATGATGATAACTCTAAATGTGCTTATAGTGCAGATGCCTAAAACTTGGGTCCCGTTGCTCTTGAATTTCCCTCCTATTTATAGGATTTTGGAAGGGGTTGGGGTAAAGATCATGATTTCACTTTTGACTGGAGGGTAATGGTGAAACTATAAATATCTCATAAGGCACCAAGAGGAAGAGTCCAAAAAACTTAGTTTGTGAGGATAAATGAGGATTTTTCCAATTCTTTTAACTATGTAAAGGAGGATTTTCCTTTTTTCTTTTCTTTTTTAAATTTCATTTTATGATTTTGTGAATTATTTTTCCTCTTTTAAAGTTGATTTAGGTCCTTTTTGATTTGATAGGTGATTTGATTGATTAATAACCTGATGTTACCATTGATTTGAAAGTCTATTATTTTCCTTTGATTTTATCCTTAATTTTGTGTTGTTCGATCAAAATTTGTGTTGTTCTATGCCTTTGCCAATTTTTGGGTGTCTACACTCACCATTGTTTGATTAATCTAATAATGAAAAAGTCATTAAGGAAATAAAAAAACATGTCATGGGAATATTTTCTTTTAGGAAAATTTGAAAACCAAACCCTAAGTCCTATAAGACAGAGAGTAGGAAAAGGGGTTCACATTGAACATGGGGTTAAAAGGATAATTGAGGAGACATAATAAACATCTTCCTCTAGGGAATCTAAAAGTTCTAGGCATAAAAACCCTAAGAAATCTCTTAGAGCCTCTACATTTGGGTCAGACCAGGCTAAAGACAAGAAGAAAGTTAATTTTTCCAAAGAAAAGACTACACACTCATTTGTAGAAACTAGGGCTTCTACGAGGAAGGAACAAAAAGAAAAAGAAATTCCCTCAAGTTCTTGTCAAAAGAAAAAGGAAGATGTTCTTATATCCTCACCCATTTCCAAAAAGCAGAAAAAGCCTATAAAAGCAAAAGGAACACCAATAAGGAGAAGTTGTAGAGAGAAACAATTTTTTTCTACAAATGAATTGCAAACCAAGTCAATAATTAATCTTGAATCTTTTGAGCCACTTGAGCAAGGGATAAATGAACCTAGTCATCATCAACAAAACCTATCTAATTCATTACTTGAGATTAAAGTAGAGAAACCCTCTGTAGATGAAAGGGTGAAGAGAAAATAGTGATTGAATATGATTCTAGTTTTGATGAACATAAATTTAGATTCCAGAGGATGGGTTCATCTTCACAAGAACCCTATTTATTTAATGACTCTATAAACTAAGAAAATGAAAATGTGTTAGAAGGAGACTTCCCTATGGAAGAAGACATTTCGAAATCACCTCATGTAGCATTAAGAATAAATTTTTCTAAAGAAAATTTTGGGGTTGACATGATTTTTGTGAATGCAATGGCAGAAAAAATACTTAAACAAGGTTTAGATGCACTAGCCTCAGCTACTCAGTAGTTTGAAAAACCTAAGAATACTAGAGTAGAGGAGACACACACTTTAGAGGTTGAAATTCTAGTTGATAATGAAATTGTTGTTCCAAATACAATAGGAAGAGACCTTAGCATAAATACCAAGTTAGGTGCCTCTCATTCTATGTCATTACTCTCTATTATTTCTCAGTTGTCCAATTAGTTGACTTTAGAACAAGAACAATAGAAGTAGAAACAAAAAAGCTTGAATCAAGTTATTGATTCATTATCAGGATCTTTTGGAAAATGAGATAGAAGTAGAGAAACTACAAATCTAGCTTACCAAGGCAACCTCAATGATATATGAACTCATGAGTTATTGTTATCCATCTCCTGCTTACAAATTATTCCTTAATGAATAGTTCCCGAATTATCAAATGACTTATGTAATGAGGGGTAAATCTCCATCCTTTCTTGAATCCCTTGATCACAAGCTTTCCATAATTCTCCTATAGAAATACAAAATTTGTTGTGTAAGCTTTATCTTCATAACCCTGCAATACCTGACAATAGAGAATGGAATTCCTTGTTGTATATTGGGGATATTCAATTAAGATCCCTGATTTCATGGATCAAAAATTAAATAAGTAGGGAAGCACATGTCAAATCTTATAGGGAATTAGAGGAAGAAATTCCCCTATACCTAAGGCCTAAGCTAGAGATCCTAAGACTTGCTATTATGACTGGTTAAAATTTCTACATCAAATAAATGAAACCATGCAATTGATCCCCTCAGAGATGCAACATTTGATCGATATGATAAAATAGCCAAGACTAAGATGCCTGAGGCTATGAAAGCAATACAGTGGTGATGGGCTAGTGTGATAGAGGATCTTAGAAACAAAGAGCCACACTCACCCCTTAATTTTATTATGGATAATAGAATGGCTATGAAAGATATACAGTGGTGATGGGCTAGTGTGATAGAGGATCTTAGAAACAAAGAGCCACATTCACCCCTTAATTTATAATGGATAATAGAAGAGCCCCTTGGTACATAATGTTAGGAAAAGTTTGACAGAGTTCCTAGATTCCTCTTACCATCTAGCCATCCATGCTTATTTCTCCTTTGTTAGCTAATACTAAAAATTTGAATGATTATGATATGGTAGGAGAAGTAAGAAGATGGGAAAAATATAGAGAAAAAAATGGATTTTACTTGAGCTTTTTAGGAGGTACAAGATAGAAAATTGCTGCAAATTACAGAATGATGGCCAAGGTTAAACACTTCATGTTGTTGGATACAATTGTTAATTGTGTATTTTCTTTGATGTTACAAAAATATCATATTAGCCATCAGACAGAGTCTACCGAGCTCAGATGGTTAGCAAAGCAATTTATAGTGACTACTGAGCGTTCCTGAACATTACACAATAAGTTAGCTCTTATCGAGCTCACTCGGGCATCAAAGGATTTTGTAGCAGAAAGTTAATGTTAACTAAGCTCCCAAGGTTAACAAAGGGAAAGTCAATGTCTACCAAGTTCACTCGATCATCGAAGAGAAAGTTAGCTTTTACCGAGCTCACTTGATAAGCGAAGGAAGGTCAGTGTTTACCGAGTTAACTTGGTCTCCAAAGGAAGTTGCAAGGTTTGCAGTGTTTACTGAGCTTCATTTGGTTAACACTGGGGAAACCATTCTGGAGCAGTGGTCACCGAGCTGGGTCAGGCAGTGAAGAATTTTATTGTTCTAAAAAATTAAGTTTAATTGTTTTGTGCAATGTTTGCAGCCGACTGATTTAATGTTTTTTAGTGTTTGTAACTTATAATTGAGCCAACTTGACAATTTGTAAGGTATATATGAAAGGTCAAGTTGTGAATTCATGAATATGTAAGAGTGTGGATGCATAAGAGTGTGAATGTATGGATGTAAATGGAATGAGTGAATATTGAATATATGAGCGAATGTTGTGGAAGGATTAGATATCCTTATGGAGTTGCAAAGTTGTATTCGATCAGTGAGGATCTAGTGAAGTAGAATAGAGATCTATATTCAGAAAAGATAAGTTGCATATATTTCAGATCACTTCATTGTTGCTTTCTAATCATTGTAACAGTGATTCAAAATCTCTTAATAGAGTTGGTTTAACAGCCATTTTGTAAATCCTCTAACAAGGTGAAAATTTAGTTGAATTGTTCTTAAGACCTCCAACCAGGCCACTCCTTACAGGGTGATTAAATCCTCTAACAGGGTCACACCTAACAGTGTGTTTTGTAACCTTTAACAGGGTTGGCTCCTAACAGGGCTCACTTCAGAAGAGTGAAAATTGGTGACTAGTTACTTGGTGGTTTTTCCCATATTGGGTTTCCATGTTAAATCTGGTGTCTCTTGTGTTCATGTTATTTCCTTTATGCATGCATGTTAATCACTTTAAATTCTTAATAAGTTAACTGAACATCTATCAAGTTTTAGCATTTATTTGTGTGGTTACCGAGTGTTAGCAGAAACTATATTTTAAGACATCTAAGGATCTGTGGATTTATTTTTATGGTAACTAATTCACCCCTCGCCTCTCAGTTACTCCATCTCTATTTCCAACAATTGGTATCAGAGCTTTTGGTGCTTGTAGGATAAGATTTCAAGGATCTAAGCCAAAGATCAGGATGTCTTATAAAAGGGAAATTCCACGACTTAACAGGAACAACTTCTCAGCATGGAAAGGGTTGATGAGACTTCATCTAGCTTCTATTGGAGACACATGACTAAAATACCTCGATGAAAAATATGCAGAGCCAACTAGTATACTATCTACCAATAATATTGCTAAAAAGAAGACCCACAACATTATGATGATAGATATAGCATCTGCTCTGAGTTATGAAGAATTTGATGATATCAAGGACTGCAAATTTGCTTTTGAAATGTGGGAAAAGTTGAAAGAGATCTATGGAGGAGATGATAATGTTAGAAGAGCCAAAGCAGAAAGTCTGAGAGGACAATTTGATCAAATGAGAATGAGAGAGGATGAAAACATTGCAAAATATGTTGAAAGAGCCAAAAAATGTGTCAGTGCAATCAAAGCATCTGGAGGAGATATCAAGGAAGAGATAGTTATAAGTAAAGTTCTCAGAACTCTACTTCCCATTTATGCAATCAGAGTTTCTGCAATTCAAGAAAGAAGATGTGAAGCAAATCATAAGATAAACCTAGAGGCCATAGTTGGAAGATTAACTACATTTGAACTAGAAAACTTTGACAACTATGTTCCAGCTTCCAAGAACATTGAGTTAGCATTTGAAGCCAAGCTTTCACTCAAGGAGAATAGTAAAAAGAAAAAGGAATCTCAGTCAAAAAGTGAAGATGAATCAGACCAAAGTTTAGACAGTGATCTTCAAGTAATTGAAGCTCTACTAGCAAGGAAATATTCTAAAGGCAGAGGAAAATATAAAGATAAATTTCCTTTAATCTATTTTTCATGTGAAGAAATTGGTCATATTGCTGCTAGATGCCCAAAAAAGTAGAACAAAGATGAGAAGAAAGGATACAAGTTCAATGGCAAGAAAGACTTTAGATCATTCAAGGATAAAGGTAAGAAAACATGTTTTATGGCTAAAGATTCTAATGATTCTAATGATGAAGAAGAAGATGAAATTGTCTACATTGCTGTGAAAGATGAGTCTGATAATAATGAGGAAATGGCACTCATTTATCATATGAGCAAAAATAATACATGGATCATAGATAGTGGTTGTTCTCATCACATGACTGGCGAAAAAACTAAGTTTGAATACTTTGAAGACTATGATGGTGGCAGTGTAAGATTTGGTAACAATGAACCTTATCGTATAAAATGAAGAGGGAGAATCTCTCTAACCAAAGAAATTATATGTGATAATGCCTATTGGGTAAAAGGACTAAAGCATAATTTGTTAAGTGTGGCATAACTACTCAATAATAGATTCAAAGTAGAATTCATGCATGGTAAAGCAAGACTGTTGGATGGCAAAGGAAAGCTGATTGGATCAAGTACTCAAACTAAAGGTAACTTGTTCTATCTTGAACTAGGTGAATGTTCATGTTTCATTCCTCAAGTTGAAGAAAGTTGGTTATGGCATAAAAGGTTGTGTCATGTAAATTTTGATAATTTGGTAAAGATAAACAAATTCAAGAAAGTAAGAGGCATTCCTAACATAAAGAAACTTGAGGTCGGTCTATGCGAAAATTGTTAGATTGGTAAAATGGGAAAGACTAGTTTTAAAAGTAAAAACTATTAGTCTGAAGATATATTAGAAATTGTGCATACTGATTTATGTGGACCCATTGGAATTGAAAGCTATACTGGAGAAAAGTTCTTCATTCTTTTTGTTGATGATTACTCAAGAATGATGACAGTCATGTATCTAAGAAACAAATTAGAAGCATTTGAAAAGTTCAAATGGTATTTGGCCAGAGTAAAAAAGGAAATAAGGAAAAGATTAAAATGCTTGAGGTCAAACAGAGGTGGAGAATTCATTTCACATGATTTTAATAACTTTTGCATTGAAAGAGGAATCAAAAGACAAGTATCAGCCCCTGGAACACCCCAACAAAATGGAATAGCTAAAAAAAGGAACATATCCATCATGGATTGTGCAAGAACTTTAATGATTGAAAAGAGCATTGCTATCAAATACTTGAAGGAAGCTATCAGCACTGCAGTTCATACCCTGAACCGAGTACAGTTGAAGAAAGACTCATTCAAAACCCCCTATGAGTTATGGTATGGCTATAAAACTAATGTAAGTTACCTTAAAGTATTTGGAAGTAAATGTTACATTTTGAAAGAATCTAGAAAAGGAAAATTTGATGTGAAAGGTGATGAATGTATATTCTTTGGATACTCATGCAAAAGTAAGGCATATAGATATTTGAACTTGTCTACTCAAAAAGTCATAGAAAGTGCACATGTGAAAGTTGATGAGTTTGCAGAAAGGATTGAAGAAGAAAGCAAAAGGGAACCAGAAGATTATAAAAGGTTTGTCTTCATTGAACCTGATACAGTACCACTTACATCAGAGAATTAGGAATCTTCTACTCTTGAGTCATCTGTAACTGAGTTATAGGAAGTTCAAACTGAGTTACAACAAACCGAGTTAAATTTAGTGACTACCAAGCAAGTGTCTACCGAGTCTGAAGGACTCGAGCCAACATCTATCGAGCAAATATCTACCCAGCCAGAACAGATAGAACCTGAAGTTGAAATGCAAGAGGATAATAATGAAATTCATTCAAAAGGCAAGGAACTTGTATTAGCTAAGTATGTCAGGAGACATCATTCAGCAGATCAGATCATTGGAGATAAATCTAAAGGAACCATGACAAGAAATAAGTTGAAAGGTACTTGTTTACTTGCTGATTTTGAACCTAGACATATCAAAGATGCATTGGGAAATTATAGTTGGATTGAAGCTATGAATGAAGAGATAGAAAATATATAAAAAAACAAGAGATGGACTCTTGTACCTAGACCTAAAGACAAAAATGTGATTGAAATTAAGTGAGTATTCAAAAACAAGTTGGATGAAGATGGTAAGGTATCAAGAAACAAAGCTAGACTAGTATGCAAAGGATATGCTCAAGAAGAAGGAATAGACTATGGAGAAACTTTTGCTCCTATTGCAAGATTGGAAGGAGTCAAAACCTTACTAGCATATGCTGCTCACAAAGGATTCAAAGTTTATCAGATGGATGTCAAGTCAACATTCCTCAATGGTATACTGGATGAAGAGGTTTACATTAAACAACCTAAAGGTTTTGTTGATCCAGATAAGAAGAACATGGTATGAAAATTACACAAGGAATTGTACAGTCTAAAACAAGCTGCTAGAGCATGGTATGAAAGATTGCATAACTATCTTATTTAGATTGGTTTTCAAAGAACTAATGATAATAGTAGCTTGTATATAAAAGAAGGATCAGATGATAAAATTGTTTTAGCAGAGATATTTGTAGATGACACTGTATTCATAGGAAATGATGATCTTTGCAAATAATTATTAGAACAAATGAACAAGGAATTTGAAATGTCTATATTTGGTGAAATCAAATTCTTTGTTGGTCTTCAAATTCAACTGAATAAAAATGGTATCTACATCACTCAATCAAAATACATCAAGGAGATATTGAAAAAGTTTGGAATGGAAGATTGTAAACCAGTTGGGACTCCTATGTGTACTGGATTAAAACTTACCAAGGAAGATGAATCAAAAGAAGTAGATCAAACATTGTATAGATCTATGATTGGAAAGTTGTAGTATGTAGTTCATACTAGGCCAGATATTGCCCTTGCAGCAAGATTTTCAGCAAAACCAAGAGAAAATCACATAATGGCAATCAAAAGAATAATGAGATATTTGAAAGGAACTGAGGATTATGGTTTATGGTACAAATTTGGAGGTAATCTGGATTTGAAAGTGTTTACTGATGCTGATTGGGTAGGAAACCTTGATGACAAAAAAAGTACAAGTGGAGGTGCATTCTTTCTTGGAAAGGGGTTGGCTTCTTGGACAAGCAAAAAGTAGAATTGTACATCCCAATCTATAGGAAAGGAAAAGTATGTTGCTGCAGCAGTAAACTGTTCTAATATTGTTTGGTTTAAACAGTTTTTGGAAGGCATGAAGGTGGAAATCAAAGAACCAGTTGTTATGTTCTGTGATAATACAAGTGCAATCAACATATCTAAGAATCTAGTGATGCATTCCAAAACCAAGCACATTGCAATAAAATATCATTTTTTTAGAGAATTGGTGCAAGATAAGGAGATCATATTGGAATATGTTCATACAAAGGAACAAATTGCTGACATATTCACAAAACCATTACCTAAGGATGCATTCTTGTATCTAAGAGATAAGTTAGGGGTCACTCCCCTATCTGAAGTTCACTAAAATGAAGTTTTAGTGATGCATCAACTCATACCAGGTTGACAATCTATTAGTTGATGCAGCATAATTAGGAAATATTGCATATGAATCAGTACTAAAGGTACACTAAAATTCATTTGAGTTGATTTGTCTTTGGCATGTGTTGTCAAAGAGGGAGAGTTTTACTGTCATATCTCTCTGAAATTCGTTTAAGATAAAGAGTTTGCTATGTAATTCCTTCACAGAGGGAGAATACTATAAGAGGGAGAGTTTTCTATCTTAGAGAGAAAATTGTTATGTTGACATGTTGTGTTGCCATATAAGAGAAAGACTTGTTTTCAAATTTCATTCTGCTATGACATGTTGTGTTGCCATCAATGCCAAAGAGGGAAATTGTTAGATACAATTGTTAATTGTGTATTGTCTTTGATGTTACAAAAATGTCATATCAACCATCAGAAAGAGTCTACTAAGCTCAGATGGTTAGCAAAGCAATTTATAGTGACTACCAAGCATTCCTAAACATTACACAGTAAGTTAGCTCTTACTGAGCTCACTCAGGCATCAAAGGATTTTGTAGTAGAAAGTTAATGTTAACCGAGCTCCCAAGGTTAACAAAGGGAAATTCAATGCCTACCAAGTTCACTCGATCATCAAAGAGAAAGTTAGCTTTTACTGAGCTCACTCAGTAAGCGAAGGAAGGTCAGTGTTTACCAAGTTAACTCGGTCTTCGAAGGAAGTTGCAAGGTTTGCAGTGTTTATCGAGCTTCACTTGGTTAACACTGGGAAAACCATTCTGGAGTAGTGGTCACCGAGTTGGGTCGGGCAGTGAAGAATTTTATTGTTCTAAAGAATTAAGTTTAATTGTTTTGTGCAATGTTTGCAGTCGACTGATTTAATGTTTTTTAGTTGTTGTAACTTGTAATTGAGCTAACTTGACAATCTGTAAGGTATATATGAAAGGTCAAGTTGTGAATTCATGAATATGTAAGAGTGTGGATGCATAAGAGTGCAAATGTATGGATGTAAATGGAATGAGTGAATATTGGATATATGAGTGAATGTTGTGGAAGGATTAGATATTCTTATGGAGCTACAAAGTTGTATTCAATCAGTGAGGATCTAGTGAAGCAGAACAGAGATCTGTATTTAGAAAAGATAAGTTGCATATATTTCAGATCACTTCATTGTTTCTTTCTAATCATTGTAACAGTGATTTAAAATCTCTTAACAGAGTTGGTTTAACAACCATTTTGTAAATCCTCTAACAAGGTGACAATTTAGTTGAATTGTTCTTAAGACCTCCAACCAGGCCACTCCTTACAGGGTGATTAAATCCTCTAACAGGGTCACACCTAACAGTGTGTTTTGTAACCTTTAACAGGGTTGGCTCCTAATAGGGCTCACTTCAGAAGAGTGAAAATTGGTGACTAGTTACTTGGTGGTTTTTCCCATATTGAGTTTCCACGTTAAATTTGGTGTCTCTTGTGTTCATGTTATTTCCTTTATGCATGCATGTTAATCACTTTAAATACTTAATAAGTTAACAGAACATCTATCAAGTTTCAACATTTATTTGTGTGGTTACCGAGTGTCAACAGCAATTATATTTTAAGACATCTAAGGATCTGTGGATTTATTTTTGTGGTAATTGATTCACCCTTCCCCTCTCAGTTACTCCATCTCTATTTCCAACACATGTTTGTTGGAGGACCAACAAAAAGAAAAGTTTGGGGGGGGGGGGGAAGATGAGGCCAATTTAAGGCCTGTTTGGTTCATATTTTTATAGCCTTTTATGGCTAAGACTTGGAAACTTTATGAGTTTTGATGGACTTAATCAGACTACTTATGGTTATACTATTATATATGTGTGCACTTTGACATCTATGAGATTGGATGAATATTATATATATATATATATATATATATATATATATATATATATATATATATATATATATATATATATATATATATATATATATTGTATGGTTACATAGAATAGAATGATGTATCTTTTGTAATACCGCAAAATTGGCTCATTGCCATGATTACCAATTCTGGTCTATTTTAATCAATTCTAAGTCCTATGTCACTAGGCAATTCTAGTTCTGATTATCGCCACTTGACTTAATTGTCAAATGCAGAAAAACTCTAATCTGCATTCGTCATACTCTTTATTTAATTCCTAAAGTATTGACTCATATTAGTCACATTAAACCTATTGATTAAGATTTAATTTAAATTAAAGTATTTATGCTTTAATTAAATTAAATTATCTCCTAAAGCTAATGTACTAGGGAATTAAAAATATTTAATTTAATAACTATGCTTATTTTAATTAATTGAATGTAATTATTCAATTAAATAGAAAAGGCATTAATGAGGTCATATCTCATTTTATTAAATTGAATATCTTTCCCAAATTCTATTTCTCAATTCAAAATGGAAATTCTCAGTTAACTACTTCTCGAAATAGAAGTGACTTTAATCACTTACTCTCACACTAAAGTGAATATGAGTTAACTATTTCTTGCACTCAGGATCTAAGTCAGTTAACTGCATCTGTATTGGGAATCTTCCACTTTGACTGAATCTTGTCTTCAATCCTGACCATCGATTTGAGTTGATCTCAACCATTGATGGATTCTAGGAATTCTATTTAAGAGACTCCTAATTCCTCATTATAGAGGTTGAATTGAATTTGTATCAAATCTCTGCTGAATTGTGCACTCATTAGGTCATTATTCTCATAAGCTTTTCATTATTTAGATTTGATATCATATAGCTTTAATATGCATACATATAGTCTAGTTTATTTTATATGCTATTAGATTAAGTGCATATCTTATCTAGATTATTTGCATCTCATATAGATTTAATTGCATTCTTTAAACCCTTCATTCTAGAATGGTATGGTTGCCTCCATCTTAATTCTGAGGGCATAAATAGGAAAAATCCTTCTAGATGGAAGGCAACAGGTTGACTTGCTAGACCTCTTGGATGAACAATCCTGTGTTCATTCCAAGATGAATCCACATACAAGGACCATGTTGAAGTGTAGGTGAAACAACCAAGGCTAAATTTTCATGTATACATTTCTGGCGCCCATTGTAGGGCTGAGAAAATCATTTTTTTTGGCCTCATCTACATTAATTTCTATCATTTTCATCATTTTGTTATACTGTTCCATATATTTCTCCGAATTTTTGTGCAAGAAATTTCATTTTCAAATGAAGATTTGAGGGTCTTGCATGAATCACTACACTTTCTTGCACGAAAAAGAGCCCTATTGCGCAAGTCTTCATGTGATAGCTCATTTTCTCATGTAGGTCAGTGAAAGATCTCACACAGTCTTGCACAAGATTTTGCACGAAGTTTTGAAACAACAAGGTTAATTTTGTTATTTTTAGCATGTTGTTCATTATCCTTTATCGACGTGTTTTTCTCTAAAGCATTATTGTTCTATTTTTCTAATTTTCTATAGCTTAATGATTGTCTACAAGGTGTTTGACGAAGATTCCTTAGACAAACCATTCAAACATGAACTGACTATTTGTTTGCAAGATGATTCCCAAAGATATGTTTGTCGAAGAAAACATTAAAACCCACAAAACAATGTGTCTTCTTTCCTATTTTATAAACATAGTCTAATTAGGGCTTGTGAACTTCTTAGGGTGAAAGATAGAAGAATAGGGGATTATGCTCTTCACCACTTGGAGGTCATGACCAAGGGTGAATTAGAAACCTAGATGCTTTTGAAAGATGGCATTTTGAGGGAGGCAAGCAAATTAGTGGTTCTCTAGTATGAGTCCTTTTTTATGAAGGGATGATGATTTCCTTTTAGGGAATCAAAATCTTGAGAAAGGACAAGTCGAGATTGATTAAGCTAAGTCGTAATTAACATGTTTTGCATGTTTGGGTGAGGTGATAATGTAGAGGATTATGCTCTTTCCCCTTGAGGGAAATCAAAAACTTAGACCCTAAGATCCAGACCACCAATCCAAGTCAATCCTTTAGAGGGCCTGCCGGAGTGATCCAACCTATAGGAATGACCCAAGTGAGCACACTCCTTTTGCCAGAGATTCCAACTCCCTATAATCAAGATGCCTTGTAGAGAAAAATACACCAAAGCTAGATTAATTTCTTCCCCTTGATTCTTGATATCACTTATCAAGGAGAAGCTTTGTCTGTTGCACTAGCCGACACCAACCACAATCTTGCTAAGCAAGTGTGAGCACTCTCAGATGCTGGCTTGGGCTGCTGGTCTCAACTCTGCTTGTGGAGCCACTGAGAATTAATACAAATAGAAGCCAAGTAAAAACCTCTTAGCTAGAAGCTACCCATTTCACCTCTGAAAGGAAGCATAATCTTTGTGCAAGGAGGGGGAAGAATCTCTCCTGTAGAACTCACCATAGGCATGCTACTAGATATTGGAAGGTGGTATATGCACTTTTCCCTTGCCACAAGGGTGCTCATTCAATGTATACTATTGAGTCCTTTGAATACACTAAAAATACGAGCACCCTCTAGGGGGTGACACAACTGTGTAAGGTGCACGCATGTGCATAAGATGTGGGACAAAGGTTTTACCTTCTCTACCATTTTCTATTTCTAGGGATGAAGTGTGTTTGTTATTGAGTCTTAAACATGTCCAAACTTTCTTAAACAAACTAAAAGTCAAGACTCCCCTGTCCCTCTAAGTTGCTTTACCCTCAGTTGGATTATATTCAACTACTGCTTGCATCCTATGTCTTGTTGAAAACACTTTGTCTTGTTTGAAACCTAACATCACTTTCACAAATTTGGAAATCAACCCTTTAATCTATCTATTATCAGTCAATGAAACATGCAATCTATCTAGAAATGTCAAAAATTGTTGAAAATATCTTTGAAATACAATCCTGTTGTTAGTCTGGTCCTAAATTTTGCGACAATCTTATAATATTTTACACAAGAAGTCACATCTTCATGCAAGCTTATCTAGATCCTCATGCGAGAATTTCCATAGATCCATGTGAGATCTTGTTGTTGTCTTTTGCCAAACTGGTCATTTCTTCACGCTGCCTAGAGCACATCCTCACACGAGTTTATATTGTTGTTCTGAGATTTTGCATCCCCCAGTGTACTTTCTTGTGCATCTCCCAAAGGATCTTCATGTGAGACATTGTGTTAAAACTATCAAATCAACTTATTTGAGCAATCCTTGATCTATTTACAGTCTATTTTCTACATTGAGTTGTCTCTTCTCTATCTATAAATAGTGGCATTATGCTTAGTTGAAGATTTGTGATCTGTACTTTGACTAGTCTCATCTTTTAGTTGTCTTGATTCTCATTCTTTAGTGTTTTTCATACTCCACATTATGAAAGTTATAATCTTTGGATTTTCTAGCCCTCAAATCAGACTATTCGTGCCTTAGTATACATCACTCTTATCTTTTCACATTGAGACTAAGTTCTAGTGCGATCCTTGTCCAAGTTTTTGCTTCTTGTCCTCGTCTATGATTATCGGAAGCTACTTCCTCTTAGACTTAGGTGACGTCATGCTAGGGGTCATAATTGTAGCAAAGGTCACCTTCCTTTTGTTACACGATCTTCATCCAGTTCATCTAGTGAGGCATCTTCACAATCTCCCTCACCCATCAGCTCACTTCGAGTCCAGCGAACATTCTCCATAGACTTGTGACAAACCAGAAACCCTTTATATCAAGAGGATCCTAAGACTAGTAAAGGTTCCGTATCTTTGAACAAAATGCTTGACTTTCTTTTCAAATGACCTTTCCAATCACAACATACTAAAACTAAACATATTCCTACAAGGACTGATTACGAACTTGAACATGGTAGTCACAATAGACATCAAGAAACACCTAGGAATGACAAAGAGAAAGACCATGACATAGATGAGGAATAGGAAGAGGTGGAAATATTTCCTAAAGACATAGCAAAGCATCAAAAAGATAAACACTTTCAAAAGGTCATGGAAATTCTACTCAACAAAGAGAAAGACAAGTACTTTCTCAAGCTTGCCCAAGAGGGAGCTAAGCTACCGTCTCATTTCAATGTGGAAACCATCATCACGAATGAAGAGGAAACAAAAACCTCTAGACTCCAAAAGAAATTGAAAATCATGCAAGACCAACTAGCTCAAATGATGCATGAGAAAGACAAACTTGCTAAAACATACACCTTAGACGCTCTTTGTCCATTTCCATTTGACAAGAGCATAGACATGCCTCCTTTCCCAAGAGAAGTAGAACTACCTAACTATGAAAAATACTTTGGAACCATCGATCCCCAAGATAACTTGCAAGAATTTGGTGCCTTGTCTATGGAATTTATGTATAACTAGACATATCTCATGTATTTATTCCCTAGAAGTCTAGGTGGTTAGGCTTTGGAGTGGTTCTCACACCTGCCTCCTAGTATCAAGACATTTAATGAAATTGCCAACTTGTTTGTCTAATAGTATTCTCATAGCATTCAACACACTATCAATATTCAAGATCTATGTAACCTTAAGTAGAAAGTTGGGGAGCCCTTCCTCACATTCCTTTAGAGGTGGAGACAAATTTACACTAAATATTCACTCAAGATTCCAGAATTGGAGAAGCTTGACATCTTCACTGATAATCTCCTACCTAATTTTGGGTATAGAGTTTAACTTCAAGGTCCATGTACCTTTGAAGACATGATCACATAGGCCATTTTCATAGAGGTATTTATGGTCAAGAAGGGTGAACTTACTCTTTAGAAAGACACAAAATAGGGTTCCACATCCAACAAGGACAAAACTAAGTATGTCAACAAGAACTGAGAAATTGTACATGATGGGGTTGTTGACAACGTCACTCCTAAACCTGCTAAGGAAACCTTCAAGCTCACAGATGGCCTCAATGCGGCCAAAAATGCTGCGAAGCCTCCTCATGACAACACAATGTCTAGGAACAAACTGAGAAACTCATGGGCTACACATCCTAAATGAGAAGATACACCTCTAGGTGAACCTTTGGATGTGGTTTACAAAACCTTATTGCAAAACAAGCTTATTTCACCATTGGACAATTCTCACCCTTATAATCTGTGGTCACGCCCACCATGGTGTAGTGAGACCGCATATTGTGAGTACCACCAAAATAAGGGGCACAAAATTAACAACTACATAAACTTACGCCACAAAGTCTAGGACATGATTGATGCTGGTGACATTTTGGTAGATGGACATAACAAGAACTTAGATCACAAGGCATTCAAAGAGCCCTTCCCAGCTTATGAAAAAGGAGAGAGTTTGAAACCAAAACCTAACAAAAAGGTCAACTATATTTATTCTAGAAATAATGATGAGATAGTCAATATGGTTGAACCTGTGGATTTTGAATACTGTGGCATCATAACCATCAAGGGCAAGCAAGATCATGATAAACCCAAGACACCATTTGTCTTGAGGGGCCCTACTTCCAACACATCAGATAATGGACCTTCACAAAATTGTGCTAATACTATCATGTGCTCTTGCACCAAGTTGGTGCTCAAAGGCCCTCCACCTTCTACTCGTAATCCTGAACAACATAAAGACAAAAACCTTGCTAGTCCATTTGGTAAAGGTACAAAAATTGAAATGAATTTAGTAGCTACTAGTTATAGTGTTCTCTATCAGTTGAAATGAACTAATGCTCAAATATCCATTCTTGATCTGCTTAAACTACTCACAGGTAGTCTCTAGACAAAGCCCTCACTGAAGGAAACATTCCTCAAGATCTTGATCTTGAGTGATTTCAATCTATGGTAGGTCACCTAACCTCACCTTATTTTATGTCCTTATCTAAGGAGGATGATAACTCACTAAGTCACTGACACAATAAACCTTTACACATTGAGGTCATGATACATCAGATATGTATTCGTTGGGTACTCATTGATAATGGCACTGGGCTGAACATTGTCTCTACTTCTTTGCTTAGAAAATTGAATTATTTTGAGGACTCTATTGATCCCTGATGCAAGATCAATATCAAAGCGTATGACAGAGTTGAATGAAAGTATTTAGGTCTTGTGGTCTTACCCATTCATGTTGGTCCTATAGAAAGGGATGTCACTTGTCAAGTGCTCAACATTCCCTTGGCTTATAATATTTTTCTCGGATGGTCATGGATACATGAAATGTGCACTATGCCATCCACATACCACCAATGCGTCAAATTCCCATTTCATGGCTTCGAGGTCACTATTCCTACCACTACTAGCTATACCTATAATATGCTCAAAGCTACTCAAAATTTTGTCCTCGCTAATAGGGAATCCATTGATTATCATGACAATAAGCTGAAGCAAATTGAGCAGTCATTCAAGATGAAAGAAACTAGCATGGGAGAGTACCATATTGAGCTAGTCTTGTCATTAACATCTCTTCTAGAGTCTCCTCATTATTATGGGAGACCCTCAGAGGCAAAGAAGCCGTTTGTACTAATGCCTCAAACCAAGTATAATGACACTTTTGTCAAAGTTATAGTTCCCCTATAGGATGAAAGTGAAAATAGATCCATTGTTGCATGAATTTATAGAGAATAGACTCTAATAGCCTTAATAGAGAAAGATTGAGAGATCACTTCTGAGAAATATGGGCCTGGTCTTAGACTCATAAAATATTTTGGCTACAAGGGAAATGGCCCTATTGGGTGCAATAATAATAGCCTAATTGATCCTATCAAGGAAATAGCTCGAAGAAACAACGATTCAATTGGCCTAGGCTTTAAGAAGGTTCCCTTTCATTTGGGAGCTAACAAATTCATACTAGAACCTAAGAGTTCATTTAGAAATGAGTCACAAACTAAGTCCGACACTCAGGATAATAAATCTAATGATGAGGATCCTTATCCTTATCCTATTCCTCACGATTTGGCTAAATTCTTTGCTGAGCCAAATGACATTGTGCCATGTGTCAACACTATGGATGATACTAGTGATTATTTTGAGGATAATACTAATCAACCCAAAGCTCATTTAGAAAAGGGAGAGTCTAGTCAGTCATTGCATATTGAATACTTGTGTAAGAACCCAGATGATGAAGGCGATTATGTCCCTATCACTATTGGAGAATTCTATAGCCTCTCACCATGTAGCACTGATTCTAAGGATTATGAGGTTGACTCTCTTTTAGAAGTGACTACTGATAAAGATATTGACCAAGTTCATGTCTATGAAAACCAAATCAAAGTGGGTGAAACATCTATGGTTAGGTTAGATGGGTTTGATCCAACTAGTGTCCTTAAGTTATCAGTTCCTGATGTTAGTACTCAAAGACATTCGAACACACCTGTGGATGAAGTCATTGTAGGTCTTGAATTGCTGGTCCAAGAATTTAATGACTATACTGTGAACACAATTGAACCCATCACTGCTCTTTCACTCACACATCTTGAGCTTATAGACTATAACCCTAATGCATCTAGTGAAGTCCCCACGTTCTAGAATGACTACGCTCTTGCCTGCTACCTAAACACTGTCAAACCTATAATGTCTTCCACTAGTGAGCAGTGTGTTAACATGATTTAAGTTGACATCAAATATCTCAGTCATATAATTGAAAAGAAAAAATGCAAAAGGTCCGATGGTGAAAACCACATTGTGGCAATATGAGAACCCAAAAAAGTAAAAAAAAATCCATATCCAAGGGTGAAAACCTCTCTGAGGTGCCCACAGATGAGATATTTGATGCACTTCCAAGTCACTTTCAAGAGAGATCATTAGTGTTGATAGAGTTGACACAACCAATCAACTTGGGTATAGAAGAACATCCTCATATGATACATCTGGCACAATCACTGTCTCCTAAAGAAAGAGAGGAATTCATTGCCTTCTTCTGAGAGAAGAAGATAAATTTCACTTAGACATATTCTAACATGCCAGGATTAGATCTTGATCTTATCATGCATCATTTGTCCATTATGCTAGGCATTAAACTAGTTAAATAGAAACTTCAAAAAATGCATCCTCATGTTGCATTGCTCATCAAAGTGAAACTAGAGAAACTTCTGAAAGCAAGATTCATCCATCCCATTGATTATGCCAAATGGATATCCAACATTGTCCCAATATCCAAGCATGATAAATCTATCAGAGTTTGTACTAACTTTTCTAATCTCAACTTGGCATGTCCTAAGGATGACTTTCCACTTCCCAACATTGAAATGATATTGGAGATGACAACAGGCTATGAGATGTACTCACTCATGGATGGGTTTTCTAGTTATAATCAGATAAAAATTGCACCAGAAGATTAGGAGAAGACTACTTTTACATATGCATGGGGAACCTTCTACTCGAACGTAATGCCATTTGGCTTGAAAAATGCTAGTGCAACTTATCAGAGAGCAGTAACTACAATTTTCCATGACATGATGCATAAGACCATGGAGGATTATGTGGATGATACCTTGGTCAAAAGTGAAAAATGTAATGCTCATCTGCAAGATTTAGGACCTATCCTAGATTGCATGAAAAAATTCAGTCTTTGGCTCAATCCTAAGAAATGTGCATTTGGTGTCACATCAGGAAAGTTGCTAGGATACATCATTTCTGCAAAAGGAATTGAGGTGGATTCGAAGAAAGTTCAAGCAATTATGGATATGCCTCCACCTCGAAACATCAGCTAGATGAGAGGTCTACAAGGAAGACTCCAATCCATTCATAGGTTTATCTCATAATTGGTGGATATATCACAGCCCTTCACAAAGACTTTACATAAGGGTGTCAAATTCAATTGGAGTCAAGATTATGAGCAAAGCTTAACACAGATCAAACAATATCTTGCCAATCCACCAATCATGATGCCTCCCATCTATGGGAAGCCTTTGATCTTGTACATTTGAACAACCAAAATATCTCTAGGAATCTTATTAGCTCAAGAGGAAAATGACAACAAGGAGAGAGTTATTTACTACTTAAGTCATACACTGATCTCTTATGAGAGAAACTATAGCATCATTGAGAAATCTTGCTTGGAAATTGTCTCTGCTTCCCAAAGGTTGAGACACTACATGCTTGCCCAAAGTATGCAACTAGTAGCTAAAATAGATCCACTCAAATACTTGCTCAATAAGGCAGCTCTCACAGGATTATTGGCTAAGTGGGTTATGATACTCAGTGAGTTTGACATTCACTATGTTGAATGAAAGGCTATCAAGGGACATGCAATTGCATATTAGCTAGCAGATGCACCTATGCAGAGTCTCCTACCAATGAACATTGATTTCCCTGATGAGTCAATTCTGACACTCACACACCAAATATGGGTCATGTTCTTTGATGGGTCCTTCACACAACAGGGATCTGGTGCTGGATTACTCTTTATAACACCATAGAGATATTCATTTCCCAAAGCATACAAGATTCTATTTCCTTTTACAAACAACATCACTGCATACGAGTCTTTGATCAATGGCATGAAGATCACAATTGAATCTAGAGTGGATCAGTTAGATATCTTTGGAGACTCTTAGCTTATAATCAACTAGGTTAATGATGTGTATCAAAAAAAGGATGAGAAATTGATCCCTTACAAATGCATGTTTGATGATCTAAAGAAGTATTTTGTGTACATCACCTTCCAACAAATTCCTCGAGCAAATAATAAAGTAGCTGATGCTATGGCTACTTTGGTCTCCTTGCTATAGATGGCTAAAAATGATCTTCAACATGAGTTCTTGGTGGAAGCATTACGCTACCCAGCCTATGACACCCCTGATTCTAGGATGATCTATTATATTGTAGGACAAGACTCATCTCACTACCATCACATCTATTCCTACCCCCATAACCAAACCATTCTAAAAGGTTTGAACTAGAATGAGAAATGTTACCTAATTTGTAATGCTTTACAGTATGTCATTATTGTTGACAATCTATTTAGGAGAGATCTTGACAGAACACTCCTTAGGTGTTTAGAACCCAAAGAATCCAAATGTACATTAATTGGTTTTTAGGAGGGTATTTCTAGATCCCACTCAAATGGCTTGACACTACCTCAGAAACTCATTAGAGCTGGTTACTATTGGCCTAAAATGGAGCAAGAAGCTATCAAGTATGCTAAATCCTGCAAGCAGTGCTAGCTCCATGGGAATCTAATCCATGCTCCATCTAGGGAGCTAATTCCATCTACTACAATGTGGCCATTTCAAAAATGGGCCTTCGACTTGGTGGATTAGATTCACCCAACCTCTTCTAATGGACATAAGGTCATTATCATAGCTAGAGACTACTTCACAAAGTGGGTAGAGGTAGTACTTCTTGCAATAGAAAATGGAAAAATTGTAGCTCTTTTTATCACAAGCTACATCATCTGTAGGTATGGTGTACCATCCTCAATCATTATTGACAATGGAGGATAGCTCAAAAATAAAGACCTCAAGGAACTATGCAAGTGATTCAGAATCACACAAGATTGGTCTTCTATTTATTACCCCTAGGGTAATGGCCAGGCTGAGGATACTTCATCACATAGTCAGAAAATATGGGAGAGACTAGTACCTCCAAATTAATCCAGCCTTGTGGGCATATATGACAAGCATCAGGACTCCAATGGGTATGATGCCCTTTGCTTTGGTTTATGGAGCAGATGTTGTGCTTCTAATTGAGGTCAAGATTGCTACCTTGAGAGTCTCTATGAAAGGCCTTATTATTGATGAAGATTATAGGATAGCTTGGCTTCAAGAGCTAGTGCTACTAGATGAAAGTTGACAAGTGGCGTGTAATCATCTGTGAGCTTATCAGTAGCGAATATCAAGAAGCTACAATCAAAAAGCTAGGCCATGTGACTTTCCAATTGGGTGATCTCATCCTGAGAGAGAACCCTAATAATCAACAATAATGAATCCAAAAAGGGAACTTTGAACCAAACTAGCTTGGTCCTTACATCATCATTATAGTGTATTGATTTGGTGCTTACCAACTTTCTACAGTTGAGGGAGAGGTGCTCAAGGAACCTGTTAACACTCTCCACCTAAAATGGTTTTACAGCTGATCTAATCTCATAAGCTCTTTGTACATATCTAAATGTCCTAAAAAAATCCTTAAAATTAGAAAAAGTCCTGAAAAAAATTGTCACCATGGTGAAAACCTAACAATAGGCACCTTGGTAATACCCAAAAAATACAAAAAATGAAAAAATGAAAAAAGTACAAAAAAATTGAAAAACAAGAAAAGTGCCATTGGTGAAAACCTAGAAACAGGCATCATGGTAGCAAAAAATTGAAAGCTCTGCAAAGAAGGTGAAAACCTAGTAAACAGGTGCCTCTTGTTCCTAATGCTCCATCTTGCTGTGCATCTTCTAGATTCCTATACAGTTGCTTTCCTACTTTAGTTTTTTGCTTTTGCTCATGTATTGATGGATTGAGTCTTTACGGCTTGGAGCACTACTACCCAGTATCTTAGAATCTCTTTCACAACAGTCACTAGTCATTTTGGTTGTGTCTACCTACTATTTCTAGTGTCACTTTTTATCAAGATTCTCGTAATAGAATCTCTTTTGCAGCAGTCACCAGTCATTTTGGCTGTGTCTGCCTACTGTCGCCAATGTCACTTTTTGTCAAGATTGCCCTCATAGAATCTCTTTTATGATAGTCACTAGTCATTATAGCTATGTCTTCCTATTGTCACCAGTGTCACTTTTTGTCAAGATTCTCCTCATAGAATCTCTTTTGCAATAGTCACCAATTGTTTCAGTTGTGTCTGCCTACTGTTGCTCGAGTCACATTTCAAGATTCCTTTATGGAAGATCTCTCTTGCGTCAGTCACCAGTCATTCTGGCTGTGTCTATCTACTATTGCTCAATCCTCTTTACGTTCTTCATCATGAAGATTCCTCTTTGACCTCAGTCACCAATTGTTCTGACTGCGTCTACCTACTATTGTCACCCTATTGAAGAGGATTTTTTCATCCATGTTTTGGATACTGACACTTGACATCAATCCCATGAAAAATGTTGAACTCAGAATGACATACTTGTCTGGATATGCTAAGAATTTTCCTTTTTTTTTTTCTTTTGCTTTCATCATGGTCTTTTCTTTATTTTCTATTTGAAGTTTAGTTCTAATGAGTTGACATATTCCTATAAGAGGGGTGTCCACTATAAGGGCCTCCATCTCGTATTGGATGGCTGGGTGTACCTTAACTCCTTTTATACAAATATGTCAATAATGTTGGTTCTTCTCCCTGTCTATTGGAGTGAACTCTTCATGCTATAGTACATACTAATACTCATCCTGTTAAGTAAATGTATGGGTCACTGCGAGTATATTTAGCACACTTCTATCTTAGGTTACAAATGCAAAGGTCATTGTAGATAGAATAAATACTAAGTACTTAGCATAAGATGGATCTCTTGTGTATTTTGTGTTTTTGCCATGCAAGCAACATTTTGGTCATCCTAGCGTTTATGCTCTGATGCTTATGTTAACTTGCTACAATAAAAGGGACAAATATTCTGGTCATTCTAGCGTCTTGTGCTTCGAATGCTTACATTTAATCCTAAAAAACTTATAACATATGTCCTATTCATATTCCCATGATTGCAATGTTAGTGGGAATTGTATGACATATAGGATTTCATCTTGTGCTTAGTGATGATAAATTATCGAGGCTTGGTAACCAAACCTAGGGTTGCATTTAGCATAGTCTTGCATTGCATACTTCACTTACATAAGCACATGATTCAATTGCAACTTTATTTCCATCCTTCGTGATGGGGGATTGTGGATCTCTTCAAACATATCAGGATTCTCCATGGCTACACAAGCATTTGGTTCTTTAGTTCATATCCACATACTCCTTGATGGGATACCTATCACTGTCAAGAAAAAAACATACAACACTTCATGAGATGTCAGTTCATTTCAATATGCATTACATCCATACACTCATATCATTTACATTACACAATCAAATCACATCACATTTTGCATCTCATAATTATCACATAAACATCTCATGTACATCAACGTAAAAATAAAGACATTGACAATGACATGTACACAATGCTACTCAGCTCAAAATCTCATATATATATATATATATATATATATATATATATATATATATATATATATATATATATATATATATATATATATATATATATATATATATATATATATATATATATATATCGACGACTATGTCTGTACAAAAAAAAGAGTGCTACTCAAGCATTATCAATCAACAATGGCACAAAATGGTGTTGACGCACCAATCAATACATAGCCAAAATCAAAATTAGAGGTAAGATCATCATATGTCTAACTCTGGCCTGCACCATCACCTCCTGACAGAGGAGGAGGAGGACGTGGCATATTTGGTCTAGCTAGTGAGCATGCACCTCTAGAGTCTTGTGCATACTATGAGAAGTGAGGCACCTGCTAAGCCTCATCAGGCACTACTATAGAGTTTGCTACAAAGTAATAGGCCGCTTGGGCCATCTATAGTCTCATCTCATCCTGTAGCATCTCTGCCCTCTTCTAGGTAGCCTACACTCGCTCTCATAATCTCTAGATCTCATAATCCCACTTGACAATCCATGCATCTCTTACTACCACCTATATTTGTAGCTCTCCAATCTATCGAGAGGCTTGGCAGATCCACTCTCTGTGTCTCTATAGTGCATCTTGAGGTCCTATAGTAGGTTGCTCCTACATCTCCTCATCCAACATCTCAGGTGCCTGCTTTGTGGGTGCCTGCTCCTCCACCCTTGGCCTCTGTTGCCAGCTCTACTCCCCACTGCTACCACCTACACCTGTATCTGACCCCATCTAACATGGGAGAATATGCACCTATCTCACCCTCTGTCACACTTGTAGTACCTATTGCTGGGGTACCTGCTACTAGGGTGGTTGCTATTGTGGTGCCTACTGAGGAGCCTATGTTGCTATCCCTAAGGGATCTGTGAAGCATGGGATGGGGTGGCTAATGAAATATGCCTAATATGCCAGTGTCACCCTTGCATCTGATACATCGGGGAGGTAATCCCACTGTGCCACAACTAGGTTATGCACATCAATCATGGATGACCCAAGATCTAACCTCTCTTGCCATCCTCATGTCAGGTCCCAGGCTACTCTCGCATAGGCACAATACTCCTATGATACATCCTACTATCGGCCATATTGTCTCCACACCTGCGTGATAGGAAACCTCTCAATAATCTATGTGGTCCTGCTCACTAGTGGCTACGAAGAGAACATATAGCTTAGCTCCCTAGGAGTGTCATCCTAATCCTTAGTCTCTTTCCAGGGCCACCATATGACGAAGACTAGGTCATCTAGATAGGTCCTTCAATGCTTTGTCTTACCTAGGCCTACCTGAGTAATCTACCCCCTGTATCTACATATGTATGGCTCCATAGGCTCGTGGGCATCCTAAAAAATGGGCCTCATCATGGGCAGATGATCCCATGCCCAAATCTATAAAACATATACTCTGACGGCCATGCTCTTTTGCTCATGATAAACAATCTCATGCATCTCATAAAACATATGGGTGAGCATGCACTAGCCCCATCCAAATCACTCAAGTGAGTTGAGCATCTTCTATAGCATGATCCCCCATCCACACTCTAGCCCGTGCTATCCTCTATTTGGGATCAGGAAGCAACTAATGAATATAGCCAAAATTGAAGCCAAACTATGTGTCTTGCTATATGTATGGACTGACTCTTCCCAGGTGATGGCTTGTTCTATCGCCAACTCTCTCTAAAATATAGCTCTCAATGCCTTTATCCCTACTTAGGGAACTGTATTATAAACTACCCTTGGTCCATAGAAGGGTATGCATAGGATGCTATATATGTCTTGTGGAGTGACTTTCATCTCTCCTTGGGGCAAGTGGAATGTGTTCATTTTTGAATGGAAATGCTCCACCAAATTTGTCAGTAGGCTGTGATTCACCAGCACTGCTAGGATTCAACATAGAGAGGTAAGACCCAATCTGTCTATGTGGGCCATATTTGCATCATCTAGGCTTCACAATAGGGCTTCATATGGTAGATAATGAGACCTAAATGAAACAACATCGAAGACCTCTTGCACACACAAACAATAATTTGCAAACAATTATTCCTCACTCGAAAAGTCAAAATGATGAAATGAAAGAAAATTCAAAGCTAAAATATCAAAAAATGCAAGTTTTAATTCATATGTTGTGCCTAATTTTTGTGCAAGACTGTATTTCCTCGTGTGAGAATTCATTTCTTTGCATAAGATAATGCATCTTTGCCTGAGTAATCAAGTCCTCGTACAAAGAAACATGATCTCGCACAAGAGGCGACGACAATATGAGTGAAGTTCACCCAATTTCTCATGCATCTCGCATGAGAAGTGGATATTTTCCATGTGAGATTTCCCACCAGAGTACGCAAAGAAACATCGAGTTGGTGGATCTTCGCACGAGAAAAGATTGGCTACATGTGAGAAAGGATAGTCTCATGTAAAAATTGATTGATGACCTCCTAAAACATGCTAAAATGTGCTAAAAACTACCTCAAAATGCATGAAAAATTAAATGCAAAGCTAGGTTGTCGACCACTCACCAAAGGTTTGTAGTCTGTTGGCTAGTTGTGTTGTTGGGAGTGCTCAAAATGATGAAATCTCATGTTGACTGCCATCTTCCTTTCAAAGCTCCTATTCACTAAAGACAAAATGCACAAATGATTTGAAAATGAATCCTTGGGCCCTTATATAGGTTTTGACCTAATTTTTCAAAGTGCTTCTATTTGCGCAAAAATCACCCCTTGGCTTATTTGACTATTCTGAATCCATTTTCGAGATCGAATTTGAAATCTGACACACTTAAGTGGCTCAAAAATGTGTTTTAAAATTTTGGGACCAACACAATCGAACGCTTGTGTAGTCCACATTTTTCTAATACTTTGTGATTCTTGGAATCTTTTCAAGTCAAAATTCTCCATGCTTTCAAAATTTAATTTGGAAAAGTCAATGCAAGTCAACTATGCTCAATTATGGTCCACTCTTGGTCAAACTTGGTCTTTTGGACCTCGAAATAATGTTGAATTGACTTTGAATTTTCTTCTGATCATTCTGATCTCTTCTACACTTTGCTACATCTCGTATTTCTTCTACATCTCTCAACATAATGCTTTATATCATATTTTTGGTGTGTCATCTTTCGATTTCCCTCCTGAGGGGGTAGGATGAGTACATCATTGAACTTGAATTTCAAATCAATCTGAATCTTTATTGCTTGAGGCATTTTGTTCCCATCTTATGTCCTCATCACTCGGGACATCTCATCACTTGAGGCATCTTATTCCCCTCTTTTCTAGCATCTTTTTCATCTATCACATCTTATAAAGAGTTCTATGGATAGGTTTCAGGATAATCTAAACCTTGACTGCTGAGAATCAAGCCTTGTTTTGGGGATGATTTTATGACTCATAGTTTTATCTTGCTATCTTTTATTGATTCAGGTTTCTAGGTATTCTATTTGGATCCTTAAAGATTAAGCTCTATTCTGGAGATAATCTTTTAAATGCTATCAATTTCAAGTATTTGGGTGTTCTATCTAGATACTTAAAGATTAAGCTCCATTCTAGAGATAAACTTTTAAATGCTATTAATTTCAAGTATCTAGATGTTCTATCTGGATCCTTAAAGGTTAAACTCCATTCTGGAGATAATCTTTTAAATGCTATCAATCTCAGGTATCTAGGTGTTCTATCTGGATCCTTAAAGATTAAGCTTCGTTCTGGAGATAATCTTTTAAATGCTACCAATTTTGGGTATCTAGATGTTCTACTTGGATCCTTAAAGGTTAAACTTTGTTTTGAAGAAAACCTTTAAAATGCTAGTCAGTTCGAGTATCTAGGTGTTCTACTTGGATTCCTTGGGATTAAGCTTCATTCTGGAGATGGTTGTTAAAAGCTTATCGGTAGGTCTCTATGACATCAACTTCAGAACCAATCTTATTTCCTGATCTGTGCATCACACTTTCTGATTTTCTTTGAATCAAACATGCTACTCGCATATTCATTCAAAGAGGGGCAAAATGTAATACCCCAAAATTGGCTCATTGCCATGATTACCAATTCTGGTCTATTTTAATCTACATTCATCATACTCTTTATTAAATTCCTAAAGTATTGACTCATATTAGTTGCATTAAAGCTATTTATTAAGATTTAATTTAAGTTAAAGTATTTATGCTTTAATTAAATTAAATTATCTCCTAAAGCTAATGTAATAAGGAATTAAAAATATTTAAATTAATAACTATGCTTATTTTAATTAATTGAATGTAATTATTCAATTAAATAGATAAGGCATTTATGAGGTCATATCTCATTTTATTAAATTGAATATCTTTCCCAAATTTTATTTCTTAGCTCAAAATGGAAATTCTCAGTTAACTACTTCTTGAATTAGAAGTGACTTAAATCACTTACTCTTACACTAAAGTGAATTTGAGTTAACTACTTCTTGCACTCAGGATTTGAGTCAGTTAACTGCATCTGTATTGGAAATCTTCCACTTTGACAGAATCTTGGCTTCAATCCTGACCGTCGATTTGAGTTGATCTCAACTATTGATTGATTCCAATAATTCTATTTAAGAGACTTCTAATTCCTCATTACAAAGGTTGAATTGAATTTGTATCGAATCTCTGCTGAATTGTGCACTCATTAGGTCATTATTCTCATAAGCTTTTCATTATTTAGATTTGATATCATATAGCTTTAATATGCATACATATAGTCTAGTTTATTTTATATGCTATTAGATTAAATGAATATCTCATCGAGATTACTTGCATCTCATATAGATTTAATTGCATTCTTTAAACCCTTCATTCTAGAATGGTCTGGTTGCCTACATCTCAATTCTGAAAGCATCAACAGGAAAAATATTTCTAGATAGAAGGAAGAACCTTTTGGATGAACAATCTCGTGTTCATTCCAGGATGAATCCACATACAAGGACCATGTTGAAGTGTAGGTGAAATAATCGAGGCTACATTTTCATGTATACATCTTTCTATTTTGCATTGATTGGGTAATTCTTCCTATAGCCATGTGATAAGAGCAAAGATAATATGAGAAAACTTATTATGAATTTAATCTTGGATATGTATTACTATTTTTTCATGTGCACACTAATCATTTGGAGGGAAATAGAGAGTCAACAATGGAAGAAGAAGTCAACATTAGAAGAGAAAGTGTTGATAAGAAAATGGATGACTAGAGTCAAAGTAGTTATCAATCATTATGGAGTATATCTAGAAGCCACAAACCCCTAAGTTCATGTACAAATTGAGTGCAACCTATTCCTATATTAAATGGTTTTGTTTTGTATCTTCAACATTGTCATATCCATAATGTTGAAGGATCCTAGATTTAGAGAGTTCTATTTTATGTTGATGTTATAAATAAGCTAGAGTTTAGATTCCTGAGTTAGTTTTATTTATGGAAAACTCTCTTGTAATCCAATAGTAGTGATAAATGCAATTTTGTTGCTACAATATGTACTTATGTGTTTCTTGTGAATGAAATAATATTTATAGTTTTTAATGTCTGAGTTATTATTCGTTCATTCTTTTATGTGGGCCCACATGGGAGATAAACCTAGTTCATAGCTAGGTAGGAATTAGTCTTCTATTTTCATAGAATAGAAGCATTTCAAAACTCTGTTGCTCTTGCAGCCATATGGTAACATAATTGTTGGTTGTCTCCTGCAACATAAGTAAATAGTTTGGTTTCATGCTTGTAGCATTATTTTTGAATGCTAGCTTAGGTTTCTTGTTCATTCCCTAGCTTAGTATTTCTTTCAGCATTTCTGTTGCATAGTTACAATGACATATCGGATGAATTAGAGCATATACTTTGTGGGCTTCATTTCAAGTTTACGTCCTTGGTCGATAATTGAAATATTTTAGTGTGTTATTTTAGTACACTACTTAGCATTGTTGAGATGCAGAGTCATTGTAAGGAGGATGTCTAAACCTTAGTTACAGAGCCATTATACTGACCAACCAATCCATAAGCTAGAAGTCAAAAATCAACATGAGTTACATCTATAGCACCATAAAAGTTTGAGCATCCTTGTTTTTTTGGTAAAATCCATGCTTGACAATTTCAAGTGCAGAATGATCACTTGGCCATTGTATAAAGATTCAAAAATGACATGTACAACATTAATGAACTTTGTGATGACCCTTGATAAGATTCACACTTCAATTGCTTCTAATTCCCAATTCAAGGTTTGGAGTGGATTCTTGCAAATATTGGGGGTAACTTATAAATTTTATTAAGATTCTAATTTGAAAGATGTAAGGCTCATTCTAAAACATGAGTCATGTGATTGAATGCTATATAAAGAAAGTGACAATTCCATGTAAAATGAAGTGTACTTATTCATTAATGGTAATTTTATACTCTCAACATCCTTCCTAGTTGTTTCATTTCTTCTTATTAAAAAATATATTTTCCCCACTTAATACCCTTAATAGTCACCACTTATCTCCCTTATCAATGATCTTGGACACTACCTTATCTTTTTATTATCTATGATAGTATTTATACATAAAGGTGGCAACAACTCTCTCTTAATAATTTTTTTCTTTTTCTTTTTACCTAATTAGGCATCCTATTTTTTTAATTTGCTTTGGTCCTTATACATTATTTGTTATGTATATTTTCTTAATTCTAATTTATTTTTCCCAACTCTCGTGTCTCTCTTCCTAAACATGATGCTCATTTTTATATAGTGGGTGAAACAACACTATTATCACACATGGGCCCCAACCAAATGGGTGGCACCCATCCATATTATTACTATTTGAATTATTTTTAAATGTAATGATCAAGGAGTGGGTTAGAATATTATTATATATGGATAGTAGTTTATAGTACAATGGAATCATACCTCTTATAGGATAATAATTTAAATGTCTCTAACAGTCCTTAGTCAATTTAAATTATATACTTATGTTGTTGATGGTCCTTAGTTTACAATAATATAATAAATTATATTATTATGGATTATATATGGAATCTATTTACTTGAATATTTTCTTAGTTTTAATTTTACTATTATTGCATATCAAGAAAATTAACATTGAGAAAGTTTAGTATATAAGTGTAACTACCTGGTATAACTAAAAAGCATGAAAAAATACCCCACACATATTACAAAGTATCAGGCATAGTTGTTGGAAATGTAAAGGAGTAACTGAGAGGGGAGGGGTGAATTGGTTACCACAACAACATATCCAAGTCCCTTAAGATGTCAACACAACTTTAAAACAAATCTTTGTTGTAACTTAGTTAATACTGAAAATATTATTGTTGCTCAGTTAACACTAAAAATATTAGCGTCACTCAATTAACATTGAATATCTAGATCTTAAGATATTAGATGTGATTAACCTTAATTAAATTAGTTGCAAAAACATAAAGGAAATAACAAAAACACATGAGACACCAAGATTTAACGTGGAAACCCAATTTGGGAAAACCACCAATTACAACTAGTTATTATTTTTCAATCTTTTGAAGGGAGCCCTATTAGGATCCAACCCTGTTAAAGATTACAAAAAAAACACTATTAGGTGTGAACCTATTAAAGGATTCAATTCACTATGTTAGGAGTGGCCTTGTCAGAGGTATTCAGACACTTCAATCTAGAAATTCCATCTTGTTAGAGGATTTGGAAAATAGCTATTAGGCTAACTCTGTTAGGAGATTTGATTCACTTCTACAATTATTAGAGAGTAACAATAACTTGACCCAATTGCTGATGCAACTGAATTTTCTAATTTAGATCTCAGTTCTAGCTTGATTACTTGATCCCACTTGATCAGAATGTTCTTTACAACTTGGTTAACTTGTATATTCTATCTTCTTGGCAAAATCCTTCCAATTTCCTTCCTTAAATTCATCTTCTTTAACTCCATGCTTCACACTCTTCAATCCTCAACTTGACCTTATACTTATATGATTTTACTTGTCAAGATAGCTTGAATACACTTTCAATCAATCGAATATCATCCCTTAAGTCGGCTAACATTAACCAAACTTAATATGCTATCACTTGGCTAATACATAATTGAGTACTGAACCAACTCAGAGAAACACTTCGTTAATCGACCCAACTCAATCAATACTAATTCTGGACTTACTTTCCTTTGGTAGCTAAGTGAACTTGGTCAACACAAGATCCATTCCAACTTTCCTTTTGTAACCTAGTAAACTGGGTTTGTTGGTGTTTGAAAATGTTGGAGGGTTTTCAATTATCCCAATGAGAATATGACACATCTAGGGGCAACTAACTCTGATATTCAACATGCCATTTTAGACCCCAGGCCAACTATAAGGCTTGACCCTTCTTCTACTTTAGGCTCTGCTAAACCTAGGCGGGTGGACCTCAGATTCAATGATACCATACCAGTCCAAAAACATATCCTTGAATCTATTAAGCAGATTTTACCCTTATTTCTCCTAATAACTCATGAAATAACATCAATCTACAATAGCTAAATGCAGATCTATGAATCTCAAAAGCTAAGTGAGGGTATTACATTTAGGTCATTCAACATGAAAGGGTAAAACATGTTTGATTAATAATGTTGAATTCAACAAACCCTCAGATATGTAGCAATAATGCCTAATGATCCTATAACCCATTAGTGCCTTAACCATTGGGTGAATCCATGAATCACAAACATACATATGGATATCTGAGACATATGTGTATCTTCAGATATCTGATCTATCTATTTAACTTGAAAATAGACATCAATGCTCAATTTAAATCCCATTCCTACATGATATCCCCATCAGTAAACTTGCAACCCTGTTGATTCCATGAAGCATTTACATAACCTCTTGGGTTATAAGCAACAATGAAATAACATACAACCTTAAGGGACTGCAACTACAACCTAAGCTCAATGTCAAAGATTGTAAAACATTAAAAGTTAGCTGATAAAGGAGATAGGATTCAACTGAAACTCAACCATCTGCTGCTCTTTGTATTATTTCCTTGAAATTATACAGCCATATGCATGAAATGAAAAAATGAAACAACCTAACAGATCTGAACTATTTGTATTAACCTTCTTAATGCTATTCATAAGAGAGAAAATGCTGAAACAAAATGGTGTCTCAGTATTGGGAACGCATCAAGAACTAGATCCAAAATTTGGTATCACAGTAATGAGCAAATTTTCTCCAAAGAACTGGAACCAACTGGTTTCTCAGTGACAAAAATTGGAACACTTACAATGAGGAAAAGAAAAGAAGATAAAGGAGAAGAGTTAATTTTTGGATCTAATCAAAACATGACATATGTCCCCTTGGAAAACCTTCTCAACAGGTTAAAACAACTCTCTAATCTCTCCCCTCAATTGATGAATCAAATCTTCATCATTCGGCTCTCAACAGCACAAAAAATCTCAAATATCTGATTTAACAAGTAACTGATTTCATGCCTAATCTTTACCCATGGTAAAATGAAAATTAGTTAAAAAATGATTTCTAAAAGCCAAGAAAACCATTTAGAATCAATTTTCTTCACATCCAGACTTCACCAAGCCTTCATATTTGCCTTTTATCTGATCCTGATGCTTCATGCTGAATTCTGCTCATTCCATTGAGAATGCCTCGCAAATTACAAATTGGCCTATAGAATGACCTAGTGAAGACCTATGCATAATCTAACCCCAAATCTGAAAAATTTAGATTCTCCCAGTTTTGACGGTATATTATAAGGCCTATTTTGGACAAAAAATGCCCCCCTTGTAGCAGTTTGAAAAACATACCCCTAGACTCATAACAGAATATTAAAATGAAATTTTCTAAAAATTAGATTGTTAAGACTATATAAAACTTTAAATTCATTCAAATCTCTCATCTTTGAAATTTTGAGTGTTGAATACTTCTCTAAATTTTGATTTTATATTATTTTTCAATTTCAACCACTGCCATTTGTCCATTTCTCATTCATTGATTGTACCCGATGGGACCCCCATCTTATGTATTTGAAACATTTGAAATTCCCCTTAATTTAAACTCCAATTCTTGATTTACTAAGCACATTAATATTTTTAATATATTAATCCTTGGTCGTAACACCAGGAAGCTTCAAATTTTCCTTTATGACCATCCGCTCACACTAATATTATATTAATATTTCTTTGCACCTCGTAGCATCTCAAGCATTAAATTTTTACCTCTCGATCTCACGGGTTTAAAATCCACCTTTACGCTCATATGAGGAATATATTAATTAACTCCATATTTAGACTCAACCATCTTACTTCTCGTAGGCTCGGAGATGTTTTCAAATATTGCTTCCGCTCTTACGCTCCTCCATTATATTAATATTTTATTAACTTTGCTTAAGAAAGTAAATCCTTTGTAATCTTCTCCCGATCTTACGTGGAAACTCTCGTAGCATCGTAATATCATATTCCTGAATCCTCCGCCCCCACCGGGTAAACGTAATAGCGTAAGGCTTTGAAATTTAATTCCTGATCTCACGACGGGCTACCATATGACACTTTCTTTTCTTTTTGGCACTGGAAGTCAAAATATTGTTGACCCTCTGGGCGGGCCCAACAAGCAAGTAGTGACCTCCACATGCAACGAGTCTTAAACACATTTTACTTTGCAGACTATGGAGTATTAAAACAATAGAAGAGTCCACAGCCGGCTCCATGTGGGACTAAATCAACCCTAAACATAATGCCCTGTCTGTTGGCGCCATTAATCTTTTCCAATTAGCAACTGCGATGTGCTTCTTTGCTGTGTGTTTGGGAATCCCTGCTCCCTTGCATGAGTCTACTCCAACTCTACCATGGGCACCCTATGGATGTGGCTTCACTCCTGCATGCAGGGACATTCTCCAAATGTGGGCCTCCTTAATGCAGGTTGCGGTTTTATGCGTGGGCAGTCTCTTTTTCCATTCAAACATTCCCTCTGATCCTGCGCTGGGTGTTCTGCCTTTTCATGCATGTGAACTCCCTTTATGAAGCTGTGAGATGCTCCTCCTCACACAAGATATCTTTTCAATGAATCAACTCCTCCTCTTTTCTCTATGATTTCTGGAGTTTTTTTCTTTTTACGCCTGATTGCAAGTTGCTCTCTTTCTTTGATTGACTGCGTGGGTTTTCTAACATGGCAGGGTTTGCTCTATGTTTGGTGATCTTCTTTTTTGTTGGACTACATGAGTTTCTCTCAACAAGGCAGCTTCTTGCACTTTGGCGTGAATGTCCTTCATTGAATTGGGTGACTTATTTGGGTGTTGGCGCTATTTTATGTGAGAATTCCTTAATCTTCTATGGGCATGATCCTTTTAAATGTGATATAATCCTTTATTTAACTGCCTTGCTTCCTCTAATGCCTCCCCTTTTCAAATCAATGTGTGGGTCTCCATCCTCTACGTTGCCTTTTCCTTGAATGTTGATCTGTCCCTTGGCATCAGACGTGAGCATCAATGATGAAGCCGCTTGCTCTCTTCAGGCATAGATAATCTCAATCTGCTTCCACCTTGCTAAGAGCCCCCTGCCCAAATGTGGAGATGTTATGTTCAAATGCGTGAGCGTCCATTAGATATTGGGGCTTTTAGCCCTACTTCAAGCCGTAGTCTGCTCCTTGCATGTAGGTGTGTTCTAGCTCACGTCCCTATTGTGGGAACCTCATTCCTATTCCTCCCTTGTTTTGTTGTGGAGGTGGATTCATAGGGCGTATCCCCTGCTGATGACGTGCTCCCTCTTTTAGCAGCTGTAGATGATTCCAGCTTCCTGTCAAAACATGGGAACCCTTCTTGCTAATGCGTGGAGTGAGCTTCTCTCTGTTTTATGTGTTCTTTGAATAATTACAGCAATAGACATGCTTTCTCCTTGTTACTTCCACTATGGTGAGGGTTTAGTATCAAATGTAGATGCCCAACCCTTTGATTTAAGCCCCTCACATTTGCTTTGTTTTTTCAATGCTATCACAACAAAAAGCCCCGTGCATTTATTGAATTCCTTTACCATTCACAAAATGTCCAATTTCACACATTTAGTGAACTCAAATGATGGAAATGATATGATGAAACATTATAATCAACTAAAATCATTATCATTTCTTTCTTAAAATCTTCAACTCGCACACAATCTTTATCAATCTGATGGAATCAGTTGGGACCCCAAAGTGGGTCCGGCTTTTTTTTTTTTTCATTTTTGAACAAATGATATTGCAAAGTAATCCAAAAAATCACTTCAAACTACCTGGAATCAAACTCAATCACAAATTGATCATTAAAACCTTATTTTATCACTATTCTTTAAACTATGATTTGCTGACAGGAAGGCTTGATAACTTGCTTTAAAAATTGACATAAACATCTGGTTGGGCTCTTGGATTTGACATACTGATTCTCTGTTCCACATAATTTTACCTTGTCAAATCTCATCTCATGACAAATTTGGGGTCAAAAGATATTGACCGTCAAAATTGCCTTCTTAAATTCACCTACAGATAAACATGTCAGAAAATAACAAATTACGTTCAGATTAGGCTTTGAAAACTGAGCAAATGAGCACATGGGGAAACAAAAATTGGGGCATTGGTTCTCTATCATAAGGACAATATGGATCTACAATTTGGGCTCATAATGAATAATAGGGCACAAATGGCGAGCAGTCAAAGTGGGTTACTTGGATTTGCAGACTGGAAACAATGTCAGAAAAGTATTTTTTGCGAATAGAATTGACCTGGAAAAGTGTGCAAATGGATTTGTCAAAACTTTAAAATTGACACACTTAAAGAATTTTTAGTGAACAGCACAATGGTACAATCCATTCAATTTTACCAATCATGGATCTTGAGTTATAATGTCATGAACAAGGGTCATGACAAATCTGCAAATGCTGACACTAGTAAAAAGATAGAAATTGTGTTTGGAATCGCATTTGAAAATTGATCAAACAGATTCATCATAAGTTGAAACTTGAAACATAACAAGTCTCTGACATCTACAATGCAACGCAAAAGGAATTTTCACAATTGGGTCAACTGGGACAAATTTATGACACGCAAACAGGGCTTCCTAGAATTATGTACAAAGTGCATCAACATGAAAACAATAAACTACCAACTTTGAGGGATTCAAAACCTAGTCAAATAGATTTGAAATGACTCAAAATCTAAGACATAAGTTTGTTAGGTATGGACACTAGATACTCCCAAAGGAGCAGGTCATGACACATTTTTAGGTGCGAGATATTCACTGGCAAACATGGCCTTCTGTCACTTTTTGACACTTATAAAATGCATATTTGGCAAATGCTCAAAACAGGACTTCACAAAATGACTCGAAATGGCAATCTAACTTCATAGAACACTTAGACGCACTGAATGCAGGGTGTTAGAAACATTAAACACCTTAGGGGCCTCAAAGGTACAGTCGAGTACAATAACATTTAAAAGCATTTATAGGGCTCAATTTTCTCAACAGTGCTCAAAATTTGGGCTACAATTTTGAGCGCCAACAGTGGCTCTATCTGGGGATGCATGTCCTTGCGGGCATGGCAAGGATTTAGATCTCTAAGAGAAAGTAGACCACACACCTGAACTTCAAAAACTTTCTCTCGAACAACTTTATTGAAAACAGGAAACTACCACTAAAATTATGTACAAACGATGGCCCTGGGCCACCGAACTTCAACAAAATAGTTTACCTCTATCATAAACATGATTTCCATCTGAACTTGCATGAGGTAAACTAGAAATATCACTTATATCAGTTTCACCAATTAGATCAGCATCCTAAAACTCAAGATTTAGTAAAACTGAATCTTCATTCTTACTTCCATAATGCATATAAAAGCTTGCTTCATTCTCAGCTATTTGCTCATTTTGATTAGCATGCTTATAACTATCAGACTAAATTGAAACTCTTCTTTATTAGAAAAATCTACATGCATGCTACCATTCTCAAATATGAAGGCTTCATATTCAACATAGGGAGAAGGATCACACACACCTTGAAATTGTGTTTCCTTATGCATATCCGGATGGTACTCTAAAGAACAATCTGATTGGTATTCACACATGTCATCAATGTCAGAATCTGAAGCTAATCCACAATCTTCAAATGGTTCTTCACAATCAACAAACATATTAGTCTTCACATAAGAGAATTCATCATAAAACTCATTGCAAGGTGCATACTGATTTTCAAAAACAACTTCGTCAAACACCTTGTCATCTATCTCATCAGATGCAACATAATCATCAGTTTCACTATCAAACTCGGAAGAAGAACATTCTGATTTCTTACAACAGTAAGACAAGGTATCTTCATCAAACTCATTCTCAACTAAATCTGAATTGTCCATGTGCTCTTCAAACAGTGGGTTGACAATTCCATGTAATGATTCCTTTTGAACATTTTGACATAAAATGGGCTGACAATCATCATGATTCTCATCATATAAAGCATTAGTGTACACTTTAAAACCATTACCCATTTCATCTTCATGGAGACTTTTAGCATGTGAAGAAAAATCAGAACTACATGCAGACTCACTATCTACTCCATCAACGAAACATGTAGAAAATAAATCAAAGTTACTTTCATTGTCTTCATGTAGGTGATTCAAATGTCTTGCAAACCTATCACTATTTATCTTACCAATAGGCACTGATGCATTAACCTTAGGATCACTCATATACTGATCATCACTGCATTCATTCTCAAGACATTCATCTACACAATTAGGTAATCCGTTCTTATAAACAATTTCTTTATCCTCGTATTGTGTAGACAACTCTTCACAACTTTCAAAATCTAGTTGACTTGTATAACTCTAAAATGAAGCTTCACTTTCAGATTTGAAAATAGAACTCGTACCTTTACTGACATTAGAATACTCACTCCCATCATTGCTTTCTTCTTCCCAACATGCATTTGATTCACATGAAGATGAACATACACTATGACTGTCCTCTCCTTGACTCGAGTAACAACTCTCATCATCAGCTTCATATGTTGTTTCTTGATAATACATCAGATCAACAACTTTATTATCATCAATTGAAAAATAACTTTTAGCTTCTTCATACTCATATTGAGATGCATATCTTTCAACTTCAACCTTTATAACATTCTCTACATAATGCAATCTCTCAATAAGATAATTCATTTCTTGCATATTTGACTGGTCAAGTGAATCTTTCTTATCATCTATTGCTGAAACATTACAAACATATGTGCTCTGTTCCTCTAACTGTGACTGAGATACATGTGATTTACATTCTTCATCTTGTGTCATCTCTCCATGGCATGTCGGATCAGCAACATCAAACTCATAATCAGAGAGATAACTCTCAGCCTCCTCACTTGCACAAGAATGAGACCTAGGTGCAACAACTTCAAACTTTGAAACATTAGTTGCATCATCATACACATAATTATCACAAGAAGAACTTACTATTGTAACTAAACCTTGATTCATAAAATCACAATAATGTTGAACCTTATCAATGTCTAAAATATTTCTTACTGCGATAACACCAGGAACATGCCTAACTTCATTTGCAATAGACTCACTCTTCTCTACACACACACCCTAATTTGGAATTTCAATCTAATTAGTCATTACAACAGGGGCATTGATGAGTTTATTTGAAGCTGAAGCATCTACACCACATTCATCCTTTCTTTCGAACACATTATACCAAAAATCATTCATAGCAAAATGACCTCTAGTCAATCCATACTACTTCATATTATTTTCAATATCCCTACTGGTCACAAAAGCCTGATACAATGTCTGTGGTTCTTTATCCCTTAGTAGATAATTCATTTTCTTATCAAATGCATCAAAATATATAGCTAAACACATTTCATCATCAGGTCTATAACTCTCAAGGATTTCATTCAAAACCTTTTCAAATCTGATATTAAATTGAGGAACCAGTTCATCACACTCAATGTGAATCTTCAAGAACTTTTCATAAGAATCATATATGCTTACCCATTCTCCAAATTGCTCCATGAAGGCGGAATGCAATTGACTCCAAGATGAAATGAAACATGCTGGTAAAAAATGAAACCAGTCTCTAGCATCACCTTCTAAGGTCTGAATAAATAGCTTCATATGCACGTCCTCATGAGGAATCTCATAGTCACCCATCAAATCACTAAACAATTCAACATGATGACTAGCTGAAACAATATGGTCCCCATTAAACTTAGGCAAACATTTCCTAACATCATTAGGAATGACATTCGGGAAACCATAAATACAATTGAAATTTAATGGCATATATCTTTTGGTAGAAATGGATCTAGGAATTTCATTAACTGGCTGCATACTTGATGAAATGAATCTTGACATCCTCTAAAAAATTTGAACCTCATTCACCCATATCCTAATTCATAATTTGCAGCAAATCTACACCCTTCTACCAATGAATCACTTTAAACTATACACTTCAAAAACTTATCATAACAAGATGAAATTGATCTAGTGAAATGTATAAAACTTATCAAATCATTCTCCTCCTCTTTGTGCTAAATTTCACTTGATGGAGAATACACTTTTCACAATCAATTTTCATGAAAAGAAAATACATGAAAATGAGAATACTTCAAGATCCAGATGGCTGAAAGTTCTCTGTCCACCTTTTACAATAGTAGACCCAAAATTTTATCAAATCCTTACCGAACCTTTTGAATCAACACACCACAAATCTTGCAACCATTTAAGATGTTTCAACCTCTTCGAATTTGCTCTTCTCCTGTAGCAACTAACCATAATTCATGCATAGAACTACACTAGTACAGAGATTAATTTCAAGTCACCACTCACATTAAGTGAGACATGAATTGCATTAGATTTGAACAGAACTAAAAACTAATTTGAAACAATAGCAGGTAGAAGAAACCTCTTCAGATTTATCTCGAATTTGAAATCTCTAAACAAAGTTGAAACACAACTTCTTTAACACCATCAGATCAAGACTACACTTCTCTTTTCAAACAAGGATTTCAACAACAAATTTAGATCTGCCCCATAATGTACTGAAAGGCCTCAATAGAATACACTTGCAATTAAATACCATTGGTTGTAGAGATAGAGTTGCCACTCACCATTTTGAGAAAAAAATTTGAAATAAAAATTATTACTGATCTAATTTTGAACCAAACTTTCAGCATGAAGCAAACTTGCAGATCCTCAAATATTTTTAAAAGAGAACAAGATACTGATCAATCCTTTGACTCTGAAATTTATAATAGCATTTGCAGAGACCAAACTGATTGAATACAAACTTGTGGCATTCATAAAACACAATTTAAATCCAAGTCTCACAACATACTACCATAAAGGGATAAAACTTACTGGGGTGCATGAAACCTTGCATACAAAACTGAATATGCACAATGCATCAGAGATTTCCAACTCCTTATCAATGAATTCTTTCATAGACTCTCCAGCAGAGTCGCCATTTTGTTGGTGTGCAACTAACTCCCATATTCAACATGCCATTTCAGACACTGGGCCAACTATAAGGCTTGACCCTTCTTCTACTTCAGGCTCTGCTAAACCTAGGTGGGTGGACCTCATATTCAATGATACCATACCAGTGCAAAAACATATCCCTGAACCTATTAAGTAGATTTTACCCTTATTTCTCCTAATAACTCATGAAATAACATCAATCTACAATAGTTAAATGTAGATCTATTAATTTCAGGAGCTGAGTGAGGGTATTACATTTAGGTTCTTCAACATGAAAGGGTAAAACACGTTCGATTAATAATGTTGAATTCAGCAAACCCTCAGATATGCAGCAATAAGACCTAATGATCCTATAACTGATCAATGCCTTAACCATTGGGCGAATCCATGAATCAAAAACATACATATGGATATCTGAGACAAATGTGTATCTTTAGATATATAATCTATCTATTAAACTTGTAAATAGACATCAATGCTCAATTTAAATCCCATTCTTACATGATATCCCCATCAGTAAACTTGCAACCCTGTTAATTCCCTGCAGCATTTACATAACCTCTTGGGTTATAAGAAAAAATGAAATAACATATAGCCTTAAGGGACTACAACTACAACCTAAGCTCTATGTCAAAGATTGTAAAACATTAAATGTTAGCTGATAAAGGAGACATGATTCAACTGAAACTCAACCATCTGTTGCTCTTTGTATTATTTCCTTGAAATTATACAAGCATATGCATGAAATGAAAACATGAAACAACCTAACAGATCTGAACTATCTGTATTAACCTTCTTAATATTGTTTATAAGAGAGAAAATGCTGAAAAAAATGGTGTCTCAGTATTGGGAATGCATCAAGAACTAGATCCAAAATCTGGTATCACAGTAATGAGCAAATTTTCTCCAAAGAACTGGAACCAACTAGTTTCTCAGTGACAAAAACTGGAACACTTACAATGAGGAAAAGAAAAGAAGATAAAGGAAACGAGTTAATTCCCAGATTTGATCAAAACATGACATCTGTCCCCTTGGAAAACCTTCTCAATAAGTTAAAACAACTCTCTAATCTTTCCCCTCAATTGGTAATCAAATCTTCATCATTCGGCTCTCAACAACACAAAATATTTCAAATATCTGATTTAACAAGTAACTGATTTCATGCCTGATCTTCACCCATGGTAAAATGAAAATCAGTTAAAAAATGACTTCTAAAAGCCCAGAAAACCATTTAGAATCAATTTTCTTCACATCTAGACTTCACCAAGCCTTCATATCTACCTTTTATCTAATCCTGATGCTTCATGCTGAATTTTGTTCATTCCATTGAGAATGCCCCACAAATTAAAAATTGGCCTATATAATGAACTAGTGAAGACTTGTTCATAATCTGACCCCAAATCTAGAAAATTTAGATTCTCCCAGCTTTGATGGTATATTATAAGGCCTATTTTGGACAAAAATTGCCCCCCTTGCAGCAGTTTGGAAAACATGCCCCTAGACTCAGAACAAAACATTAAAATGATTTTTTAAAAGAATTATATAGTTAAGACTATATAAAACTTTAAATTCATTCAAATCTCTCATCTTTGAAATTCTAAGTGTTGAATACTTCTCTAAATTTTGATTTTATATTATTTTTCATTTTCAACCACTGCCACCTGTCCATTTCTCATTCATTGATTGTACCCGGCGGGCCCCACATCTTATGTATTTGAAACATTTGAAATTCCCCTTAATTTAAACTCTAATTCTTGATTTACTAAGCACATTAATGTTTTTAATATATTAATCCTTGGTCGTAACACCGGGAAGCTTCAAATTTTCCTTTATGACCATCCGCTCACACTAATATTATATTAATATTTCTTTGCACCTCATAGCATCTCAAGCATTAAATTTTTACCTCCCGATCTCACGGGCTTAAAATCCACCTTTACGCTCATAAGAGGAATATATTAATTAACTCCACCTTTACACTCAATCATCTTACTTCCTGTAGGCTCGAAGATGTTTTCAAATATTTATTCCACTCTTATGCTACTCCATTATATTAATATTTTATTAACTTTGCGTAAGAACATAAATCCTTTGCAATCTTCTCCTGATCTTACGCAGAAACTCTCGTATCATCGTAATATCATATTCCTGCATCCTTCACCCCCATGGGGTAATTGTAATAGCAAAAGGGTTTTCAATTATCCCAATGAGAATATGACACATCTAGGGGCAACTAACTCCCATATTCAACATGCCATTTCAGACACTGGGCCAACTATAAGGCTTGACCCTTCTTCTACTTCAGGCTCTGCTAAACCTAGGTGGGTGGACCTCATATTCAATGATACCATACCAGTGCAAAAACATATCCCTGAACCTATTAAGTAGATTTTACCCTTATTTCTCCTAATAACTCATGAAATAACATCAATCTACAATAGTTAAATGTAGATCTATTAATTTCAGGAGCTGAGTGAGGGTATTACATTTAGGTTCTTCAACATGAAAGGGTAAAACACGTTCGATTAATAATGTTGAATTCAGCAAACCCTCAGATATGTAGCAATAAGACCTAATGATCCTATAACTGATCAATGCCTTAACCATTGGGCGAATCCATGAATCAAAAACATACATATGGATATCTGAGACAAATGTGTATCTTTAGATATATAATCTATCTATTAAACTTGTAAATAGACATCAATGCTCAATTTAAATCCCATTCTTACATGATATCCCCATCAGTAAACTTGCAACCCTGTTGATTCCCTGCAGCATTTACATAACCTCTTGGGTTATAAGAAAAAATGAAATAACATATAGCCTTAAGGGACTACAACTACAACCTAAGCTCTATGTCAAAGATTGTAAAACATTAAATGTTAGCTGATAAAGGAGACATGATTCAACTGAAACTCAACCATCTGTTGCTCTTTGTATTATTTCCTTGAAATTATACAAGCATATGCATGAAATGAAAACATGAAACAACCTAACAGATCTGAACTATCTGTATTAACCTTCTTAATATTGTTTATAAGAGAGAAAATGCTGAAAAAAATGGTGTCTCAGTATTGGGAATGCATCAAGAATTAGATCCAAAATCTGGTATCACAGTAATGAGCAAATTTTCTCCAAAGAACTGGAACCAACTAGTTTCTCAGTGACAAAAAATGGAACACTTACAATGAGGAAAAGAAAAGAAGATAAAGGAAACGAGTTAATTCCCAGATTTGATCAAAACATGACATCTGTCCCCTTGGAAAACCTTCTCAATAAGTTAAAACAACTCTCTAATCTTTCCCCTCAATTGGTAATCAAATCTTCATCATTCGGCTCTCAACAACACAAAATATTTCAAATATCTGATTTAACAAGTAACTGATTTCATGCCTGATCTTCACCCATGGTAAAATGAAAATCAGTTAAAAAATGACTTCTAAAAGCCCAGAAAACCATTTAGAATCAATTTTCTTCACATCTAGACTTCACCAAGCCTTCATATCTACCTTTTATCTAATCCTGATGCTTCATGCTGAATTTTGTTCATTCCATTGAGAATGCCCCACAAATTAAAAATTGGCCTATATAATGAACTAGTGAAGACTTGTTCATAATCTGACCCCAAATCTAGAAAATTTAGATTCTCCCAGTTTTGATGGTATATTATAAGGCCTATTTTGGACAAAAATTGCCCCCCTTGCAGCAGTTTGGAAAACATGCCCCTAGACTCAGAACAAAATATTAAAATGATTTTTTAAAAGAATTATATAGTTAAGACTATATAAAACTTTAAATTCATTCAAATCTCTCATCTTTGAAATTCTAAGTGTTGAATACTTCTCTAAATTTTGATTTTATATTATTTTTCATTTTCAACCACTGCCACCTGTCCATTTCTCATTCATTGATTGTACCCGACGGGCCCCACATCTTATGTATTTGAAACATTTGAAATTCCCCTTAATTTAAACTCTAATTCTTGATTTACTAAGCACATTAATATTTTTAATATATTAATCCTTGGTCGTAACACCGGGAAGCTTCAAATTTTCCTTTATGACCATCCGCTCACACTAATATTATATTAATATTTCTTTGCACCTCATAGCATCTCAAGCATTAAATTTTTACCTCCCGATCTCACGGGCTTAAAATCCACCTTTACGCTCATAAGAGGAATATATTAATTAACTCCACCTTTACACTCAATCATCTTACTTCCTGTAGGCTCGAAGATGTTTTCAAATATTTATTCCACTCTTATGCTACTCCATTATATTAATATTTTATTAACTTTGCGTAAGAACGTAAATCCTTTGCAATCTTCTCCTGATCTTACGCAGAAACTCTCGTATCATCGTAATATCATATTCCTGCATCCTTCACCCCCATGGGGTAATTGTAATAGCAAAAGGCTTTGAACTTTAATTCTTGATCTCATGATGGGTTGCCACATGGCACTTTCTTTTCTTTTTAGTGTTGGAAGTCAAAATACAGTTGACCCTCTGGGTGGGCCCAACAAGAAAGTAGCTACCTCCATATGCAACGTGTCTTGAAGACATTTTACCTTGTAGACTATGGAGTATTACAACAATGAAAGAGTCCACAACCAGCTCCATGTGGGACTAAATCGACCCTGAACATAATGCCCTGTCTGTTGGCGCCATTAATCTTTTCCCATCAGCAACTGGGATGTGCTTCTTTACTGTGTGTTTGGGAATCCCTACTCCCTTGAATAAGTCTACTCCTACTTTGTCATGGGCACCTTGTGGATGAGGCTTCACTCCTGCATGCAGTGACATTCTCCAAACGTGGGCCTCCTTAATGTAGGCTGCGGTTTTATGCGTGGGTAGTCTCTTTTTCCATTCAAACACTGCCTCTGATCCTGCGCTGGGTGTTCTGCCTTTTCATGTGTGTGAACTCCCTTTACAAAGTTGTGAGCTCCTCCTCCTCACACAAGATGTCTTTTCAATGAATCGATTCCTCCTATGTTCTTTATGATTGCTAGAGTTTTTTGCTTTTTACACCTGATTGCAAGTTGCTCTCTTTCTTTGATTGACTGCATGGGTTTTCTAAAACGGCGAAGTTTGCTCTACATTTGGTGATCTTATTTTTTGTTAGATTGCATGAGTTTCTCTCAATAAGGCAGCGTCTTGCACTTTGGCGTGAATGTCCTTCATTGAATTGGGTGACTTATTTGGGTGCTGGCACTATTTTATATGTGATCTAATCCTTTATTTAACTACCTTGCTTCCTCTAACGTCTCCCATTTTCAAATCAATGTGTGGGTCTCCATCCTCTACACTGCCTTTTCCTTGAATGTTGATCTTTCCCTTGGCATTAGACGTGAGCATCAATGATGAAGCCGTCCCCTTTCTTCAGGCGTAGATAATCTCAATCTGCTTCCACCTCACCAAGAGCCCCTTGCCAAAACATGGAGATGTTGTGTTCGAATGCGTGAGCGCCCATTAGATATTGGTGCTTTAAGCCCTGCTTCAAACCATAGTCTGTTGCTTGCATGCGGGTGTGTTCTAGCTCACGTCCCTGGTGTGGGAAACTCATTGCTATTCCTCCCTTGTTTTTCTGTGGAGGTGGATTCATAGGCCGTATCCCCTGCTGATGACGTGCTCCCTCTTTTAGTAGCTGTAGATGATTCTAGCTTCTTGTCAAAACATGGGAACCCTTCTTGCTAATGTGTGGAGTGAGCTTCCCTCTATTTTATGTGTTCTCTAAATAATTACTACAATAGACATGCTTTTTCCTTGTTACTTCCACTATGGTGAGGGTTTAGTATTAAATGTAGATGCCCTGCCCTTTGATTTCAGCCCCTCACATTTGCTTTGTTTTTTCAATGCTATCATAACAAAAAGCCCTGTGCATTTATTGAATTCCTTTACCATTCACAAAATGTCCAATCTCACACATTTAGTGAACTCAAATGATGGAAATGATATGATGAAACATTATAATCAACTAAAATCATTATCATTTCTTCCTTAAAATCTTCAACTCGCACACAATCTTTATCAGTTTGATGGAATTAATCGGACCCCAAAGTGGGTCTGGCTAAAAAAAATTTCATTTTCGAACAACTGATATTGCAAAGTAATCCAAAAAATCACTTCGAACTACTTGGAATCAAACTCAATCACATATTGATCATTAAAACCTTATTTTATCACTATTCTTTAAACTGTGATTTTCTGACAGGAAGGCCTGATAACCTCTGATTCTCTATTCCACATACTTTTACCCTATTGAATATCATCTCATGATGAATTTGGGGTCAAAAGATATTGACCATCAAAATTGCCTTCTTAAATTCACCTGCAGATAAAAATGTTAGAAAACAACAAATTATGTTCGGATTGGGCTTTGAAAACTGGGCAAATGAGCACATGGGGAAACAAAAACTGGGGCACTAGTTCTTTGTCATAAGGACAATATGTATCTACAATTTGGGCTCATAGAGAGTAACAGGGTGCAAATGGTGAGCAGTCAAAGTGGGCTAGTTGGATTTGCAGACTGGAAACAATGTCAGAAAAGTGTTTTTTGCGAATGGAATTGACTTGGAAAAGTGTGCAAATGGATTCGTCATAACTTGCAAACTGACACACTTAAGGTATTTTTAGTGGACAACAGAATGGTACAATTCATTTGATTTTATCAATCACAGATCTTGAGTTATAATGTTACGAACAGGGGTCCCGAAAAATCTGCAAATGCTAACACCAGTAAAATGATAGAAATTGTGTTTGGAATCGCATTTGAAAACTAATCAAATAGATTTTTCATAAGTTGAAACTTGAAACATAACAAGTATTTGATGTCTACAATGCAGTGCAAAAGGAATTTTCACAATTGGGTCAACTGGGTCAAATTTATAACATGTCAAATAGGGGGGCTTCCCAGAATTATGTGCAAAGTGCATCAGCATGAAAACAGTAAACTACCAACTTTGAGGGATTCAAAACCTAGTCAAATAGATTCAAAACGACTCAAAATTTAAGACATAGGTTCTCAAATATGGACACTAGATACTCCCAAAGGAGTAAGTCATGATACATTTTTGGGTGCGAGATATTCACTGGCAAACATGGCCTTCTGTCACTTTTTGACACTTATAAAATGCAGATTTGGCAAATGCTCAAAATAGGACTTCATAGAATGACTCGAGATGACAATCTAACTTCATAGAACACTTAGATGCACTGAATGCAGGGTATTAGAAACATTAAACACCTTAGGGGCCTCAAAGGTACAATCAGGTACAATTTCATTTAAAAGCATTTATAGGGCTTAATTTTCTTAGCAGTGCTCAAAATTTGGGTTACAATTTTGAGCGCCAACAGGGTTAACACAGGATTACTTGGTTAACAAAAAAATTTCCTTCTATGCCTGAGTGAGCTCAATAAGAACTAACTTTGAACTTGGTTATAGCTAGAACTCTTGACATACATAGGAAACTATCTTCAATTTCCAAGTGAGCTCCACTAACACTAATTACTTGGCAAGACTTGACATTTTGTGTAACATCAAAGATAACTTACAATTGAATAATTGTTTCCAATAATTTCCCTCTTTAGCAATGATGGCAACACAATATGTCATAGTATAATGAAATTTTAGAGAAAAATAGAAGTAAGGATAATATCCTTAGTTTGATTATGTTTCTCATCCATGAGAACTCCCTCTATCAGTGAGAACTCTCTCTGACATCTATCTCTACCTCTAGAATGATTCTTTGATTTCTCTGAATGCAATTTCTCCCTCTGATAGGAAACTCTTTCTCTCTATATTGATATAGGATTTATGATATAACATCAAACTCTCCCTCTTTGACATCTCATGCCAAAGACAAAAATCAATGGATTTTCCATGTATGTAATGTACTGATTCATATGCAATCTACTTTGACAATATTGCATCAACTTGACTGGTCTTCAAAATACTTAGTTGATGCATCACTAACCTGTGTTTAGTGAGCTTTAGATAGGAGAATGAAACCTAGCTTACATCTTAGATACAACAATGCATCCTTAGGTAATGGCTTTGTGAATATGTCTACAATTTGTTCTTTTTTATTCACATATTCCAATCTCACCTCTTTTTCTTGCACTAATTCCCTTAAAAAATGATATTTTATTGCAATGTGTTTTGTCTTGGTATGTATCACAAGATTCTTGGAAATGTTAATTGCACTGGTGTTATCATAGAAGATAATTATTGGATCCTTGATTTCTTCCTTCATACTTGACAATAGTTGTTTGAACCAAATGATGTTGAAACAATTGACTACTGTTGCAACATATTTTTCTTCTATTGTAGACTAAGAGATGCAATTTTGCTTCTTGCTTGTCCAAGAGATTAGCCTCTTTCCAAGAAAGAATGCTCCATTACTAGTGCTTTTCTTGTCATCAATTCTTCTTTCCCAATCAACACCAATGAAGGATTTTAATTCAAGGTTGCCTCCTTTCTTATACCACATACCATAATCTTTAGTACCTTTTAGATACCTCATAATTCTTTTTATTGCCATCATATGATTTTTCTTTGGATAGCATAAAATCTTGCCACTATACCAACCGCTAGTGCAATATGAAGTCTTGTGTGCACTACATACTGAAGTTTTTCAATCATTGATCTATATATAGTTTTATCTACCTCTTTGGAATCATCATTTTTGAAAAGTTTATGTCTAGTAGATGTAGGTGTTCCAACTAGTCTAGAATCCTCCATTCTAAATTTCTTTAATATCTCCTTGATGTACTTTGATTGAGTAATGTAGATGCCATCCTTCTTCTATTGAATTTGTAGGACACCAAAGAATTTGATCTCTCCAAACATTGACATTTCAAATTCCTTACCGAATTCCTCAAAAAAATATTTGCACAAGTCATCATGTTGAGTAAATAATATATCATCTACAAAAATTTCTACCAGCAATATCATCTTTTCTGGTCCTTCTTGTTAGAAGCATGAATGCTAATGATATTCCTATGGGGGAGTATTGTAGAAACATGATTAGATCATTATCATGATGATATGTTACATTCATCATTGTGTTTTTCATTGATGTTAACATACCAGTTTTCTATGGTATCTGATAGCATAACAAAAAAAAAATCAAGTTAGTATAGATAGATCATTGAGTACTTTCACTAAGTGAGGTTTAGGGGAGATACTACTAAGTGTCTAATATATGCAGCTAATCTCGAAAGCATAAGATATTATTTCTAGAAGAAGTTATGCAATTTTTGGTGAAGACTATTTTGAGACAGAGTTTATAGAGGCATGTTCTAGTAAACTTGTTATATCACTTAGCAGATTTGTTATTTTGTGAAGCCAAAGTTAAAGATGTGAAGAAGACATTCTATAGATGGCATAGCTAAGCTTTCTTGTCATAATATTGCATGTATGGAAAATTATTCAAGTTACAAGGTGGAAAATTAATGTTATTACTAAGTGTAACATATTCTTAATGAGGTCCTATAATAATTAATTGAGAAGGTGTAATAGCCAACTCAGGAAATTGTTTTATGGATTTGGCATATAGGAAGGACATTTTCCTTTATCGTGATGAGATTTAAAGAGATTAAAAAAGAGTAGAATGAGAAGATAAGTAGAGCAAAGTGAATGTGAAGAAAACTTCATTACCGAGGTTCATTATGTGATCCAGACTTTAATACTTGGATCCAAGGTTTGTGACCTAGTCTACAAGGTTAAATAGTGATTGGTCTAGTTGATAGGATAGAGGATAGATGTTGAAGTATAGTACATAAAAATATTATACAAAGAATAGTTGAGAGATTAGTTGGACCCTGAGTTTGGTGATCTTGCCCCAAAAGCTATTTGGACAGTGGGTCCTTCTATCTTCTACAACTCCTAACAGGGTTGGCACAACTTCTAAGAGGGTTAGAATCTTCTAATAAGTATTCAAAGTCTCTTAATAAGGACTCATATGTACTAAATGTTGTAATAGATTCCTAAAAGGGTCCATCCTCTAACAAGGAATATTTATATTAGTACATTGTCTTATGGGCATCATTCCCACTAGGGTTTTCCCTCTGATCAAGGGTTTCCATAATTAACATATTCGGTGTAATTGTGTATGTGTATCTTTGTATGGTTGTTGTTTACTTCGGATGAAAGGTTAGGTTTATTTAAGGTGGATAAATGTTTTAATTATTGGATAATTGATTCACTCCCCCTCTTAGTTATCTTAGTGGACTATTATTTCTAGCAATTGGAATCTAAGCATCAGGTCCTTGAAGATAAAGTTTAGAAACTTTGGGAGATCCATGGTGAACATATTCAAGAAGGATAGTCCTAAGTTTGATGGAACATTTTATGACACCTGGAAAGAAAAGATGAAGACACATTTTCTATGTATAGGTCTAGAATATTGGATCTTGATAAAATAAAAAAAGACAATCATTGCTAAGAAAGATTTGAGGAACTTTTCATGTGCGACATGAGAGCTAGAGAAACACTATTGTTTGCATTTCCTAAAATTGAGTACAACTAGGTAAAGTCAGTTATTACTTGTCATATGATTTGGAAAGCTTTGGAAAATAGTTTTGAAGGAGATGAACATTCTAAGAAATTAAGGTTACAAAGTTGGATTTGTGCATTTCAAGATGTTAAGATGATGGAAGATGAATCTATAAGAACATTTATAGGTAGGATATTAGAAATTACTATAGGTATTAGATCTCAAGGAGGAACCAAGAAAAATGATGAGGTGATATGGAAGATATTGAAGAGCTTAACACCACCATTAAGGCCAAAATTTCAAATGATACAGTTGTTAATCTCTTGTACCAAAGATTTCACAAAGGAACCATTATTTGGGACACCTATAGCAATTGAGAATGAGCTTAGATAGTCTAGAGAATTGACTAGAACTGAAACAACTTTCAGTGCCCTAAATATTCGACCTAGTTTATCAAGGAACACAAGTGCTAGAGGAGACTTTGCTAGCAAGCATATCTGATGAGGATAAAAAGATAGAAAGAGTAGCCATCTGGTAAGAAGAGAAAAAGATGGTAATAAATGTTGGACTTGTAATGAATTTGGCCATTATGCATCTAAGTGTCCTAAAAAAGAGAAAAAGTATAGAGAAAATTTCAAACCTAGAAGAGATAGAGAGTGTTTGTATGCAAATGAAGAAGATGATTTTGATGAACAAGCAGTAAGTGCTAGTGATGAGGAAATAGGATTTGTAGCTATTAACGAAGAAAGTCCAAAGAAAATGGCTTTGGTATCATAGATTGAAAAGAAAATTGATTGGATAATTGACAGTGATTGTTCACATCATATGACTGGTGATATGAACAAGTTTGTTGACTTCAAAAGTCATGATGGAGGTATTGTTAGAATTGGAAACAATGCAGTGTGTTATGTTAAAGGTATTGGATCTATAAATCTTCTGAGTGTTGGACAACTAGTGGGTAAAGGTTATTAGTTGCAGTTCATAGAGAAGACATGCATGATCAGAGACAAAGATGGAAAGGTAATTGGAATAGGAACCAGATCTAGAGGTAATGTATTTCAATTAAATCCTAATGAAATGAAATGTTTGGTTACAAAGGTAGATGATAGTTGGTTATGACATAAGATATTTTTTATAAACTTTGACAACATTGTAAAGACTAGTAGTATGTTTGCAGTTAGAGATTTTCTTAAGATTGTAAAGCCTACTAACACAATTTGCAAAGAGTATGTATTGGCAAATCATAATAGAACTTCTTTTCCCAACAATAAGTTTACTACTACAAAAAAATTGGAGATTATACATATAGATCTTAGTGGTTCTATGAAGACTAAAGGATTCTATGGTGATAGGTATTTCATGATTTTAGTTCTGACTTTTCTAGAATGATGTTGGTTGCATTTCTGAAAGAAAAATCTGACTCATTTGATAAGTTCAAGATATTCAAGAATAGAGTTGAGAATGATTCAGGTATGAAGATTAAATGTTTAAGATCAGATAGAGGAGGAGAATTTACTTTAAATTAGTTTAACATCTTTTGTAAAGCTAATATAATCAAATGATAGTTGTCAGCTCTAAGAACCCCAAAACAAAATGGCATTGTAGAGAGAAGAAATAGGTCAGTAAAAAAAGTAGCAAGAGCTATGTTAGATGAGAATGATGTATCCAAGATATTTTGGAGAGAAGTTGTGAATACAAAAGTCTACTCTATGAATAGAGTGCAAGTCAGGAAAGACACAAACAAGACCCCTTATGAATTATGGTTTGGTCACTCACCTATAGTTAAGTATTTCAAAATTTTTGGTAGTAAATGTTATATCAAAAGAGATGACTATATTGGTAAGTTTGATGCTAGAAGTGATGAGGGTATGTTTCTTCATTATTCATTGAAAAGAAAGGCCTATCGATGTTATAATCTAAGAACTAAGACTATTATGGAAATTGCAAATGTAAGAGTTGATGAGAAATTCATGATACAAGAAAGAATAGTTGACTACAATTTAGATGATGAGAATGTTTTTACTAAACCAAGGAATGATCAAGTATTCTTTGAGACTAACAATTATTTGCAAAATGAAGGAGAGCTAAGGCGGGAACAAAGCTCAAAACCTTCAATAGAGCTAAGAGTTGAGATAAAAAATCCTACTTTAGGATAGAATATGACAAATAATCATCCACCTGAGTAGATCATCAAAAAAAGAGATAAAGGTGTGATGAAAAGAAGAAGAATTGATGAAGAACTATGTTTGAATCTCAAGTTGAACCAAAGAATGTAGATGAAGCATGTAAAGATGACTATTGGAAGAAAGCTATGAAAGAAGAATTGGATTAGATAGAGAAGAATGAGATATGGGAATTGGTCCCTAGACTAGCAAACAAGAATGTGATTGGAAAAAAATAGGTATTTAGGAACAAGATGAATGAACAAGGCGAAGTTGTAAGGAACAAAGCAAGATTGGTATGTAAAGGTTACTCATAGCAAGAAGAAATAGACTATGATGAAACTTATACTCCTATGGCAAGAATGTAATGCCTACCCCTACTTGACTTTTCTGTTGTAGTGCCAGATTCTTTTAGGTTAGTTTTTTAATTATGTTTTATGATTATCGGTGCTTGGTTACTAGATTTGATTAAATGTTATTTTATACTCAATTGATTTATGTGATGAGTTGTTTAGTCATTTCAAGTGTTTATGTATATCCTTTCAATGATGATATATGTATGTTCAGTTAGTGATTTCAGTTATTTCATGTTAGTTAGATGAACTATTTTTATGTGATTTTTATGGATACTTACCCCATACTTGCATGTGTATGGTGTGTGTGTGTATTTTCTTTATGTTTTCCATTTTTGATGTAGTTGAGGAAGGGAGTTGTAGTTGCCTACTAGTCGGGATCTACACGATGCACCACTTTCTACCATTGCCTATTTAGTTTAGAATATTGTGTTTGCACATGTGTGAATTTTATGCAGATTGCAGGTACTAGGTATCGACTTCCCTGAATTGCTAAGATGAGCATACCCTATCCTAGTTTTTCAATGGTATAAGTGGGGAGGTGACTCTTGAGTCCAAATCCTAAACCTTAAGCTAATTGTCCTAGAAAGTAGGACATGTATTTGAGTTAGTTTAACCATCTAAATTCATCAAGTGATTGGAATTCATGATTTTAACCCTTGAGTTGATTTAGTTTTATGTTCTATATGATGGGTTTTCGTATTCAGTCTTGTGGGCATGTGGTGATTTTCTATTATAATTAAATTGAATTAAAAGATAATTTAATGATTTAATTAATAGAAATTTTATAAAGAAAATTTGATATTTGATTATATTTAATTAATTGAGAAATTAATTAAATAAAAGAATTAAATTTAAAAGATTATATTAAAGTTCTTGTTCTGACAAATTTATATTTATTTAATTTAATGATAATTATTTGGGAGTTTTAATTTTAATAATAAACTCTAAATAATGTTATTAATTAAGTTAATAAATATATTATTAAAAACATTTGATGAATTTATTTAAATAAAAGAATGAAACTTAAAGATAAAGTTATGGTTCTAATTTAGGCATAATTATTGAGAGTTTTATTTTAATAATAAACTCTAAATAATGTTAATAATTAAGTTAATAAATATATTATTAAAAACATTTCATGAATTTATTTAAATAAAAGAATGAAACTTAAAGATAAAGTTATGGTTCTAATTTAGGCATAATTATTGAGAGTTTTATTTTAATAATAAACTCTAAATAATGTTATTAATTAAGTTAATAAATATATTATTAAAAATGTCTCATGAATTTATTTAAATAAAAGAAAGAAACTTAAAGATAAAGTAATGGTTCTAATTTAGACATAATTATATTTATTTAATTTAATAATAATTATTTAGTATTTTTATTTTAAATAATAAACTCTAAATAATATTATTAGTTGAATTAATAAATATATTTATTAAAACGTCTCATAATTAACTAGAGAGGGAAAATATAATTTAATAAAGTTTATTTTAATTAAATTGCATAAAGCGTATGCATGAAATTAAAATATAATAAATTAAATTAAGTGAGAAAGCAAATTAATTTAATAAAGATATTTTAAATTGCAAAAAATGTGCATGAAAAGGTAAAAGATAACAAGTAATAAACAGTAATTGATCAATGAGTTCCCTCGCATGATTGCATAAACAGAACTTCAAATTAAGAGAGAAATCTTTCTCAGAGATGCCATGATTGCACAATCAGAGCCCCAAATTAAGGGAGAACTTTTTATCAGAGATCTAGAGATCATTATTCAATTACATAGGTTTTGGAGGAGCAATTTCAGAAAAGAAGGTTTTAAAAAAGAAAGGGAAATTCTTGCGTGCTTCGTGTGTTGTCGAATTAGCATCAGATTCAGGTAGAATCTTGTGGTTAATTTGCATAGTAGATTTATATTTTTTAACTTTCCTGTCTTCTTCGTGTCTTCTTAAATCTATTTTCAATTTTTTTTAGAATTGTTTGAAACCTTTGTGATTTAAATTTATTATTTTATATATGTGATTACGTCTGTGAATGAATTAATGAAATTGAAACCATTGTCGTATATTTTATTTGTTTTTCATTCGATTACCTATATATGAGAAATCTTCATGTTAAAATTTACTATTCTCTACTCCTAAATACATCTGAGTAAGAGTTAAATTGAAAACCCTTGTTTAATTATTTTAGTATTTTGTAATTGGATGTTGAAATCGGGATTTGGGTTTTGAAAAGAAAATGAATTTTATTTTATAGATTTTAACTATTTGATCTGGGTTTCTCTACCATATTCCTATTGGAAAGCTCCCATTTTTTAGTAAATTCCCATTTTTAGTAAGTTTATGTTTTTAGTAAGTTTCTATTTTTAATAAGTTTCTATTTTTAGTAAGTTTCTCTTTTAGGAAAGTTTCCATTTTTAACAGGTTTCTATTTTGGGAAGGTCTCTATTTTTAACAAGTTTCAATTTCAAAAAAGTTTCTATTTTTAGCAGGTTTCTATTTTTGGAAAGTTCTCATTTTTAGTAGGTTTACATTTTTGGAAAGTTCTCATTTTTAGTAGGTTTACATTTTTGGAAAGTTTCTATTTTTAGCATCTTTCTTTTTTTGGAAAGTTTATGTTTTTAGTAGGTTTCCATTTTTGGAAAGTTGTTATTTTTAGTAGGTTTTTATTTTTGGAAGTTTTTGTTTATATCAGGTTTTATTTTTGGGAAAGTTTTTCTAAAGTTTAATAAATTTAAAATTATTATGGTAATAATTAATAATAATAATTAATAAGCATTATTAAAATTTAAAATTTAATTATTTGAAAATCTGATTTATTACTTTATTATTTAAATATAATTGTAAAGTGAATTGAAAATTAAAGAAATAAATTGGGAGAATTAATAGTTATCTTTATTAAACTTGGATTGTGCTTGATGATTTAATTTTATACGAAAATGATTTATATTGCTAGGGAAATTTTCTTATTCAAAAACCTTAGTAATAACATACTTTAAAAAGATGAAAACTGTGATGTGAATGTTCACTGAACTCTTATGTTTTAATAACAAATTGAACTATGAAACAATGTTTCAACAAATTTATATGATTTATTGAATTGTCTGGGATTCTAGTGAACTCAAAAAACCTTAGTGAATTTGGAAACTAGAGAAATGAAAACTGAAACCCTCTTTGAGATTGCAAATTTTATGAATTGTAATATTTGAAAAATGAAAATGAAAACTTAAAACCTTTAATGAAAATTAAACTGTTGTGTTTTCAAAATGTAATGAATTAAGAAAATGACATTTGTATGTGCTCTTTTTATGATGTGTGATTTTACTATTGGGTGTCGAGTCAACTTAGTACTTTGACCAAATTTGAATGTTTACCAGAGGCTCAAGAGTTCTATTTTGTGATTTCATGATGATGTTTTGATCATGATCTTTTATACTTAGTCATGGTAATGTGTCTTGTATGCTCTATAAAGTTTTTTGATCTATTGATTGTTATTGCTTTCTAGTGTTCTTGTGTGAAATTGAGGTGAATGGTGTGACCTATTTGATATAACCTTTGAGTCTTGGATTAGTTGTTTTTGGATTGATTTCTAGTTGCTTGTATAGGACTGAGGTGTTTGTATGATTTATTCTTAGTGATGTCATGTTATGACATGGATTGGTTTATGTATACTTGATTTGGGATAGGTCCTATTAGGATGATTTTATTGGTGGAATCTATGATTATGATTAGTGATTTTTGATACTTAGTTGCTTGTTTAAGAACTAATGCATGGTATGTGGTCTTTTGTGATCTTTTTGATTTTACTAAGCTTAGGGTAGGTTATCTGTATGTCATGTTGGGAAGTGGCTTGCAATGGAGGCCGAGGCCCTAAAGAGGCTGATGGGTAAACCATTGTAGGTTATTTAATAAGTGATAACATTTCATTAAATGAATTTAAAATGAATTAATAAGAGTTATTGTTTCTCTCATCCATGCCTCGAGTGCTAGTACAAGTTAGGATGGGAGTAGAGAGGACACTTGGTTGCAACCATGCTTCATTAGTATGCCTTGTTAGTATGAAAGGATGCTAGTGCTGCATAGAGTTACTAGGGGGCTGAAGGATTAAAAGACTAGGCGAGTAACCCTAGAGTTGGTTCATGCTATGACACTTGCTCAAATGCATAGTAGATTCCCTTCGTGTCATTGTTGCCTCTGGGATTAGTTGTTACTTGTGTCTTGGTACCTTGAGATAGTTTTATTTCAAGTGAATCCTTGAACCTAGCTGTTGGCTTTGACTTTTGAGTTTGTTATCCTATTTGGGACTTGAGTTTATCTCCTCAGTATGGTTGGAGTGGACCTTTTTGGATTCCACAAGTTTGGGTGCTAGTACTTTTTCTTATACCATTGAGATCTAACCGTTGGATGCCGCTGCTGGATGTGTTTATGTAGATGTTCCTTTCTATCCGTTCCTGTATTTCTATGATGGATGGTTATACCTATTGTATCATATTTGATTTCATAGATATTACAAGATGATGCAATCTATTTCATGATGTACATTATTTCAGCTTCTCATACCCTGTGACCTGTACAATGGATGATTGTGCATTAGGGTTATTGCCAAGTGGCATATTATATAACTATATATTATTTCTATGGATTCATACTTGTATATTATTATTTAATATGGATGTATTATATATTGGTTTTAGTATTAATTAAACTTAAATGTGATTCAATGTCATAGGACCCTTAGGAGATTTAACATATTTATGTAATGTTACTGTATGCGTGTATGTTAATTACTTCCGCTATTCTATAACTGTTGTTGTATCTTTAACTTTCTTTAAAAAGAGAGTTTGTTAAACTTAGTAAAACTTTAGGTTAACTTTTTTTGGGTCACATGGCAGGGCGTTACAATGAATATAAGTAGAAGATTATTCTTAGCATATGCAACATATACAAAATTCAAAGTATATCAGATGGATGTCAAGTCAACATTTTTAAATGGATAACTTGAAGAAATGGTATACATAGAACAATGTGAAGGTTTTCCTTTAACAAATGACAAGGACATAGTATGTAGATTGAAGAAAGAATTGTATGGTTTGAAGTAAGCACCCATAACTTGGTTTGTGAGGTTAGACAAGCATTTGAAAAAGCTTGGATATAACAAAGGCATGGTAGATAGTAATCTATATTGGAAAGAAATTGATGATGGATTGATGATTTTGGTAATATTTGTTGATGATATCATATTTGGAAGAAATGATGATGAAAGTGACAAGTTTGCAAAAGAAATGAAGAAGGAATTTGAAATGAGCATGATAGGATAAATGAAATATTTTTTAGGGTTATAGATTGTGCAAGACAAAGAAGGTATCTTTATTTCTTAGACTAAGTATTTGAAAGATTTACTGAGAAGGTTTGGTTTGGAAACATATAAAGCCATTGGAACACCTATGGTAACTAGACACAAGTTATCTACAAAGGATGAGACACCTACTATTGAGTAGAAGAAGTATAGATCTATGATTAGAGGATTGCAATATCTGACTCACACAAGGTTGGATATAGCAAATGCAGTTGGAATTGTTACAAGATTTCAAGTTTATCTCAGAGAAGCACATTATGTAGCAGTCAAAAGGATATTTAGATATTTGAAAGGTACACTAGAGTTTGGATTGTGGTATGATAGATCTAATGATTTCACTTCATATGGTTATACTTATGCTAATTGGGTAGGAAATATGAATGAAAAAAAGAGCACCAATGGTGGAGCCTTCTTTCTTGGAGGAAGATTGGTTTCTTGGCTAAGTAAGAAGTATGATTGTACCTCATGAAGTATAGCTGAAGCAGAATATATTGTAGTAGAAAAAAATTGTAATCAAGTTGTTTGGATGAAGTAGATGTTGAAGGATATAAGGATATAATTTAGTGAACCTATTGTCATACATTGTGACAACACAAGCATAGTGAATATGTCCAAGAATCCAGTCTTGCATTCTAAGACTAAGTACATTTCTATCAAGTATCACATGTTGAGAGAGAAAGTTGCAAAAAATAAATTAGATTAGAGTATGTAAGAACCAAAGAGAAGATTGCAGGTATTTTCACTAAGCCTCTTCCCAAAGAGACTTTTGAGTATTTGCGAGGTATGCTAGGGGTTATGCCCCTTCCTATATCAGAGTAGATGATGCAAGAGTGCATCGGTCCAATGTAACAAAAAACTATTGTTTGTCTGGACTAAATGTTGATGCTTCATATATGGGGGAGTATCTATGATGAACAGAGTCATCTAGGACTCTTGTTGGATTTTTTTTTAATAGTGTCTTTTGACACTGGAGCAGGTTAGATATATTTGTTACAAAGACTAATGGTTGATGAAACCTTTGACATTGACGTTAATGGGGGAGAAGTACAACATGAAAAATAGTTTTGAAAATATAGTTTGGGAGAAGTACAACATAGAGCACATTGAGATATATCAATGGGGAATAATGATTGATGAAGATGATTTGAAAAGAAAGGTTAACAATCTTTTACAGTGGGTATTTTTGGAACTAGATGTTTTTCATCTATGTTGCCATCAATGCTAAAGGGGGAGATTGTTGGAAGCATGAATGATGATGATATTCCTATGGGGAAGTATTGTAAAAATATGATTATATCATTATCATGATGATATGTCATATTCATGACTATGTTTGTCATTGATGTCAACATAGCAGTTTTCTATGGTATTTGACAGAAGAACAATGGAAAGATCAAGCTGGTACAGATAGATTGTTGAGTACTTTCACTAAGAAAGGTTAATGGGAGATAATACTAAGTGTCTAGTATATTCATCTAACCTCAAAAACACAAGATATTATGTTTAGAAGAAGTTATGCAAGTTTTAGTGAAGACTGTTCTGAGATAGAGTTTATAGAGGCATGTTTTGGTAAACTTGTTATATCTCTTAGAAAAGTTGTTATTCTATGAAACCAAAGTTAAATATGTGAAGAAGACATTTTAAAGATGATGTGGCTAAGCTTGTTTGTCATAATATTGCATGTATAAAAAGTTATTCAAGTTACAAGGTGGAAAATAAATGTTATCGCTAAGTGTAACATGTTCTTAATGAGGTCCTATAATAATTAATTAAGAAGGTGTAATAGCTAACTTAGGGAATTATTTAGTGGATTCAGTAGGAAGGAAGGACATTTTTCTTTATCATGATGAGATGTGAAGAGATTGAAAAAGAGCAAAATATGAAGATAAGAAGAGAAGAGCGAATGTGAAGGAAACTTTGTTGCCGAGGTTTCATTGTGTGATCTGAAGTTTGATACTTGGATATGAGGTTCATGACCTGGTCTACAAGGTTAAATAGTGATTGGTCCAGTTGATAGGACAAATGATGGAAGTTAAAGACCAATACATAAAATTATTTTACAAGGAATAGTTGAGAGATAAGTTGGACAGTGAGTTTGGTGCCCCCAAAAGTTGTTTGGACAATGGATCCTTTTGTCTTCTACAACTCCTAATAGGGTTGGAATCTTCTAAAAAGGATTCAAAGTCCCCTAACATGGACTTATATTTACTAAGTATTGTAATAGACTCCTAACAGGGTCCATCCTCTAACAATGAATATTTATATTAGTACATCATCTTGTGGGCATCATTCCCACCAGGGTTTTCCCTTTGATCAAAGGTTTCCCTAGTTAACATATTTGGTGTAATTGTGTATGTGCATCTTTGTATGGTTTCTATTTAATTTGGTTGAATGATTAATATTATTTAAGGTGGGTAAATGTTTTAATTAGTGGATAACTGATTCATACATCAAACAAATATTGGAGCAATGGGAAAGCAAAATTCAATGGAAAGTGCTACAATTCCAATCAGCATGGTCATAGGGCTAATGAATGCAAAGTGAAACCTATATTTGAAGAAAAATGTCACAAATATAAGAAGCATAGGCACAAGTCATCAAAATGCAAAACTAAGATATTAAACCTAGTAGAGCAAATTGCGAAAGCTATATTTGATTGGGACTATAAAACTTGGTCCAGATGTCATCTTGCCAAGAACTGTATGAATACTAGAAGAATTGAAGATGAAAAGAAGGCAAAAGCTGATAACATCAGAAAGTAGATGAGACAACAATGGGCTCCAAAATCTTCTGAGGATGTAAGTCCGAGCAATGATGAATAAGTCACTTAGTCTTGAACTCAGTCTACACTAGTGACTTAGTGAATACTGCAAATCTCAACATATAAACTAAATCATTTGATTCACACTACATAGCTCGATTAATGCTATCACTATGAGCTTGGTATAAACTAAGTCACTAGGTTAACACTGAGTAGCTCAGTTAACACTAGACTCACATCACATAAACTATGAACTCAATAAGCACTACAAAACTTGGTTTGCACTGATAAACTCAACATACACTAAGATGCTTAGTTTACACTACTAATCAATAACTTTGTAGCAATTACTCGGTGCAAATTGAAAATTGTCCAAGGGACTTGGTAGCAACTGTAGAACTCGGTAGCAACTGAAATGCTTGGTTAACACTGTTAACTATACAATATGCTTGGTAAATGCTTACAATTTGAATAATTGTATGTCACTAATAAAAAACATGACTAAAATGTCAACAATCTCCCCCTTTAACATTAGTGACAAAAACACTTATCAGTCAAAATTGAGTTTCAAAATGTTCAAGAACACCTTTATCCATCACATTATGTCTCCAACTTGGTAGAGTATGCTATTTTTGAGATTTTTCAAAATTGGTTTTGTAAGAGATGTATTTCTGTACATGAATAATATGGTAATGCTCCCCCATACATAATATATAGTATAATTTGCATCTTATATATACATCTTCTCTACAATCTTCAATCTTCTCTCATATTTTACATCATTTCACATCTTCTCCCCCTTTGTACAATATACATTTTCTCTACAATCTTATCCCCCCTTTTGACATTAATGCCAATGATTTATGCTATATACACTATATAGTAATGCCAAAATGTGACAAGAAATTTAAATGTACCTTCAAGATAAGTGCCAAAGTCTTGTCCCAATTCTCTTGCAACACCTTGCATGTGTGCAATGCAATTTGCACTTTTGCTGACAGTTTTATCCTATGGTCTACAATGGAGAAGTTGTTTTCATGGATGATAATTTTTGCATGTGAAATGTGTTTTTTTAATGCATCTTATGGGACTCAAATTTGCATTCCCCATTTTGAGTACCATTCAAAATTTTGAGTCATTTTGATCCCTATAAGTGCATTTTCATTCTTGTGTACCCGACTATCGTTTTAAGGACCATAAGCTGTTTTATGTTTCTAATACTTTGCATTCAACATGTCCATACATTATATAATTTTAAACTAACATTTTGAACCATTCTGCAAAGTTTCATTTTGAGTAGTGTTCAAATTCTACTTTTTTGCCCAAGTTTCAAACAATGATAGGAGGCCTAGTTTGAATTTGAATATCTTGTACCTGGTAAAATTTCATGACTCTCCTCTTTGGGATTGTTTACATGCATATAAATGAACCTATTTTTCATTTTTCAAGTCATTTTTATATGTTTTGACTATGTTTTGAATCCCTCAAAGTTGGTTACTTACCTCTATCATGCTAATGCATATTTCTCAAAAATGTAGGAAGCCTTGTTTAACCGATTATAACTTTGACCCAATTGACCCTATAGAGAAAATTCCTTTTGAATTGTATTCTAGAGGTCACATAATTTCTACACTCTAGATTTGAGCTTATGAAAAATCTATTTGATTAGTTTTTAAACACGATTTTGAATACAATTTATAACTTTTTACGGGTGTCATAAAATGCAGATTGGTCGGTACCCCTGTTCAAGATGTTATAACTCTTAATCCATAATAGATGAGATCATATGATTTGTACCACTACATTCTACTCTAAAATTACTTCAAGTGTGCCAATTTTTAAACCTTGACGAATCCATTTGCACCCTTTCCCACAACCATTCCATTTACGAAAACCTCTTTTCTATAATGTTTCTAGTCCTACAATTCTAAGTACCTAACTTCACATGCTTACCAAATGCGTCTCGTGATTTTCCATGAGCTTAAAACATAGAATTATATTCCCCTCATGACAACAAACTAATCCCCTAGTTCTTAATCCTTGAAGTATTTGTTTGCCCAGTTTTTGAAGCTAAAACCAACCATATTTTATGGTTTTTTGACACATTTATCTATAGGCAGTTTCGACTGGGCAAATTTGAATGTCAATATATTTTAATAGATTGATTTTCATGAGATGAGATCTGGTAGGATGCAAGAATGTGGAAGAAAGTATTAGCCTGTCAAGTTTTAGAGCCCTATTATCTGTTTATGTCAATTTTTAAAGCCAAGGAACATGCCCTATTATCAGAAAATCATAGTTTATGAAAATAGGGTAAAGCAAGCTTTCAAATGATGTTTCAGTGCTCAAATTTGAATTAAGATAATTTGAGAAGATCAATGGATCATTTTCAATGTTAGTTGATCAAAAATTAATTTTTTTTTAGCTGGACCTGCTTTGGGGCCTGACTGATTCCATTAGATCAACAACATGCTATGCTTTTTTTCATTAAATCAAGATCCAATGAGTATGCATAAATAATGTACAAGGATTCAAAGATAAATAATATTTATACTCCAAGCCAATCAAACTTTGGGGGAAATGGAGATTGTTAAAATCTAGGAGTGTACATTTGTATTTCCTTTTTTGAAGAACTATTAGCGTCATATGTGTGAGTAGTGGATCCTGCAAAAGAATGAAGGGGAACAATAGTTGGATGCTCTAGCTGATTTCAACCACCAAGAAGATGTCTCTTGGCTCTACTTTCCCTCTCCAATTTAGTAACTATTAAGTTCTACATCTAATTTTATGTTGATGGCCCTCATTCATCAAGAAATATGGCGAGCACTTTTCCTTGAGGGGTTGCCATTATAGGCATGGGGAGTATTTGTACCTCTCATAAATTAGACATAGGGCATCAAGACCATTCCAAAATTTTGCATTGTCTATGAGGAAAGTGAACCACTTCTAAATGAATAGAAGCACATGAAATCTACAAATTAGAATACAATTTGTTTTTGGAATTGATTGAAAAAGAAGGAATGGAGTGCCAGAGGGTCTATATAAAATTATCATCTTTCAAAGCCAATATGTGAGCACCTTTGAAGCATGAATAAGATACTGGAGACCCCAACTCTCTAAAGGCTACCAGTTATATAAATACAATGAATAAGTGAAAAGACAATAAAAAATGGGAACTTGCCTATGAGAAGGATGGGAGTTTTCTTTTCTTGAGAAGGCTTTGGTAGGGAAGGTTCTAGAAATGCCTCCATAAATCTTGAAGTGGTTTCCTGCCAAGGCCAAATGCACAACTGACATGAGTGTTACCATGAGGCATCTAAGTCATTTATCCCACATGTGTTGGGCTATGGGGGTTTCACCTCTTTTTATATGTGAGCATTCAACATATCATGTGTACCAAAGGTGTACATTAGAAAACAAGCTGTTGCACATGTGGAGGGGCCCTCCTGTGGCCCGCTTGGCAACAATGACAAAGTAAGCATAATTTTGATGTTCAATGCCAAAAAGGAAGTACCACATGTTGAAATGTGGAGGCTCATCAGGAGGTCAAGAAATTGAAGCCAGAGGTGTGCGATGTTATGCTAAAGCCATATGATCAGGGAGGTCAAAAATATGATGGAAGATGCTATGATGGGGCCCATTGCTGTAGGGCCATTAAATTTTTTTTTAAAGCCTATGCCACTATGAAAGTGATAAGTTTTTCATGTGGTAAAGATTCAATTTTCAAAAGTCTAAGATGCTACGAAGAGGGAGATTTGGTGTGAGATCAAGAAAGAGAATAAAGTGCCCAATGATATTACGATTGGGACTAGTTGGCATAAGGTTGGGGAGGTTTAATGTAACATGTCTGATGTTACGATTTGAAAATGGAGTAATTTGGAGGAAGATAAATTTAATGCTAAGATAATATGATTTATTCATAATATCGTAGGGGCATAAATTTCAAATATCTCATAATATTCAAATGTTTCAAATATTTCCCATTTGGTTGATTTTGATGAATGGAAAGTGAAAAAGTGGCATCAGTGGATTGGAGGGATAATGGGAAAATGAGTGAAAAATTAAAATCCAAATTTTTTTGAATGCATATGAATTTCAAAATGGAATATTTGAGTAATTCTAATATTTTTTTATAGTTTATACTATATGGGATATTTTCAATTTTTCAATTTTTAAACTCTGTTCATAGCCCAGGGGTTGGAATTTCAAATGGACTGTATAGGCATGGTTTTTATTAGAAACATGCAGTATGATATATTATTGAAACTATGAGAAGATGCACTTTTCATTTCTAGGATTAGATTATGCAGAGGTCTCAAGTGATAGAAGCTACAAGAGGTTTTATAATTTAAGAGCATCCTCTGTGATAAATGCAGATTTACTATTGCAAATGAAATAGAATTAGATTTGGATGAGATTTAGGTAAGATCAAATTCACTAGCCACTTTAAAGCAAGTTTTGATTATGTTTTAAAGGCAATTGTTGAGATTAGATTTTTGTCGATAAGGGCAGTTGAAAAGTTTTCATCGAAGGGACAAAACAAGACAAGCCAAATTAGATGTGGGGCTCCTACACACTTGATATGTATTAGATTTTTCTACAAAATGGAGTTCCCCATTACTTTAAATAGGTACATCAGATATTTCTACCAACACCATTTGTGGTTTTGATTTTCTAGAAGAATAAAAAAGATCATTTTCTACAAGCATTAGGAAGAAGAAGTTTTAGCATGACACTTGTAAAAATTAGATTTCATATCCAAGAGACTTCTTCTCTTCTTGCCTATATATCTCTCCTTTATTATTTTTGTAGAGGTTTCAGTTTTGGACATTTTTCATCACTGTGTGACCACTCTATTGGTTCTAGCCTATTTGAAATTTTCTCCACAACTATGATTCCACATTTTCTTAGTATTCCTCTGTTATCAACAACAGTAGTGTAATGTTCTTTGAGGCATTTTTAACTTATACAGTCATCCCTTGAGTTCTTCTTTGAGTTATTTACATACCATGATGTATTGATTTCAAAGAACTTAATACAAAGTTTCATTTACAGTTTCATTCTAAAGTTTATCTCCTTTCTATGGGTTTATAGTTCTTTGTTGATATATGCCCAAAGTGCATACTGTCTAGTTGCCACTTGTTTTTGAAGTTGTATGTTGTGTGTCTTACTGTTGGGTCAAGGACCTAAGTAATGTGCTTGATATTGCATTGACTGAACTACAAGAATCATAGAGGGATTTGATAAGTACAAATTTTGTTTGAAGATTGATGTCTATTTAAAAGCTAGATAGATAGATCAGATGTTTGAGTATATGAGTGTATTAGGATATCCAGGTGTATGTTATAATTTAGTTTATGGCCAATGGATAAGGGACTGATCAGCTTGAGAGATTACACATTCTCTGTTGTTGCATACATGGGTTATGCTGAGATCTAGATCCTTAATCAAATATCAATTTACCTTTTATGTATTGAAGAACTAGAAGTGTTGGTCGTTATTTATTTGCATCTACTTAATTAGCTACTGTAATTAGGAAGTTTATCAACAAATCATAGAATAATACTAACCATTTCTACTATAGGGGATAGTCTGGAAGAAGAAGAGTATCAAGTTAATAAGATCAATCCTTAAGGTTTTCTTGCCTTGGCCTTACAGAGCCTAGAGTGAAGTGAGTCCTGATGACTCTATTAATGTTGGCCCAAAATTAAGATTTATCCTTGTTGAATATAGGATTTAGCTCATCCTTAGGTTTGTCCCTATCTTTTGTTCCTGGTATCAGGTTTAAACTCACTTGATATGTTCCTTACCAATAAGAACTCCAACAACATCCATGTTAGAAAGAATCATACCCTGTATATCTATCAATGTTGATCTTATTCTTTCTTCTTCTCTCAACAATTATGCTTGCATAATCTGATTTTGGTGTAATGGGCAAAGCTATAGCTTGGGTCAAGTTGCAACTATTGTTTACTTGCCTATAGATCCTCATCAATATTTGAAAATTTATCTTTTATTTCCTTAGTGAAAACATAAATATCACAAAGTTTATTGAATAGTAAAGATAAATTATTACAAGAGGTCTCCGGTGAACCTAGAATAGTAGAAAATTCTACTTGATGGATAGCAATTTGTTGAGTAATAAGTTCCAAAACTTTATTCTCAAACTTCTTCTCAACTTTTTGCAACAATTCCTCTTGTCCATTTGAATCATCATTGAGATTTTGGACTGCCTCTACTAATTGATTTAAAATTGGTTGAGAAGTATCAACCTCTATGTTTAAAGCCTTTTCAAGGATATTCTTTGCATACTCAATCATTTGGAATTCCTTATTCCTTTCTTCTCTAAGGGTCCATTTGGTTTGTGGAATTTAAAAAGTCTAGATTTCGAAAAACCTTGGTTTTGTAAATCTTCATTCTAATTTTTGGGTTTTTACTTGAACCATTTGTTTCACTTGGAATATACATGTGAAGACACATTTTTATGTGTAAACTTGGAGTTGAAGGTAAATTTCAAAAAGTAGTCCAATCTATTGTTCTTACACCTTAAAAAACATAACCAGGTTTTGATTTTCAATTCCTACTTGCTAGTAGGAAGTTGGAAAACCTAGTTTTGAGGCAAAATTGGAAGTCTGGTATGCTATTTCCATTTTGCCAATTTTGAGACAAATGCAAAAGTTTTCAAATCTAGATTTTGAAAAAGCCAATTCCTATCATCATCTAGGAACCAAATAGACCCTAAGCCTCTGCTGCTTAGCTTTCCTCTAAAGAATTTCTCCAAAAATATGCATCTGATTAGGATTTAGATTTGAAATGTCCTATTTAGGAATGACAATCTGCTCATCAAGATCTATGACTTCTTCCTTGTCTTTTCCTTTGCCCAAAAATCTTGTTCTTAGTTGAGGCTTGGTCTCAAGTGGCTTTTCACTTATTAATTGCATGCTAGGAATAGAAATAATTGTAGAAATGGTAGGACTCATAGAAAAGGTAGATATTGCACTTATTGTTGAAATATCAATAGAAGAAATACCTAGTGTTACAAAAACTGATGTAGAGGGAAGTGTTGGCTGCTTGATAGATGAAATTCTTGTCACTTCAGTCAATGTGGTATTGAGCTAGATGGGTGCAAAGATTTATTGAGTGCATTTTCTTTTAGTGTTTGACACAATCAATCATGTTGAAGCTTTCTCTGGGCTTGATGTTTTCTGAACTTTTCTTGGAGAATGAGGAAGTGAGGCTATGACTGCTGTAGAAATTTATACTAGATCAACCTCCTCAATATCTTGTACATTTAGTAAATCTTCCTCAATAGCTTCTTGCCCTTGTTCTCCTTCATCATCATCTACATGATCAAAATGTGATACTTCTTCAACATCAATTTCTTCATCCTTTCCTTGTCCATCATCATCCCATCTTTGTCACTAACACTCACTACAAAATCACTCAGCTTGTAAAGAAGATAAATGTTCTTCCTTGTGTTTCTAGCATTCTTCACAACATGCTCAATGTCTTTTAATAACAACCGACAAGTGTTGAATCTCAAAGTAATATTTTCTTCATTTTTCTTTAGATATTCCTTTACCTCCTTGTCATCCAATTTTTACATGAGTTGCCTTAGGGTTTGCTCATATATGTCTTTGGTTTCATCAATGTTAACCTCATAATCAAGAGGTTTTACCCATACTATCCTCAGTCTAACTGCCTGAATGTATACTTTGTCACTATCGACCATGAAACAAACATCATATTTGTAATCCTCAACTAGCTTCCTTGGAATCTTGAATATGTTATTCATCTTCTCTTTGAATGCATCAAAGTAGTTATCAATAATATTTGCATAATTTTCTCCCATTTCAGCAATATACTCATTAATATAATATAGAATAGGTACATCCTTCCTCCACACTACTGTACCTTTTCATGGGAAAAACTTCTAAACATAGAATAATAAACAAGTCAAAAGTGAACCGAACTTACATGGATTGTTCTTAGAAGTTCTTATGCTCTCCATGTTATTGTTGAACTAGTTCAACATCAACTAGGCAAGGTCAAGTGATAGGTTATGATGTAAGAGCATCTTGGGTTTTCTTGGTGACTACTTTGGAGTTCATGGGAGGAGGCTTAGTAGTTGCTTTGGACTGATTCTCGGCATGCTCTAGGAGCTTAGCATGGTCTTGGCGCTCGACATGGTATATGGAGCTCAACATGGTCTGGTTGCTCAACATGGTCTTTGGTTACTCGACATGGTCTGGGGACTCAACATGATCTTTGGTCACTCAGCATGGTCATTGTTTGTTCGGCATGGTATGGGGACTCAACATGGTCTTTGGTTACTCAGCATGGTCTATGGAGCTCGGCCTTGCTTAGGAATTTAGTGCTTGTTGAAGGTAGTGTAACTAATTTTCCACAATGAGTTAAAGGATGAGAATTTCAAGAATTGAATATGGACTAGATTAATAACAAAATTTCAAAGCACAAGTTCTAATTCCATCAGAGCTAGGAGATATCATGATTTTACTCAGATATTGATTTTGGGTTTTTAATTGTTGTTACAGGCCAACTTGTGGCATTTAATTTATGTATTTGTATTTAATTTGTGTTTTGGGCCAACTTGTGGCTTAGATTGGCATAAGTAGGGGTTTTGGGAAAGTCTTTAGTCATTATTCATCCATTGTGGAGAAGAGGAGGTGGTAGAAGAGAAAATCTAGAGAAGAGCTAGTAGCTGTAGCTTGGGAAACAAGGGGATTGCTTGGTGGGCTTGTGAGCACAAGTTGAGATCTTCCTTGGGGGTTTCTACCATAGTGTAGATCTAGAACAACTAGTATTTGGATTGGATCTTTAGGGATCTTTCAGAACTAATACTTGCTTTCTATTTGGCCTTAACCAGGAAGGCCTTACAGCCCAACACATTACATGTAATCAGTTATATTTTATGAATATATTATTTTGATTTGGTATCAGATCTTGCATTATATCTTTTTGTTGTTTGTATTTATACTCCATGGTTATTTGTTGGGGGCTAGGAAAAATCATTTGGGGATTCTCCTACCTTGTGCTGCGTTAGATGGTATCAGAGCACAGTTGTTCCCGAGTGTGTAGATAGATCACTGAAGTTGTGGCTGTTTGCACTAGGACTTGGGTTAGAGAAGTAGATCTAAGTAGATCTTGATCTAGTGGTGAATTTTATTTCTAGAGTCTTAGATATCTTGGTTGCAAGGTGGCAGATCATGGTTTTAACTTGCAATTGTAGAAGTCTTGCAGATGGGTTGACGGATGCAAAGATGGAAGACTAATCTTGTTGAGGCATGATCATAGAGAGTTTGTGGATTATAGATCCATGTTCCTAGACTTGTGATGAGGTTCCTAATTATTCATGTGAGGTGGCAGGTTGTGATCTAACTTGCAAACAATTTGACATTGTCACAAAGAGCATAGAAAGGATTTGTTGCAGAGGGTTTATGAAGATCTTGGGAGATGGCTCCAAGAGGATTGGACCCTAAGATGATTGTGAATCTCTGTGATGTGGTGGAGAGAAGGTTTTCTAAGATGTCTACTTGGTTTGAAGCTAGCTTGGCTAATCATGTTAAGGACAAGGTGAGGAAGGAATTCTATAGATGTTTATGGAGTTGGAGTATACAATCTAGAAGAGAGTTGTTTGGCCAGTTAAGAGACTTGTTTGTGAGAGAAGATGGAATACCAAGGTCAAGGTGGTTGAGTTTGGTTTTGCTAATCAAATTGTGGAGTCTAATACAAAACTTGTAGAGTAGCTAGAGGTTGTTGCTAAGGATATTCCTATCCTTGTTGATGCTGGGACAAAGGTTGGTTTTCATGATCAGTTGGCTGAGTCTAACATGGAAATTGCAGAGTGCTCGGTTGTGGATGATTCAATTGCTATTGGTGGTGAGTTATGTATTGCAAAGAATCTTGTTGTGAGAAATGAGAGTAATGGTGTTATGAGTTTGGCACATGTTGATAGAGATCTACATGTTGCTACTGATGTGGAGTTTGTTGCTACTGATGTGGAGTTTGTTGCTACTGATGTGGGGTTTGTTGCTACTAATATGGATTCACTAGTTACTAATGTGGATGAAGGTTTGTTGTTGAAGTATTATGTTTATTTTATTCATTGGTGTGAGCATGCTAATTGGATGGTTGAGATTTTGGTGTTTGACAAAATGATGCAGATGTGGATTATGTGCAAATTGGTTTTCTCATCCCTGTTGAAGTGAAAGCCTTTGGTAAAGATGAAGTTGGTTGTTGATCTTTCTTTGGGAATCAAAGTGTAGGACACACTTTTCTATTTAACTAGAGAGTCTGATACAGGAGCATCTTAGGTTTTCTTGGTGACTACTTTGGAGTTCATGGGAGGAGGCTCAGTAGTTGCTTTGGATTGGTGCTTGACATGGTCTAGGAGCTCGGCATGGTCTTGGAGCTCAGCATGGTCTATGGAGCTTGGCATGGTCTGGTTGCTCAACATGGTCTTTGGTTTCTCAGCATGGTTTGGGGACTCAGCATGGTCTTTGGTTACTTGGCATGGCCATTTTTTGCTTGGCATGGTCTTTGGTTACTCAGCATGCTCTATGGAGCTTAGCCTTGCTTAGGAATCTGGTGCCTATTGCAGGTCGTATAACTAATTTTCTACAATGGGTTAGAGGATGAAAATTTCAAGGATTGAAGGTGGACTAGATTAATAACTAAAATTAGAAGCACAAGTTCTAATTCCATCAAAGCTAGGAGATATCATGATTTTATTCGGATATCAATTTAGGGCATTTAATTACTGTTGCAGGTTGACTCGTGGCATTTAATTTATGTATTTGTATTTAATTTGTGTTTTGGATTGACTTGTGGCTTAGATTGGTGTAAGTAGGGGTTTTTGGGAAGTCTTTAGTTATTATTCATCCATTGTGGAGAAGAGGAGGTGGTAGAAGAGTGAATCTGGAGAAGAGCTAGTAGCTGTGGCTTGGAAAATAAGGGGATTGCTTTGTGGGCTTGTGAGCACAAGTTGAGATCTTCCTCGGGGGTTTCTACTAGAGTGTAGATATAGACTAGCTAGTGTTTGGATTGAATCTTGAGGTATCTTGTAGAACTAGTACTTTCTTTATATTTGGCCATGACCAGGAAGGCCTTACAGCCTGACACATTGCATGTAATTAGTTATATTTTATGAATATATTATTGTGATTTGGTATCAGATCTTGCATCATATATTTTTTTTGTTTGCATTTCCACTACATGGTTATTTTTTAGGGGCTAGGACATCTCCTTTGGGGATTCTCCTACCTCACACTATGTCAGGTTATTCTCGAATACTTTATATACCAAATCCATAGCTTTGCATGACATGTTGTTTAATTTGATCAAGATGTGTATCTTGTGGGTGATGACATGTATCCCAAATTTGAGTTACATGTTAGAAACATAGTTGATCTTCATTCCCCTTCCATCTCATGAGGTAAGGGTTTTCTTCTCTAGTTCAACTTGACTTAGGGTTTTAGTCATCTTAGCTTTTATCAACATGGGAAGACCAGTGATCCTATGGATCATTTTCTTATTTATCAAAATAGTTTGTTCCAACCATAGTTGACCATTGTTTAGACAACTAAGGATATATCTTATTCACTTTATTTTAAAATCTTGTGGCATATGTGGAATATGAGTTAAGCCTTTTGTCTCGAGATGTTGATGCTCAGGTTTCAATACACCATTAACACATAATTCCTTCAAAGATTCATCTATCTCCAATGTTCCAATGTCTTGAATAAAACATTTAAAATAAGAATGAATATCATTTATCAAAAGTACCTTTGGTGGTATTTTTTTATTGGACTCCACTTGGATCTAGGGTTTCTACAATGGTAGGAGTCACCTTGAAATCCAGTGCCTTCCATTCCATGCCTCAAACTATCATGTCTAAACCTTTCTTTTATTTGTTTCTAGTGGATGCCATCTTCACTCGATAGGGTTTGAGAGAATATAAAAATAACAATTCACTCAAATTTCTTGAATGCTTTGAAGATAAATTTGCATAGATAGCTATTAAAATTTCACAGTGAGAAATGACTTCAGTTTCACCCTTTTATCAAATTTTTCCATAAATGCTTGGTATGATTGTTTGCTCAAATGATAGACTATCATCCACTTTTCTTGCATTGAATGCTTGATAGAGTCCTCCATGACTCGGTAGCCACACAAAATTTAGTTACTTCCAACCTTGTTTGATAAGATAGTAACCTAACTTCACTTAGTAATGACTGGCATCTTTTACTTGGTGATCCCTTTGCATCTTGAATGCTGATTTGGATCTTTCATCCTACTAACTAGAATTGGTGTGAGATGTTTTCTTCAGAATCCTAGTTCCAGTACTCCTATGAGAGATGAAGTGGAAATGTTGGAGTCACCCAATTCTTGAGTGACTTCGTCCTTATTGCTCATACTTTGATCCTTAGAATATTTTTGAACCCATTGTTGTCTCATCTACTTTATGATGTTATCAGCTTTTTCCTTCTTTTCATCTTCAATTCTTCTAGTATTCATATAGTTCTTGGCAAGATGACCAAGTTTTGTACAAATGAAACATCTTCTAGTAGTATCTCTTGTCCTCATATGATGTTTCACATAATTCATTCCAATGTATCCAAATTCTCCATAGTAATGACATCTGGACCAAGTGTCATAGTTCCAACCAAATATAGCTTTCACAATTTGCTCTGTTGGGTTCAATATCTTAGTTTTTCATTCTAATGACTTGTGCTTATGCTTCTTACATTTGTGACATTTGCCTTCAAATCTAGGTTTCTCTTTGCATTCATTAGCCCTATGACCATGCTGATTGGAACTATAGCACTTTCCATTGAATTTTTCTTTCCCATTGCTCCAACATTTGTTTGATGTATGACCTATCTTACCACAATGACTGCAAGTAGGTCTTTTATTCTTTTGAGCTCTGTGCTTGGATGATTTACCTTCTTCTTTATATTCAATTCCTACTTTTCCTTTTTATCTATAATGATTTTTCTCATTTAACTAATTTATGTCTACTTGAGATTTTATCATTCTCTCATTGGTTTACCTTTCAATGTTTAGATCATTCTACAATTTTTCATTCTCTGATCTTAGATTCATGATTTCTTCATTTGCATTAGTGAGATGATCAATGAAGTTTGTCTACTAAAGGGATAGGTGTTGAATTTCATTTTTATTTCCTTCCATCTCTTCTCTTATCTTGTTTTTCTCTTCCATGACTTCACACAATCTTAATGACTAAATTTCTTGCTCTGTTCTTAGTTTTCTTACTTCTTCTTGAAGAGTACTATTCTTTTCAAATAGTTCTTTGATTGCTTCATCAGCTTCATCTAAATTACTTGAATGGATGTCTTCAATTCTTTCTTCAATGTAGAGTTGATAATTCATCTAGATGGTAAGATCTTTTCTTCTTTTCAGAGATTGAGAGAGTTTCTCTTTTGCTTTCTTGTGTTTCTGAATAGCCAATTCCAAATCAATCTTCTCATTCTCAATAGCCTTGACAAGTTTGAATACCTCCATTGCCTTTGATCTTTGCTCAAGCTATGAAACTTCTCTTTGAGAACCACAAAGCTCTAATACCGATTGTTGGAAATATTATAATAGGCTAAGTTACTGAGAGGGGAGGGGTGAATTAGTAACCAATAAAACTTAATCCTTATTAGAAATTAATCCTTCATGTGTATTCTGATCTAATTGCATGCATGAGAAATTTAAAACATTAAAGCATACATAAAACTTTTAACACACAATTTGGTGACCCAAAAACCTTCCAAATAGAAAGTAAAACTGGGGTGGGGATGATACCCACAAGCTTTAATATTGTAGTATAAAGTTGGCTTGTTAAGGCTTACAATTATCACTTCTGATGATATGCCCTATTAGGAGCAATAAGGAATTCTAGGTCCACCTTGCAAAAGGATTTACAAACATACAATGAAGTTTTCACTCAGTAAAAAGATTTATACAAGATTGTTAGGTCTACCTTGTTAAAGGATTTGACTGATCCACTTGTCAAGATGAAACAGTAACTAATCCCTAATTTGCAACTTGGTTTGTTGAATGAGATTCCTCTAGGTGTAGAAATCACCTTACTATGATAGATAAATCTTTGCTGCTCCTTATCTACTGTAGCTTTTGTAATTTTCTCTTCTCTTCGTATTTCATACTTTCATTACATTAAATTACATTAAATTACACTACATTACATTAAATTACATTACATTGGATGTGATATAATACACACACACACACACACACACACACACACACACACACACACACACACACACACACACACACACACACACACACACACATATATATATATATCAATCCAATTACAAATTACAAAGTCGGCCACAATACAAGTTTACACAAATTACACAAGGTCAACCCAAATGAAGAAACTCGGGTTCTAAAGACTAGCTTGGTGAGGTTCTAATACTTAGCATCTACTGTTAAAGCTTGACATCATCATGCACTCGTTAGACATAAAAGCTTGGTCTATACTGATCACTTCCAAGTAGTCTTGAACTTGGTCTACATTGGTGACTAAGTGAATATTGTGAAACTCGACATATAAATTGAATCATTTGATTCACACTGCATAACTTGGTCAATGCTATCACTACAAGCTTGGTATAAATTGAGTCACTTGGTTAACACTGAGTAGCTTAGTTAACACTAGACTCACATCACATCAACTGTAAACTCGGTAAGCACTGTAGAACTCAGTTTTCACTGATAAACTTGGCATACATTGATATGCTCAATTTACACTACTAATAATTACCATTGTAGTAATTGCTTGAAACAAATTGAAAACTATCCAAGGGACTCAATAGTAACTGTAGAACTCAGTAGCATTTGAAATGCTTGGTTAACACTGTTAACTATACAATATGCTCAGTAGATACTTACAATCTGAATAAGTGTATGTCACTAATAAAAAACATGACTGTAATGTCAACATTAAGATGCAAATCTAGGGTAAATATATGAATGGAAATAAATCATGAAAAACTCACCTATAATGTCCCCTCTTTGAGATTAGGTTTGAATGCTATAACTACAACCATTTGTTAACATAATATCTTTTTTTTTTTATGAAACATATTAGAACTATTGGATTAAGTAAACATTAATCTAAATAATTCCCAAGCTACCCTTCCTAATCCTTTAGAAGGGACCCTTCTCAAACTACCGAACCCTTTGGTGAGAACTATATCTTGATTAAGTAATTATCATAGAAAAAGTACATTCCTTAGGCTCTTTGGGATCTTTGGTAATACTACTTGGTAGAGATCGCACCTCTAACCAATTCTTTTTTCTCTAACTTATGCATATGTTTGACCACTAAAATATATATTGTGTCTAACAGATTCTCTAAAAATCTCTCTCTAGGATCCCAATTTGAAATCATGACATTCAAGTAAGAATGCCCTCTTGTCTTTGGATTCTCTTTTGAGAAATACATCTACAAAAGATGTCCTCGTAGAAAGCTCTTAGCAAGATTTCTCTCTCTCTCTCTCTCTCTCTCTCTCTCTCTCTCTCTCTCTCTCTCTCTCTCTCTCTCTCTCTCTCTCTCTCTCTCTAGATAGTTCTTATCACATACATGGTTGTAAATAGTTATCAATCTTTGATTGATAATTTTTATTTGTAATTTTATCTCTAATAATATATGTGTAGCTCTAGTTTTAGCTAAAGTTTTATTCATTTCTCAGTAATACTATTCTCTTGATCACTGGGTATCTTTAATGTCGCTTGTATTGATTTACTATTTGTATTATTCTTCCTTAATTGTTTTGACTATTGCTTTAATTATCACTATTTGAATGTATCGTAACTATTAGTAACATCCTTTAAGGTTTGACACTTTTCTTTACTCTTGATTATAATTGATGATATCTTATTTTCACTACCATGTAATCTCTATTTAGATGTCTCTAATTTGATTTTCCCTTTTATATCTTCCTTTCATGTCTAGTGAGTATAATCATTTATTCTTGTAACTATTGACTTTCCTTTATACGTGATCGCCACTTTCCTCATGGTCATTGTTTGTTCTACGTGACTCTCCTAGATATATCTCCTATACATATTGTGTGCTACACATTTCTCCTAAGTGGTTCTTTCCCTTATTTATTCTATTTTGATTGATCTTCCCTTTCGGTCATAGATTCTTCTCTACAAATATGCACTTATATTGTCCATGTGTATAGAAATCTCTTTATGCATGTTGGTGTTGGTATGAGAAAATATTTTTATTACTCCAACTCCCTTTTATCATTTAAAACTTATTCTAGTTTGAATGGATTCATTTCTAGTGATTTTATTCATAGTTCTAAGTTTGGATTAGCAAATCCTTTTTCCATGATGACTTGTTCTTTGCTTCCCTAACTATATCATCTTTGGTATTGACATTTATCTATTATTCTCCAAAGCTCTGACTTATAATTCACATGGCCTTTCCCTCTCTATATTTGATAATATAATTATTAAAATCCATGTCAACCATACTTCTTCCCTCTGTCATCATATACTTGTGTAGGAATTATACTTCTATTAAACATTGTTCTACGGTCCACGTTGTCATGTCTTTTCCATGATCTACTGATTGCATGGATACTCTTTGTTCAAGTCAAAATGGATATTCCAACCTTTGATATTTGATTATCTCCTCAGATATGTTTTGATCAATGTCTTCTTATTTTCATCCCTGCTTCCTTAACATTCTCTAATCTGCATATATATGATGTCTTCGATTTTGATCCATCGTGTCTCTTAGTCAGTCACAACTTGGGTATATTATATGATTTGCAAATATTTTAATAATACTCAATGATATATGAAATAATTATAACATTTCATATTAACAGTATCTTATATCATTTAACTTATCAAATATCTAATAATATTTAATATTGATAGCAATTTTAAATATATTTAATAATTTAATAATTATTTGTTCTCAAATCTTTCTTTTGTAATTAATTAATTAATTAATTTATTCACCCTATATGGGGATATCACAGTTTGACGCTCCCCAAATTGCTTGTCCTCAAGAAATATTCATTTTATATGAGTCTATCTATGAGTTGCTTTCATTGCACACTTTGTTTACACTTTGTTACTGACCCATGTATTGACAATTTGTAAATTTTGTTTTTCTAAGATGGGTTTTCTTTCAACAATCAAGTTGTCTTCATAATGGGATCAAATTGGTTAACTCCAACTATTCTCTAAGATAAGTCTTTTTTCGGTTATTCTCTCATTGCCATTGAACTGTTGATATAAGAAAATGTAGCATATACACTTGAGATGTAAAGTATACACATGATAAATTATAGAAGATACAAGATATACAAATAATAAATGTGTCATAACATTTCCCTTTTTATTAATATTATTGTTATTATTATAATTATATATATGTATATATGTATGTATATACATATATATACATACATACATGTTGAAAATAATTGGTTAATTGTGTATTGTATTTAATGTTACACAAAATGTCATATCTTTGCTAGTCAGTGTATGTCAAGCTCACTCGGGTGATGAAGACAATTTCCTATGTTTACGAAGCATTCCAGAGTTTGCCAAGTTCAAAAGACAGTGAATACCAAGTTCACTCGAGCAACAAAGAAAAGTTTGTAGAATATTAAGTGTTAATCGAGCTCACTCGATTAATGAAGGAAAAGTTGGATGGAACTAGTGTTAGCCAAGCTCACTTGATTACCAAAGGAAATTTTTTAAGATGTAGTGTTAACTAAGTTCACTTGGTTAACACAAGAAAATTGTTTCTAAGTTAGTGTCAATTGAGCAAGATTAGCTAACGAAGGATTTTATTTTTTTGGCATATTGAGTTCATTAGATTTGTTTGTTGGTTCTAGTTGACTAAGGAGATGAATATTAATTACTATAAAATCTTTTCAAGCTAACTTGGCAATGTGTTGATATATAAGGTCAAGATAAAGATTGAATGTGTGCAAGTGAATTGAAATATAGAAGATGCTACGAAGAAGCAAATTAGAAGGATAAGTAGAATATCCTTATGGAGTTGCAAAGATACATTCAATCAGAAAGGATCAAGTATACAAGCTAGAATTAGATCTATAATTAGTAATTCAGTTGCATTAGAAATTAGGTAATCTCATTGTTACTCTCTAACCACTATAGCAGTGATCTAAATCTCTTAACAGAGTTGGCATAACAACTATTTGTAAATCCTCTATCAAGGTGGCACTTCTAGATTGAAGTTTCTAAAGGCCTCTAACAAGGCCACTCCTAATAGGGTGATTAAATTGTCTATCAAACTCAGACCTAATAGTGTGTTTTGTAACCATTAAGTTTTAGGATTTACACCCAATACTGAATTGAAAGAGTTCAACAATTCTGACCTAACATGGGAATCATTTCACTATGTGAGTGTGCAAATGAAATGAGACCTCTGGGTTCTAGGCCGGCTCCTATTTGATATTTTAGTGAAATCTCTAATATACTTAATTTAAACTTGTAGGGAAAAGGAAAGGAACTACCAAAAGTAAACCTAAGACCTAAAGCCTAAATCAAGAAAAAGAGGTGATACACCAAAAGTGATTATGGAAACTCAACTACACTTGACAGAGAGGACTATATAGCTATTTGAAATGCAAGCAAAGCACATCTTCCTGTAAAGATTTGCACAAATAATTTAGAATAAGGTTTCAATAATGAAACAACAAAAGGAGGAACATGGACACCTCAATTTAATCAATTTCATCTTTAAAAACACATATTATAACTTGCAAATAAACTTACTTTCCTACAAACAGGTGCTGGAATGAGATAGAAAGACAAGGAATAATGAAAATTCTCAAGTTATTCTATCAAATCACTCAAAACACACACAGAACTTGCAAAAAGAAAGAAGGCTTAGTAGTGAACACAAAGTAGCATAATCACACTACTATCACTTGTATTATATTTCAAAAAAATGAATTACAGATTCTGCAACAAAGTTCAGGACTCAGATAAGAAGTCACAAAACTCTCTCATAAAATCAAAACTCCTAAAAAATGAGTTGCAAAACTCATTAAGTACAAAATCAACCCTTGGGTCAAATGCAAAATAGAAGCCTCAAAATTAGGGCTTAGAAACTTCCAAAAATGAAGTTTCATAACTCCTAAGACTTTACTAACCCATAATGAGGCCTATGACTCATTAGAAATTACCCCCAAACACTCCAACTGATCACAAATATCTTTAAACTAACAAGGTAAAAGCAAATCTGACCTCAGAAAGCCTATATTTCCTCTAGATGTTCCCAACCGATTTTTGAATTAAAGACCATTACATAGTGATATAATGGCTCTGTTCTTTTACATGACAAATAGAAAAAAACATCAAATGATTTATAAGGATATCATTTAAATGCTTTTCCTTTACAATATTATATTCATGCAAAAGAAAATAATTTAAAAAATACCTCTTTTTTGTATTTTAACAAGAAAATAATATTAAATGATTTATTTGCATCATTTAATATTATTTTCTTACATTCACAATATAAAAAAAACACAAAAAAATGCCTATCACAAAATTCCTAAGGCATCACTTAAATCAACCCCACCTTCACAAATAAAAACAAAAGTTTTAAAAGGATTAAAAAAACCCTTTTAAATAGCTTGCAAACTTCAAAAAGAGTATGAAAAATGGAAAAGAGGCACGTTATAAGGTTTTCATAACCCTAAACCTTGCTCATTTTATCATTTTGCATTTGATGAACTCGCATGAATGAAAATGAGGGTTTTCTGGTCTATGTGTGCTGCCATTGGAAGAGCTTCTATTTGAAGATTTCTCTAGTTTTTTGTTGTAAAGTTGCTGCCATGAGAGATTTACTAGATTTTAAGGCTAAAGCCACCTCTGTTGAACTCGAAAGGTATGTTATTTCTGAAAGATTTACATTCTAATTTCAAAAAGTTTGCACATGGGTTTTACTGGATACATGCTTAACTTGCTATTTATTGATTGTTGTTCTGATTTTGCATCATATTGCTGTCGTTAATGTATTTGTTGGAAGTAATATTTACTGGAAGCTACTCCTATCTATCATAGATTCAATAGCTCTATCATAGCATGCAACTTGATGAGGAGTAGTGCATCCATGTTCATCTCGAAAGTTAATTCCAACACCAGTATTTAGTATTGGACTTATTTCCCATTTGTACCCAAGTGCATCCATCATGTGCAAGACACTATGCCTATGTTTGTTGAGAACTGAAGTACTTTCCTTTCTGGGTCTGTTGATTACAGTGCCAAGACTCGTCAAGCTTTTATTAATGTGGGTTCCTTCCTTGAAATGGACTCCACCTACTCTAGTCTTAAGAACTCGCTCAGAACCAACTACATCTACCAAAATTTGAAATAGAAACTCTAATAGAATCCTTCTCATATGAACTCCCATTTCTCTTAACACCCTTGAATCTACTTTCTATGACCATCCTAAAAATTTAATGGGACCTACGACTTCTAATATTCATTAATTTTTACTCTTAGAAGGCCAGAATCTTCATTTAGGAAAACCAAGAATCTCTTTCATTTTCAAATTCTCTATATCTTTTCTTGTTATTGCTTTTATCTTTATGCCTACTTAATGTTACATATGAATAGTTCTTTGACAAGCTACACATGAAATAACTTCCTTTGGATTTGTATCTGTTGTATCATTAATCACTTGAAGACCACTATTTGGTTGTTAATGTTGTGGTGAATTACTAGCAATTGCTTTGCCACTAGGATTTAGTTCATTCTATGAAGCCATTTTTACTTTCACATTGCTATGTCCATTTTGAATGAAGCTAGCTGAGCCATAATAATTTGAGAACTATAAGTTAATCTTTGTAGCTGGGCGTTGATACAAAGTGCATTATCGAAAATAGACTTTATGATGTTCTGTTGCTTACTAGCCATCACATGAAATTTTGTCTTAGACCTATGATTATTCATAGCTAACTTCCAATCTTCTTCAACTATGGAATATTTGAGCACTTGACACTTCCTATATAGGGATTTTTATATACCTTTCCTTCATGAAAACAACTGTTTGGGAAAACTTATACCCTTGTTCCTTATAACAGTGACTGGTCACTCTTCTCTCTATTGAAAGGAATTTAATCAGGATATTTTCTTGTTAATATAGAACCATGTTCATGGTGCTTAAGAATTAGAGGAATGGCTGATCCCAAATGCGAGGCTCCAAAAGACAACATTTTCAAAATCCAACATTAAAGGTTTTTGTGGCTTTGGTCAGCATATTGTATCTTGTATCTGCATCTGCTTTGCTATGCATGGCTTTAAATGATGGGGAGAAAGGAAAAATTTGTTTCCATTTTATGTCCCTTATCTCATTCAATATCTATCATGGGCATCTTTTATGAGTTTGTTAAACAATCTGTAGCTGAAGTCATCTCACCATGACATTTAAAAAAAAAAAAAAAAACTCTTTCACCTTGTTTCAATATTTTCATCATATTTTGAAACAACTCCCTGAGTGTTGAATTATTCCATTCTGTGATATTGTAAATATTATTCCATGAGGTTCAAAAACGGGCTCGTGATACTCATAAATGACTTTTATTTCTTTGAAAAGCTTACTCCAAAATATCTTTCAGCATTAGATTTCAATGTCACTGCTTACTTTCTTTGGTAATGAAATGCATCAATAGATAAAATATGTATAGTAGTAGAGATATGCAGTAATTTATTAGATCCTTTGGGATCTAATATCATTTTCATTCATTTTTTGCAACTATTGAAGAATGCGAAGCTTGGAGCTAGATGAGCATGTCAGGGAATTCATAACTAGTCAAAACAATAGGTAATGACTGGTTATCTCTATTCTCATTTCTTTCATTCATATGTATCTTATCTATTTGTGTATTCATTTATGAAAGAAAATTAGTAGAATAAGCTATACTCATGGCTTGTGTCAGATTTTTTCCTTTTAGCATATCAATTCATTTCATTTTTTTAAAACACCAATCGTATATTTGAAAATGAATAATACAAGGATGTTTCTATTTTTTTAAATGAAGTGAATGGAACTTATGTACTTTCCTTATATGAATACTTAAATTTTACTCATGTGCAAAATTTTAGTAACAATAATCTTAAATAGGGTTGGCTCCTATCAATGCTCACTTTAAAAGAGTGAAAATTAGTAACTAGTTGCAATTGGTGGTTTTTTCCAAATTGAGTTTCCATGTTAAATCTTGGTGTCACTTTTTTTCATGCTATTTCTTTTATGTGTATGCAACTAAGTTAAGTAAGGTTAATCACAAATAATATCCTAAAGATTTTTATGTTAAGATTGAGTTACAACATTTACTAGTGTAAACTGAGTGCCTGGGTGTTTATCGAGCATCTGTATTTTCAGTGAAGTTTGTGTTTTATGTTGAAATCTAAGGAATTTGGGATTTATTTTAATGGTAATTAATTCACCCCTCCCCTCTTAGTTACTCTTATTATAGTTCTAACAATTGGTATTAGAGCTTCTTGGTGCTTGCAGAGAAGGTTTTAAGGACCTAAGCTAAAGATTAGGATGTCTTACAAAAGGGAGATCCCCAAGCTGAACAGAGATAACTTCAATGCATGATAAGAAATTATGAGGCTACACTTGGAAACCATTGGAGATTTAGGGCTAAAGCACCTAGACACCAAATACATACACCTACTTGAACTATGACCATTGAAGAAATTGTAGAAAAGAAAACTCATGACATTATGATGATTGATATTGCTTCATCTCTCAACTATGCCAAATTTGATGAAGTCAAAAATTGTGGAACTTCTTATGAAATGTAGATCAAGCTAAAATAAATCTATGGAGGAGATGATAATTTAAGAAGAGTTAAAGCTAAAAGTCTGAGAGGATAATTTGATCAAATAAAGATGAGAGAAGACGAGAAAATTGTAAAGTATAGTGACAAAATCAAAGCCAGTGCTTGTGCAATCAAAGCTTTAGGAGGAAAGATTGAAGATGAGACAGTGGTAAGTAAGTTTCTTAGAACACTTCTTCCTATATATGTAATCAAAGTATCAAAAATTCAAGAAATGAGATGCAATCCAAATTAGAATGATACAACATTGGATGCAGTAGTTGGAAGGTTGACAACATTTGAGCTAGATAACTATGATAATTATGTTCTTAGTTCTCACAATCTTGAGTCTTCATTTGAAGCCAAGTTGTCACTCAAGAAGAAAGTTAAAAGGTCAAAAGCCATACAATTTGAAAGTGGAGAGGAAAATAGTTCTGATAGTAATCTTCAAACTATTGAGGCATTACTTCCAAGAAGTTATCCCAAAGGAAAAGGAAATTACAAAGGTAAAATTCCTTTGATCTATTTCTCTTGTGAAGAAGTTGGACACATTGTTGCAAGATGTCCAAATAGAGAAGAAAAAGATGAAAATAAGCACAAGTACAAAGGCAAGAAGGATTTCAAGAATTTCATGGACTACAAGGACAAAGGTAAGAAATCTTGTTTTATGGCTAAAGATTTAGATAGTAGTGAAGATGATGAAATGGTTTGTATTACTATAAAAGATGAATCTGATGATGAAGGAGATAAAATGACACTTATCTCTCATGTTAGCAAAAATGATAGATGGATTATTGATAGTGGTTGCTCACATCATATGACTAGTGACAAAACAAAGTTTGAACATATGGAACATTATGATGGTGGAAGTGTGAGATTTGGAAACAATGAACCATGTTGCATAAAGGGAAAAGGTTGTATCTCAGTAACCAATGAACTTAGATGTGATAATGCTTATTGGCTTGAAGGAATGAAGCATAATCTACTGAGCATGACACAATTCAATAAAATTGGATTCAAGGTAGAATTCATGAAAGGGAAGGCCAAGTTGCTAGATGGAAAATGAAATCTAGTTGGATCTAGTAACCAAACAAAAGGTAACGTACTCTACTTAGATCTCAGTGAAAGTTCATGTTTCATTGCTCAAGTAGAAGGAAGTTGGTTATGGCATAAAAGGCTATGTCATGTGAACTTTTATAATTTGATCAAGATAAGAAAAAAATAAAAGAGTCATAGGTATTCCTAGTTTGAGGAAACCTGATATGGGCCTATGCAAAAATTGTCAAATTGGTAAGATGGGCAAGACAAGTTTCAAAAGAAAGAACTATCATTCTGAAGAAGTCTTGGAGCTAGTTCATACAGACTTATGTGGACCTATTAGAATCGAGAGCTATAGTGGAGATAAGTTTTTTATTGTTTTTGCTAATGATTATTCTAGAATGATGACTATAATGTATCCAAAAGATAAATTTGAAGCATTTCAAAAGTTTAAGTAGTATCTAGAAAGAGTAGAGAAAGAAATTGGAAAGAAGCTGAAATGTTTGAGGTCAAACATAGGTGATGAATTCATTTCTAATGAATTAATTGAATTCTACATTAAAAGAGGAATTAAAAGACAAGTATCAGCCCCTGGTACACCACAATAGAATGGTATAGTTGAAATAAGGAATAGATCCATCATGGATTATGCAAGAAATTTGATGATAGAAAAGAACATTTCATGTAGGAGCATCATGGTTTTCCTTCTATCCTGCATATGTGGACATTTTTTCCTAGTTCTACCAAGTTGCAATGTCTTTAGTTGTTGAGTTCTTAGTGGACGTCGAGTGTTTGGTGGATGCCAAACATTCTAGTTGATGCTGAGTTTATTAGTTGTTGTCAAGTATTCTTTAGTTGCCAAGTCATCCTTTGGTTGTTGAGTTCATGTGGTTACCGAATGTTCTTTGGATGTCGAGTGCTAGTATTTTGTGGAGCCTTCATTTTATGAGTTGTCTATGTCTAGTTCCAATTTGTGTCGATCCTGTACACATTTAATTTTTATATTGATAGTTAATATTTGATGTGAGCTAACTAGTGGCTATGCATACATTTAATGTAATGTTTAATTTTGTGATAGGCTGACCTATGGCCACACAAGTATTTAAGGAGGTCTTGGATTGAGTTTTGGGGTAGAATAGAGAGATGTAAAAGTTGGAATCATATGTGTCTGGAAGTCCAAATTCGAAGCTAGATTGTGGATTTGAATGCATTTTGTATCTGGCCATAACCTAAAAGGTCTTATAGTTGGGCATGTATACTAATTATTTGATGAATCAATAACTATTTTCTCTTCTTCCTCCTCTATTTTTTGTTCTTTGTGTTGTGTTTCCACTATATTAATTCTTGCAAGGTGTTTTGGATAGATGGGTGTGCCTTTGGACCTAGTTCTTCATCCCTCCTTGCGTTAGGTGGTATTAGAGCTCAAGGTTCATCATTGTGAAGTTTGGATCATGTAGAATCCTAAGTTATAATTTGGTTGTAGGGTTGAAAATATATGGACTTGACCTATAGCTTGTAGAGGGTTACAATCTTGTAAGAACCTAATTTGTAAAGATGGTTCTGTGAGGCCTCGCTCCAACCCTTCGTAGCCTTAGTTGTTACTTTATCATTTTGATAATCACTACTCGAGATGTTGAGACATTATCTAATGCTTAGAACATATCATATTATTTCATGTTGTGTGATGTTATTTTTAGTTATTTGATGTCTGTCATTTAATTTTTTATGTATATGTATGTCGATGAATTAAGTAAAAGGTAGGATTAACATTTTGGTTTGAGATATTTTAAATGGATAAGAATTGAATAGGATGAGAGGAACCTTGATTTTTGTTATAGATGGATGTTTTAATTTATGTGATTCTTGATACGTATTTATATACATATGTACATGTGATTTTCGGGACTACTGATGTGTGCAATGAGTGTGTAGATATTTTAGCCAAAGAAATTGATGGAGGAACATAACTAATCCCTATGTGTTAATTTTGGAAACCTTGTTGTTCGTAATTCAAGTATTGTATTGTGAGATGTATGAATGTATCTTTCTGTGTTCAATAAATGTGAATGTCTCGTAATTATGTTCTTTTAGTGTCGCTTGACACTCATGAATTTGTTTGTGCTCTTTAGTGTTCTAGTTAGGGTTAGCTATGTAACCTTTGGACCCAAGTTGGTTTAAGTTAGTGTCAGTTTGCTAATTGGTTCTTAATCAAGGTTAGTCATCCTTAATCCAGATTAGTGCTTAATTTGCATTTTAGAGTTATTAATTGGTCCTAATTATTTTCCTAGCCTTTGTTTGGCTCTAAACCTTTTCCTAAGGCTTAAAAACATGAAATATTTATACCCAAGGGGTATGGGTATGGGTTGGGGGTCTTTTCCAACTCCTAAGCCCCTTTTGTTGACTTTGGAGATCACTCAAAAAGTCTAATTTTACCTTTGTGCGAAAATTGACTATGGCTACCATGAGTTGTCTCACCTTACCTCCACTTAGTGGTTTACCATAGTATGGGTTGAGTTAGGAGCTTCTAGATTTGTAGGTGGGTGGGAGAAGTTATTGATCCCTTTGGTGGTTGAGTTTGAGGCTTATTTAGAGGCCCTTCTTGGTCTAGTTGAGGTTGTTACCCAATCTCTACATTTAGAGAGGAGTTCTTGAAGATTGAAGGAAGAAAAGGGAAACTCTACTCAAACTTGTTCATTGCCATTACCTCTTGTGAAGGTAGGAAATTCTCATCTGCCTTGTTCAGTTTCCATGTTTGTTTCATGTTTATGCTACCTTGTTGTTGTTTCAAAATTTTAACGATGTATGCCTTTACAAGATATGTAACTTAAGATGTAATGAAGAGAATCCTTTCTTGCAACATGATCTCAACCTTATCAAACTTTGAGCATTCTAATAATTATAATTTTAAAAAAAATTGTGTTTTTTTTTCCCATGTAGTTTGGGCATGACATTTTGGTATCAGAGTCCGTGTTTCAACACTAGGAACCTTAAACCATTATGCTTCTGAAACTTAAATCTAAACATTAAATTATGTAGGATGCCTCCTGTTACTTGAAGCAACCCATGAGGTAGAGGTCGCAGGGCGAGAGGTGGTATAGTGGGATAGGGGGATGGACCACCTCCACCACCACCACCTCCACCTCCACCACCTAACCCAAATCAAGACATTATTGATGCACTTCAGACTTTGATCAATGTAGTTCAACAGAGGGTAGTACCGATAGTTCATCCAGTTCAGCAGATTCCAGTAGTGGAAGCAGAGGGACCCGAAGGAGGTGGGCCCAGAGGTAGAGAGAGGACTAGGAGTCCCCCACCAAGATAGTTAGAGGGGCAGGGTGAGCATGAAGGTGAGTCAATACACCAGAGAAGACCCCCACTTGAAAGAACTCCTAGACATGTAAGAGATGATATCAGAGAATTGATTCGACTTGGGCCACCATTATTTACGGGTTCCACTGAGGGGACAATAGTAGAGACATGGTTACAGAGCCTATAGCGGTGCTTTAGATTATGACCCTATGGGAGTAATCTAAAGGCACGCCTAGCAGTTCATCAGTTGAGAGGGGATGCCTCCAATTGGTGGCATCAGGAGGAGATCATAGGTGGAGTGAGGATGGACACCCTCACATGGGAATCATTGCTAGAAAGATTCTAAGAGAGGTACTTGTCAGAGCATTTCCGAAAAAAATAGATAGAGGAGTTTCATTCTCTTTATCAGAGAGGTCTTACAGTGGCACAGTATGAGAGTAGGTTTCTCGAGCTCCTTCCTTATGTGGAATACATGAAGGATGAGAAACTACGGGTACATCGCTTTATCATGGGGCTGAATTTCTCACTTTAGGGATCAATTTGGATGGCCTTCCCTACCACCTTCAGACAGGTAGTCGAGATAGCACTAGTGGCAGAGGATACTCGAGGTAGACAGGAATCATGGGATCGGTCTCAGAACCAAAACTCTACCTGGCAGAAACCCCCTTGGAAGGGGAATCAAAACTATACACCAGGGTCCTCTAAGGGCCAATAGTCTCAACAATAGTAGCAAAAATTCTCACAAGGTTACCAGGGCTCCGAGCCCAAGCAGTGGTAGTTAAAGCAGGATCAGAAAGTACATACACCACAGTCATAGTCAGTGCAGACTCAACAGTCTTCCAGGGTGGATACAGTGGGTCTAGCAGGTCAAGAGGCCCATAGTAGTTTGGATCACAGGATGCATGATCTTATACCCGAGGACCATGCTACACTTGTGGTGGCATGGGTCACATAGCTAGAGAGTGTTCACAGGGACAATCATCCAATGGTCAGAGAGTGTCTTTTTTAGAGCTGACAGTTGGAGACATGGGTAGGTCCCACAGAGTTTTTATAGTGGTTCACAACTGCCAGAATGAGAATTAGGCTATAGATATTGAGGCTATAGGTGGAGTTGGTCAGCCAATTAGCGCTAGAGCCTATCCTTTTTATTGGTCAACAGACCCTAGCTCCTCGAGGTCGAGAGCTGGGCCAAGTTAGGGTCTAGTGGGAATGTTGCGTTGAGGTCACGATTTCTTGGTAGGACGCAACATGTATGCGAACTCAACACCCTTGTCTTTTGATGAAATCAAGGAGGAAGTTTATGCCTACTAGAGGAGGATGTGAGGCCTCGCCCCAACCGTTCACAGCCTTAGTTGTTACTTTATCATTTTGATACTCACTACTTGAGATGTCGAAACATTATCTGATGCTTAGAACATATCATATTATTTCATGTTGTGTGATGTTATTTGATGTCCATCATTTAATGTTTTATGTATATGTATGTCGATGAATTAAGTAAAAGGTAGGATTAACATTTTGGTTTGAGATATTTTAAATGGTTAAGAATTGAATAGGATGAGAGGAACCTTGATTTTTGTTATAGATGGATTTTTTAATTTATGTGATTCCTGATACGTATTTATATACATATGTACATGTGATTTTCAGAACTAATGATGTGTGCAATGAGTGTGTAGATATTTTAGCCAAAGAAACTAATGGAGGAACAGAACTGATACCTATGTGTTAATTTTTAAAATCTTGTTGTTTGTAATTCAAGTATTGTATTGTGAGATGTATGAACGTATCTTTCCATGTTCAGTAAATGTGAATGTCTCGTAATTATGTTCTTTTAGTGTCGCTTGACACTCGTGAATTTTTTTGTGCTCTTTAGCATGCTAGTTAGGGTTAGTTGTGTAACCTTTGGACCCAAGTTGGTTTAAGTTAGTGTCAGTTTGCTAATTAGTTCTTAATTGAGGTTAGTCATCCTTAATCTGGATTAGTGCTTAATCTGCATTTTAGAGTTATTAATTGGTCCTAATTATTTTCCTAGCCTTTTTTTGGCTCTAAACCTTTTCCTAAGGCTTCAAAACATGAAATATTTATACCCAAGGGGTATGGGTATGGTTTGGGGGTCTTTTCCAACCCCTAAGCCCCTTTTGTTGACTGTGGAGATCACTCAAAAAGTCTCATTTTACCTTTGTGCGAAAATTGACTATGGCTACCATGAGTTGTCTCACCTTACCTCCACTTAGTGGTTAACCATAGTATGGGTTGAGTTAGGAGCTTCTAGATTTGTAGGTGGGTGGGAGAAGTTGTTGATCCCTTTGGTGGTTGAGTTTGAAGCTTATTTAGAGGCCCTTCTTGGTCTAGTTGAGGTTGTTACCCAATCTCTACATTTAGAGAGGAGTTCTTGAAGATTGAAGCAAGAAAAGGGAAACTCTACTCAAACTTGTTCATTGCCATTACCTCTTGTTAAGGTAGGAAATTCTCATCTCCCTTGTTCAGTTTCCATGTTTGTTTCATGTTTATGCTACCTTGTTGTTGTTTCAAAATTTTAACGATGTATGCCTTTAAAAGATATGTAACTTAAGATGTAATGAAGAGAATACTTTCTTGCAACATGATCTCAACCTTATCAAACTTTGAGCATTCTAATAATTATAATTTTAAAAAAAATTGTGTGTTTTTTTCCCATGTAGTTTGGGCATGACAGGTTCAAGGTAGAGGAAAGGTTGATAATGAAATATTAGATACATTGAGACAAATTGAAACTAGATTAGATTTTGTAGAGATAACTTAAAGGAGAGGAGCACATCTTGATGATGTAAATGATGATGAAGTAGTAGCACCAAACCCTAATCCAAAACTTGAAGAAGATCAATATAATGCAAGTTTGTTGATAGTATTATCTAGGAAAAATTCAAAGCCTGTAATAGAAGTTGTTCCCCATGATAGAAAATTGGATAACAATGTTGTGTTAGATTGGATCTTTAAAATGAAGAAGTTCTTTGAGTATGAAAACACCCGTAATAATAGGAAGGTAAATATTGTGGTTACAAGGTTGAAAAGACATACCTCATTGTAGTGGAGGCATTTGCAAACTGATAGACAAAGAAGAGGAAATGAGAAGATTAGAACTTGGATGAAGATGGTGAAAAAAGTGAAGAACAAATTCCTTCTTGTTGATTACCAAGTTAGCTTGTTGAGAAAGATACAAAATTTGAGACAAAGAGACATGACTATGAAAGATTATATGAAGGAATCTTATAGATTGGACATTAGATCTGGACGTGCAGATGATGATGTTGAGAAAATTACAAGGTACATAAATGGATTGAGATATGGAATTCAAGATAAAATAAGTTTTTTGAAATTAGAAAGTGTGGAAGAAGCATACCAATATGCCTTGAAAGCTAAGGAGATCTTGACAAAGAAGCATGAACAAAGACAAAGAGGTAGAGGTGGTAGATTCCAAAGAGGCAGAGGTAGATCCTATGGAGAAGGTGGTAGATCTAACAATTCTATGCAAGATAATGACAAATATGAATGGAAGAATGATGAAAAAGGAAAGACCAAGTGGAAAGGTTGTAATTCTTACTAAGAAGGAACTAATTCTTACCAAGGAAGAGGTAATTCTTATTCTAGAGGTGGTTTTGATGGTAATTGTATCAACTATGGTAAAGAGGGACATAGATCTTTTGAATGTAGATCCTCTAAAAGTGGGCAAGGTAACAAAAATGCCATGATTCAAGGAAATGATGAGGGTTCACCAAGTGGACCTGAGGTTGGAAAAATTTTTATGGTGAGAAGAACCTTATGTAATAAGGGAAGCGATGAGGAACCTATTTTAAAAAGAATTCTTTTCAAGACAAGATGTAAGATGGCTGAAAAATGTTGCAAAGTGATCATTGACAATGGAAGTTCTACAAATTTGGAATCAGAAGAGCTGGTTACAAAGTTACAATTGCAGAGGCTAAAGCATCCTAAAACCTATCATATTTCATAGATCAAAGATGAGCATAAGATATTGGTAAGTGAGCAATGCCTTTTGAAGTTCAAGACTAGACATTACTTTGATGAATTTTTGTGTGATATTATGAATATGGATTATTGTCATATCTTGTGGGTAGACCTTGGCAATATGATAGATATGCTATACATGATGGAAGATTGAATCAATATACTCTTGTGTGAATGGGAAGAAACAAATATTATTGCCTTTGATTGAAAGTCTAGATGAGGTTAATTGTACTGCTGTAAAAAAATGCATGGTTTATGGGAAACAATTTGAGAAAGTAATGAAAAAGAATCAAGTTTATTTTTCTATAATTCTAAGGAGACTGAGTTGTGTCAATAGTAACTGAGTGCCAAAAATAGTGTTAACTGAGTGCTAGCTAGTGGTGACTAAGTGAAAGCTGGTAGTATTGATTGAGTACCAGAAGAAATTAAAAAATTGTTGAACGAGTATAAAGAGATTGTTGCAGAGGATATATCTAATGATTTACCTCCAATGAGAAGTATAAGTCATTGTATGGATCTGATTCTTGGAGCTAGTTTTCTAAACAAATCACCATATAGATTGACACCTACAAAGAATGAATAACTTAATAGATAAGTGCATGAGTTGTTGCAAAAATGTTTGATCAAAGAAAGCTTGAGTCCATGTGTTGTACCTACTATATTAGCACTTAAAAAGAATGAAGAATGGAGAATGTGTACTGATTCCAGAGCTATTAAAAAGATCACAATGAAATATAGGTTTTCTATGCTAAGGATGGATGACATAATGGATTATTTGAGTGGAGAAAAGTATTCTACAATGATTTATTTGAAGAGTGGTTATCATCATATCAAAATTAGAGAAGGTAATGAATGTAAGACTACTTTTAAGACAAAAGATGGTTTGTATGAATGGTTGGTTATGCCTTTTGGTTTGACTAATGCACCTAGTACTTTCATGAGGTTAATGAATGAAGTTCTAAAAAGATTCTTGGGTAAGTTTGTGATTGTTAATTTTGATGACATTCTGATATTTAGTAAGACTAAGGAAGAACATCTTGAGCATGTTAGACAAGTATTATAGAGATTGAAGGAGGAGAAATTGATCATTAATTTAAAGAAGTGTTGTTTTATGCAAGAGGAGATTTGTATTTGGGATTTGTGATTTTAGTTGATGGTTTGAAGATGGATCCTAAGAAGGTAAAAGCAATTTTGGAATGGCCTACACCTAAGAATGTGGGTGAGGTAAGATCATTTCATAGTTTGGCTAGTTTTTATAAGAAGTTTATAAGGAATTTATGTTCTGTTTGTAATGCTATGACTAAGAAAATGAGAGGAGATAAAAAGGAATTTAAGTGCACACATGGAGCTGATAAGAGTTTTAAGACTTTGAAACAAAAGGTTACTGAGTTACCTGTATTGGCTTTGCTTGATTTCAATAAGGTATTTCAAGTTGAATGTGATGCAAGTGGTAGTGCAATAGGAGTTGTATTAAGTCAAGAAGGTAAACCTGTTGCTTTCTTTACTGAGAAGTTGAATGATGCTAAAAGGAAATATTCTATGTATGTTCAAGAGTTTTATGCTATTGTCCAATCCTTGAAGAAGTGGAGACATTATTTGATTCCTAAAGAGTTTGTATTGTATACTAATCATAAAGCTTTATAGTACTTGAGAAGTCAACATTAATTGAACTAGAGACATATGAAGTGGGTTGAGTACTTGCAAAGTTTCACATTTGTCACTAAGAATAAGAGTGGAGTTACTTACAGAATTTCTAATGCAATATTGAGTAGAAGACATTGTTTATTGATTGAGATGAAGGTTGAAGTCCTTGGTTTTGAAGAAATGAAAGAGTTGTATGGTATTGACCCTAATTTTTCTTAGGTGTGGAGAGAGTGCATAACACAAAATCTAATAGAGTGCATAAGTAGGTATGATGAATATTTTATTCAAGAAAATATCTTGTTCAAAAGTATTTAGTTGTGTATTCCTAGAAGTTCTATGAGGTCAAATTTGATTAAGGAAAAGCATAGTGGTGGATTGGCTGGAAATTTTGGAATTGAGAAGACATTGATTTTTCTAAAGGATAAGTATTATTGGCCACAGATGTATAAGGATGTTCAAAATTTGTAAAGAGTTGTGGAGTTTGTCAAGCTGCAAAAGGAGTAAACCAAAATATTGGTTTTTATATACCTATTACTATTCTTGAGAAACCTTGGAGTGACATTAGTATGAATTTTTTTCTTGGATTTCCTAAGACAATGAAGGGGTATGATTCTATATTTTGACAGGTTTTCTAAGATGGCTCATTTCATACCATGTAAGAAGACATTAGATGTTGAGCATGTTGATGAACTTTTCTTTAAAGAGATTGTGAGATTGCATGGATTACCAAGAAGTATTTTTTTTGACAAAGACACTAAGTTTTGTGGTTGTTTTTGGAAGACTTTATGGAAGAATATAGGTATTGAGTTGAAGTTTAGTTCTACATTCCATCGGTAGATAGATGGATAGACATAGGTTGTGAATAGAAGCTAGGGTAATTTTTTGAGATGTTTAGTTGGAAATAAGCCAATTAATTAGGAAGTAGTGTTAGCACAAGCTAAGTTTTCATGTAATAATTTCATGAATAGGAGTGTAGGAAAAAAACCTTTTTTGTTTTTTACAAGAATGTAGCCTAGAGGTGTATCAGATTTGAGGAATGTTGCTCATGAAGAGAAGAGAAGTGCTGCAGGAGAAGAATTTGCTAATTTTATGGAGTCTTTGCACAAGGAAATAAAGTTGAGGTTGGAACAAAGTAATTAGAAGTATAGAGAGAATGCTGATAAGTCTAGAAGACATCATATTTTTCAACTTGGTGATGAGGTGATGGTTCATTTAAAGAAAGGAAGATTTCCTATTGGAACATATAGTAAGCTAAAGATAAAGGAGTTTGGACCTTGTAAGATCTTGAAGAAGTTTCATAGTGGTAATGCTTATGAAGTTGAGTTACCTAATGACATGAATATATCTCCTATACTCAATGTTGTTGATTTGTATAAGTATCATGAGTTAGATGATGAGGTTGTTGTATTAGATGATTATCCTAAGAAGTAGATTGATGAAGTTGAAAAGGTATTGGATCAAACAGTTGGTAAGAGCACAAGAGGAAAAGATTACAATGAATATTTGGTGAAGTGGAAGAACATACCTATTGAAGATGCTACATGGATTTTTCAATCTGAGTTGGATTTAGCTCGGGTTGTGACACTTGCATGATTCAGGAGAATCATTCTTTCCTACCTTTGTTATTTGATACAAGAACATCCTAGTTTTCCTTCTATTCAGCATATATGGATAGTTTTTCCTAGTTCTACCAAGTTGTAGGGTAAAAGCACAAACTTGTGTCACCCTTTTGTAAAGGAAAAGGCTAACGAAAGTATAATTGTTCACTTCAATGACATAAAATTGGTATTATTATTTTGAATTTGGGAATGAAGTAAACCGATGAAATGTCTAGAAATGGATGAAGTATATGATTATAATTTGTTAATAATTATTTGGAATAAGAGTTGATATATTTTCCTAATTTTTATAAATGATTTTTTAGATCTTGAAAAATGCTAAAAATTAGGGGTCTAGTTTCCACCACAAAACCACATGGAAATAAATTTATTTCCCTTTGATCTCTGACTATGTTATAGATAATATATATATATCTAGAACAATCAAAAATAAAAATTGGCTTTAGACCTATATTTTCTCTTTTATAAGGATTGAAATCTCAACTCACCTGAAATAGATAGTTTTCATCTCCCAACACATTTTTCAAAAAAATCTATTCTAACTAGGAGAAAAGTTATACATTCTAGAAGAGGCCTCTCTCCTCTAGAATGTCATATAATTTTTATTTTTTTGACATGATCTAATATTTTTTTCTTTCTCATAATCAACATCTTTTCAAGTGTTAAAATACGTGGTTGTAGAATTTTTTAATTACAATACACTATATCAAATTAAAACACTATAAAATATATATGAGAATATTCTTGACTCTAAGCTCTATAAAATAGTGTTTATATATTATTAAAAAATATCATAAAAAATTGTAAGAGTTATTGAAACACCACTTTTCTAAAATAATTTTATTTCTTTAGTAATTGGAAATAAACTAGCATAAAACATGCATTTAATAGACATTTCCAATTGAAAAAGTGTGAGACCATAGATAACTTAGCTAGAATGAATCTGGCTAGATCATATGTTGAAAAAAGAAGACTTTTAGATAGAAATACTCAAATTTAGTCATTCTAATAAGTTAGCCTGAAAGGTGACACAACTTTTTACTTAAATACCCTACAATGTCTTTAGTTGTCGAGTTCTCAATTGATGTCGAGTATTTGGTGGATGTTGAGCATTCTAGTTGATGCTGAGTACATTAGTTGCTGTCAAGTATTCTTTAGTTGCCAAGTCATCCTTTATTTTCTGAGTTCATGTGGTTACTAAGCATTCTTTGGATGCCAAGTGCTAGTATTTTGTGAAGTCTTCATTTGTTGGGTTGTCTGTGTTTGGTTCTAGTTTGGACTAACCTTGCATGCATTTAATTTTGACATTGGTAGTTAATATTTGATGTGAGCTAACTTGTGGTTGTGTTAGAAATGCTTTAGAATGACTGAGAGGGGGGGGGGGGGGGGGTGAATCAGTTATTCAAGGTCCAAATGTCCTATTCAAACTTTTTCACTGAGTGTAGTGAGCTCATTCAAACATTCATTCATCCAAGCTTAAAGCATTCCTATTTAGCAAGTTATTGTAAATCAACATGTAAGAATAACACATGAAAAGATCAACATATAACATAGTGATTTACATGGAAACCCAAATTGGGAAAAACCACCAGTAACATGCTACTGAATTCTCACTCTTATGAAGTGATGCCTTGTGAAAGGCATGTTAAAGGCTTACAATACACTATTAAATGTGACCTGGTTAAAGGATTTATTCACCCTGTTAGAGGTGGGCCTGGTTAGAGGACTTTAGAACATTCACTTGGAATGCCACCCTGTTAAAGGATTTACAAATGACTATTAAACCAACCTAAGTCCATAGGATTTTCATATCTAATACAATTACTAGAGAGTATTAGAGAGCTTTTGACCTGATTACAACATACAAATTAACTTATAAATCTCAGATCACTTATTTAGCTCCTTCACATTTCCTAGCTTTTAGTCTCTTCAGTTCTGATAGCTTGCCCTCCTTTCAAGATTAGTCTCCTTGAGTCTCCATGCTTAATGTACTAGTGCAATCATCTCTTTTTGACCACTTGTCAAAGTAGAGTCTTTGTCCTCTATTCTTCCTTCTCCTAGATGTCTTCTCCTTAACACCCTTTAGCCACTTCATAATTTGGCACTCCAGCAGCCCTTGCTTCTTGGTCTGTGACTCCTTAAATAAAAGTTCTAGACTTTCTTTTCCTGCTCAATTCTTCCATTCTTTAATTTTAATTCATATGGAATAGGTAGGATTCATTTAATCTAACCCATATTTTGTTCTTTCAAGAAACTTGTTGAATAATCCTTTTGAATTCACCCAAAAATGGTTTACATAGAATTTTGTACCCCTAGCTCATCATCCTTATCCTCCAAATGGTTCACAAAATTCAAGGTAACAACTTTGTCATCTTAGATTTGGCAAATCTTTGACAATTCAAATAATGTAGCAGCTCAGTACTATTGAAATAGTAGTGCTTGGCACATATTGTGTTACTCGACATCAACTGTGTTTTATTGATGCTTGGCACCTGAATTTTACTTAGCACCTACTAAGATTTTCTTTTTCTCAGCTCCAACTAAGAATTTTCTTAGCTTCAACTGAGAATTTTCTTGACTTGAACTAGCTTGCTCGATACCCACTAATGAACATAGTTCAAGCTTTGCAGTCAACCTTTTTCCAACTTATACTTCTAATGTTTTTAAGTGTGACCAACCTTTGTATCTTTGAGTATGTTATCAATACATCATTTAACCATTGTCTTAGCTGATCCTTGCACTTCATTACAACATCATAACTCAACCTTTCCCTTAGGTACTCTTGTTACATATTATTGATTAAATCCTATTCATCAATCAACTAAGTGATAGTGCTTGAATCTTATAAGCAATTGTCATTCCTACAAATAGCAAGTTTGACATCAATGAGCAAACCTAACTGATCAACCATCAGACCAAACTATTCAACCATGTTATCAACATGCTAACTAGGTTAGAACAATAAGTCAAATTCCAAAAAAGAAAATTGAATTACACAATTTCTTCCTTTCTACTTCTCCCTCTTAGTTTCTATATCCTTTTTCTTTGGTTTCTTCCTTCTTACATTCTCTCCCTCTATATGCATTGCTCATCTTCTACTATTCTTTGTTCTGATCATCTTCTTGCTACTTCCTTTTTCTTCCTCTAGATTTGGATTTGACAATCTTCCTCTTTCTCTAGATTTGATCAGTTTCTGTGCTTTCTCCCTCATACTATTGATCAAATGTTTTTGATCAATTTCTTACTACTTCTCCCTCTTTGAAAACAATGCCAAAGACATAATATTTTAGCATCATAACATGCAAGTGTAGAATTTGTAGGCTCTTTCAATTTCTTTCTTTATCACCTTTCTTATGACTAATTTTGTAGCTTCTGCACTTTGATTACTCAGGCATAAATCCTAAAGTAAGTATCCTTTGCATAATTGTGTAATATTTAAATAATCAACTCATTTGATGCAGGTGAGTCTTGCCTTTTCTTAAGTATCCTTGGCTAGGGGTATCACTCCTAACTTACCTCTGAGATATTCAAAAGCATCTTTAGTAGTTCTTTTGTGAAGATGTCAGCAATCTGTTGCTTTGAGCTAACATATTCCATCTTCACTTACTTGTCTTCCACTAATTCTCTTACATAGTGATACTTGATTGCCATATGCTTGGTTTTGACATGCATTACAGGGTTCTTTGATATGTTGATGGCACTTGTATTATCACAATAAAGTATCACAAGCTCAATTACTTCTTCCATCATACCTTGCAACAAATGTTTGATCCATACAATATTTGTGAACCTGATAGCAGTTGCAACATATTCAGCTTCTGCTATTGACTATCAAGTACAACTTTGCTTTTTACTAGTCCATGTAATCAGTCTTTTCCCTAAGAAAAGTGCTCCTCCACTAGTGCTTTTTTTGTCATCAATATTACCTCCCCAATCTACATCAGTGTAGGCTCTTAGCTCAAACTTTTCACTCCTCTTGTAGTACAAACCAAAGTCATCAGTTCCTTTTAGGTACCTCAGTATTCTCTTTATTGCCATCAGATGATTTTCTCTTGGATTACAAAAAATCTTGCCACTATTCCAACTACTAATGTAATGTTTGGTCTACTATGCACAACATACTACAACTTTCCAATCATTGATCTATACATTGTCTGGTTCAATTCAATAGACTCATCATTCTTAGATAACTTATGTCCTATCAACATTTGTGTGATGCCTAGTTTTGAATCTTCTAATCCAAATATTTTGAGCATCTCCTTGATGTATTTTGATTGGTCACAAATATGCCATGCTTCAACTAATATACTTGCAAACCAACAAAGAATTTGATTTTTCCAAACATTGACATCTCAAACTTATGTTTCATTTGATTAGCAATATCTTTGCATAAAATATCTTTTCCTCCAAATACTATATCATTAAGAAATATTTATAATATCAAAATATCCTTACCTTTTTTTGCCTTGATATACAAATTTCTAGTCATATGTTCTCTCAAATCCTATCTTTACAAGATATTTGTGCACTCTCTCATACCTTGCTCTTCAGACCATAGAGTGTCTTATGCAATTTGTAGACCATATTCTTGTTTTTTTCATCAACAAATCTCTCAATTTGTTCTATGTAGACTTCCTCTTCTAGTATACCATTTAGAAAAGTAGACTTGACATCCATTTGGTAGACTTTGAAACCTTTGTAGGAAACATATGCAAGTAGTCTTCTTACTCCTTCCATTCTTGCAACATGGGAAAATGTTTCCCCATAATCCAATCCTTCTTCTTGTGCATAGCCTTTGCAAACTAGTCTAGCTTTATTTCTTGTGATTTCACCATTCTCATCAAGTTTGTTCTTAAAAACCCATTTTGTAAAAATTACATTCTTATCAGCTGGTCTGGGAACTAGGGTCCAAGTTTTGTTCTTCTTAATCTAGTCTATCTCTTCTTCCATAGCTTTATACCAGTCATCATCTTGTAGTGCATCTTTCACTATTTTGGGCTCAACCTTGTTTAGCAGACATGATTCATTCCTTAGTTTATTCCTTGTCATTGGTCTAGCATCCTTGTCGCTAATGATTTGATCTTCAGGGTGATGTCTTCTCACATACTTGGCCAATCTTGGTTCTATCCTTCTTTTCATGTTTGATTCTTCAGCTTCAACAACATTTTCTTCTTCTTCATCTGGTATTTCATAATCTCTTTCACGTGCATTGATTTCAAAATTAGAATGTAAATTTTCTTCATTTTGCAACTCGGCTTCTTAATGCAGCTCAACATTCACTGGGTGTGACTCAATTGATACTAAAATTTGTTATTGATTCTCAGCTTGATTGGTAGCATTGTTTTCAATAGTCATTCCTTCATAGAAGTATACAAAAGATCTATAATCTTTTGATTTTCTAGATTCATCAACTTGTGCTTCTACATGCTCATCAAAATTTACATTTGCACTCTCCACAATCTTGTTAGTGTTAGTGTTCAAACACTTATATGCCTTACTTCTAGTGGAGTATCCAAAGAATATGCCTTCATCACTTTTTGCATCAAAATTACCATTTCTAGTATTTATAAGAATATAATATTTGCAACCAAATACTTTGAAACATTTTACATTAGGTGAGTGACCATACCACAATTCAAAAGGTGTTGCATTCATACCTTTCTTGACTTGAACTCTATTCAGGGTGTAAACAATAGTGCTTACAACTTCTCTCTAGTACTTTAGAGCAACATTTTTCTCCATCATCAAGGTTCTAGCACAGTCTATCACTGATCTATTCCTCCTTTCAGCAATGCCATTCTATGGTGGAGTTCTTAGTGCTAATATTTTCCTTTTGATACCTTTATCATTGTAGAATATCTCAAATTCTTTTAATGTAAACTCACCTCCTCTGTCTGATCTTAAGCACTTTAGACTCTTTCCTGTTTCCTTCTCAACTCTGGCCACATACCACTTAAACATTTGAAATGCATCAGATTTTTGCTTTAAGAACATAGTAGTCATGATTCTAGAATAGTCATCTACAAATAGCATTATGTATTTATCTCCTAGGTAGCTTTGCACTTCTATTGGACCACATAAGTCTATATGGACTAACTCTAGTACTTCTTTAGAAGTGTATGTTTTTCTTTTGAAGCTTGATTTAGTCATATTTCCTAGTTGACATTGTTTGCATATTGTGTTTTCAGGTTTCTTCAGTTTAGGAAAACCTCTAACTTTCTTCTTTTTTCTAATGCTAATTAGACTGTCAAAGTTAACATGACATAATCTTTTATGCTATAACCACACCTAATCAAGTCTAACAATAAGACAAGTTGCATCTTCCATATCTAGGTAAAAAAAATTACTCCTAGTTTGTTCACCTTTTCCTATTAGATTTCCATCATTGTCATAGATCTTCACAGATTTATTTCCAAATTCTATTTTGCAACCTATATTGCCTAACTTTGATACACTCAACAAGTTGTAGTTCAATCCTTCAACATAGTATGCATTATCACATGAATTTTTTTTTCTGTAAGTTTAATTGAGCCTTTTCCTTTGATTTGACATGGACCATCATTACCAAATCTAACACTATTTCCATCATACTAAATAAAGGTAATAAACTTACTTTTGTCTCTTGTCATGTGATGTGAGCATCCACTATCTATGATCCACTTGTCATTCTTGTTCACACAAGTTACTAGTGCTATTACTTCATCTTCATCTAATTCATCCTTCATGACCACATAGACTACTTCATCATTATTCTCATTAGAATCTTCTTCAACAATGTAGCATCTTTTGACTTTGTCCTTGTAATCTCTACTATCATCTTCTCTTTTGTTCTTGTACTTGTTTCCTTCTTTGTAGTTCTTCTTCTATGTACACCTTGCAGCAATATGACCTACTTCATTGCAATTGAAATGAATAATAGGAAACTTACCTTTGAATTTACCTTTTCCTCTATGGAATCTTCTAGCTAGTAGTGCTTCCAATTGATCCACATCTTCCTCATCCATGCTACTATCACTGGATGCATGTCTTCCTTTTCTACTCTTCTTCTTTGATGTCACCTCCTTAGTGTCTTTCAATGTCATCTTGGCCTTGAAAATAGATTCAAGGTTCTCAGGTCTATAGTTGTCAAAGTTGGATAACTCAAATGCAATGAGTCTTTCTACTATTCCTTCAAAGTTTAGTGTGTTTTCTTGCACACACCTTAGCTCTTGGATGGTTGAAACTCTAATAGCATAGATAGGAAGTAGAGTTCTCAAGTATTTTCTATTGACAACCTCTTCTTCCAATTGTCCACCTAGACTTCTTATTGCACTTACCACTTCTAACATTCTGGATCCATATTGAGCAGCATTTTCTCCTTCCTCCATTTTCATGTATTGTTTTCTCTGAGATAATGGTAATTGATGCTAGATCATGTGAAGTATCTTGAGTTACATTTAGTTTTACCAGTTTATGTATTCAGTCTTTCCAAAGATGAATATAAAAGGGAATTTACATGAATTATATGGGTTTTCTTATTCTGTCTCCTAATTCTTCATATGCAATTAGCTTTGAGATTGAGTGAATAAGGTTCGTTTGATTTAAGACATCTTGGATGAGTTGTGTATTAGATCTGTTGTTTCTTTTGATTCAAGGAGTCAAGTAAATGCTTCAGTTTTCTGATAGGGTTTCTAGGTGTATGAAGGGGATATTTCATAAGAATGGAATTTGGGGATTTCAATTGACAAACTTAATTGTAAGGAAATCAAGTTAGGTCTTCCTGTTGGTAATGACTCTATGTTTCAATGTATAAGGCATTGATCACTAAGTTAGATGCAAGCTGATATGAATGCCATTTGCACAAATCATTTTAATCAAAATCAATTCAGTATTTCACATTTTGTAGTGGGCTAAAAAGAATTAATCCTCACTTAGCTTATGAGTTCATAGGTTATGATTTGTAGTTATCTCATTTCTATGTTATTGCATAAGTATTAGAAGATAGAAGGGGTTTTCATCTGCTATTATTAGATTCATATTTATGTTTAATTGCACTGGTACCATACATCAGAACCTCAAGGTTAATCTACCTAGGTCTTGCAGAGCCTAAAGTGAAGAAGGAGTTATGCCTTATAGTTGGCCCAAGATTGCAGTCAGTGTATCCATCATAGGAATTTTCTAGCCTTAGAAGCATTGGTCTAGTTTCTTGGTTAATTTTCAAAACTATTAAATTAGGAGCCAACAAAATGGCAACTCTGCTAGGGACTTGTATTGAATCTGAATGATAGACAAACCTTGAGAATTTAAAAATGATATTCAATATAGCAAGAGGAGTGCATGAAAAAGTTGTAGGAGTAAGCTCTATGTTGTGTTTTTCCAGTTTTCTTATTCAAAATGTCATGCACCCCATTGATGCTTTTTTAAAGACAATAGTAGCTTTGATGGATTGAATGTAGATTGTGTTGCTACTAAGTTTTATTTCTAGTCAATTCAACCGATTGTGGTTTTCAAAATACTGCTATAAGTTTTAGAGTTAAAAAAGTTATGTTTAAGCTTTGTGTAGAGGTTTCAAATTCAAGAAAAATCTAAAGAGGTGTCTTCTATCTATTGTTGTTTCAAATTAGTTTGTGGTATCTTCAAGCCTAATGCAATTCATGTCTCACTTAATGTGAGTGGTGACTCAAAGTTAATCTCTATACCAATGTAGTTCTATACATGAATTGTGATTAGTTGCTATAGGAGAAGAACATATTTGAAGATGTTGAATCATTTAAAAGGATGGTAAGATTTATGATGTGTTGTTTCAAAATAGTTCAACAAAGAATTGATGAGATTTTAGGTCAGCTATTGTAAATAGTGGATAGAGAACTTCTAGCCATTTGGATCTTGAGGTATTTTATTCTCATGTATTATCTTTTCATGAAAATTGGTTGTTAAGAGGTAGTGTTCTCCATCAAGTGAGTTTCAACACTAAGAGGAGGAGAATAGTGTGATAAGTCTCATATACTTCATTGGATTGAGTTTCAGCTGTTATTTTTAAGTTTGTGAAGTGTATTTGAAGAGAGCTATTTGGTAGAAGGTTCTATTGATCTATTGAAAATTATAAATCTGAGATTTATTATGGGTCAATGAGTTTCAAAATTTTGAAGAATGTCAAGTTTCCTTTTACCTAATATGCAACCTATTAGTGAAATTTCTAAATCTATTTCTGCCAAGCGGTATATGCCATTAAATTTCAATGGCATTCATGGTTTCCCAAATGTCATTCCTAATGATGTTAGAAATAAATTGCCTAATTTTAGAGGGAATCATCTTGTTTCAACCAGTCATCATGTTGAGTTGTTTAGTGATTTGATGGGTGACTATGAGATTGCTCATGAGGATTTGCACATGAAGTTATTTGTTTAGACTTTGGAAGGTGATGCTAGAGACTAGTTTGCTTTTCTACTTGCATGTTCTATTTCATCTTGGGGTGAGTTGCATTCTAGCTTCATGGAGCAATTTGGAGAATGGGTAAGCATATTTGATTCTTATGATAAGTTTTTGAGGATTCACATTGAGAGTGGTGAATTGGTTCCTCAATTTAACATTATATTTGCAAGAGTTTTAAATGAGATCCCTGAGAGTTATAGACTCGATGATCAAATGTGTTTAGCTATTTATTTTGATGCATTTGACAAGAAAATGAATTATCTACTAAGTGATAAAGAACCATAGACATTATATCAGGCTTTTATGATTGCTAGGGATATTGAAAATAATTCAAAATATGCATTGATTAGAGGTCATTTTTCTATGAACGATTGCTGGTATAATGTGTTTGAAAGAAAGGATGAATGTGGTGTTGACATTTTAATTCCAAATCAAAATATCAACACCCCTATTGTAATGTATAATTAGATTGAAATTTAAAATTAGAGAGTGTGTGTAGAGAAGAATGAGTCTATTACAAATGAAGACACATGTGTTCATGATGTTGTAGCAATAAGAAATATTTCAGACTTTGATAGGGTTGAGCATTGTGTTGATTTTATAGATCAAGGTTTAGTTACAACAGTAAGCTCTTCTCATGATAATTATATGTATACTGATGTAACTAATGCTTCAAAATTTGAATTTTCTACACCTAGATTTCAATCTTGTGCAAATGAGGAGGTTGAAAGTTATGTCTTTGGTCATGAGTTTTATGGTGCTGATCTGACATGCCATGGAGAGATAACACAAGATGTAGAGTCCAAATCACATTTATCTCAGTCACAGTCAGAAGAAAAGAGTGCATATGTTTGTAATGTTTCAACAGTAGATGGTAAGATGGATTCACTTGATCAATCAGATATGCAAGAAATGATTCATCTTATTCATAGATTACATCATGTTGAGAATGTTATAAAATCTGAAGTTGAAAGATATTCATCTCAATATGAGTACAAAGAAGTTGAAAGTCATGTTTCAAGTGATGATGATAAAGTTGTTGATTCGGTGTATTATCAAGAGGCATCAAATGAAGAAGATAATGAGAGTGGTTACTAGAATCAAAGTGAAGAAAATGATACCACATGTTTATCTTTGTACGAGTCTGATGCTTATTAGGAAGAAGAAAGAAATGATGGAAGTGAACATTCATACGAAGGTGAAGGTATGAATTCTTTTTCTGAATCTAAAAAAGAAAGTGCATCTCAATTTTTGCATTATACAAATCAATTAGTCAATGAAGAATTTGAGAATGATTTGTCCTCAAGGTATGAAGATAAAGAAATGTTGAATCCAGTTAATGTTAATGAATTTGAGTATGAAGATTTCAAGGAAGGGTTGTCAAGTATTTTTGCATTAGACAATGAAGATCCAACATGTAGTGAGGGGTTTAGGAATGAATCATGGTTTGTCCAAAATGGTTATCCTAAACAAAATAATAAAGAGAGTGTAATTATGGATACTATATGTTTGATAGAAGAAATAGAAAGTGAGTCTTCATATAGTTCTAAATTTTCTTCATATGCTGAAAGTCTCCATGAGGATGAAATGGGTAGTGAGTTTAAAGTATATACTAATGCTTTATATAATGAAGATCCTAATGATGAACAACCCATCTCTTGTCCAAATTTTCAAAGAGGATCCCTACATGGAGTTATCAATCCACTGTTTGAAGAAGAAATGGAAGTTTCAAATTTAGTTGAGCTAGATGCAAATGGTGACACATTGTTGCACTATTGTAACAAATTAGAATATTGTTCTTCCATTTCTGATATTGAAATTTATGATGATGATGCATTTTGTGAGCTTGAAGACGAGGTGTGTAATGGAGTTGTCTTTGAAGAGGAGCCGACACTTCATAGTAAGTTTTATGATGATTCATATGAGGTAAAAACTAATCAGCATTTCAATTATGAAGATACATCGAAAGGTGATGGAATGATTTCAGATTTTGATGATAATGTTATGTATGAATATAAGTTTGACTACTCATTTGAAACCCAACCAACAACATTTGAGAAGATGCAAAGTCAAGGTATGAGCGACACATATAACTCATTTGATGAGGTTGAATATAAGGCCTTTGTATTTCCATTTGATGATGTTCCTGAATCGGTTCATAAAGATCAGTTTCAGTTTGATGTAGGTATTTATGAGCATGCTAATGTTCTTTTTCATAGTGAGAAATAGGAAAAAATTATGCCAAGTTTTTACATGCACTATGAAAATAATGGTGATGATTTTGTTTTGCAAATTGAAGAAATTGAAGATACGTGTCAAATTGTTGAAAATGATATGAATGTTATTTCCAGCTTACCTCATGCATGTTCAGATGAGAATTAGATATTTGATAGAGATAAAAGTTTGTGAGAAATTTTGGTGGCCCAGGGTCATTGTGTGTACATAGTAATAGTTGTTTTTGCTTTCAATAAAGTTGTTCAAGAGAAAGTTTTTGCTATCAGGTATGTGGTTTTCTACTTCCAGAGATCTGAATCCTTGTCATGCCCAAAAGGGACATGGATCCCTAGACAGAGCCACTATTGGAGCTCAAAATTGCAGCCCTAATTTTGAGCACCATTGAGAAAATCAAGCCCTTTAAATGCTTTTTTATGTATGTGTACCCGATTGTCCATTTAAGGCCTAAGAGGTGTTTAATGTTTCTAACACTTTTCATTTAGTGCATCCATGTGTCTTATAAAGATAAATTGTCATTCTAAGTCATTTTGTGGAGTCCTATTTTGAGCAATTGTCAAATCTGCATTTTTGCTGAGGTGTCAAATGGTGATAGGAGGCCATTTTCACATTTGAATAACTTTAACCTAGAAATGTTTCATGACTTTATTCTTTGGAAGTGTTTAGTGTCCATACTAGAGAGCCTATGTTTCAGATTTTGAGTCATTTCAAATTTTTTTGATTAGGTTTTGAACCCCTCAAAGTTGGTAGTTTACTATTTTCATGCATTTGCAAACTGTGCTAAATTTTGGAAGGCCCTGTTTGACAAGATATAACTTTTGACCAATTTAACAAAATGATGAAATTCCTATTGTGTTGCATTTTAGAGGTTAGAAACTTGTTATGTTTCAAGTTTGAGCTTATGAGGAATCCATTTGATCAGTTTTCAAACACAATTCTAAATGGAATTTCTAACCTTTCACTGGTGTCATGAGATGCAGATTTACCAGAACCCCTGTTTGTGATGTTATATCTTGAAATCTATGATAGGTGAGATTGAATGGACTATACCACTATGTTGTACTCTAAAAATACTTCAAGTGTGCCAATTTTCAAGTCTTGACGAATCCGTCTGCACACTTTCCCAAGTCAATCCTATTTGCAAAAATAGCTTTTATGTTAGTGCTTTCAGTCTGCAAATTTGAGTAGCCCACTTTGACCGCTTTTCATTTGCACCCAGTTATTTTTCATGAGCCCAAATTGTAGATTTATACTCTCCTCATGATAGTGAACCAACAACCTAGTTTTCATTTTCCCAAGTCTCAGTTTGCCTTGTTTTCAGAGCCAAATCTGAATGTGTTTTATTGCTTTCTAACATGTTTTCTTGCAGGCAATTTTGAAAGGGTAACTTTGATGGTCAATATCTTTTGACCCCAAATTTTTCATGAGATGAGATTCGACATGGTACAAATGTGTAGAATAGAGAATCAGTGGGTTAGATTTCAGAGCCTAGTCAGGTGTTTGGGTTAGTTTTTAAAGCCGGTAAAAGGACCCTCTGGCATTAAATTGATAGTTTGTAGATTAATGGTAAAATGATTTTTAATTGATGGTTTGGTGATTGAACTTGTTTCTAATCAGTATGAGAGGGTGAATGGATCACTTTTGCACTTTAGGTGTTTGGAAATGAATTTTTTTTTTAGTCAGACCTGCCACAACCCAACTGATTTCACCATATTAATGGACTAATGATTCTCAAAGGTTTTCAAAAGGGGGATAAGTTATGAAGGGGAGCCCATGGACCCCCAAAATCTCCATTGGTTATAAGTCAAGCATTAAGAGTTTTACTAATATACTAAAAGAAAACTGTGAAAGTTGAGGATTTCAAGAAAGAATTTCAAATTAGGTAAAGATGTTACTAAGAAATTTGAAAAGAAGTAGAATGTAAAAAAGGGATAAATACATGGAAGAAGAGTTAGCAGAAAGGTTTGGAGGGGCTTCTGCTCTTGGTAAGGGTGGTGAAAGTGACATAGAAGAGTTGAAAGAGATGACATCTCATTCAAGATAACGCACTATGGAGTTGCTTATGCAGATGTGGTTTGGAATCAAAATAAACATGGTGATTCAAGATATCCATTGGTGCTAGGGTACAAGATTGTGGGAATTGTCAAAGAAACTAGTTCTAATGTGGTTCACTTCAAATTTGGTGATCGCAAAGGAGTTGGCACATATGTCAGTTCTTGCTAGGAATGTCAATATTGCAATGCTAAAACGGAAGTTAATTGTGTGAAGGGAAGTATTTTCAGCTTTAATGGTGTTGATGTGGGTGGCACGATAACTAAAGGAGGATATTCTGACCATATTGTTGTTCACCAAAGGTATTGTTTTAAAATTTGTAAAGGCATTTTGGGTTAAATGCTACAATTTTGAGCACACATCTATCGAAGAAGGAGGAAGCATTGAAGATTCTTTGAGTAGATAAATTTATTGTGTTATCTAACAAAGAACAGATGGAGGCTTCATCCAAGTCTCTAGATTTCATCATTGACACTGCTTTAGGGGACCACTCTATTGATCTTTACTTGCCACTTTTGACAATGGAAGGAGTGTTTTCCATTGTTGGTTTCCCTTCTAAAATCAAAGTTCAGCCTGCAAATATAACCAAGACCACATCAAATAGAGGGAGCAAAGCATTTGATGTAGAGGATGGAATAGATAGTTATCAATTGGATGACGAAGATGGTGTTATAGCAGAAATGATAAAAACACATAGGAGCAAACAAAAATCCAATAAGGTGTGTTCCAGTCTCGTACAGATAGAAAAGCATGAGAGAAATTGCAATTATAATGAAAATACTGAAGAAACTGATGTGAGATAACCTGCTAGATTTGAACCAAACAATTCAATTTTTTCTCAAAGAAGATACAAATGATCGAACTGATAATGATATGGAAGGCTCTCCAATGCTTCCTTAGCAAAAAAGATCAAAAGGGGCCGACTAAAGAAGATCCGTATGTGAAGAAAAGGAGCCAACCAAGACCAACCAGTGATAGATCTAGCAATTCACACTTTTAAAAAGGAAACTGACATATGAAGAAGGTTGTAAGGTAGAAGTAAAAGAGGATATCTGTGCACAAAAATCAAGCCACCCATGCATGGAGCAGAGAAGACGATTGGAGGAATATGCAAGAAGAAGATGAGCATGAACAAAAAAGGGGGCCAAAGCTACAGTTAAGGAATCTCACACTAAAGGCCAGGTGAGGAAGATAGTGGCATCTATGAAGAAAAATGTCTCCATGCTTGGAAATCCATGTGAGGAGCAATAGGAAGCAACTGTTGAAGGAAAAGAACAGAGTAAGGAAAATAATGAGAACATTATCCCACATGTAGAAGGTGGGCAGAATTTTAGAGATTTAAATATAACAATGCTTAGGTTACATGTTGTTTATAAGACATGGACATGTGGTAGCCCTAGCTTGTGAAGGGGCCCACGAGGTCCAAAGTCAAACATATTTTGACTCGCGAAGTGCTAATGGCCAAGCATATGAGTGGAAGCAAGATTCAAAGACCCTATGTTGTTATGCTTACCTGTATGATTAGAAGGTGGAATGGAATGTCATTATGACCCTATGGGGTTCATAGGTTTAGCATGTGGTCATAGAAAAATTTTTAATGTCTCATGGTTCTCCATGTGGTCGTGAGAGCATAAAGGGAGATTGAAGGTGTAAGAGCAAAAGGCATATCTTCAAAGGGCCTTGATGCTACAGGAAGTTGAATATGATGGTTTAAAATATTAATTAAAAGATTAATTAATATATTAATGTGTTGCTTCCTGTATGAGCGTAAAGGAATCAGGCCCTGTATGAGCATAACGGAAATTTCAAGTGCTCATGATGCTATAGGATATTTGGAATATTGATAAAATATGAAAATTTAAAATATTTCAACTGAAAAATTGTGTGGGGCCTGTTGGGTACTATAGCCAGTAGAGAATTGACAAGTGGCAAGGGGAGTATTAAAATGGATATAAAAATCCAAATTCATAAATTTTTCAACACATGAGTTTTGATTTGGAAATTTTTTGATGATTTTAAAGCTTTTATATAGTTCAAACTATATAAATTTTTAATTTTTTCATTTTTAATTATTTGATTTAGTCCAGGAGCCTGAATTTCAAATGGCCATAATAGGGGCATTTTTTGTCCAAAATAGGTAGTGCAGTATACCGTTGGAACAAGGAGGAAATGAATTTTATATTTTTGAACTCAATTTTTGAGCAGGTCTTCATCATTTTTCTCTTTAAGAAGATTTGTAATTTATGGGGCATTCTCAATGGAATGGGCAGTTTTCATCATGGAGCATCAAAATCAGTTGGAGAACAAACATTGAAGTCTATTGAAGCTTAACGAATACTAAAAAAGTTTTCGTGCTTCTATAGTTCATTTTTAAACCAAATTTTGCCTTTGCCTTGTTTCCAGATCAGGCATCAAAATCAGTTTTGATTTTTATCAAATATTTGAGATATTTTGTGTTGTTGAGAGCCAAATGATGGGGATTTGATATGTAGTTACAAAGAGAGATTAGAGGGAGGTTTTTTTAGCTTCTAGGAGATGAATTTCAAGTGGACACATGTTAGTTACATAGTAGATCTAGGAATTCATTTCTCCTATATCATTTTCTCTCTTTCTCATTGTTGGGGTTGGCATTTTTCTCTGTGATACCAGTAGGGTTCCAGTGTTCTACTATGAAACCATGGTTGTTGATGGTTTTACTTCCTATCTATTAAGCTAAGCTCTAGCAGTGAAGGCCACACACCCACACCTGTGCAGATCTTCAATTCATTTCATGTATTGTTTTCTTTGAGATAATGGAAATTGATGCTAGATCATGTGAAGTATCTTGAGTTACATTTAGTTTTACTAGTTTATGTATTCAGTCTTTCCAAGGATGAATATAAAAGGGGATTTATATGAATTATTTGGGTTTTCTTATTCTATCTCCTAATTCTTCATATGCTATTAGCTTTGAGATTGAGTGAATAAGGTTCATTTGATTTAAGAAATCTTGGATGAGTTGTGTATCAGATTTGTTGTTTCTTTTGATTCAAGGATTCAAGTAAATGCTTTAGTGTTCTGATAGGGTTTTTGGGTGTATGAAGGGGATATTTCATAAGAATGGGATTTGGAGATTTCAATTGACAAACTTAATTGTAAGGCAATCAAGTTAGGTCATCCTGCTGGTAATGACTCTATGTTTCAATGGATAAGGCACTGATCACTAAGTTAGATGCAAGCTGATATGAATGTCATTTACACAAATCATTTTAATCAAAATCAATTCAGTATTTCATGTTTTGTAGTGGGCTGAAAAGAATTAACCCTCACTTAGCTTATGAGTTCATGGGTTATGATTTGTAGCTATCTAATTTCTATGTTATTGCATAAGTATTAGAAGATAGAAGGGGTTTTCATCTACTATTATTAGGTTCAAATTTATGTTTAATTGCACTAGTACCATACATCAAAACCTCAAGGTTAACCCACCTAGGTCTTGCAGAGCCCGAAGTGAAGAAGGAGTTATGCCTTATAGTTTACCCAAGATTGCAGTTGAGTGTATCCATCATAGGAATTTGCTAGCCTTAGATGCATTGGTCTAGTTTATTGGTTGATTTTAAAAACTATTAAATTAGTAGCTAACAAGCAGATGGATTTGATACCAATTCTTAGAAATGCTTTAAAATAATTGGTGGGGGGGGGGTGAATCTGTTATTCAAGGTCCAAATGTCCTATTCAAAATTTTTCACTAAGTGTAGTGAGCCCATTCAATAATTCATCCAAGCTTAAAACATTCATATTCAACAAGTTATTGTAAATCAACATGCAAGCATAACACGTGAAAAGATCAACACATAACATAGTAATTTATGTGGAAACCCAATTTGGGAAAAACCACCAGTAACATGCTACTCAATTCTCACTCTTCTGAAGTGATGCCCTATGAAAGGCCTACCCTGTTAAAGGTTTACAACACACTGTTAAATGTGAGCTAGTTAAAGGATTTATCCACCCTATTAGAGGTGGGCTTGGTTAGAGGACTTTAGAACATTCACTTGGAATGCCACCTTGTTAAAGGATTTTAAAATGGCTATTAAACCAACCTAAGTCTATAGGATTTTCATATCTAATAAAATTTCTAGAGAGTATTAGAAAGTCTTTGACTTGATTACAACATACAACTTAACTTATAGATCTCAGATCACTTCTTCAGCTCCTTCACATTGCCTAGCTTTCAGTCTCTTCAATTCTGACAGCTTGCCCTCCTTTCAAGCTTAGTCTTCTTGAGTCTCCATGCTCAATGTACTAGTGTGATCATCTCTTTTTTACCACTTTTTGAAGTAGAGTCTCTGTGCTCTATTGTTCCTTCTCCTAGATGTCTTCTCCTTGACACCCTTTAGCCACTTCACAATTTGGCACTCCAACAACTCTTGCTTCTTGGTATATGACTCCTTAAATAAAAGTTCTAGACTTTTTTTTCCTACTCAATTCTTCCACTCTTTAATTTCAATTCATATGGATTAGGTAGGATTCATTTAATCTAACCCATATTTTGTTCTTTCAAGAAAATTGTTGAATAATCCTTTTGAATTTGCCCAAAAATGGTTTAGATAGAATTTTATGCCATCAGCTCATCATCCTTATCCTCCAACTGGTTCACAAAATTCAAGGTAAAAACTTTGTCAGCTCAAATTTGGAAAATCTTTGACATTTCAAATAATGCAGTAGCTTGGCACTATTGAAATATTGGTGCTCAACACATACTATCTTACTTGGCATCAATTGTGTTTTACTGATGCTTAGTACCTGAAGTTTACTCAACACCTACTAAGATTTTCTAATGCTTAGCTCCAACTAAGAATTTGTTTGGCTCCAACTAAGAATTTTCTCAGCTTGAACTAGCTTGCTCGACACCCACTAATGAACTTAGTTCAAGCTTTGCAATCAACCTTGTTCCAACTTATACTTCTAATGTTTCTAAGTGTGACCAACATTTGTATATTTGAATATGTTATCAATACATCATTTAACCATTGTCTTAGCTAATCCTTGCACTTCATTACAACATCATAACTCAACTTTTCCCTTAGGTACTCTTGTTACATCTTATTGATTAAATCATCTTCATCAATCAACTAAGTGATAGTGCTTGAATCTTATAAGAAATTGTCATTCCTACAAATATAAGGTTTGACATCAATGACAAAACAATGATTGAAAACAATCTTTTAACAACAATATCCCTCTTTCAATCAATCTTCTTCATCAATGATCTTTTCAATCATATTTCCAATAGGTCGTGTATGCATTTAATGCAAGGTTTAATTTTTTGATAGGTTGATCTATGGCCAAAAAAATATTTAAGGAGGTCTAGGATTGAGTATTGGGGTAGAATGGAGAGATGTGAAAGTTGGAAGCATATGTGTCTAGAAGTCCAAATTTGAAGTCGAATTGTAGACTTAAATGCATTTTTTATTTAGCCATAACCCATAAGGCCTTACAAGTTGGGATGTATACTGATTATTTGATGAATCAATAAGCATTTTCTCTTCTTCCTCCTTTGTTTATTGTCCTTTGTGTTGTGTTTCCACTATGTTAACTCTTGCAAGGTGGTTTGGATAACTAGGTGTTCCTTTGGCCCTAGTTATTCATCCCTCCCTACATCAACATTATAATCAAATACTAGAAGGAAGCAATTAGTACTGTAGTGCATACCTTGAATAGAGTTAGCTAAAGAAAGACTCAAATCAAATTCCTTAAGAACTATGGTATGGCTATAAACCTAATGGAAGTTACTTGAAAGTATTTGGTACAAAATATTATATCTTGAAGGAATCTTGGAAAGGTAATTTTATGTCAAAGGTAAAGAAGGCATATTTCTAGGATACTCCTATAGAAGTAAAGCATATAAATGTTTGAATCTATGCACTCATAAGATCATAGAAAGTGCACATGTGAGAATTGATGAGTTTGTAGAAAAGAATGAATAAGAGAGCATCAAAGAACCTAAGGATTACAAAATTTTTATCTACTATGAACTTGATACATTGCCAAATCCAATTAGAAGTTAGCAGACTTCACCTCTTGAGTCCCCAAAATCTCCATAAGCTACTAAATTGCAAACAGTGCAACTTGAGTTGCAGTCACAAGCTACCAAGCTAGTGCTAGAGAAAATCGAGTTTGAAGGACTTGAGTCATAGGAAGTGGGACCCAAGCTTGATATAGAAGATCATGACAAGATCTGTAGAACAAGTTCCAAATCCAAAGTACTTATGTTAGAAAGATATGTAAGAAGGCACAATGCACCTGATTAGATCATTGGAGACAAGTCAAATGAAACAATGACAAGAAACAATTTAAAAGGTACATGTTTTCTTACTAAATTTGAACCTAGACTAGTTAAAGATTATTTGGAAAATGAAAGCTAGATTGAAGAAATGAATGAAGAAATAGAATAGATAGAAAGAAACAAGACATAGAGTCTTGTCCCTAGACCCAAGGATAAGAATGTAATTGGCACTAAGTGGCTTTTCAGAATAAGAAAAATGAAGATGGAGAAGTTTCTAGAAACAAACAAATATTAGTATGCAAAGGCTATTCTCAAGAAGAGGATATTGATTATGGTGAAAATTTTTCTCCTATTTTAAGACTACAATGTGTTAGAAATTTACTTTCTTATGTTGCACATAAATTATTTAAAGTTTATCAAATGGATTTGAAATCTACATTCTTGAATGGAATTCTTGAAGAGGAAGTTTACATAGAACAACTAGAAGGTTTTGTAGATCCTAGCAAAAATGATATGGTTTGTAAACTGTACAAGGCATTATATGGACTCAAGAAAGCTCCCAGAGCTTGGTATGAAAGACTTCATAACTATTTGAGAAAGATTGGTTTTCAAAGTACAAATGATAACAATAGCCTATATATCAAAGAAGGACAAGACAAGAAAATTGTATTGGCTGAAATCTTTTTAGATGACACGTTATTGACTGGAAATGATGACTTGTACAAAGCCTTTTTAGAAGAGATGAGTAAAGAATTTGAGATGTCCATGTTTGGAGAGATAAAATTCTTTGTTGGATTATAGATTCAACATAAGAAAGATGAAATCTACATTACTCATTCCGAATACATCAAGAAAATACTAAAGAAATTTAGAATGGAAGATTCAAGACCAGTTGGAGCACCTATGTCTACCAAACATAAAGCTTTTCAAGAATGATGATTCCAAAGAGGTAGATCAGACCACATATAAATCAATAATTAGAAAATTTCAATATGTGGTGCACACAAGGCTTTCTATTGCATTAGTAGTTGGTATGGTGGAAAGATTCTCATTAAATCCCAAAGAAAATCACATGATGGAAATCAAGAGAATCATGAGGTATTTGAAGGGTATTGAAGATTATGGATTATGGTACAAGAAAGAAGGCAATTTGGATTTGAAAGCCTTCATAGATGTTGATTAGGTAGGAAGTTTTGATGATAAGAAGAGAACCAGTGGTGGAGCATTCTTCTTAGTAAAAGACTAGTGTCTTGGACAAGCAAGAAGCAAGATTGTATTTCTTAGTCTACAACAGAGGCATAGTATGTGGCAGTAGCAGTTAATTGTTCCAATGTTGTTTGGTTCAAGAAAGTGTTAGTAGGTATGAAGATATAGATCAAGGATCCAATGGTTATCTTCTGTGATAACACCAATGCAATTAATATATCAAATAATCCTATGATGCATACTAAGACCAAGCATATTACAATAAAATATCATTTTATGAGAGAATTGTTGCAAGATAAAGAGGTAAGATTGGAATATGTGAATACTAAAGAACAAATTATAGGCATATTCACTAAGCCTTTAACTAAGGATGAATTTTTGTATCTAAGAGGCAAGTTAGGGGCTATTACCCTATACCTAGATCACTAAAACGAAGCTTAGTGATGTATCAACCAGAGCATATTGAAGATCAGTTAGTTGATGCAATATTTAAAAAGGCATATTGAATATCAATACATGAGGTACACTGATATTCACTGAATATTGTCTTTGGAATGAGATGTCAAAGAGGGAGAGTGTGCTATCATATTCATAGAAATTTTATAAAGGGAGAGTTTTATGATAAAGGAGAATTTTCTTGAAGATGTCAAAGAGAGAGAATGAACTTGGTTTGATATCAAAGAGACATAGTTTGTTGAAAGAGGGAGAAATTGAAGGTAGATGGAGTTCACACTGACAGAGGGAGTTCTCACAGATGAGAATTAGAATAAAATTAAGGATATTTTCCTTACTTTATTTTCTCTCTAAAAACTTCATTGTATTATGACATATTGTGCTACCATCAATGTGAAAGAGAGAGATTGTTGAAAATAATTGGTTAATTGTGTATTATCTTTGATGTTACACAAAATATCATATCTTTTCTAATCAATGTATGACAAGCTCACTCAGGTGATGAAGATAGTTTCCTATGTCTACCAAGCATTCTAGAGTTTTCCAAGTTCAAAAGACAATGACTACCAAGTTAAATTGGGCGACAAATAAAAGTTCATAGAAGATTGAGTGTTAAATGAGCTCACTCAGTTAATGAAGCAAAAGTTGGATGAAATAGTGTTAATTGATCTCACTTGATTATCAAAGGAACTTTGTGAAGATGTAGTGTTAACTGAGTTCACTTGGTTAACATAGAAAAATCATTTCTAAATTAGTGTCTATTGAGCAGGGTCAACTAATGATGTATTTTCTTGTTTTGGCATATTGAGTTCAATAGATTTGTTTGTTGGTTCTAGATGATTGAGGAGATAAATATTAATTTATCTAAGTTATATTCAATCCAACTTGAAAATGTGTATGATATAAATATAAGGTCAAGATGAGGATTGAACATGTGCAAGTGAATTGAAATATAGAAGATGCTAAGAGGAAGTGAATTAGAAGGATAAATAGTATATCCATGTGGATCTACAAAGATACATTTAATCAAAAAGGATCAATTATACAAGATATAATTGAGATCTATAATCAATAATTTATTTTCATTATAAATTAGGTCATCTCATTGTTGCTCTCTAACTATTGTAGTAGTGATCTAAATTTGTTAGCAGAGTTGTCTTAACAACTATTTGTAAATCCTCTAACAAGGTGGCATTTATAGATTAGTGTGTCTAAAGACCTCAAACAAGGCCACTCCTAATATGGTGATTAAATCCTTTGATAGGGTCACACCTAACAATGTATTTTGTAACCTTTAATAGGGTTGGCTCCTAACAAGGCTCACTTTAGAAGAGTGAAAATTAGTAACTAGTTGCAATTTGTGGTTTTTCCCAAATTGAGTTTCCACATTAAATCTTGGTGTCACTTATGTTCATGCTATTTATTTTATATGTATGCAACTAAGATAAGTAAGTTTAATCACATATAATATCCTAAAGATTGTATGTAGCATTTGCAAGTCACAAAATTTACTAGTGTAAATTGAGTGCCTATTCATTTATCGAGAATTTGTATTTTTAGTAAAATTTATGTTTTGTGTTGACATCTAAGGGATTTGATATTTATTTTAGTGATAACTGATTCACCTCTTCCCTCTCAAATACTCCTTTTATATTTCCAATAAAACACACACACATATAACCTTTAACAATTTATTAATTCATATTTACCCTACATGATGAAAATATCATGCACTAATACCACTATAATGTCCCTTCTTATGGATTAGGTTTGAATGATGTAACCTACAACCATTTGTTAATATAATATCAATAATTGTATATGAAACATATTAGAACTATTGGATTAATAAAAATTAATTTTATTACTACCCAAGCTACCCTTCCTAATCCTTCAGAAGAGGCCCTTCTAAAACTACCTAACCCTTTGTGAGAACTATATCTCAATTAGGTAATTATCATAGAAAAAGTATCTTCCTTAGGCTTCTTTGGGATCTCTAGTAATACTACTTGGTAGAGATCCCACCTCTAACCAAGTCTCTTATCTCTGACATTTGTATATGTTTGACCACTACAATATGTATTATATCTAAGAGATTCTCTAAAAATATCACTCTCACAAGACTCATTTTTAGTTATGTATCCATCTTCCTCATGCTTACTGCAATCATTTGATTCACTAAAATTTGAATCCATCTCTTCACACTCAGAAGATAGATTACCATTATCTATGGATTCATTACATTCACTATTATCTTCAACACATTCACTAACATCATTATGTTGGAAATACAAGAGGAGTAACTGAGAGGGGAGGATTGAATCAATTACTAATAAAATAAATCTTAGATCCCTTAGATGTCAGTACAAAATAAACTCTAAAAATTGAACTCTGTTGATGCTTGACAAACACATAGAAAAATGTTGCAACTCGATAAACATTGAAAATTCTTGGCAAATACTTAACATGGAAATCTTAAGATGTTATCTATGATTACCATTACTTTAATTTAGTTGAAAACACATAAAATAAATATAATGAACACATATGACACCAAGATTTAACGTGGAAAACCAATTTGGAAAAAACCACCAATTGCAACTAGTTACTATTTTTCACTCTTCTAAAGTGAGCCTTGTTAAGAGCTAGCCCTATTAAAGGTTACAAAAAGTATTGTTAGGTGTGACCATGCTAGATGATTTAATTAACCTATTAGGAATGGCCTTATTAGAGGTCTTTAGACACTTGAATAGAAATTCCACCTTGTTAGAGGATTTACAAATAGTTGTTAAGCTAACTCCTCGTTAAGAGATTTAGATCACTGCTACAATGGTTAGAAAGTAACAATGACATGACCTAATTTGGATGCAATTGAATTGCTGATTATATATCCCAATTCTAGCTTGTATACTTGATCCTTCTTGATTGAATATATCTTTTCAACACCTTTAAGATATTTTTCTTATCCTTCTAATTCACCTCCTCTTAGTATCATCAAATATTCAATTATCTTACATGCATTTCACACTGTTCTAATCCTCAACTTGACCTTATATTCATATATTTCATATTATCAAGTAAGCTAGAATGCAACTTAGAATAATTAATATTTCATCTTCTCAGTCGGCTAGAACCAAAATAAATCAATTGAACTCAATATGCCAAAGCAAAAAAATCCTTCATTAGTTGACCCTGCTCAGTAGACACTAACTCAAAAATGATTTTTCCTTGTTAATTGAGTGAACTCGATCAACAATGCATACTTGCAAAGTTCCTTTGGTAACTAAGTGAGCTCAACTAACACTAGTTCCATCCAACATTTCTTTCATTAACCAAGCAAGCTCGGTTAAAACTCATCTTTTGCAGACTTTCCTTTGGCATCTGAGTGAACTCAGTAGATATTGTCTTCTAAACTTAGGCAAACTTTGGAACACTTGGTAGTCAAAGAAAATTGTCTTCAATTCTTGACTGAGTTTGACATACACTGATTGGTGATGATATGCCATTTTGTGTAACATCAAAGACAATGCACAACTAACCAATTGTTTAAAAAATCTCCCTCTTTAGCATTGATGGCAACAAAACATGTCATAATATAATGAAATTTTGGTGCAAGAATAAAGTAAGGAACATATTCTTAGTTTCATTTTGATTCTCATCCATGAGAACTCCCTCTATCAGTATGAATTATTTCTTTCTTTAGTTTCTCCCTCTATCAGGAAACTTCTATCTGCTAGCAAACTCTAGCTTTGTTATTATACCGAGTTCATTCTTTTTGACATTTCTTTCTTTTTACAAAATTTCTATGACATTAAGATTCCTCACAAAATTTCTCTAAGATATGATAGAAAACTTCTCCCTCTTTGACATCTCATGCTAAAAACAATGTTCACTAAATATCAATCTACCTCAAGTACTAATTCATTTGCAATATGCCCTTGTCAATATTGCACCAACTGATTGATCTTCAACATGCTCTGGTTGATGCATCACTAAACTTCATTTAGTGAGCTTTAGATAGGGGAATGACCTCAAGCTTACCTCTTAGATACAAAAATTTATCCTTAGGTAATGGCTTGGTGAATATGTCTACAATTTGCTCTTTTGTATTTACATATTCCAATCTGACTTCTCTATCTTGTACCAATTCTCTCAAGAAATGATATTTTATAGCAATGTGTTTTTTTTTTGGTATGCATCACTGGATTCTTTGATATATTGATTGCATTAGTTTTATCATAATATATGACTACTGGATCCTTGATCTATGTCTTCATACCTACCAACAATTGTTTGAACCAAACAATATTAGAATAATTGACTACTACTACCACATATTTTTCCTTTACTATGGACTAAGAGAAACAATTCTATTTCTTGCTTGTCCAAGACACTAGTCTTTTACCAAGAAAGAATGCTCGACTGCTGGCACTTTTTATGTCATCAATACTTCCTACCAAATCAATATTTATGAATACTTTTAAATCCAAATTGCCTCCTATTTTGTACTATAAATCATATTTTTTAGTACCTTTCAGATATCTCATGATTCTTTTGATTGCCATCATGTGATTTTCTTTGGGATTTGCTAAGAATCTTGCCAACATACTGACTACTAATGCAATATTAGGCCTTGTATGCAATACATACTGCAATTTTTCAATCATTGATCTATATGTGGTTTGATCTACCTCTTTGGAATCATCATTTTTGGAAAGCTTATGTCTAGTAGACATAGGAGTTCCAGTTGGTCTTGAATCTTCCATTCCAAATTTCATTAGTATATCCTTGATATATTTAGATTGAGTAATGTAGATACCATCTTTCTTCTTCTAAATCTACAATCCAATAAAGATTTTTGTCTCTCCAAACATAGACATCTCAAATTCTTTACCCATTTCTTCTAAAAATGCCTTGCACAATTCATCATTTCCTATGAATAAAGTATCATCAATGAATATTTCTACCAATACAATCTTTTTATCTAGTCCTTTTATATATAGACTACTGTTATCATTTTTATTTTTTGAAAATAATTATGTATCAAGTAGTTTTGAAATCTTTCATACCAAGCTCTGGGAGCTTTCTTGAGACCATATAATGCCTTATGTAGTTTGCAAAACATTTCCTTTTCACTAGGATCTATAAAAATTTCAAGTTGTTCAATGTAGACTACCTCATCAAGCATTCCATTCAAGAATCTAGATTTTACATCCATTTGATAAACTTTAAATCCTATGTGACCTACATATGCTAGTAAATTTGTAACACCTTCTAATCTTGCAACAGGAGAAAATTTTTCACCATAATCAATACCTTCTTCTTGAGAATAGCCTTTAGCTACCAACCTTGCTTTGTTTCTAGAAACTTTTCCATCTTCATTCAGCTTGTTTTTGAATACCCACTTTGTGCCAATTACATTTTTATCCTTGGGTCTAGGAACAAGAGTCCAAGTTTTGTTCTTCTCTATCTATTCTATTTCTTCATTCATTGCTTCAATCCTACTTTCATTATCTAATGCATCTTTAAAATTTCTAGGTTCAAATTCAGCAAGTAAACATGTACCTTTAAATTTTCTTCTTATCATTGTTCCATCTAATTTATCTCCAATAATTTGATCAGGTGCATGATGCCTTCTGACATATCTTGCTAACATAGGTTCTTTGGATTTTGAATGAGTTTTACTAATTTCATCATGAACTTCAATATCAAGCTCGAGTCCCACTATTTGTGACTTAGGTCCATCAGACTTGGTTTTCTCTAGCTCAATAGCCTCTGACTATGACTCTGGTCCTTCAGCATGTGACTCAGGTTGTACTACCAACAACTCAATAGTTGTTGGAGATTTTAGGGACTTGGGAGGTGAAGCCTCCTATCCACTAGATCAATTTGGTAGGGTATTAGGTTCATAGTAAATAAATCTTTTGTAATCCTTAGGCTCTTTGTTGCTTTCTTTTTTACTCTTTTTTGCAAACTCATCAATTCTCACATATGCACTTTCTATAATTTTATGAGTAGAAAAATTCAAAAATTTGTATCCTTTACTTCTACATGAGTATCTTAGGAATATGCTTTCATCACCTTTGATATCAAATTTACCTTTCCTAGATTCTTTCAAGATTTAACATTTTCTACCAAATACTTTCAAGTAACTTACATTAGGTTTGTATCCATACCATAGTTCATAAGGGGTTTGATTTGAGTTTTTCTTTAGTTGTACTCTATTCAAGGTATGAACTACAATGCTGATTGCTTCCTTCCAACATTTGATTACAACATTATTCTCTATCATTAGTGTTCTTGCACTCCCATTGTGGATCTATTCCTTCCTTTAGCTATACCATTCTACCGAGGTGTATGAGGGGCTAATACTTGTCTTTTAATTCCTTTTTCAATGTAGACTTCATTGAATTCATTAGAGATGAATTTACTAGCTCTATTTGATCTTAAACATTTCAACTTCTTTTCAATTTCTTTTTCCACTCTTGCTAGATACCACTTGAATTTTTGAAAGGATTTTAATTTTTCTTTTAGATACATTACATCATCATTATAGAATAGTCATCAACAAAAAGAATGAAAAAATTTTCTCCACTGTAACTCTCTATTCTGATAGGTCCACGTACGTCTGTATGCACAAGCTATAAGACTTCTTTAGAATGATAGTTCTTGCTTTTGAAACTAGTCTTTCCAATCTTACCAATTTGACAATTTTTGCATACACCCATATCAAGTTTCCTAAAGCTAGGAATACCTCTTACTCTTCTATATTCACTTATATTAATTAGATTATCAAAGTTCACATGACATAATCTTTTGTGCCATAACCAACTTTCTTCTACTTGAGCAATAAAACATGAACTTTCACTGAGATCTAGATAGAATAGGTTACCTTTTTTTTGTTTACCAGATCTAACTAGATTTCCTTTTCCATCCAGTAGTTTGGCATTCCCATCCATAAATTCTACTTTGAATCCAATGTTATTCTACTATGCCACACTCAGTAGATTATGCTTTAGTCTTTCAACCCAATAAACATTATCACATATAAGTTCTTTGGTCAAAGAGATATATCTTTTTCCTTTTATGCAACAAGGTTCATTGTCTCTAGTCATATGATGTGAGTAGCCACTGTCAATAATCTACGTATCATTTTTTCTAACATGAGAGATAAGTATCATCTTATCTCCTTCATCATCAAATTCATCTTTTACAATAATATATACCATTTCATCTTCACTATTATCAGAATCTTTAGCCATAAAACAAGATTTCTTACCTTTGTCCTTGTAGTCTTTGTAGTTTTTGAATTCCTTCTTGCATTTGTACTTATTTCTTTTCTTTCCATCCTTATTTTTTCTATTTGGTCATCTTGTAGCAATGTGACCAATTTCTTCACAAGAAAAATATATTAGAGGAATCTTACCTTTGTACATTCCTTTGCCTTTGGAATATTTCCTTGCAAGTAGGGCTTCAAAAACTTCAAGATTACTATCAAAATTTCCTTCTTCTTATTCTTCACTTCTTGATTGATTGGCCTTTGATTTCTTACTCCTTTTCTTGAGTGAGATTTTGGCTTCAAATGTAGACTCAACACCTTTGGAGCTAGGAGCATAGTTATCATAGTTATCCAACTCAAAAGTTGTCAATCTTCTAACTAGAGCATTCAAAATTATATTTCTATTTGTATCACATCTCATCTCTTTAATAGTAGACACTCTAATTGTACAAATAGGAAGAAGAGTTTTGAGTACCTTTCTTACAATTGTTTTTTCATCAATGTCTCCTCCAGATGCTTTGATTGTCCTCCCACTTGTTTTGACTCTTTCCACATGTTTTGCATTATTTTCATCTTGTCTCATTTTCATCTAATCAAATTGTCCTCTGAGACTTTTTTCTTTAGTTCTTCTTACATTGTTATCTCCTCCATAAATGTATTTTAGTTTGATCCACATTGTATGAGCTAAAGTGCAGTCTTTTACTTCATCAAATTCAACACAATTAAGAGCAGATGCAATATCAATCATCATGATGTTATGATTTTTCTTTTCAGCAATGTCTTCAATTGATAATGTTCCAAGGGGAGTCTTGTATTTAGTATCAAGATACTTACAACTTGAATCACTGATAGTTGCCAAATGTGATCTCATAAGTCCTTGCCATGCTGCAAAGTTGTCTTGGTTCAAACTGGGAATCTCTCCTCTATAAGACATCCTAATATTTAGCTTAGGTCCTTGAAACCTTCTCTGTAAGCACCAAAAGAGCTATGATACCAATTGTTGGAAATATAAGAGGAGTAACTGAGAGGGGAGTGTTTGAAGATTTGGGAGATTGTTGGAACATTGGTTGAAAGAATGAATGTTGATGATATTAATATGGGGGATTACTACTATGATAATATATTACATTCATGATTGATTTTTTCATTGATGTCAACATAGCATGTTTGATATCTACATTGTAATCTTTTGTGATATCTGACAAAAGAACAACAGAAAGATCAAGTTGGTATAGATAGTTAGTTGAGCATGATAACTACCAAAGGTTATGGGAGATACTTTAGAGTATCTAGTATATGTAGCTAATGTCAAAAGTAGAAAGGATAAGTCTAGAAGAAGTTATGTAACTTTTGGTGATGTTTTTTCTGAGATAGAATTTACAGAGGCATGTTATGGTAAAATTGTTATATCTCTTAGAAGATTTGACATCTTGAGGATCAAGGTTAAGGACATGAAGAAGACATGTTGAGGATGATGTGGCTAAGCTCACTTGTCATAATATTGAATGTACAAAAAGTAATTTAAGTTACAAGGTGGAAGATAAAGGTTATTGGTAAGTGTAACATGTTCTTAATGTGGTCTTATAATAATTAATTAAGAAGGTCTAATAGCTAACTCAAGGAATTATTTTATGGACTTAGTATAAAAGAAGGACATTTTCTTTTATTATAGAGTGAGAAGATGTGATTAAATGATCAATGATAAGAAGTAGAGAGTGTGAAATGTAAAGTTGAGCAAAACAATGTGGAAGTGAAAGAAACTTCATTGCCAAGGTTTTGCTAAGTGATTCGAGGTTTGGTATTTGGATCCAAGGTTCATGACCTGGTCTACAAAGTTTGACAGTGATTGGTCCAATTGACAGGATAGAGGAAAGAAGAAGATAATAGTAAATTACTTGTTTGAGTAGTGAGCTCTTCTTGTAGTTGAAATTGCATGTTTTGGCAGTGGGCTCTTCTTGCATACATTATACCAAAACTCCTAACAAGGTTGGCACAACTCCTAATAGGGTTGGAATCTCCTAATAGGGATTCAAAATCTCCTAATAGGTACTCATTGTACTAAATATTGTAATAGACTCTTAGTAGGCTCCATCCTTTAATAAGGAGTATTTATATTAGTACATCATCTTATGGGCATCATTCCCACTAGGGTTTTCCCTCTAATCATGGATTTCCCTAGTCAACATATCTGGTGTAATTCTCTATATGCATCTTTCTATGGTCTCTCAATTATCTTGGTGGACTATTATTTCTAAAAATTGGTATCAGAGCATCACATCCTTCAAGAAAAATTTTAATAGCTTTGGGAGATCCATGGCGAACATGTTTAAGAAAGATAGTCCTACATCTAACAGAAGAAATTTTGACACCTGAGTGATGGAAATTCTTGGTGAGTTATTGGATTTTTGTAAAGAGAAGAGTATTGAGTTTATAGATCTATAATCCTTGTGTTGTATGCAAGGGAACAATAGCACAAGCAAAGATAGATCAAGAATAGAAGATGACATTATTAAGATAAAGGAAGGTATTGATCTACTTACAAGGAAAGAACCTAAATGAATGAAATATTTTGTTTGTTGGACATGTAAAGATTTTGGTCATTTTTCAAGTAAATTTCCTAAGAGATTGAGAAAATCTAGGAAGAGTCTACTTTTTGATAAAGTTGAAGAATTTAGAGAAAGTGTGGAAAGATCCTTGAAAGACTGTGTCAATGAGTCTAGATTGGTTAATGAAAAGCATGTATTAGAAGAAACAACTTTTGACTATTATGGAAAGTGCAAATGTGAGAATTGATGAGAAATTCAGAATACAAGAGAGAATAGTTTATTACAATTCAAATGATGATGTTGTTACATGATGAAGTATTTCTTCAAACTAATAATGATTTGCAAAATGAAGGAGAGCCAAGATAGGAACAAAGATCAAAACCTTTAGTAGAGCCAAGAGTTGAGATAACAACTCCTACTTGAGGACGGAATATGACAAAGAATCACCCATCCAAATAGATCATTGGAAGCAAAGACAAAGGTGTGATGACAAGAAGTAGGATGAATGAATAATTATGCTTGATATCTTAAGTTGAGCCTAAGAATGAAGATGACACATGTAAAGATGACTATTGGAAGCAAGCTATGAAAGAGAAATTAGATTAGATAGAAAAGAATGAGACATGGAAATTGGTCCCCTGACCAACAAACATGAATGTTATAGGAACTAAATGGGTATTCAGGAACACGATGAATGAGCAAGGAGAAGTAATAAAAAAAGAAAGATCGGTATGTAAAGGTTACTCACAGAAAGAATGAATAGATTATGAGTAGATTTATGCTCCAATGTCTAGAATAGAAGTAGTAAGATTATTCTTAGCTTATGCAACATAAAAGAAATTCAAAGTATATCAGATGGATGTCAAGTTAGCATTTTTGAATGGAGAACTTGAAGAAGAGGTATACATTGAGCAATGTGAAGGATTTCCTTTGATAGATGACAAGGACATAATATGAAAACTAAGGAAAGCATTGTATGGATTGAAGCAAGCACCTAGAACCTAGTATGAGAGGTTGGAAAAACATTTGACAAAGCTTGGAAATAGAAAAGGTATGACAGATGGTAATCTATATTGGAAAGAAATTGATGATGGTTTGATGATTTTGGTAATATTTGTTGATGACATTATATTTGGAGGAAATGATGAAGAAAGTAAGAAGTTTGTAGAAGTGACGAAGAAAGAATTTGTAATAAGTATGATAGGAGAGATGAAATATTTCCTAGGATTGTAGATTATACAAAATAAAGAGGGAATCTTCATTTCTCAGACTAAGTACTTGAAGGAATTATTGAAAAGGTTTGGTTTGGAAACATGCAGACCCATTGGAACACCTATGGTAACTAGATACAAGTTATCTACAAAGGATGAGATACCTAATGTTGAGTAGAAGAAGTACAAATCTATGATTAGAGGATTGCAATATTTGACTCACACAAGGCTGGATATAGAAAATGCAGTTGGAATTGTTGCAAGATTCAAGGTTGATCCCAGAGAAGCACATTATGCAGTAGTGAAAAGGATATTTAGATATCTGAAAGGAACTTTAGAATTTGGATTATGGTATGAAAAATTGAATGATTTCACTCTAAGTGCTTATTCTGATGCAAATTGGGTAGATAGTATTGCTGACAAAAAGAGCACTAGTGGAGGAGCTTTCTTTCTTGGAGGAAGATTGATTTCTTGGATAAGAAAGAAGTAGGATTATACATCTCAAAGTAAAATAGAAGTAGAGTATGTTGCAATAGCAAATAATTACAATCAACTTATTTGGATGAAGTAGATGCTGAAGGATATAAGGATAGAAATTAGTGAACCTGTTGTTATATATTGTGACAACACAAGCACGATAAATATGTCTAAGAATCCAGTATTGCATTTGAGGACTAAGAACATTTCTATTAAGTATCATATGTTGAGAGAAAACGTTGCAGAAAAGGAAATCAAATTAGAGTATGTAATTCACTAAGCCTCTTCCCAAAGAGACTTTTGAGTATTTGTGAGGTATTCTTGGGTTTATGCCCCTTCCTACATCAAAGTAGAAGATGCAAGAGTGCATCAATCTAGGGTAACAGAGCATCATTGTTTGTCTAGACTGGATGCTGATGTTTCCTATATGGGGGAGTATCTATGATGGATAGAGTCATCTAGGACTCTTGATGATGTTGTTTTCAATAGTGTCTTTTGATACTCGAGATGAGTAAGTATTGGTTGTTGCTAAGTTTGATGTAGAGATGTTGGTTGCAGAAACCTTTGACATTGATGCCAATGGGGGAGAAGTTGGGCATGAAAAACATTATTCTAAGGAAGAAGTTTGGCATTATGCTAAGGAAGATGTTTGGTATAAGCATAGTATGCAGAATAATAGTTTGACATAGAGAACATTGAGTTATATCAATGGGGAAGTATGATTGATGAAGAGGATTTGAAGATGGATAGTCTTTTGTTGGTATACTTGGAACTAGATGTTTTTAATCTATGTTTCCACCATCAATACCAAAGGGGGAAATTGTTGGAAGATTTGTTAAAAGCATTAATGCTAATGATATTCCTATGAGGGAGTACTACTATGATGATTTTTTACATTCATGATTGAGTTCGTCATTGATGTCAACATAGCATGTTTGATGTCTACATTGTAGTATTCTATGGTAATTGATAGAAGAACAATAGAAAGATCAAGTTATTACAGATGATTAGTTGAGCATGATAACTACTTGAGGTTATGAGAGATACTTTAGAGTATTTGGTATTTGTTGTTAATGTCAGAAGTAGAAAGGATAAGTCTAGAAGAAGTTATGTAAGTTTTGGTGATGTGTATTCTAAGATAGAGTTTATAGAGGCATGTTCTGGTAAACTTGTTATATCTCTTAAAAGAGTTGATATCTTGAGGATTGAGGTTGAGGACATGAAGAAGACATGTTGAGGATGATGTGGCTAAGCTTGCTCATCATAATATTGAGTGTACGAAAAGTTATTCAAGTTGCAAGGTAGAAGATTAAGGTTATCACTAAGTGTAACATGTTCTTAATGTGGTCCTATAATAATTAATTGAGAAGGTCTAATAGCTAACTTAGGGAATTTTTTTATGGACTAAATATAAAGGAAGGAAATTTTCTTTTATCATAGAGTGAGAAGATGTGATTGAATGATCAATGATAAGCATCAGAGAGTGTAGAATGTGAAGTTAAATAGAATAGTGTGGAAGTGAAGGAAACTTCATTATTGAGGTTTTGCTGAGTGATTTGAGGATTGGTATTTGGATTTGAGGTTTGTGACCTAGTATACAAGGTTTGAAAGTGATTGGTCTAGTTGATAGAATAGAGGAAAGGATAGAGGAAAGAAGAAGATAATAGTAAATTACTTGTTTGAGCAGTGAGCTCCTCTTGTAGTTTAAATTGCATGTTTGGGTAGTGGGCTCTTCTTACATACATTATGCCACAACTCTTAATAGGGTTGGAATCTTCTAACAAGGATTCAAAGTATCCTAATAGGGACTCATTGTATAAATTTTGTAATAGATTCCTAACAGGGTCCATCCTCTAACAAGGAATATTTATATTAGTACATCATCTTGTGGGCATCATTCCCACCAAGGTTTTCCCTCTAATAAAGGGTTTCCCTAGTCAACATATTTGGTGTAATTGTCTATGTGCATCTTTTTATGGTTGCTATTTACTTTGGTTGAATGGTTACATTTGTCTAAAGAAGATAAATGTTTTAATTGTTGGGTAACCGAATCACCCCCCTCTTAGTTATCATGGTGGACTATTGTTTCTAACAAGGAGGGGTGAATTAGTTACTATTAAAATACATCCTAGATCCCTTATATGTTAGTACAAAATAAACTCTAAAAAATGAACTCTACTAATGCTCGACAAACACATAGAAAAATGTTGTAACTCAGTAAACATAGAAAATACTCGACAAATACTTAACATGAAAATCTAAAGATGTTATCTGTGATTACCATTACTTTAATTTAGTTGCAAACACATAAAAGAAATAGCATGAACATATATTGTTAGAGTAAATAATTATTATTTACCCTTTTACTTAAGTTTACTTAGTTAAATGCATTTATTTATTAGTTATAGTTTAGGAGTTGTTGACAAAATGAGAGTTTGTTCCTATTTAAGTCATATTGTACAACAATTTCATTGTTGCAATATAATTTCTCTCACTTTTTTGAGTTTCTCCAAGCCCTTCTTTTCCTTCTTTGATTTCTCTTCAATAGGTTATTTGCATGCAGGTGATCTTGGGAAGCTATGAAGTTGGCTTTCATCAACTTCTACATGGTATCAAAGCGTACTTGATGCTTCCTAGTTTGAAGCATTTTTGAAGCTATGATTCAGAGACACAAACCCTAGTTTGTTTGTGATTTTTCTTCAATCAAGAGGAAGGACATTTTTTTGGGCCATTTTGGGCTCAAAAGGATGCTGCCATTGTGCTCAAAAGGCTTGTTACAATCAAGATCCATATAAAACTTTCTATTTTTGGTGAATGTAGCCTGAGGAAAAAAAAATTCTCCTAGGAGGCCGTACAAGTGCATTTATTGTATAAGAAAATTTTAGTGCCACCATGGCACTACCACTATGCCATCGCAACACCACCATCGCATAACTTAGGTGTTGCCGCCATGGGCAGTGAAGTCGCGGCCCAACTGCAGCATGGCTACTACTCTGTGGCCCCTGCCGCCCAACTGACCCACCACCCTCCAAGTGGCACTATCAGAGCTTGCTACCCCTATAGCCACCACCACTAGTTATGGCCACATTATTGCCACCCTTGTGGCCTTCTTGCCACTCTAGCTATGTTGCACACTTGCCAAATCCTACACGTGCCATGTGTCACGAATGCCATGTGGCCGCCACATTAGCATCGTACTGCCATGTGTCAATTTTTTTTGCCTTGATAGTCTCCAAGCTACCAAATTTAGAACAGTGAAATGCTAACATTAGCATGATGTCAGTATTGTATTAGCACTTTTACTTCTCCTTTAGGTCCCTTTTTGACCTATTTGTAGTTTTTTGGCCATAACTTGAGCATACAGAGGTATTTTTTTGATCCGAGAGAAGCACCAAAAAGCTAGTTCTGAGACAAAGATATTGGTCTAGGTATTTTATGGTTTTGATGAAATTTTGTTGCCTATTTTTGTAGTTAAAGTTAGAATTTTTTTTCACTCCGATGAGCTTATCTTGTGCGTCCCATCCCCATTTTTTGAAAACTTTATATTTTTGGAAAGCTGGTACTGTCATCTTTTTAGAAATACTATCCTTTTCTTTAGATTTTGTCCCATGCTCTTTTTATCATTTTTTGGCATTTTTGTTCTATAGTGAATATATTGGGTGTTCCAGGTCTGAGGTTCATTTTCATGGCATGAGATCTTTTGTTTTGAGCTGTACTATCTTTTGTATCAATTTTTGTCCCCTTTTTTATAATTGTTGATATCATTTGTAAGCATATTTATGCAAATGCACTGAGATAAAGTGCCACTCTTGTATTTCAGGTTCATGAACATTATTTTGAGACAGTTGTACTCGCATTATTTTATAAAGTGCCATGGGGGGATAGTTGTATGTCATTTTTGTGCCCTCTTCCTTTGTCAAGTGAGTGTCCCTTCCATGACATAGCCCCATGATGTGTTAGTGACACATGCCTTTATAGGTGTTTGTACCTCTTCTTCACTCTCTCTATTCTTGGTTCTCTTTGTAGAGGTCTTTTGGCCCACTTTCTAAGTTGTCTGTCACCTCATATTGTCTGCATTAAGGGTGGGTTATTCTTTTGTTGTTTCTAATACTTCCTTGATTCGATGGTTCGATGGAGTGAGCTATGTATTTAACATTTGATCCTATATACTAGGCAATTATAGTGGCTAGCTACCTATGCATTTCAGTGAGATGGATCATCTACCATATAGACACTCTCAGTTTGTTCCTTCTATTTCCATGGAGGATATTCAGATTAGTAGTTTCTTTCTAATAGAGTTTGCGACTTATTCGTGCTTTAGTGATGCTCTTGATGATCTTCTCTTGTTCCTATTTTCTGGGATATTCCTCTAGTTGGAGGCTTCTTTAGTCCTTCACTAGATTTTCAGCTACCTCTTTCTGGAGAGGGGTTTTTCTCAATTGATTTTCTCCTTTTTCTATGGTTTATAGAGATTTCTTTGCATTTGTACATGGGTACCTAACATGACTCATTGTTGGGACCCATTTTGCATTTCATCTTAGTTGTTGTGAACTTAAGTGCATTCCCATAAGTTGCACTTAAGGGGGGGTGTTAGAGTAAATAATTATTATTTACCCTTTTACTTAAGTTTACTTAGTTAAATGCATTTATTTATTAGTCATAGTTTAGGAGTTGTTGACAACACGAGAGTTTGTTCCTATTTAAGTCATACTTATCCTCTCACCTACTTTGAGGATAATCCACCTTTTGTGGACATATGCTTAGTTGTCAACCTTATCTCCTAAAGCTTTCTAGCTCATTCTATGAGCTTCCTAGAGGCCTTTATATTTGGGCTCTCCTATTGTATTTTCATATCTTTTCAATTCATAGTGTACATAAGTTTCATTTTTCATTGATGCAATATAATTTCTCTCACTTTTTTGAGTTTCTCCAAGCCCTTCCTTTCCTTCTTCAATTTTTCTTCAGCAGGTTATTTGCATGCAGGTGATCTTGGCATGCTGTGAAGTTGGCTTTCATCAAATTCTACACATATGACACCAAGATTTAACATGGAAACCCAAATTGGAAAAAAATACAAATTAACACTAGTTACTATTTTACTCTTTTGAAGTGAGCCCTGTTAGGAGCCAACCTTGTTAAAGGTTACAAAAAACACAATTAGGTGTGACCTTGTTAGAGGATTTAATCACCCTATTAGAAGTTGCCTTGTTAGAGGTCTTTAGATACTTGAATAGAAATGTCACCTTGTTAGAGGATTTACAAATAGCTATTAAACCAACTCTGTTAAGAGATTTAGATCACTACTACAATGGTTAGAAAATAACAATGACATGGCCTAATTTGGATGCAACTAAATTGCTAATTATAGATCTCAATTCTAGCTTGTATACTAGATCCTTCTTGATTGAATATATCTTTTTGACACCTTTAGGATATTATGATTATCCTTCTGATTTGCTTCCTCTTAGCATCATCAAATCTTCAATTATCTTACATGCATTTTACACTCTTCTAATTCTCAACTTTACCTTATATTTATATCTTTCAAATTGTTAAGTCAGATAGAATTCAACTTAGAATAATTAATATTCATCTTCTCAGTTGGCTAGAACCAATAGATAAACCAATTGAACTAAATATTCCAAAACAAGAAAATCCTTCATTAGCTGACCCTACTCAATAGGTACTAACTCAAAAATAATTTTTCCTTGTTAATTGAGTGAACTTGGTCAACACTGCAACTTGAAAAGTTCATTTGGTAACTGAGTGAGCTTGGTTGACACTGATTCCATCCAACATTTCTTTCATTAATCAACTAAGCTTGGTTAACACTCATCTTCTGAAAACTTTCCTTTGGCACCCAAGTGGACTCAGTAGATACTATCTTCTAAACTTAGGCAAACTCTAGAACACTCGATAGTCATAGAAAACTATCTATAATGGCCAACTAAGCGTAACATACACTAATTAGTGATGATATGATAATTTTTGTAACAACAAAGATAATACACAATTAATAATTTTTTTCAACACATTAGAAGATATAACATGAAATCTATTGTCATCACTTTCCATCTTCTTAATGAATTTTTCAGCTTGCAAAAGCTCATGTAATCTTACAAGTGCTAGCCAGTTAACTGAATTAGGCACAAGAATATCTAGGAAAACACTAGGTAAGGAAGATTCCTCAGGTTTAGAAGGAAAAGGCATCTTCATGATTGCTGATTTAAAATTTACATAAAATTTCTCAACATTTAACCCTGATTTCTTTCTACTACCCCTTTTATTGGGTAAAAGCACAAACTTGTGTCACCCTTTTGTAAAGGAAAATGCTAACAAAAGTATAATTGTTTGCCTTCAATGATATAAAATTGGTATTATTATTTTGAATTTGGAAATGAAGTAAACTAATGAAATATGCAGAAATGGATGAATTTTAGGATTATAATTTTTAATAATTATTTGAAATAGGAATTGATATATTTTCTTAATTTTTATAGATAATTTTTTAGGTGCTAAAAAATACTGAAAATTAGGGGTCTATTTCCCACCACAAAACTATATGGAAATAATTTTTTTTCCCTTTGATATCAAACTATGTTATAAATGGCATATATATCTAGAACAATCAAAAATAAAAATTAGCTTTAGTGCTATATTTTCTCTTTTATATGAATTAAAATTTCAACTCACCTGAAATTGATAGTTATCATCTCCCACCACAGTTGTCAAACAAGTCTATTCTAACTAGGAAAAAAGTTATACATTCTAGAAGAGGACTCTTTCCTCTAGAATGTCATATAATTTTTTGATTTTTTGATATGATTTAATATTCTTTTCTTTCTCAAAACTGATATCTTTTCAAGTGTTAAAATATGTGGTTATAGAATTTTTTAATTACAATATAGTATATCTAATTAAAACACTATAAACTCTACATAAGAATATTCTTGAATCTGATATCTATAAAATGGTGTTTATATGTTATTAAAAATATATCATAAAAAATAGTAAGAGTTATTGAAATGCCACTTTTTTGAAATAATTTTATTTCTTTAGTAATTGGATACAAACTAGTATAAAACATGCATTTAATATACATATCCAACTGGGAAAGTGTGAGACCATATATAACTTAGCTAGAATGAATTTATCTAGAACATATGTTTTAAAAAATTTGAATTTTAGATAGAAATACTCAAATTTAGTCATTCTAATAAGTTAGCCTGAAAGGTGACAAAACTTTGTACTTTTACCCTACTATACCGGCAATCCTATTGTGGATTTTCTTGTTCAACATAGCAATGTTATTAATCATAGTTTCCAAACTTTTAGAACTTGGCAAACTAACCTCAAATCTAAGATCTAACTCCATTTTAAAATAAAAATTCCACCTCTTTCTCCTAGTGCAAAAAATTACTGATTAGAGGTATTGATTCCTTACGCTTGACATTCCATGAAAATGAAACTCATGAAAAGAAAAATACATTTTAGTGCCAATGCATGAAAATTTCCTACGCTAATTTGGCATAGGTGCAAACTAAAACTCTTTCACACCATTGATCAAAAGCTATGTAGAGCTGCCACCTCCTTGAAGAAGAAAAATGAGATCACAGCTGTGATCCACTTTCTAGCATTCAAATTTCTTATAACAATAGATGCAACAACACTGAAAATGATAAGTCAAGAATCAAAATTTCTTTCCAAGAATGATTGTCAAGAGCTTCAGATCTATCCATACAAGGTGAAAGTCCTTCAAAATTTACAATATGAAATCAAATAGGAACACTGGTATAGAGATATAGAGTTACCACTCACAATTGAGAGAATTAAAACATAATTTTTCACTTGACAAATCTGAACCATACTTTCAATTGCAGGAAAAATGCAAATCATCAAACCACTCTTGTATATTTACAATCTTAAAAAAAGGGAACAAACCATGTTGTTCATTCTTGACTCTGAACACTACAACACTTTAAAGACAATTCTTAGTTGAACTAATTGATGATGAAAACACTAGTAACCTTGTAATTTACGTTTAGCCTTCAAAGCTACTACTATCTTGGGTAAGGAAAGGACTGAGATATTCAATTTATACCAGAGATTCTTATCATTTTGACAAGGCTTATTGTAACTTTATCCCTAAAAAAGTCACCATTTTGTTGGCTCCTAAATTACTAGTTTTTGAATAACCCAATGAAAAGAACACATACATCTAGGGGCAACTAATTTCCATGTTCAATGCACATATTTAGACACCAGGGCCAACTATAAGGCTATTTACTCCCTTTCTTCTTTAGGCTCTGCAAGACCTAGGCCAGTGTACCTTTGATTCATTTATATGGTACTAGTGTTCAAGCATACACTTGAATCTAAAAAAGTAGATAATACCCTTAATCTTTTAATACTTATACAAACAACATAGACATGGAATACCTAATAACATGACCTATGAACTAGATAAGTTAAGTGAGGGTAACTCTTTTAGCTTTTTCAATATGAAAGGGAAATGCTTTAATTTATGATGTTGATTTTTAGCAAAACCAAGGTATGAACAATAGAGACATGCAAACTCATAGCTGATCAGTCTCTTATCCATTGGGCATAAACTAAGTCAAACCATACACATGGATACCCAAAATATACTTGTATACTTAGGAATCAGATCTATCCATTCACCTTGCAAACAAACACCTATCTTCAAAATGAAATTAATACTTATCAAATCCTCCTATGATCTCTACAATGATGTCAATGCATATCAAACAATTTATTCAAGTCCTTGAATGAACAAAAAAATACACAATAGCATACAACTTGAGTAAACAACAAAATACACAATAGCATACAACTTCAAAATCAAGTTGCAACTGGACAATATGCACTTTGTACATAGTTAATAGAAAATTACAAACCCTTGAAGATGGAGATAGATCTTAGATTGAAACTTTCAATAAATCTTTTTATTAATTTCCTTGAAACTAATACATTAAATGTATGTAGAACTTAGAGAAAACATAATGGATGACTGTATAATTTAAATGCTTCAAAAACACTACATTGTTATTCATAATAGAGAAATTAATGAGAATGGTATCACAGTCATGAGAGAAGATTTCAACCTAACTAGAATCAATGAAGTGGTCATACAATAGTGAAAAATGTCAAAAACTGAAACCTTATTGGTATTACAACAATTGAAAGGATTTTTCAACAGAAACTGGAACCCTTTCCATGTCATCATGGAAATACTTATATAGAGAAGTATTGTAAAAAGCTACAGATGAGAGGAAGACACATGTCAAAAAATGACTAGAAAACAAATACAAATATATTTATATGTGTTATTGTTTAAAACATTTTCTGCATTCAGACAAAACTTGGAGAAGTAGTTGCAAATCTTTTGCAGATGGAACTTATTTTAGGAGTCTTCTACTAAATTCTATTTGTCTTTTACTACTTTAATCATGTATACCTTCAATTTCTTATGCCAGAAAAGCCATAATATCTATAACTGCCTTCCCAAAATAATTATTTCCTCTTAGGTGGGTCATTCAAAAAATCTAATTTCATCTAAATATCTCACTGCTTTACTCTACCTAAAAATTTGATCTCCATCAAAACTGTGTAGCTTGAGCATTGAATTTTCATCTTTCAGCTTTGTTTCATTCATGTCCATTTTTGCAAATCTGCATATCAATATATCTACCACCTCAAGGTCAAAATTAGCTGACTACCAAGCAAGATACATGTGTCACCATTAGATAAGCTATATTCATCACCTTTCACTTTTTTGCATCCTCATATCCTTGAAATTTAGCTATTATGTTATGCCTATGATGATGTGATTCCTCCTTGTTCTTTTGTTTGCAACTTCACCACCTTCTTTCCTTGTTGATCATGTTGACCTACGATCTTGCGAAGACCTTCATTATAACCTTTATCGTTGCTTCACCATGATTTATGCTTTCTCTCTATCCCTAATTGTGACCATGCAAAATGTGTTACCTTAATTGCTTTGCAACTTTGCATCTCTTTTCTTTAACCACTATGCCTAACCTACGAGGCTGTGATGAATCTTTAACTCAATTGTTAATCTATGTGATGGTGCAATTAGAAATTTTTTCCATTTTATAGCTATAACGTTGGGTTACTCTTAACTCTTTGTGATTCTATGATACCTTTAATCTTGAATGAAGCTACTAACCCCTCACACCATCATGACTTAACCTCTAAGGCTTATCTAATTGAATTGCAAAGAAGTGATATCGAATGAAATTTACATGCTTTGATCGATCATATATAACTCCCTCAAAATGTGACCCCACCATTTCTTTTGACTTTTCACCTTTCTTGGAGCGTGCCATGTAGCAACTTTTTATTGGTCCACTTCTGCTTTGTCAACAAATCTTTCTTGCCACATGTTAGCATCCTACATCCTTGTGGCCTTAACCCAAGATTGCCCTTTAGATCTTGTGAATGTGTGATCACAATGCTTTTGCTACTTCATAGCTTTGACCCTAGGTCAACCTTAACTCTATGAAATGTTGTGATTTTCCAAACTTTAACTGCTACTGCCTATTATGTTCAAGCCCATTGGTACACATGTTTGCCTCTCATTTCTCCACTTTCATTAAACCCCAACCATCTTCAAGATCTAGGAAAGTGCCAACCACAGATTATTCATCTGATCAACAACCCTATAATATGAATAATCACCACATGGAAACTAAAGAGAAAGAGGGGTCCATAGGGATAGATGTTAGCTAGTCGCACCTTCGTGCTTCAAAACCTTTAACTTAGCACATATTATGCAACCATGTGACAAAGCCCATTTAGTAGTTTTAGAACTCATTTCCTAATTACACATTAGATGCTGCAATCATGCGACTAACAATTACCAGAACCTCTTTGCATTGTCAAAGCTATTAGCCCAAACCACAAGATCACCCTTGCAATGCTGTGACCCCTTTATATTTTCCATGATCACACCTTCACCATAGTTTATCACTTAGAATTTCTCTTGCTTGCAATCATGTGACCAAGGCTTACCCCTAGCTATAAGAGCTTCACTATTTAGTTCCTCAACCACTATGCCTAAGCTAAGATGATGAAATCTCTTTTCAAGTTAATTGCTTCATCTATTTGTATGTTTGCAACTTAACCTTAACTGTATATTGTAACCATGTGAAGATGTGACAAAATTTAACTTAACCTCCCTAAATCCATCTTGCAAGTTTGCAACTTAACCTTTAACTCATCCATTAGCCTTTGTGAACATGTGACCACAAGCTTCACCATTTTGCTACTTAGACCTCAAGTTATCCTTAAACCTATGTGAACTTGTGATAAGCCTTGAACTAAATCATCTGATAACCCTCTTTCACACAATCACACCATTAAAACCCTTAATGCTAAAAGAAGCAATGACCATAAGATCAATGAAATTGCCTCTTCACACCCCTAACCACACAATTATCCTCAACAACCATGAAGCCATGCACACCAAGAAATGTAATTGTTTTGCATAGTTGCACCTCCAAAAACTGTTAGCAAAAGAAAATGGGTGATGTTGTGACCAAGGCAGTCGCAATATCACAACTTGAAATTTGTAAAGGAGTAAGAAATTATAACATATGAAAAGGACTTAGGGACATCAAAGGTAAGAAATATTTCATATATCCCTAAAACATGTCGACTTATGAGTATTTTCAATGAAATATATGACATGACTATAAAACTAGGGCTTGTTTGAGGGTTAACACAATTTTTTAGAAACCCTAAGCAACCTAGACACAAATTCTTCTTGATTCTCATAGGGTTTCACAAGATTTTAGGTAGGGTGAAAATTAGGTCAATAGTAGGAATCACACTTCTATTAAGCACCGTTCTTCTATGATTCACATTGTCATGTCTTTGCCATGATTTACCAATTGCATGGATTCTCTTTGTACGAGTCAAAATGGATATTCCAACCTTCAATATTTGATTGTCTCCTGAGATATGTCTTGATCAATGTCTTCTTATTTTCATCTCCCCTCCCTTGACATTCTCTAATCTACATATATATGATATCTTCAATTTTGACCCATCATGTCTCTTAGTCAGCCATGACTTGGGTCTACTATATGGTTTTTAAATATTTTAATAATATTCAATAATATATTAAATATTTATAAAATTTCATATTAACAGTATCTTATAACATTAAACTTATCAAATACCTAATAATATTTAATTTTTATAGTATTTTTTAATATATTTTATTATTTAATTATTATTTATTCTCAAATCTTTCTTTTTGTAATTAATAATAATTTATTTATTTATTAACCCTATATGGGGATATCACATCACCTTAAAATACAAAGGAAGATGTATTTTAGCTCCAAAACTTGCAGATCTAAACTGTATCTAAATATCCATCTACAAATCTCGAACTGAAATGACAAAAGGAATAAAACCCAGAAATCTCCCTGGAATTCGAGATTGAAGGACTAGGTCAACTTGGGAAGACATCCTACAACTAGGTTGATGTAGTCCAGTGATCTACAACTGATGACTCTAGAAAGATTAAGAAGACTAGGTTCTAAATTTGTAATCATTTTTACTCCCAACCTAAAAATCAACATAGAAAAGAAAGTTTTGGGGGTTGGGGTTTGATGAGAGCTTACCTTGGTCAAGCCCTAGGTTAATGAATTAACTATAATTGAGAAATGTAAATGTAAATGACTGAAAGACAAGATAAATGTTAGGATTCACGTTGATTGAATGTATGTGAATGTAGTGTAGATCTCTAAATTAGGAATGTAGGGTATCTCTGCTTTTTGTAACAGATCTACCATAATCCCATCATGGTGCCATGGATGTAGAATTGCATCAATGAAGAACATGATGAAATCTTGAATGTGGATCTCCTCCTTTAATGGCCAAATATAAGCTAGATCTTGAAGAGGAAACATGCCTCACAAATGATCCTTCAATTCTAGATAGAAATCTCCTTGATTAAATTCTTGAAAGTCTTGAATACTTGATCTCCTTGAATGAAAAAGACCAGAAATCTTCACTAGAGAGCAAGAGCTTAAGATATAAATTAATTGATATGAAATGAAGCCTTCAAGTCTCCTTATATATGAGTTTTTGGATGGTAAAATAATACAAGATGACAAGATAATAGTAAAAAAATAATTAAACCCCTGAGGCCTTTGGGCCCCAAGCTCTGAAACCACTGGGGATAAGGCCAAATGAGTCTAGGATTATGCCAAGCTAGGAGGACTAGGTCAACTTGAGTCAACCTAGTCCTAGATTTCCAGTCCTAGGTTCCATAGAAAGCAAGGGTAGGTGCCAAAGAGATAAGGTGGAAACATGTAAGAGGAGGGGGGAATGACATCAAGCATAGACATATCCATGGTACAAAGAAGGGTGTTATGAAGAGTATTCTAAAAGGTCTTAGAAGGAAAGTGCATCCATTTTAAGATGGTACAAAAGTATTGGAGCATGAGGCCCAACTAGGGCATAGTTTTAGGATCGCCCCAAGATATACCATTTGCATAGAGGAAGAAAGTGCTCACCTATGTCCCCCCACTAATGCCTCCCCTACTCCTCCAATGCAACATCCCAATGTGAATTCAGAGGCTACCTAGGAGGCTATTAGAGCCATTTAGTCATTAGTTCTTTATTGGTTTCCTAGTCTAGGTCAATGTTGCCTCCTTGTGTTGATGATGATAGCATGAGTTCATTAGCCAAGAACTCACATTTTTGCATGCCCCACACTTGAATTACATGAAAGAACTTATGCTAGCCCCCCCTAACTAATAATTATGAACATCAGTATGTATTTGGGGAGGAGGATGCAAGAAACTTGGGTATGGATGATGGAGCATCTCATGATTACAAATTTCATATAATAGGTGAGGAGGGGCAAGTTGAGCCATGGTCTCCTCATGTGATAGTAAGTATATATAAATTTTATTTCACAACATAGTTAATTTAAAATTATTGTTTTTAATTGACTAATTTTACAATTATGCACCAACACATTGTATATGTTTATGTGATTGAAATGTCTAGCTTATGACCAAGTAGGAGATGAGATAGGTGGACAAGTCCATTCTCTTAGCCATTTCATTTGGCCTTGAGATGTCCACAATATACCTATTCAGCATTCATTTTGCATGAGGTCAACAATAGGAATCCATTGTGTAATTCCTCTCTTGAAAAGAAAATCTTTTTAAGGATCCACTCCAAGGTTCAGTGTTTGTCTTGCGACATACCAAAATCCACTTAATAGAAGATAAATGTGAGTGTTCATGAGGAGGCCTTTGCTGGTTCTAAAAGACTCTTTTATCTCAAAATCAAAGTAAATCTATTTGTTGTCTTAGAATACCACACCAAAAGAACAATATTTTTGTATTTTCTATTTTTTTCAATGAATGCAACTTTAACAATGCAGCTACTATGAGGTCCTATTCTAACAGGGGGTTAGCAAAGGAAATAATGAAACTGAAAGAAAATAACATGAAATCAAAATGACTTGAAATTGAAATTCCTAAACAGACATAAGCTACAGAACACAACACGTTGTGAGTTAAACCTTCGAAGAAATTAGTAGGAAACCAATGAAAAAAGGAGTAGCACTTCCTAGAATCCACTAATGCAATCGTTGGTGAGAATATTTAACAAATCAAATGATGTTTCACTCTTCATCAAATTGCAAGGCCATAGAAAGTGTGCTCATGCGAGACAAAAAGCTATGTAGACACAATCAGGTGATCTCTTCTCAAGCTCATTACATTAGCAAAATTCATACATATGTAGCAAACACTAGAACTAAAAGACTGAACAACCAGAAACAACACAATAAACTTTTGGCTCAATCACAATCTCTTGAATAAAATTTTCAAAACAATGACACATTAGGCAAGAATCACTACACTCCAAATGCAAGCACCAAAAGCATAATTTTATTGCATAATAACGACGGCCCTTGTTACATTTTACAAAGGGGTATTTACAAGAAATCGTCTCCTCAATTTGTGTTGAGAGTGAGAGATATCTTTCATGCAATAAAATGATTTTAACAATAAAAATAAACTAAATATTTACAAACTATCAACTAATCTGGTGCTTAGAGGGACTCCATCCATATTTTACTCATTATTTGGATGCATGAGCCCTTTACATGTCAAAAACAATGATAGCATGAGAGAGAAAGTAGGAGGAAGCCATCAGTCAAAGTAGAAGTGGATGGAGGCACCAAAAATAGAAGCTAGTCCTTCACTAGGTGTGTGTCAAAGTTAAACTTCCATCGAAATGTACTCCCAATGCATGGAAAGTGCTAGTTTTGGAACTAGCAGTCAACTGTCGACACACCTTTGAATTGTAGAGCTATAGACTTGTGGACCTGTAGAGCTATGTCAAAATGTAGAGCTATGGACTTGTATGAAAATGAAAAGCTACAGACCTTTGAAGCTGCATGAAAATGTGGAGCTACAGACTTGTGCACCTTGATAGCTCAAATCACCAAAAAAATCAAAGTTGTCAATTTTAAAAATGGTTTCTGGGTTTTTCTCAAATGGGGTTTTAGATCACTTTTTGTGTACATACTTTGCCCCTTTTTGATGATTTATACCCTCTTTATAGCCAATCACTTTCATAAATTTGAACTCCTACTTCTTCAATCTAAAATCCCAAGGCACTTGCATCAAATCTTGTCATTAATAGCTACATAAGATGAGGAACCTATTCTGCTTCATGTGTCCAACCTCTGTATCTTTGACCTTTGTCTTCTCTCCAGCTGCCCTATCCTTCCCAGCGAGAAACCAAGTGATCCAGATTATCCAAACTGATCAAATGTTTGAAACTTTTTCATATTTTTTCACAAATTTTTCTAGGTGTTTTTAAATGGCTTTTTCGAAGGTCTTCTGCTCAAAATTTCAAGTCAAGACCTTCGTCGGTCCATAAAATTGGGCAATTGAAGGCTCACTATTTTAGAGGTTGAAACTAGATCTTCAATTCTTCTTTCCAATGGTGTAAACGATTTTGATTTTTGAGCTATAGGTCAAAATTTATGACCCCAACAAGTTGATTCCATTTTTACCTACATAATGAAGCACATATTAGTCTGTAGAGATAAAAATTACTTAATTTAAGACACATCCTAATGACACTGAAACAAAAAACCCCAAATACTAGTTTCTCAAACAAAACTAGAGGTGAATGGGAGGGGCAACGTGCGTGCAGAATGAGCTTGGTGGTGTGCGCACATCCAAGTGCACTGTGGTGAGGTATGGGTGTGGTGCGCAGCACAAGATGGTGTCCATGGTGCAATTTAGTGCATACATGTGAATGGTGGCATGGTGAGAGACACTTTGATGCATGCACATGGCCCTTTGTGGTGCCGTAGTGCATGCGCCACCCTTTTTTGTGTGTGTGCAATCCTTTGTAGTGTTCTGGCATGTGTGACGCCCTTTGTGGGGCTATAATGCATAGTGCTTTGGCACACAGGACCCCTTTGTGGCACGCGTGCATGCAGTGTTTCGGTGTGCATGTGTGGCTATTTGTGGCATGTGCTCTCTCTCTCTCTCTCTCTTTTATTTATTTATTCTTTTAACTATTAAAGTATCAGACTGAAACTTATATTACTCAAGGCAAAGATATAAGAAGATTCTGAAGATGATTAAGTGATCTGAGATGGAATGAAGGAGATTCAATGATGTTTAGTCTGCTATTCTACAATATATACTAGAGGAGATCCGATGCTTTGAATATCTACTGGAAGACTTATGTATATTTTTGTGTTCACTATATATCCTAAAGAAAAGGAGATCCCAGATATATATATGCAAGAAAATGAAAAGAAGTTATGACTAATAGCCGTGACTCATATTTGAGTCATGTCTATTAGATGTGACTATTATTAAGTCAAACAAAATGTAGATTGTACTATAATGCTTACGCTTGAGAACATATAAGTAACTAAGACAAGTGTACATAAGACTAATACAAATGCCTGATAATATATATATTGATATTAAAATGACTCTCGATAACCATTAGTCAGTTTTTATATTTAATACTGATGGACTTTTACATTAATGTAAATAGATATGAAATCATAACTTATGTTATTAGTTTATATTTAGAATAACAGTATATATATGTATGTATGTATGTATGTTTATCAAATATCTCATACATAATATAACATAAGTATAATTATAAGAGTTATAAATAACTCTCCAACTAATCTATACATTAACACTCCCTCTTAGATTAGTAGGGTATACATGTATAAGAGGTCTTTGATCAGAACACTTCTTTTATCCAATGTCAAATATAAAACATTGTAACACGTGAGAGTTTGGCCTACAAGAATATCGATTTAATGATATTCACTAATCTCTCAAAAGCAATGACCTATCAGAAGCACCAACTTAATGATGATCACCAAATGCTCAGTGTGGTAATGGCCTATTAAAATATCAGGGCAGGATAGACACCAAGTACTGAAAATATATTTATACAAACAACTTGTAGATAATAAAATTAATGATATCAACTTCCTAGTTATTTGATTTACAAGATAAAGCCCTTGCATGAAACACTTTAAAAAATGAATCATGCTACAAGTTATTGTAAGGATGTCACATTACAACAACTTCTCCTGATATAAGTGAAAAACCTTTTGAAGTCGTCACTTCTTAAGGATTTAACACAGGTTTTATTTTTATAATATATATTAAAAAATAATTTACACTAATCAATTTCTTTGAGACATGTCCTCCGATTTTACAATCATACCAAGTTCTTTACAAAAAAGTTCCACCTTAGTCTTAGCAAGTGGTTTGGTAAGAATGTCTACAATTTGATCCTCTATACTAATATATTCCAGCTTGATTACATCCTTCTCAACCATGTCTCAAACATAATGGTAAGGTATCTCAATGTGTTTTGACCTATTATGAAACACAAGATTAAGAGATAGCTTGATGCATCTATGGTTGTCACAATAAATAGTAGTAGGTGGAAGAGGCTTCCCAAATAATCCAAATAGAAATTTCCTCAACCATACAACTTCTCTTGCTCCCATAGATGCATCTATGTACTCAGCTTCTGTAGAACTCTATGCTACTAAAGACTACTTCCGACTAAACCAAGATATCATTGCTAAGCCCAAAGTGAAACAACATCTTGAAGTGCTCTTACGATTCTCTAAATTTCCTACCCAATTAGAATTTGTATATCCCTTCAAATTTAATTCACTTTTAGAGTATTTGAGACCATATCTAATAGTACCACTAAGATATTTGAGAATGTACCTTGCTGCCACCAAATGAGTTTGTTTAGGTTTGCATATGAACTAACTGAGAACATTTATAGCATAACAAATGTCAAGTCTTGTGTTCACCAAATACATTAAAAAACCAATTATTTGTCGATATAGAGTAGGATCAACACTTTTAGAATCTTCAATTACTTCTTTTAGTTTCAGAAGATTTGTTTCCATAGGAGTTTTCATTGCCTTGCTATCCAACATGCCAAATTTGTTAAGTAGATCCAGAGTGTACTTGCCTTGATTTAGAAAGATCCCTTCAGAATGCTGCCATACTTCTAGTCCTAAGAAATTAGTGTAGTATTTCCAGATCTTTCATTTCTAATTCAGATATGAGAGCTTGTTTACATTTTTCAATTAAATGATCTTCTCCTGTGATCAATAGATCATCACCATATAAAACCATAAGTAACATATCCCCCAGTATTACTTTGTAATATAAATTTGGATCTGCAATGTTTTTAGAGAAATCAAGTTTGGTTAGATGCTAATCTATCCATTCATACCAAGCTTAGGGAGCTTGTTTCAATCCATATAAAGCCTTTTCCAATTTGCATACATGAGTTTGTTTACTGTACACTTCAAATCCTTTTGGTTGTTCAAGATAAACTTCCTCTTCTATAACACCATTCAAAAATGCAATTTTTACATCCATTTGATGAATTTTCCATCCTTTGGATGCAGCAATGGATAAAATAGTTCTAATTGAGGTATATCTGTCTATTGGAGCAAAGGTTTCATCATAGTATATTCCTTCCTTTTGGGAGAATCATCTAGCAACAAATATAGCTTTGTATTTGTCAATACTTCCATTTGCAGCATGTTTTATTTTGAATATCCATTTGGAGGAAACAACTGATTTATTTTTTGATCTAGGAACAATATCCCAAACATTATTCTTAAGTATAGAGTTATATTCTTCTATCATGGCATCTTTCCATTGTTGATGTTTTATGGCTTCTTTTACATCAGATGGTTCAGATTTGGAAATTTCACTCATTAATGCAATGTAACTTGAGTATATATTAGGATGTTTCCTTTCCCTAATGAAATCTAAGGGAATGGAATTATTATCTTCAATTAGCTTTCTAGCCCATAGAGGTCTTTTCCTCTCCTTGGAGGTGTGAGTAATGTCCATAAGTTCAATTTGTTTATCTTCCTCCATTAGAGACTCCCTCTCATTATCAGGGTTTTGTTCTTCTAGAGTTTCTTCTGAATTTGATTCATCTTTAGATCTTTTATAGGCCAAATCTTCATCAAATATTACATCTTGACTTAGTTCAATATTCCCTTGTCCAGGGATATATATGCGATATTCTTTTGAGGTTTCACTATAACCTACAAAGATTCCTTTCTTTCCTGAGGGCTCTAATTTGGTTCTCTTTTCTTTAGGAATATGTACATAGACAGGACAACCAAAAATTCTTAGGTGCTTAAGATCGGGTTTCTTCCAGTAAATACTTCTTCAGGAGTTTTAAATTCAAGATAAGAGTGGGGACATCTATTTTGAAGGTAAACAATAGTATTTGAAGCTTCACCCCAAAGAAAAGTCTCAAGACTTTGATCATGAAGCATTGCTTTGGCAGAATGAACTATAGATCTATTTTTTCTCTCAGCTATTCCATTTTGTTGCAGATTGTAAGGAACAGAACACTCCCTCTTGATCCTGACAGTTTTACAATAGTCTATAAAGATATTAGAAATGTACTCTTTACCATTGTCTATTCTTAATACTTTTATTTTCTTTCCAGAAAGGTTTTCTACAATGGCTTTAAACTCTTTAAATTTAGAAAGGATTTCCTCAGATTCTTTACTTTTAAGAAAATAGATCCATGTCTTCCTAGAGAAATCATCCACAAATATGATGTAGTATAGAGACCCTCCTAGAGATGGAACTGACATATGACCACATAAGTCTGAATGAATAAGTTCTAGAATTTCTTTGGATTTGGTTTGACTATTATGAAATGTAGTTTTGACATTCTTCCCTAGAGTGTAGCCTTTACAAGTTCCTTCATGATATGGATTAAGCTTAGATATACCTATTACCATTTTTCCTATAGAAGATAGTCCTAAAAAATGAAGGTGACCTAATCTCCTGTGCTAGATTTCATTTTCTTTGAAGGAATCATGAATTAGAGCTAAATGAGCAACAAAGTTAACTTGATAGAGACATCCATGTCTTGAGCCAATTTTGTATGCATTTTTAATATTAGAGTTCTTAGGCCAAGCTAAGACCTTTCCTTCCATAAATGTAATTATGATTCCTTCATCTTCAAGAGCAGAGATAGAAAGTAGGTTTCTTTTTATGCTGGGTACATATAGTACCTTAGTAAGTTCAACTATTTTTCCTGATTTTAGGTGAATGGTACATGTTCCTATTCCCATAACGGGACAGCTTGAATCATCTCCAATGGTTACTTCATCAACATAGTCTTCTTGTAGAGAGTCTAATTGCCCTTTGAAACCTATGATATGTCAAGAGGCTCCACGATCGATTACCCAAGTTCTTGATCTAGATGATGCTTCACTAGATAGTGCTGAATAGAAGGCATTATGTTCAAAATTCTCATTAGAGTTTTGAGTGGTTGCAAATGATTCTTGAGTCTTAACTCTATCAGGACATCTAGATGCTAGATGTCCAAATTTATCACACCTATAACATTTCATTTTGGAGAAGTCAATGTGCTTTTTCCTTCCTTTGAATTTTATTTTCTTCTTATTTACTTGAGTAGATAGAGCATGTACTTCTTCTTTTGAGGAGGAAACATTTTGACCTCGAGCTATTTGCATGCACTCTTCTTGTATACAATTAGCTTTTAGTCTTTCAAATTTAGGTAACTTAGATCGAGAGGATACCCCTTGTCTAAAGGTGTCCCATGATGATGGAAGACCTTTTAGAGCCATAATTGTTAACTCCTTTCCATCACATATATGTCCTACGGAAGGAAGTTGATTTCGAAGATCGGTTATTCTCATGAAGTAAGAGGAAATTTTCTCTCCTTTATTCATTTTAATATTTGACATTCTATCCTTTAATGTAATGATCTGAACAATATTTTTTGTCTCAAACATATTTTCAAGGGCATTTTACATCTCAATTTCAGTGTCTAATTCTGAGATTACAGGAAGTAGATGAGTTTTAACACAGTCCACAATAATTTTCATAGCTTTATTGCTATCACTTTCCCATTTTTTTGTTTCATCATCTCCTTTAGGTGACAGGTTAGATTTTTCAATGAACTTATTTAAACCATGTTCTTTAAGTATAAGTTTCAGACGTAGCTTCCAACCTGCAAAATCTAAATCACCTTCTAGCCTATCTTCAAGTCTCATGTCGTTCACCATTTTATTAACAATATCTAATGCCTCTATAACCTAGAAAATTTATAGTCTGATATCAAGATACTTCTATTAAGCCTACTCTGATACCATGTTAAAGTATTAGATTGAAACTTATATTACTCAAGGCAAAGATATAATAAGATTCTGAAGATGATTAAGTGAACTGAGATGGAATGAAGGAGATTCGATGCTATTCTTTCTGCTATTCTAAAATATATATAGGAGGAGATCCAATGCTCTAAATATCTACTAGAAGACTTATGTATATTTTTGTGTTCGCTGTATATCTTGAAGCAAAGGAGATCGTAGATATATATATGCGGGTAGATGAAAAGAAGTCACGACTAATAGCCATGACTCATATTTGAGTCACGTTTGTTAGACGTGACTATTATTAAGTCAAACAAAATGTAGATTGTATTATAATGCTTATGCCTGAGAACATATAAGTAACTAAGACAAGTGTACATAAGACTAATACAAATGCCTGATAATATATATATATATATATATATATATATATATATATATATGACTCTCGATAACCATTAGTCAGTTTTTATATTTAATACCGATGGACTTTTACATTAATGTAAATAGATATGAAATCATAACTTATGTTATTAGTTTATATTTAGAATAACAGTATATATATGTATGTATGTATGTATGTTTATCAAATATCTCATACATAATATAACATAAGTATAATTATAAGAGTTATAAATAACTCTCCAACTAATCTATACATTAACATTAACTTTTTCAAATTTTCAATTTTTTTTTTCAATTTTTCAACTCTAAAATTCAAACTTTAACCAAATTTTCTTCTCCTGACTCTCAAACTATGAGTTCAAGAGTCAAAAAAAGTATTGGGTCCCCATCCTAGAAAGGAATGGGGCATGTGTTGTGGACATTACAAAAATACCTAATTGATTTATACTAAATTCTATATGGTTTCTCATCATGTTTTTGTTTTGCAGGTTTCACCTATTGCTTGGGGGAAAAGTGAGGGGGTTGAGGCATGTCACATTGATAGGGGGAAGGTAATGAGGTATTTTAAAGATATTAAATGTAGTTGCATACTTTTATCTTGTGTACTAACAAAATTTTACTACATTCTTTATTGCACATGGTTTGGGCACTGATGATGACTTCATGCGAACTCGACACTAGAGACCCTCGAGTATTTCTATTCATAGTTAGAGCCTTATTGTATGGATATATATCATTTCTTTGTTTTATTCATTTTTTTTCATAAAATTATACAAAATCAATTATCATTATTGATAATAATTATGCTCTTTACTCCCATTGGTGCAGGAGCATCCTAAGTTGGCATGTTATCCTAGTCATTTGTTTTCATTCTACTAGTTGTTGTCGAGTTTTGGTCATTGCTGAGTGCCATTAATTTTGCAGTTTAAAACAAGCTGAGGTTATCCCACATCATGTTAACACTCAAGTTCACATGGTATCCCATCTCACCACTATAGTGTGTGCCGAGTTCCATAGTGTATGCCGAGCTATTCTTCATGTGCTGAGTTACCTAGTGTATGTCGAGTTTCAACATTTTGGATGTGGTTTCTACATTTTTGGTGTAAGACAACTTTCATAATTTATTTTGATCATGAAATTTAGGATAAGATCTTTTCTTGGGATTTGTCTAGACTATTTTTGGGTTGGCCTTCCTCTTATGTAATGTTCTAGAATGATCTGTAAGCCATTTTGGCAAGTATAAATAGAGTGTTTAGGCTTAGTTTTTGGAGAGATTTTGGTAGATCAATTTGGAGCAAAATTGGAAGTTGTGAATTTGAAGTTGGATCTTAGATATTGAATGTATTTTGTATCTAGTCATAACCTAGAAGGCCTTACAACTAGGCATTTATGTTGATCATTTGATCAATCAATAAAAGGTTATTGCTCTCTCTCTCTCTCTCTCTCTATGTGGTGTTGTTCTCTTTGTTTGCTTCTATTGTGTTAAATCTGCAAGGTTGGTTTGGATTGTTGGGTGTACCTTTGTCCTTAGTTATTATTTTTCCTCCTTGTGTCAATTGGTATTAGAGCATAGTTGTTCCTGAGTGTGCAAGAAGATAGTCGAAGTGTGAGGTAGTTTGTACCAGGACTTTGGATAATGTAGAACCCTAAATTGAATTTGGTTGTAGGGTTGTAGATCTATGGATTTGACCTATAACTTGCAAAATGATTACAATCTTGCAGGAATCTAATTTGTAAAGATGGTTCGTGGCATAGGAAATGCTGATAATGCCATGTTAGATGCATTTAGACAAATTATAGCTAGATTATATGTTTTGGAGATTGCCCAGAGGAGAGGAGCACATCTTGAGGATGTGAGTGATGATGAAGCGGTAGTACCAAACCCTAATCTAGAACCAAAAGAAGATCAAGATGAGGAAAGATTATTGAGGGTATTATCTAGGGTACATTCAAAGCCTACTGTAGAAGTTGTTCCATATGATGGAAAATTGGACACTAATGTTGTGCTATATCAGATCTCTGATATGCAAAATTTCTTTGAACATGAAAACACTCCTTATAATAGGAAGGTGAAGATTGTAGTTACTATGCTAAAAGGTCATGCTTCACTGTAGTGGGAGCATTTGCGAACTGATAGACAAAGGAGAGGAAAGGAAAAGATTAGGATGGGTGAAATGGTAATCAAGGTAAAGAACAAATTTCTTCCTATTGATTACCAAGTTAGCTTGTTGAGAAAGATGCAAAATTTGAGACAAAAAGACCTGATTGTGAAAGAGTATTCTATAGATTGGACATTAGATCTGGACATGTGGATGATGATGTTGAGAAAATTTTAAGGTACATAAATGGATTGAGATCTAGAATTCAAGATGAGATAAGTTTTGTGAAATTGGAAAGTGTGGAAGAAGCATATCAATATGCCTTGAAAGCTAGGGAGATCTTGACAAAGAAGCATGAACAAAGACATCAGATCTGACATTTCTCTGCAAGATAAAGGAAAATTTAAATGGAATAATGATGACAAAGATAAGACCAAGTGGAAAGGTGATAGTTCATACCAAGGAGGTACTAGTTCTTACCAAGGAAGATATAATTCTTATTCTAGAGGTGGTTTTCATGGTAATTGTTTCAAATGTGGTAAAGAGGGACATAGATCCTTTGAATGCAGATCCTCTAAAATTGGGTAGAATAATAGGAATTTTGTGATTCAAGGGGACATTAAGAGTTCACCAAGTGGACTTAAGGCTAGAGAAAATCTAATGGTGAGAAGAACCTTATGTAATAAGGGAAGTGATGAGGAACCTATCCTTAGAAGAAGTCTTTTCAAGGCCAGATGTAAGATGGCTAAAAAATGTTGCAAGGTGATCATTGATAGTGGAAGTTCTACAAATTTGGAATTAGAAGAGCTGGTTAAAAAGTTGTAATTACAAAGGTTGAAACATCCTAAACCCTATCATGTTTCATGGATCAAAGATGAGCATAAGATATTTGTAAGTGAACAATGTTTTGTGAAGCTCAAGATTGGACATTACTATGATGAAGTGCTATGTGATATTATGCCTATGGATTGTTGTCATATTTAGTTGTGTGGACCTTGGCAATATGATAAATATGTTGTACATGATAGAATATTGAATCAATATAGTCTTTCCGTGAATGAGAAGAAGCAAATATTGTTGCCTTTGATTGAAAATCTAGATGAGGTTCATTGTACTACAATAAAAGTTTGCATGGTTAATGGAAAGAAATTTGAAAAAGAAGTGAAAAAGAATCAAGTTTTTTTTCCATAGTTCCTAGAGGAAAAAGTTTTGGTAGTAATGACTGAGTAGCAGAAGCTGGTAATGAATGAGTGACAACAAATAGTGGTAGCCAAGTACCAGAAGAAATTATAGAATTATTGAATGAGTATAAAGAGATTGTTACTGAGGATAATCTTGATGGTTTATTCCTAGTAAGAAGTATAAGACATTGTATAGATCTGATTCCTGAAGCGAGTTTTCCAAACAAAGCACCATATAGATTGACACCTACAAAGAATAAAGAACTTAACAGACAAGTGCATGAATTGCTGTAGAAGGGATTAATTAGAGAAAGTTTGAGTCCATGTATTGTACCTACTATATTAGCACCTAAGAAGAATAGAGAATGGAGAATGTGTATTGATTCCAAAGCTAATAACAAGATCAAAGTAAAATATAGGTTTCCTAAGCCAAGGATGGATGACAATGATAGTTTGAGTGGAGTAAAGTATTTTACCAAGATTGATTTGAAGAGTGGCTATCATCAAATCAAAATTAAAAAAGGGGATGAATGGAAGATTGCTTTTAAATAAAAAGATATTTTGTATGAATGGTTAGTTATACCTTTTGGTTTGACTAATGCACCTAGTAATTTCATGAGGTTGAAGTTCTAATATTAAGCAAGACTAAGGAAGAACATATTGAGCATGTTAGACAAGTATTCTAGAGATTGAAAGATGAAAAGTTGTTGATTAATTTGAAAAAAAAGTGTTCTTTTATGAAAGAAGAGATTGTGTATTTGGGATTTCTTATTTCAGATGATGGTTTGAGAATGGATACTGAGAAGATTAAAGCAATTTTGGAATGACCTACACCTAAGAATGTGGGTGAGGTAAGATCATTTCATGGTTTGGCTAGTTTTTATAGAAAGTTTATAAAGAATTTCAGTGTTGTTTGTAATGCTATGAATGAGACAATGAGAAGAGATAAAAAGGAATTCAAGTAGACACATGGAGTTGATAAGAGTTTTGAGACTTTAAAACAAAAGGTTGTTGAGTTACCTGCATTGGCTTTTCTTGATTTCAATAAAGTATTTCAAGTTGAATGTGATGTAAGTGGTAGTGCAATAGGAGCTGCATTGAGTCAAGAAGGTAAAATTATTGCTTTCTTTAGTGAGAAGGTGAATGATGCTAAAAAGAAATATTCTATGTATGATCAAGAGTTTTATGCTATTGTTCAAGCTTTGAAGAAGTGGAAACATTATTTAATTCCTAAGGATTTTGTGTTGTATACTGATCATAAAGCTTTACAGCACTTGGGAAGTCAACATAAATTGAATCAAAGACATATGAAGTGGGTTGAATATTTGCAAAGTTTTACATTTGTGATTAAGCATAAGAGTGGAGTTACTAACAGAGGTGCTGATGCATTGAGTAGAAGATGTTCTTTGTTGACTAAAATGAAGGTTGAAGTTCTTGGTTTTGATGAAATGTAAGAGTTGTATGATGCTGATCTTGATTTTTCCAAGGTGTGGCGAGAGTGTAGAGCACCAAATCTGACAAATCGCATCAATAAGTATGATAAATATTTCATTCAAGAAGGTATGTTGTTCAAAGGTATTCAATTGTGTATCCCTAGAAGTTCAATGAGGTTGAATCTAATTAAGTTAAAGCATAGTGGTCGATTGGCTAGACATTTCAAAATTGATAAGACATTGAGTTTGCTGAAAAAGAAGTATAATTAGCCACAGATGTATAAGGATGTTCAGAAATTTTGTGAAGAGTTGTGGAGTTTGTCAAGTTACAAAAGGAGTAAGTCATAATACTAGATTGTATACAACTATTTTTATTCCTAAGAAACCTTGGAGTGATATTAGTATGGATTTTTTTCTTGGATTGCCTAAAATAACAAAGGGGGTATGATTCTATATTTGTTTTTGTGGATAGATTTTCTAAAATGGCTCATTTTATACCATGTAAGTAGACATCAGATACTAAGCATGTTGCTGAAATTTTCTCCAAAGAGATTGTTAGATTGCATGGATTACCAAGAAGTATTATTTTTGATAGAAACAATAAGTTTGTTGGTTATTTTTGGAGAACTTTATGGAAGAAGATGGGTATTGAGTTGAAGTTTAGTTCTACGTTCCATCTGCAAACTGATGGACAAATAAAGGTTGTGAATAGAAGCTTAGGTAATTTGCTAAGATGATTAGTTGGAGATGAAACACATAGTTGGGAGATGGTATTGGCAAAAGCTGAGTTTGCATATAATAATTATGTGAATAGAAGTATAGAGAAGACACCTTTTGAAATTGTTACTAGAATGAAGCCTGGAGGAGTATCAAATTTAAGGGATGTTGCTGGTGAAGAGAAGAGAAGTGTTGTGGGAGAAGAATTTGCTGATTTTATAGAGTCTTTGCATAAGAGAGTGAAGCTAAAGTTGGGACAACATAATTAGAAGTACAAGGAGAATGCTGATAAGTCTAGAAGACATCATAGTTTTGAAGTTGGTGATGAGGTGATGGTTCATTTGAAGAAAGGAAGATTTTTGGTTGGAATGCACAATAAAATAAAGATAAAGAAGTTTGGACCTTAGAAGATCTTGAAGAAGTTTGACAGTGGAAATTCTTATGAAGTTGAACTACTTGATGACATAGATATATCTCCTATATTCAATGTTGCTGATTTGTATAAGTATCATGAGTCAAATGATGAAGTTGTTGTACCTAATGATTATCCTAAGAAGTATATTGAAGAGGTTGAATATATATTGGATCAAAGAGTTGGTATAAGCATCAGAGGAAAGGAGTACTATGAATATTCGGTAAAGTGGAAGAACAAACCAGTTGAAGATGCTACATGGATTTCTCAATTTGAGTTGGATTCAACTTAGGTTGTGACACTTGCATGATTCAAGAGAATAATTTCTTTCTACCCTAGTTGTTTGATGGAGGAGTATCCTAGGTTGGTGTGTTATCCTACTTATTTTTTTTTCATTCTGCTAGTTGTTTCTTAGTTTCAGTCATTACCAAGTTGTAGCAATTGCCGAGTGCTAGTAATTTTTTAGTTTAAGACAAGTTGAGGTTATCTCATGTCATGTTAACACTCAGGTTTGTGTGTTATCCCATATTATTACTATAGTGTGTATTGAGTTTGACAGTGTGTGTCGAGCTATTCTTCATGTGCCAAGTTACCTAGTGTATGGTAAGTGTTAGCATTTTGGACGTGATTTTTATGTTTTTGGTGCGAGCTAACTTGCAAGATTTATTTCCTTCATGCATTTAGGATAAGATATTTTCTTGGTATGTATCCATTAGACCAATTTTGGGTTGGCCTTCCTCTTATGTAATGTTCTAGAATGATCTATAAGCCATTTTGGCAAGTATAAATAGAGTGTTTAGGCTTATTTTTTGGAGAGATTTTCGTAGATTTATTTGGAGTAGAAATGGAAGTTGAAAATTTGAAGCTGGATCTTAGGTCTTGAATGTATTTTGTATCTAACCATAACCCACAAGGCATTATAGTTGGGCATGTATGTTGATCATTTGATGAATCAATACAATATTATTGTTCTCTCTCTCTCTCTCTCTCTCTCTCTCTCTCGCGCGCGCGCTCTCTCTCCATGGTATTCTCTTTGTGTGTTTGCTTCTGTTGTGTCAACTCTACAAGGTTGGTCTAGATTGCTCGGTGTTCCTTTGGCCCTAGTTAGTCTTTGCCCTCCTTGCATCACCCATAGGAAACTTCTGCTACAATGGAGGGAGGATGCTAGAGTTTTATATTTTTGCTGGCGTAGCCATTGTTTCTAGAGGAAACATCACGAAAATTAAGTATAATGTGAATTTTTTATTATGTTATAAATTTATTATGATATAAGTAATAGTGTTACATGATAAGTCTTAGATCAATCTCACAAACTTGTATAAACATATATAGGTCAAATTTGATGATGCTCAACCATTGGTGAGGACATATGTAAGGACTCCTTATCACACAGGGAAGACATGGAGAGAGGTATGTATAATATTTCCCAATTAAAAATTTTCATTAAATAATTTTTTTGATAGGTAACATTATTGGTATTATATTGATATTAAAGAGAGATTATAATATTTGAGGTATGGCCATATACCTTACTACTATATATCTACCCATCCCATGGCCATACATTTAACATTAAAGAAAACTACATAGTATTAACACCCTACCAAAAGTATAGACCACCCAAACTAGATACAAAAAACCAGAGAGAAAAAAAAATAAAGTATGCCCACATGCTAAAATTGTTGTCTCCACCATCATCCTATTGCTACTCCTTAAACTAGCACATTGCCTCCCCACATTTGAATGTTGGTGTAGAGTGATTATCGAACACCAAAATCCTCTACCTCACCCGATGACACTTGCTACTTCCATCCCCCTCCTCTTCAATCAATGAGGCATCCACCTAGTCATCCTTTGTCATGGAAGCTCCCCCTTCCTACTAATTCTTCTTTAGGAGTTAGTGGCATAATGGTTTCCCTAGAGCAAGCATGATGTTTTTCAGTATACCCTTCATGAATCTTCTCTTTCTCTTAGGCAACACCCAAATTTTCCCAAGCACAAAATCCATAATCTTTCTCCAACCCTACTCTTCCTTTGGGAGATACACTCCTTGTGGATTTGTAGAGGACCACACTAATAGTGGCTAAAATAATGATTACCCACTACCAATCAGTCTCCAAGGCTCCTCTCCCATCTCTACACCCACACCCAAGATAGCTTGTTCAATTATATTCTCCAATCGCAAAAGCCATTGCATATCCACACAAGCTACAACCACATGACGAACCTCCTCCTTCGTTTCCCCCACCATTAGTGCCAATGCCAAAAACAAAGATGCCAAACCTAGGTTCAACTACTACTTCCAATATGCATCCAAGTACTCTAACCAAAACATCTACTAAACTCCCTAATGGGACTCAAAATCACCCTCCCAATTTGAGTACCATTCCAAGCTTTTGAGCCCTTAAAGTTCTTTTAATGCATATGCACCCGACTTTCCTTTTGAGGCCTAAAAGGTGTTTAATGTTTCTAACACCTTAATTTCATAATATGCATGCTTTTTTGAAGATAAATTGCCATTCTGAGTCATTATGAGAAGTTCCACTTTGAGCAATGTCCAAATCTGCATGTTTTCCTGTGTCAACCAATGACAAGAGGCCTAGTTTGCATGTGAATATCTCACACCTAGTAATGTTTCATGACTCACCACTTTGGAAATGTTTATTATCCATATTAGAGAACCTATTTTTCATATTTCAATTCATTTTGACCTATTTTAACTAGGTTGTAAATCCCTCAAAGTCAGTTGTTTATTGTTGTCATGCTGATGTAAATTATTCAAAATTCTAGGAGGCCCTATTTGACTAGTTATAACTTTGATCTAGTTGATCAAAATGAGAAAATTCCTTTTGCATTGAATTCTAAAGGTCATATACTTGTTTTGTTTTAGATTTGAGCTTATGAATTTTTTTTTTTTGATTAGTTTTCAAATGCAATTCCATATGTAATTTATAAAGTTTTACTAGTGTCAAGAAATGCAGATTGATTGGTACCCCTTTTCGGGATGTCATAACTCTAAATCCATGAGATTTGAGATTTAATGGATTAAACCATTGTGTTCTACTCTAAAAATTCTTTAAGTGTTCCGGTTTACAAGTCTTGATGAATCCATTTTCACACTTTTCCAGGTCCATTCCATATGCAAAAATGACTTTTCTACCACTATTCCCTATTTTGCAAATTCGATTAGCCCAATTTGAACTCTTGCCAAATGTCCCAAATTATTCTTCATGATCCCAAATCCTAGATTTATAATCTCCTTGTGATAGTGAACTAATGCCTTATTTTTTATACCCACAAGTGTCAGTTTGGCCTATTTTTGAAGGCAAAATTGAACACATTTTATGGTTCTCTGACATGTTTTCTTGTAGGTAGCTTCACAAAGGAAACTTTGACATTCAATATCTTTTGACTCTAAATTTGTCACAAGGTGAGATCTAACAAGGTAAGAGACTGTGGAACAAAGAATCAACATGTTTGATTACACAGCTCAGTCAAGTGTTTTGGTAAGTTTTAAAGGCTAGTTAGAGGACCCCTTGGCATGAAATTGGCAAATTTGCAAAAAGTTTGAAAAATGAATTAAAAATGAGTTTCAATTGGTATTTTAGTGGTCAAATTTATTTTCAAATTAGTATCAGGTGATTAATTAATTAGTTTGATGAATCAGGTGTTTCAATTTGATTTTTTTTTTAGCCAAACCCATTTTGGTGTTTGCCTTGTCCCATCAAATTGACAAGATATCTTAGGTGTAGTTTATGCCTAAGGAAGTTATGAATTTTGACATTTGAAGTCACTCTAATTATACATAAAGAAGAGACTTTGGGGATTGGATTTCTGAAAGTGCTAAATTTGAGAGTAGAGGGTGAACTTATTGAAGGTAATTTGATTAGAGGTTTTGCTGAATTGGCATGGTCAACTCAATGATATTTCCATACTATAGGCTCTATGGACTGGCTTCACACCCATGCACTCCAAGGTAGGAGTCACACTTGGCCATTTTTTTGAAACATGCAACAATGTAGATGGAGAAGCATAGAGCAAGAGACTAAATGAGAAAAGATGCGATAGGGTTGAAATCATAGCCAATGACCAAGGCAATAGGACTATGCCTTCATATGTCATCTTTACTAATAGTGAGCACCTCATTAGAGATACAACCAAGAATCGATGGAAATGAGTCCTACCAAAATTGTGTTTAATGCCAAGAGGTTGATTGGAAGACACTTTATAGACCATATTATTTAGAGTAATACAAGGCTCTGACCCTTCAAGTTCTATGCCATACTAGATGACAACAAATTGATTAGTGGTGAAGATGAAGGAAATTGCCAAAGCATATCTAGTGTCAACAAAAAAAAAAACTCAATCACCTTCGACATTGTTTGATGGGCTAGGTTTGTAGTGCAACACTTCTAGCTAAAATGCCTATGTATCTTTTGTAGAAGTTGGGTATGTAACTTGTGAGAATACCCTCTCTTGTTTCAACACTCTGTAAAGACAGAGTAGCATATAGGAGATCATGAAAAAGGCAAGAAGGCCTCAATAGTTTCTATGAATTTTTTTAAAATGAGTTACCCAACATTATGAAGGTAGCTACTCAAGATGCTCACACTCTAAACATAGGGGTCTTTTGAGCTTCAAACTATTGATGTGTGCCAATCTAAGGGAGCCAAGAAATATCACACCTAAAGAGAAGGGCATTCAGGAAACTTTGAGCTTGAAGGAGAATAAGATCTAAGAATTCTTCAAAATAGATGATCATATGAAGATCGTGAGCAAAAACCATTATGATGTTATTGGCATGGTTGTAAGTTGAAAATCATGACAACTGCTTGTATCTAGAACAAGTCAAAGAGGTCCATGCTAGCTATGAGGAAAGATTATAGGGAGGAGACACCTTTCTCCATTTGGAGGATTATTATTGGTAGCTACTACAGGAATCCTATGTCTTTTAAAGGGAAAGTGTTTAAAAACCATTTGTCCCACATTCATGCCATGAGGGTGTTTTAAGCACTTTAAATACATGGAGACACAATAAGTCTAATGTCTTAAAGACATGCCTTTTTTGTGGTAAGGCTCATGTGTAAGGGGTCCCACCTTGGACAATGACTAGGTGAGGGTGAAAAGACCAAAATTTTGACTGAGACCATAGGTAGAGAGAAAAGAGGCAATAACGTTAGTAGGCTGCCATGTGGCACAAAATTTCATGTTCACCTTAGTAACTACATGGTTAGTAGAATTAGCCCCGATGATGTGAAAATGAGAGATATGACCGCGGTCACAACTTTGTAAAGGTAAAATGTTAGGTTGAAAGCAAGCCCCTAATGATGTGAACAATATATTTCATAATTTTTTCGGGCTTAACTATAGTTGAGAAGCTCTAAAGCTTTGAAGTAAGGTTAAGCACGTGGTCATTGAGGTTGAGGTCAAACCCAAGGTTAAGCCCATGAAGCCATGCTAAGATGAAATGTGGCAAGCAACACTAATAGAGATAATAGGAGTTGGAAAGAGCTGACCAATAGGAGGCCACCACATGGTGCCCAAGCAATCAACCAGGGGTTGACCCAAATTTTAAAAAGGGGCTAAAAAATATGAAAATGGGAAAATTATTATTTTTAAATTATTTTTTCCAAGATTTGAATAAGAAAGCCATAAATTGAAAAATTTAAGTGTTTTAAATATTTTTCTATAGTTTAGATTATATAAATTTCTAAAATTTTCATTTAAATGCTCTAAACTTGAAATGGGGGCTTGATTTTCAAATGTATGCCAGAGGGGTGATTTTGATAAAAAAAATATGCAATGCAATATACTGTTGAAACTGGGAGAAGATGAAATTTTTGAATATGGGATCAAAATTTGCATAGGTATTCAATGGTACAATCTATAATCAGATTTCTATTTTCTGGGGTATTCTTAGAAGAATGAGCAGAATTCATCATTGAGCATCAAAATTAGTTGTAATGTAGATATGAAAGATTGTTGAAGCCAAAATTTGGGGGAAATGATTCTGAAAGCTCTTCTTGCTTCTAGAAGTCATTTAACGGTTGTTTTTCCCTTACTTTGATCTTAGATTTGGCATTAAAATTAGTTAAAATTTTCAATCATTTAAGGATACTTTCAAGGCTTTCAATAGTAGCAAAGAAAAGATCTAATTTTTAGTTGTAGAGAGAGAGTAGAGAGATGTTTTGCATCTACAAATGGAGTTTTTCCAAGTGGAAAAATGGTAGTGTCTAGTTATATTCAGGATTACTTCTTTTTCTATTTAATCTCTTATTTTCTCTTTCTCAAGGGTTGGTTCTAGTTTGTCTATGAGACCACATTGTTGGATCCAGAACTATGATTCCACCATTTTCTTCAGCATTTCTCTTGTAATGAACATCAAGTAAGAAGAATATAGATAGTTCTGATCTATTAGGCAGTTTATGTTTCAATTTCATGCACCTTTATGTATTTATTTCAAGAAATAAATAAAATCTTAGCAGCAAGTTAAACTTCTATTTGAGTTTTGTCTCTTCTTCATAGTATTTGTGATCTTCTATGATATATGTACATGGTACATATTGTCCAGTTGCAATCTATTTCAGATCATATATGTTGATATTGTTTGCTTGTGATTCAAGGAGTCATGTAAATGTTTAGTTTATCATCATAAGACTATAGATCTCATGAAAGGATAGGTTAAGTATGATATTTAGAAAGATGCAGATATCAAATTCACAAGGTGAATGGATAGATTAGAAAGTATTGATGTATGGGATATCTCAATGACTTCCAAGGATGTGTGTTAGGGGTTTGTGAGATTGTCCAATAGATAAGGCACTAATTAGCTAGATGATCACAATGTTATATTTTTCATATCATGGTTTTTCTGAAAATCAACATCATTAATCAAATATCTTTTCCCTTTAATGTTGAAGGAACTGAAAAGTGTTTACTTGATCACTTGGCTTATCAAGTTCTTAGGTCATGTTATAGCTATGTCATGCATGGGATCTTCGCATAAGTGTTAGAAAATAAAGGGTTTTATTAGCTTTGTTAGATTCAAGTGTATTTTTAGCACTGGTACCATATAAATGAATCTAAGGTACACTTGCCTAGATCTTGCAAAGCCTGAAGTAGAAGAAGGGTCTAGCCTTATAGTTTGCTTAATGCCTGAAAGGGTATGTTGTAGATGAGAAGTAGCTACCCCTAGATGTATCTTGTTCTAATTAGGATAATTTGAAATCATAACATTTCAAAACACCAACACTCCCTCTAAGAAATCTGGATCATCAAACACAAATATGTTCTTAAGGCATTAGCAATGATCTTGCCCTCATAAGTCTATGTTTGATTCTTAGGGCCTAAAGCAATATCTACCTCCACTTCTATCTCCTTTGAAAAAATCTGAGTTTCACTTGTCTTCTACCTAAATATAACTTGCTTGGAACTCTTTAGAAACAAGCAAATGCTGGAGTACCAAGAAGTGGTTTCACACAAGTTGACATGCATGGAGGATTGGGATCTATGCATACCATAAAATGATAAATACCATCAGGTGTAGGAGTCATGGTGCCTTCCCCAAGAAATCTGCCAAGATGTAAAGGTTTTAATTTGTAAAGTTTGCCAAGGAATTTTTTTTTCTCTCTTTAATCCAATACAAGGTGTCTCGGGTCCTCAAAAATTTCATTCTAAGTTCTCATTGCTGCATTTGTACCCATGTTAGCCAACATGTCCACCACTCTGTTCACTTCTCAAAATTTATGGGAAAACTTGAAGTCTTCAAATTCTATTAACAAACCTTTGATTTGGTGAATATATTTATTGAGGTGCCAAGTCTCCATCTTCCCTTTCTTTATGCCATTTATGATTATCTCCAAGTCCCCTTCCAAATGCACTCTTCTAATGCCCAGTTTGGAACCTAAGACAAGAACTTCTTTTGCTACATATCATTCAACCACATTTTTCATGCCATCATGCAAACATTTTTCCACGAAGGTGAGAGTATTTCCCTTGTAATCTCTTGCTACACAACTACACCCCAAGACCCCCAAGTTTCCCTTGGCTACCCCGTCAAAGTTAATTTTAAACCATCATTCCTCTAGTGGTGTCCAACAAAAATTTACCCTTTTTTGAATAGGATTAACCCTATCAAGCCCATAAATGGGCCTCATTAAATAAATATTTAATATGTATTTGAGTAACTAGTCTAACTAGTCTAACTTAACTAGTCTAATTAGGGGGTTATCTTTTTCATGCACAAGTTATCGAACCCAAAGAGCACATCAAAGAGGCTACATTTTGATGATCCACTAGAAGCATATGCTTTTATATAGTAGTTTTAAGATGTGTCATGGAACTTTTTTAGATGGCTTATATTCCATGTTGTATCTAGAAACTTTGATATTGCAGACATATTTTGATGGAATGTGCCACATTTTGTAATTTTGTTCAAGATGGAAAATGTGCCATAGTTGTATATGGATATACTTTTTATAGATAAATGCATATATACAACATATCTACAACATATTCTTTATTTATTTATTATAATTATTGTCATTTGTTGTGCATGTGTATATTATTCATGTTTATATAATCTTCTCTCAAATTTAACTCAAACTTGGATAATTGAATGCATGTTTAGTATTTTCATTTAAGTTATTTTAATCTATTCATTGTATATGGTGGGAGAATCATTAGATTTGAAAAGGGATCAATTGGATGACTTAGACCAAATGAAGACCATAAGAACCTAAAAGGTCTCAATTCAATGTAACTTGGGTCATTAGTGTGTAATAAATGTAAATGGAGTCATGAAAGGTCTATGTATGTAATGTTGGCATGGTGAGGCAAATGACTCTACAAGGGTCACTATGTAATTGGATGAGAAAGTGTGGTCTTTTAAAGGTTTAGAGGGAGTGAAAGTGTGTAATTAATCCATTCTTGGTCATGCAATTATGTAACAAATGCCATTATTGTATGATGGGTTCAATAGTGTCTAGTTGTCAATATGGCCTATAAGGGCTAGGGTGTAAGTTAGTAGAAATTCAAATGTTTTAAAAGAAAATGACATAAATCCATCAACAAAAAATTTAGTAAATTATAATTGTGAAGAGTATCATACTTGTTGAGGTTGTCAACCTAACAACATTATATGTTTTAGTTAGTGGTTAGTGAACAACTAATAGGAATTTAAGAGACCATGATTGGTCAAGAGTGGGTGCAGATGTTCTATAAACTTAATGAATAATATGGGGTTGTCACTAGAGTTCAATTTCCCATACAGATCTAACAAAGTAGATGAATCAATTCCATGATGCATGACTTGAAAGATATGCACAACAACACAATTCAACTGATATGCAAGATTTGGCATCTAGCGAGCTTGTTGTGCCCAATGTAAATGAATTTAAATTTCCCAAAACTGAGATAGGTTATTGTAGATATTAGAAACATAGTCTTGTAGCACCTGATATTTTTTCCATATCCATCATGAGCTTCAAGCTATCAGTCTCTAAATATTTATGCTCGATATTGCTTTGGACAACTTGGGTACACTTTGGACTAGGGTGGGCATGAATGTTCTATCAAATCAATGGCCAAAATGGGGTTGTTACTAGAGTTCACCCACCCATTCAGAGCTAATGAAGTCAAAAAATTGATACCATGATGCATGGCTTGAAAGATATGCACATCAGTACAATTTAATTGATCTCCAGTACAAGATTTGGCATCAAACGAGATTGTTGTGCCAAATGTAAAAGAATTTAAATCTCCCTAAATTGAGAGAGGTTATTGTAGATCTCAAAAAAATGGTCCTATAGAAATTGATATTTTTTCCATATCCCTCATGAGCTATGATCTATTACCCTCTGAAAATGACTACCCAATATTTCTTTAGGCACTTTGGGTACACTTTGGACTAGGGTGGGTGTGAATGTTCTATCGAATCAAAGACCAAGATGGGGTTATCACTAAGGTTCAACCACCCATCTGGAGCTAATAGAGTAGGTGAATCAATTCCAAAATGCATGGTTTAAAAGATATACACTACAACATAATTAAATTGATCTCCATTGTAAGATTTGGCATCAAGCGAGATTGTTGTGCCAAATGTAAATGAATTTGAATCTCCCAAAATAGAGAGAGGTTATTGTAGAACTTTTCAAAATGGTCTTGTATCACTTGATAGTTTTTCCATATCTCTTACAAGCCCTAAGCTATGGCCCTTCAAAAATTACTACCCAATATTACTTTGGGCACCTTAGGTTCACTTCGAACTAGCATGGGCGTAGATGTTCTATCAACTCAATGAATGAGACAGGGTTGTCAGTAAGATTCACCTACCCATCCGCAACTAATGGAGTAGACCAATTGAAAACATGATACATGGTTTGAAAGATATGCATTGTGACACAATTAAATTTATCTCCATTGCAAGATTTGGCATAAAGAGATATTTTTGTGTCAAATGTAAATGAATTTTAATCTCCCAAAACTAAGAGATATATTGTAGACCTCAACAATATGGTCATGTAGCACTTGAAAATTCATCCATACCCCTCACAAGCTATGAGCTATGGCCCTCTAAATATTGGTGCCCAATATTGCTTTGGGCACCTTGGGTACACTTTAGACTAGGGTGAGCATGAACATTCTATTGGCTCATTGACTAAGATGGGGTTATCACTAGGGTTCAACCACCCATTCAGAGCTAACAAAGTAGACGAATTGATGCGACAATGAATGGTTTGAAAGATATGCATTGTGACATAATTCAACTGATCTTTATTGCAAGATTTGGCATTAAGCAAGATTTTTGTGCCAAATGTAAAAAAAATTGAATCTCCCAAAATTGAGAGAGGTTATTATAGACCTTGGTAACATGGTCTTATAACACATGATAGTTCATCCATGCCAATCATGAGCTTTGAGCTATGACCCTCCAAAAATTGATGTCCCATATTTCTTTGAGCACCTTGGATACACTTTAGACCAGGGTGGGCATAAATGTTCTATTGAATCAACAATGAAGAAAAGGTTGTCAATAGGGTTCTTCCACCCATCTAGAGCTAATAGAGTGGACAAATTGATGCCACAATGCTTGGTTTGATATGCATTGTGACACGAGTCAACTAATCTCCACTACAGGATTAAGCATCAAGCAAGATTTTTGTGCCCAACGTAAATAAATTTGAATCTTCCAAAAATGAGAGAGGCTATTTTTAACCTCAACAACATGGTCCTATAACACCTAAAATTTTTTCCAAACCCCTCATGACCTCTGAGTTATGTCCCTCTAAAAATTTCTACCCAATATTACTTTGGGCACCTTGGGTACACTTCAAACTAGGGTGGGCACGGGTGTTCTATTGACTTAATGACCAAGATGGGGTTTCCCCTAGGGCTCACCCACCCATCTAGAGCTAAGAAAGCAAACCAATTGATGCCACAATGTATGATTTGAAAAGTATGCACTATGGTACAATTCAACTAATCTCCACTATAAGATTTGGTATCAATCGAGATTATTGTGCCAAATTTAAATGAATTTGAATCTACCAAAATTGAGAGAGGTTATTGTCAACCTTAGCAACATAGTCCTATAGCATGTGATAGTTTATTCATAACCATAATGAGATTTGAGCTACAACACTTTGAAAATTTCTGCCCAATATTTCTTTAGGCATCTTGGGTACACTTCACACTAGGGTGGATGAAGATGTTCTATAAACTCAATGGTTGAGATAGGGTTGTCACTACGGTTCACACACCCATCCGAAGCTAACAGAGCTAACCAATTGATGCCATGATAAAAATTTTATGGAAAATTGACAAGTTTGATGTTCCCTCTACTTTATTTAATGATTTTTACCACTTTGACTAATCACTGAGAAATTTAGGGACTAAGAGGCCAAATTCTTCACCTTATGTCTAAATTAATTAAATTAAGGAGTTCAGATTTGAATTTTTTCATATGTTTCATCATTGTAAGTATTCAATCAAATAAATTATGAATTTATATGTTTACCATGTAACAATTTGTTCATAAAAGAAAAGGTACTAGTGCATATACATCCTTGTGAAATCCAGGTTTCTATGTAAATATATATTATATATATTATAATTTGTACAATTACATCAATGATAAGGGATTTAAACCCAAATACACAACTACCAAAAATCATAGACTCAAAAATAGTATAAGTGTCTCTATTCCACTCGTTAAAATGAATCTAGCTCTCCATACTATTACACTTGATGACACCTACATTCCAATAGCATAAAAAATATCATCCCATTATAATAAATAAATACTGATCGATACCAAAAAAAGTAAGATATACGCCAACGTACAATATAGTAAATTCATACATCCATCATATGACTAAACCCCTGCATTTGAAAGGCATGAGGATAAGATCAGTTAATTAGAAAAATAATATTTTTTTTGTTCACTTAATCATTATGAATGTAACAAGCTAAATGAAGCCAAAAACATAACGAAAGAGTGCACTGTGGACTTTCTTGTCAATTTGTTTGCACTAATAAAGTGTGTTGAATCATTTATATCTATGATATGTGTATCTAAGTACATTCACAATCCATATATTTAAAAAAAAAAATAAGAAAATTTGTAAAGGATGAATCAAATTTAAGAGTAATGAACATAGTAAACCTTGGTGTGAGTTGCTATACCTATCAGAGTGTTCCTATAGGGTCTTTTCTTTTCTCGAGGGTCTCCAATAGGGCTTCATGATCAACAACACTAATAGTAAAAAGTTCCTTTTTCTTTGGTCTTCGTTGATGCTTCAACAACTTGACATTTATTTCTATAAGAAGGTGTGAATATATGAGAATGGTTTTTTTCTTCTTATAGTCTTCAAATGCAAGAATTTCATTCTTTCTAAGCATGTATATTTGTAATCATGTTCTAGAAACAACTACTGAACCAGTAGGATATGTGAATCCATCATCATCTCTGATTAGCTGTGCAAGCTTTTGATTACCTCTTACAAAACATGCTAACTGATAATATGATTTCTCATCATTCTCCTATGGTGCAACCAATGCAAATACATGTCTTGACTAAACAAGATTAGATAGATGGTTGTACTCAAATGAACTTTCCGTGTCATCATTTATGATAGAAAGTGTGAGAGACAATGGAGTAAGATAATGTGGATCCCATGTATCTACTCACTCACTCAACTCAAAGTGATCCCAATCACATTAAAAAAATTTAGGACAAAAGTAATCTAGATGTCATTTCAAAATGGTTCATGTACTAGAATCATAGATCCTGAATGAATGCATTTTTGAAGAATATCTAATATTAGAACAATCCAATCTATCACCTATGGACCCCTCCTCAACCAAAAAAAAGAACTTTCATACTACTAAATCAAGAGTACCCCTGTGTGATAATGTTGAACTACACCAATCAAGAATGCTACTAGCATCAAGAAGATTTGCACCTAAAATATTCAATTTCTCTTTAACTAGAGCTCTCTTCACACATGCCCATGTGCCATCATGTTCCCTTTTCCCATGGACAAACTAAAAAAAAATCCAAATATGAGGCACACTCTTCTCTATGTGCATCCAACACAACCAATAAAATATGCCAGCATTCTTGAATTGACTTGTGCAATTATTTGACCAAATGATATGTCTATCCATAGAAATATCATGTTCCTACAAAAACTTAAATGATAATTGAAACAAAGTTGCACAAACTCATGAGAGTGAGATCTATCATCTCTCATGTAAAAATGGCACTCTTTAATGATCTTTCGATTATGTTCCACACTATCAGGGGCATGTCTATATGATAAGTGGACCAAAATTACAATATGAATGGATTAACAGTATCAAATTTCCACAATCCATTTGGAATGAAAGCACTATTTCTGGATTAGATTGTGTGAGTTTTTTGAGCATCAACATTTTAGATCACACTACGTGATCCATCATTAGGATGAGAGAATGCAATAATATGAATGGAGTTTTAATACTGAGATTGTGTCTCATTTTGAGGCTGCAATGTGTACTTCTTTGCAAAGTCAACAACTGATATAATAGTACCAATGGGAAAAGTGTCCTTACACTATCTAAATTCTAATCCAACTACTGAGACCTATGACTATTCCTTGCATACTTGTAGAAAATATTTTTCTTGAAATCTAAAATAAAATTAGCCACAATGATTTATTTTGCAACCAACTCAAATCTAGAGCCCTTAACTCCACTCTTCAATGTGTATTTCACTATTTCATTTTTTTTTTGGCACTATTTTCCTCCCAAGATATTGTTCACACCCCACATGAAAATATGTTATAAAATTGGATAATCCACTACATTCTAAGAACTTCTCATTTAAGAAATCATTTCTATAAAAGAAACAACCATAAACTCTAGGACATAAAAATTGATCTAGTAAGTCTCTTGATGATTTGGAAACCCACTAGCACCACAAATCTTGAACATTTCACTAGTATGAAAAGTATAATAGATAGAGCATAATAGTTCATGGTGCACTAAAAATTTCACTTGATATTTGAAACAACATGTATTTTGAATTCTAATTTTCCACAATAAAATGACTTCAAGGACTCAATATCCCTTTGTGTGATATACAATGTTCCATGACTCTCACAAAATTATTTTTAAAACATTGTTTCAATATGATCCCTTTCAACACATTTGATGAAACCATATGTCCCTACGGATCCTAGGACACCTAGGGACCTATTTCAATTGTTCATATAGGTCAAAAGGGGTCGTAGGATAACCCATGACCCCTTTTGACACATTTAATGACTACATATTTATTTCAATTGTTCATGTTAGTGTAGTTTTTTATTTTTTCTATTTTGCTAAGTTTTTCCTACACTTCTAATAATCTCGCTTAGGTTAATAAAGCATGTCTTATTAGGTGAATGGTTGTGAGGTGTCACCTTCCTACATGTGAGCATCCATTAGCTATCTTGGGAAGATACTTTGCTATCTTTAGTCCAATAGATGGTTGCTTCTCATTGGTTGGTGTTGCCACCTCCTCCCTCTTCCTAGCCTATATAAGCATGCTACTTGGCTTGTATTTGCATCTCTTGTTTTTGCATCCTCTTAATGCTATTTTGCTTCCAGCATTTGCATTACTCTCTTGGAGACTAACTCTATGATGCTATTTTGATTTTGTATCATTTGCATTCATAGTTTAGATATTTACTCTTTGTACTAGTTTTCTGGGTTATTAATCTTATTAGATTCTAACATGGTATCAAAGCTTTTCTATGTGCAAGAGTAGATTTTAGTTTCCTTATTTGAGAGATTTGGAGGGGGGGGGGGCGGGCGCAAATAAACTTTATTGTAGTTTTTTGAAAAACAAAGTATGCTCTTCTCTTGCATCTTTGGATGATCTTGAGAATCAAAAAAGTTTTGACAAAAAAGGTTTTTCTCTGGGGTTTCAATCTCAAATCTAACAACCAACTTGCATATTTGGAGTTTTCAATCAGTTTTGCAGATTCCAGCATGCCATTGGTGGACTTAGGAATCTGATCCAGCATTTGCATGTCATATTCTTGTTGCTGGGGTCATTTTTTGATTTTTGGAGCCATTTTTTACTGTTAAAGGCATCTAATTTACACTATAGCAACATCTTTTGTACATCAGCAAGAAAAATACTTTCTGGGTTTTGTTTACAGCCCCGAAAAACCATTTGAGCATCTTTTAGATTTTGCATGCAAGCTGTATATTTTGCAGAATTGAGCATGCAAAGCTACAGCCATACCCCTCTCCATTGGCAGTCTTAGATTTGAACACAGTTTTGAAATGTCTCATTTTTGCTCATACAGACTCGGATTTTTATGATTCTTGTTATGAACTTGGCTATTTTTTTGTGCTCTATCCACTAGTAGAGTTGTTTTTTGATTTTCATGCATGAATTCTTCAAAAATTGCATATTCTCAGCCGTGACTGTGCACAGTTCTCATTTTGGAAACTTCAAAAGATCATAACTTTCTCATACGACCTCGTATCAAGGTGACTCTTTTTTTGAAAGTGCATAATTTTTTGAGTAGATCGTAGTGGTGCTATTTGTTTCCTTCATTATTGTGTCCAAATTTCACTTTTAACATATACTCTTCGTGAGGGTTTGTAATGCATTGAAATCAAGACCACTAATTATTTCTTTCTAGTGGTAGTTGTAAATGCACTAAAATAAAGTGCCAAATCATATTTCTTTGGGGGGTTCTTTGATTAAGTAAAAAGTGGGGGGCATTGTCATGGCTGGGTTCTCTTTTTTTTTAGCATTTCTTCATCATGGATCAAACAAATATGCTCATCCTAACTCCATACAATTACTTTGAGTGGAAATCACTTATGACAATTCACTTAAGGAAAGCTGGATTAAATAGGATAACTATGGGACTTGAAACTAAACTTGCTAAAGATGAAGATAAGCCTAAGTGGTTTAACAAATGTGATGAGCCATTTGGAACATTGTGTTTTTCTATTTCTCCTGACTTGCTATTTCACATTGAGTCTTTGGATACACCAAATGAAGTATGGACAAAGCTAGAAACACTATTTGGCACACAAGATTCAATGAGGGGTCATATGTTGGAAAATAAATTAATTAGTTTGAGTCCAGGAAATTTCAACACAATCCAAGATTTCTTCACCAAGTTGGAATCACTAAGGTTGCAGTTAAAACAATGTGGAATTGAAAAGGAAGATGAACAACTGATTCTTATTATTCTCGCTAAGCTAAGTTCAAAATATTATGTGTTTGTCTCTACCTTCTATGCTACTAAGGGTGCACTTGGTACTCAATTTACCATGCCATCTTTAGATGATTTTGCTGTCAATCTCACTCGAGAATAGGACAAGCTAATCTAGATGGGCACTCTTAAGTCATCTAAGTCTCATGCCTTGGTTGCCAACCAAGAAACAAAAGAACAACAAGGAAAAAGTAGTAACAACAATAGTAAGGACAAGAAACAAAAGAATAGCGAGGAGAAGAAGGATTAGATATCAGTTTCTTCAAAAGAAACTATTGATACACCATCTTCCAAGGGTGATAAGCCTAAGAAAGAAAAGGTCAAATGTGCCTATTGTAAAAGACCTGGTCATGATGAACATAAATGTTTGCAAAAACAACTTGATCACTTGACATACATTCTTGAGAAGAATAATATCAGTGTTCCTAAGTCTATCAAACAAAGTTCAAATGAAGGGTCTAACAAGGAAAAAGAAAACAACAAGGGGAAAGGAAAGGGCAAGGCCGTTTTTGCAATTGCTTCTTCACCATCCACTTGGGTTCTTGATTCGGGTGCTTCACACCACATGGCTTCATCTAAGGAAGAACTTGCATCCTTGGAGCCATGTACTATGCCTTCTATTTTGATGGGTGATAACACTCTTGTTGAGGTGTGTGGGAGAGGGTCTGTTGATGTGGGGGATGTCACATTCCATGATGTTCTTTGTGTACCCTCATTGTCAACTAATCTCCTATCGGTACGCCAGATCACTCACATAGGTTTAGGCAAGCGGGTTGAGTTCACTCCTGATTTAGTGGAGATGCATGAGTTGCACAATGATTCTACAGTTGCAGTTGGGAGAGTAGATCATCACTCATGACTCTATATGTTTTCTCACTTTGTTCTTGATCCTCCTTTGACTATTTTGCTCACTCACTTTAATGATGTGAGTAGATTATGGCATGAGCGGTTTGGCCATCTTAACTTTCACTACTTGCATCAGCTTAACTAGCAGAGCATGGTCATAGGGTTGCCTTCTACTTTGACATTGGAATCACTTGGAATACATGATAGATCTTTTGATGGGTCAGATTCACTTGAGCAGTCTTCTACCTTCACTTTTGATGCAAAGAGTGATTCAGAGGACTCACCTCCTTCCTCTCCTAGTCATCATTCACAGGTTGATGATTCTCCTCTAGATTCTCCATCTTCTAGTCCACTTTGGGCTAGATAGACCTTGCAGTTTGCAGGTGATTGGGTTGGGGATCCATCAGACACCAAGCAGACTCGTTTACAATTCCAAGATGCTCTACATATCTTCATTGCTACTGCCTCAAATCCACAGTCCTTTCATGAGGATTCTAGTATTTTTGAGTGGGATACAACTATGCAGGAAGAGTATAGTTCCTTGATGAGGAACCACACTTGGGATCTTGTCCCTTTTCCTAAGGGAAGAAAACTTGTTCGATGTAAGTGGATCAACTGGACAAAATTTGTAAGCTTTGTTGGAGGTGCGAGATGCTTCATCTTTTGGGGGGGCCTCTTCCTCTCACTTGGAGTTCTAATTTTCTTTGGGGAGTCTCTTTTCTCTCTCTTTTGGGGAAATTTTATGTACATGGGTACCTCATCAAGCTTGACTTGCCGCGACCCATTTCTACATCCACCTAAGCTTCGCTTATGGGGGGGTGTTAGTGTAGTTTTTTATTTTTCCTATTTTGCTAGGTTTTTCCTACACTTTTAATAATCTCGCTTAGGTTAATAAAGCATGTCTTATTAGGTGAATGGTTGTGAGGTGTCACCTTCCTACATGTGAGCATCCATTAGCTATCTTGGGAAGATACTTTGCTATCTTAAGTCCAATAGATGGTTGCTCCTCATTGGTTGGTGTTGCCACCTCCTCCCTCTTCCTAGCCTATATAAGCATGCTACTTGGCTTGTATTTGCATCTCTTATTTTTGTGTCCTCTTAATGCTATTTTGCTTCCAGCATTTGCATTACTCTCTTGGAGACTAACTCTATGATGCTATTTTGATTTTGTATCATTTGCATTCATAGTTTAGATATTTACTATTTGCACTAGTTTTCTGAGTTATTAATCTTATCAGATTCTAACAGTTCATATGAGTTGAAAGGGGTTATAGGATAACCTATATTCCCCCTTTCAATACATTTAAGGATGACATGTGTTTCTACAGGTCCTATGACCCATAGGGACCTATTTCAATTGTTTATATGGGTTGAAAGGTGTCATAGGACAACCTATGATGCATTTTGACATATTTCATGATGACATATGTCTAGGACCCCTAGGGACCTATTTCAATTGTTCATATGGGTTGAAAGGGGTTATAGGATAACCTATAGTCCCCCTTTTAATATATTTAATGATGACATATTTTTGTAGGGGTCCTAGGACCCCTAGGGACCTATTTCAATTGTTCATATGGGTTGAAAGGGGACATGGCTCAATGGGTAATTATAGTGCTAGGTATCAACAAGTTGGTGGAAAATGTGTTCATTAATATGTAGCAATTTATGAAAGTAAACTAAGAAGAAACATATTATATGGGGCTATATTATTAGTCTATCCTAATGGAGTGATAACAAGAAACCCAATTTGTAGATAGACAACTTATGCAACTGTTGAACACACATTTGCACAGTGGGAAATTCTCAATACCAATGGATGTTGTTTGGTGTGAGGGGGATTGACGCTGGGAGCTTCATCTTCTAGGATTGTGCCTGGGGAAATGCCCCCAAATCAAGGTCATAGCATGCCACCTCCATGAGGAAGGCCATAGTAAATGTTTCCATTAGGATGTAATTGTACCTTCACCATTATAATAAATAAAAGTGTGTGTTTCCATGGAAAAAGGGTTATGTGCACAGAAAATTGTTGATCATTTTTGATATATTTGTGCTTGTGTTTTTGTTGTATTTGTGCAATATTGTGGATTGTTTTGAAATTTTTGTAGAATTATGTGGATATTTTTGGTATTTTTGCAAATAGTGGGAAGTTTGTTAAGATGCTCAAAAAGTGTGAATCAACAAGAAGGGTGACCTTCATTTATGTTGAATAAATGATTTTAAAGAAGAAAGCAATAGTGGGTTGTTAATGAAAGATGAATATGAACTTGTGCAACAATTGGATAGTGGAAGTGCATGAGGTGGGAAAAGCAAGGAAGTGCTAACTCATGAAAGGTAGGTAGAGTTTGAGTGGAAAATTTTGTGTATATTGATAGCCATTGGAGACAAGTGAGAGCCCAAACTGGGATGTTCTCTATGTGTGTGTTGAATGGATATTTATGGGACCCATGAAAAGATGTGGGGGTCTAAGAAGGCATTGTGAGGCCCAAAAGAGATGTTGGAAGGGCTAAGAAAGGTTTTTGGGCCTATAAAAGGCACTGGATGGCCTAAAAAGGCATTTGGGCCTATAAAAGGCTATAGATAGCCAAAAAAGGTGTTTGAGCCAAAAACAAAAGGTGTTTGAAGGCCTGAAAAGGGTGTTTGGGGCCTACAAAGACACTGGATGGCCTAAAAAGGTGCTAGGGAACCCAAAAAGGGTGCTTGGGGCCTACAAAGGTGCTAGAGGGCCTAAAAAGATGCTAGGGTAGGTCATTGTGGTCTCTCAAATGTATGCTTACTTATTCTATGCCACTGTTGGGTGACGATGAAAGAGTTTGATGGATATCAAGGAGAATCCAAGTGATGTACAAAGTATTAATGCACCCTCAAATCATAGAGGTAGGAAGTGGGGCTATAAAGAGCCCTTCTAGGATAGCATTGATATATTTCTTGATGGATGTTGGATCAATCGTGGTTTAGCTACATTAATAAGTCTGGGAATCATTCAAGATTTATTTTCTTGTTTTTAGAATAGAAGGAACACAATCAAAACCTTTTTAGCTATCTATGTTGTGCTAGAGTTTCCCAAGTGCAAAGAGATGTTTCATGAGATAACAATGCTGCTTAAGTCTTTGTGGAAAAACAAGTGATATTGACATCCATAGTTATTAAAAGTAGAACAAGGATTTTTTCCTAAAATATTTAAATATTTTTCAATGTAGTGGGGCTCAACATTGATTTCATATAAAACTAGTCAAGGTACACCAAACCCATCTTGAGGGAGTGACAACATGTTGAAATAAAAAATCAGAATACATGAATTTTATCTTTTTAAGAACATTTCTAATCATATTGAGTTCAAATGGTATTCAACAATTCACTACCAAAAAGAAATGTGATCCAAAAGATAAGTAATCTTAAACCATAAACAACATTCAAATTACCATAAATTATGAAATCATAAGATGAAAAAGGTCATGTCATTACTAAGAGTCATATAAGTGACAAAAGAGAAGAAAAAATAACTCACATGTATTCTAAAAATATTTTTAAGCCCTTGTGCACTCTCATCATGCCCTACAACCTATTCATGGGAAGTCATCACATCCTCTACTAGTCCTAAACATGGATTTTTTACTAGCGAAAAGAGAATAGACACTGTGAAACACCATTTTAGATATATTATAGGGGTGAAGCATCAAATGAGGAAGGGATTTTAGAGAATCCTTGGTCCACTTAGAGTTTCCTATCTAAGTGAGATGTAAAAGCAACCTCACAACTATCTGCCTATTGCCAAAGATGGGTATGTGAATCTCCATGGTATTAAGGTTGAAGATTATTGTGATTGCTCACATTTTCTTTTCCTCTATGCTTTTCCCTATCTTGAGAACATGCACAATCACATATAGGGCAATATGTGTTGACATTATTGCCTCTCTATTGGATCCATAAATTGAATAATTCAACAATTTCATTATGCACCTCTGGCTCTGGAGTAGAGAAGCTCCATCAAGGAAGATACAACAACCATGCTAGTGATGTGTTGATCTCTAAGACTATGTTTCCTATTAGTGTCCAAACACACAACCATTTACTAAGCAAGGTTGAACAGTCATCATTGCAACCAAGCTATCATCTAGTGAAGGTCGAGCATATAAGGACTTGTTTATTTTACATTACATGCTGAGCAAGTCAATGATTGTCCAACAGTCCAGTTAAGGATGAGCACATATGCAAGTTGAGTTATTATAGTAGTGACTGAGTGTATTAAAAAACTAGTTTTTTCCAAGAAAATAGAGAAGAACATGTATATAGAAGTTGAGTTCCAGTATGAATGTCAGTGATGATTGAGTGTCAACACATTCAAATGATGAGCATACCAATTTTTTCATATGATTTTTTAATTGCACAAACAATTATGTAAATCATTTTGGCTGACTTCCATATGATATTTAATGTTTGTAGAGATAGTTAAATGGAGATTAAGCATTAATACAAAAGGTAATGATACCAAGGAGTGCAAATCAATGAATCAAAAAATTAGAAAGAAATGAAAAAAGAAGATGAATTGTAAACTATTGAGTAAGATCTAGAACTTTTAGAGAGCATTTATTTACAAAGAATTCTAACCCTAGAATCATAGAGAGAGAGAGAGAGAGAGAGAGAGAGAGAGAGAGAGAGAGAGAGAGAGAGAGAGAGAGAGAGAGAGAGAGAGAGAGAGAGATTGTGTGAGTGTGTGTGATGAATGAGAGAGTATGTGGAAGAGGAGAATATGCATGTATGAACAAATGTGTAATTAAAGAAGAAAACAAGGATAGAACAAAGAAAAAAGGATAAGTCTAGAATTAGATCATACTATGATAATCAAAGGAGTGAAGGACAAAAATGAGATATCAGATTGAGACATCAGATCAAGAAATTGTACAAAGGAGATTCAAAATCATCTTGAGAGAAAATCAACAATTGGGTACTAAATCAATTTTAATAGAATCAAATCAGAGAAAATCTCTTAATCGAGTGATCCTAACAGGTCTATGTAAACCTCCTAATAGAGTCCTTACTTAATTATAATTGTAAAATCCTTTAATAGGGTAAGACTTAATAGTCTTGAAGATTTTAAGAGGGCATACCCCTTATAGGGTAGATCATATATTATGATCAAACATTATAACCCTAATAGGTTAACTTTATTGTTGGAACAATGAAGATTTGTGTGTTTCATCCCCACCCCAGTTTTACCTTCACATTGAAGTGTTTCTAGGTTACCAAATTATGTGTTGAATTTTTTTATGGATGTGGTGTATTCATTTGAATTTCAACATTATAGTTTTAATGTTAGATCTAAGATATAAGATGAATTAGGTATGAATTCAATAATTTGGTTTTGTAAGTAAAAGTTTAAAATCCTAATTTACCCCCCCAAGAGTATTTAAAATCCTAATTCCCCCCCCCCCCCAGAGTATCTAGTTTCCTAATTATCCTTCCAAAAATTAGTATTAGAGCTTGAATCTCTTGGAAGAAGCCTAAAAAATTAAGAAGATCATATCTTGGAAATGGAGGAATACAAGTTAGGAAAAATTATTGAGAATCAGATGATTGAAATCCATATCATATTGCAACAACTTGAAGGAGCAAGAAACAATATAAGGAAATCTCTGACAAAAAAGAAAGAGATAGAAATTTAGAAAAATGACACACTATACAAAGAAGTAGACACATTAGGACTACTTGATAGTGGAAAGACTAGTAACAACAATAAAGCAATAGCATAATTACTATAGAACAACAATTCTCTAAGCAAAGAGGAAAAATAACACAAGAGAGAATATAAACTCAATCAGTAATACAATGTGAGGTAGTAGAGAAAAAGAAAAAAGATGAAGAAGACAAAGTCATGGCTTAAGAATACAAGAAATAGATGACAAATAGACTTGAAGAGAGATCATTTGAGTTACAGAAGCTCACAAATAATTAATTGGATATGATAAATCAATTAATAATTGCAACTCAGTAAGCAAGTAGAAAGGATCTAGAGATCAAAAACCTAAGGTCACAAAAGGAGCAACAAAGAAATGAGTTAAGGAATGAAAAAAAACTTCTAGAAAGAATGAACCAACTAAGTGATTCTATTAGATACTTTGAAGAGCTAATGAGATCACCTAGATCAACAAGAGACATTTCTAGACTAGGATACAACAAGCACTTTTCATCTACTAAAGAAGGAGAACCATCAAAGAGTGGAAAACAAAAAAATAAAAAAATCCACAAGCCAACATATGTAGAAGAAAGAATGGTATGAAAAATTCTAAACCTAATTATATTGGTAATTATTATAAATACAAGAAGGTAGGACATCAAGAACATGAATGTAGATCAAAGAAAATTTTTTCATTCACTACATTTAAAGGACATTGTTATAACTATTTGAAAAATGGAAATAGAGCTCATGAGTTTAGATTCAAAAAAATCAACTAGACACCTAAGAAACAAAAATATGCACTAAGAAAAGGAAATTCCTATAATTGGGATTAAAAGGCATGGTATAATTGTCACTATTGCAGAGATTATGGTCATATCCAAAGAATTGCATCAAGACATATTTTAGATACAAGAAATGGTTGAATGAAGAAATAGTATTTTTTAGTTGTCTCAAAGTTGGACATATCAGTAAAAATTGTAGAACCAAAGTACTAGCACCAAGGAATGGAAAATACAAAGTTGAGGAAAAGAAAACATGGAAAGAAGTAGTGAATGTTGGGAGTAGTAGAGAAAACAAAGTAGAGATCACCCAATCCAATGGATCAAATGATCACACCACAACTAACTGAATAAATAAGGTATGTAGGAACTATAAATTTAATGACATGTCTTATATCAGTTCTTGACATAGATGTGCTTAAATTTCATATTTGCATAAGTAAAGATGCATCAAGAATAGATCCATAGAAAAGAAAGTAAAAGAGAATCATTTTCTACAGAGTATCGAGCATCAGTAGTGTAGTCTATATTGACTAAGCTTTGCAATATAGATTGAGTGATCAAGAGAGGTGATGTATTGACTAAATGAATTGGTATTGGTCAAGTAAGGTAACCTTGATAGAGAAAGTATGGAGATTGAGCTAGTTTTCATTCACCTACCAAGTACAAGGACATTTATTGCAGACCCAGAATGAAAATTTGAAGGTATATCTCAAATTTGAGAATACATTTCTATTCACCAAGTGATTTTAGAGATCACAAATGATTTAAAGGTGATTAAGGTGATTTTAGAAATGAGGCAAGAAAATTAGGAGCATTGGAAAAATTGATAACATCTATAAGTGATACTTTCGGTTTTGAGTAATTTTTTTCTAAAGATATCATAGAAGAATTTGTTTTTCAAAACCCTAGATCAAATGGAATTATCAAGTGAAATGTTGAGGGATGGAAACACTAAAATTGTGAGGAATGACTAATGTCCTCCACCAAATTTTAAGGCCAGTATAATTGATGAGAAGATTGAAGATGATATTGGCACCCTATTGTCAATTCCACCTAGAGTTTTAACTATTCAGGATGTAAGATCTTACTATCTATGAAAAGTAGGAGAGATTGGAGATTTTGAGATTAGGAAAGCTTATGAGAAGCTATGAAACAATGGAGTATTAAAAGATGAAAATAAAATCATTGCTAAGAAAGGGCTTACCTGTGTACTAGGTTTTCCAAAGGTTTTCAAGGTTGAATGGATAAAAGTGTTGTTGAGTTGCATCCATGATATGAAGATATAGTTAGAGGGTGGACCAATCAAAATCAATAAGGCCATAATATGTCAAATGAATGGTTACCCTATATTGGATCAACTAAAAAACATAAGGAGTACAGAAAGGAATGAAATTGAAAAGCTAACCAAAGAAAAGTGGAATGGTAGAGGGATGCCAATTGATGGGATTGAAGATTATGTAATTGAATTCATCATTCGTGTGTATAAGAATTTTCCTAAGGGAAAAATTCACCTAGGAACTAAGAACTCAACACAAGCACACAGTAGAGCAAAAAGAGATAGAGTATGATCAAAATGACAATTTATTCAATATGCCATGATTAAGAATACACTAGGAGTGCCTATATATAAAGGCCTCTCAAGAAGCACCTAGAATGTCTCTAGAAACAACTAGAAGATAAGACAACTAAGCACCTTATCCAACATTCTAGATGAATGGATAAGAATGAAAAAGTGTCATATGTGTGTAGAAGATTCTTGTGTTGTAGACACCATGTGCTTAAAAGAGGTGCGGACCCCTGTGATGTTATCATGACAACTCACAAGAGTGCACAAACTTCTAAGTGTCTCAAAAATAAAATAATGCAAAATAAATAAATAATGCATTAACCTAAGTAAACTTAAGTAAGTGTAATAAGTGAATGCTTATTTACACCAACACCCCCCTTAAGTGAAACTTAGGGGAATGCCCTTAAGCTTATGAACTAGGATGAAGATGCATAATGGGTCCCAGCTACTAGGCCATATTAGGTACCCATGTACATAATGAAAATGAAAATCTCTCATAAAGTGGGGAAAGTGGGAAAACCTCATGGGAAAAACCCTCCCCCAAAAAGAGAGATAAGTATGGATGCATCGATGGATGGAGTAATCAAGACCCCCCCATTATGACATACATCCAATATACATATAAGAGAATGAGAGAAGGAAGAGAGATAGAATAGGCTACCCCCCCGCCAAAAGAAGAATGCTAACAAGTGAAAGCTGCTCCAATGAAGAAGCTGGTCCAAGAATGCAAAATGGTGTTCCTCCCCTGAGGAAGAAACAATGCCAAAGGTACACTCCTAAAGATGTATGCTAGCCTTGAAACCTACTCAAGTATTCTTGTACCAATGCTAATGTTCACCCCTTCCAACTATGCTGAAAAGAATGAATGCAAATCTGGCAAGGATGCTTGTTGAACCTATTCTACTGAACCATCTGTCTCCTCTACTGACAAAGAGACCTCCACTAATTATTGTTCATAAGGATCCACAATCATGCCAACCTGCAAAGATTGATCATGTAGAGAATGGACATGAGGGTCAGAGTGAGCCCTCACAACAACTGTAGAAGGATCACTTTCATCAATGAGAAGATGTAAGTCCTCAAGTCTATCTCCCAAGTCAACTGAAGTTGGAGCTGGAAGATTAGATGTACCATGATGAGATGGACCTTTCACTATGGCAATGTAAGCATGTGGACTAGACTGATGTGATATCTCACTACAACTTTTGATAGAACCCCATGTGTTTGAGCCTATTGAAGTACTATCACTGGTGTCACTATCAATTTCCACTATGTATAATGTATGGAGAGGATTAGAGGATAAGCTTGGTAAACTCTCCTCAAAATGAACATCCTTCTCCACAAAGATCTCATGAGTCTCTAGATCCATCAGTCTATAAGCCTTCACATTGTCTTCATATCCAATGAAGGTACAAGGCCTAGGTGTCGATGCCTTGCAACTCCTAGAAGAAAGGTTTGCCCATGCTAGACAACCAAAGACTCTAAGGTGACTCACAACTAGTTTTTTGCTGCACCATGCCTCAAAAGGAGTCTTGCCATCTAAGGATGGATGAGGAGACTTGTTAAGTATGTGAGTAGCATTTCTAATGGCTTCAACTTCTAATGTAGGATCAAGAGACTTGGCCTTTATCATGCAACTTGCCATGGTCTTGAGAGTCCTAGTCCTCATAGCTACAACATCTGTCTTGTGCAGAATGAATGCTGGTGAGTTTTGAAGATCAATCCCCTCAATTCTGCAAAAGTTCTTAAGTCTTCTATCTAAATATCTGTTCTCATTGTCCACCCTTAGTACTTGATGGCTTTTCTTGACTTGTGTTCAACATGAGTTTTGAAGTCTTGAAGCTTATGAACCAATTCATTCTTATGATGAAGGAAGAAGACCCAAGTGAATCTCAAAAAGTCATCAACAAATGTGAGTATGTAATGGCCTTGGCTAACTCAAGTCACTACAAAGGGTCTTGCCAATACCATGTGAACTAACTGAAGAACAACTAGAGCTTGAGAAGACTTCCCTTTATCATACTTCTCCCTGAGATTCATATCCACTGAACAAGATGAACATTCTCCCTTAGAAAAGTTGATATTAGGTAGACCTTTGACCATGTGTTTTGAGAAAAGTTGCTGAAGAGAGCAGAAGTCAAGGTGACCAAATCGATCATGCCAAAGGTTGATGTTTGAAGTAGAGTGAGTTAACTAGGCTTGAGAAGGACTCTTAGGCACAAAATGGGAGAAGGAATAAAGCCTCTTGTCATCATTGACTTTCCCCACTGCTACCAATGAATCATCTTTGAGACTTTGCACCATCATAGAATCTGGAAGGAACTCAACCTTATGACCATCTCCAAGGTGAGTGATTTGGTAAACTGATAGGAGATTGGAGCTTAGATTTGGAACATAGAGAACATCCTTGAATTCCCCATTTTCCATTTCCACATCTCCTTTCCCTTCAAATTCTATCTTAGCATCATCTCCCATGAAGATGTGTGGCACCTTTGACTGCTTCAATGAAGAAAAGTCTTCTTTTGGAGAACCCATGTGGTAAGAGGCACCTAAGTCAAGTATCCATTCCAAAGAAAAACTAGTGTTTGCCATAAGTTCTTGACCTTTACCCTTTGAAGAGGTTGGTGTTGAATCCTTGGAAGTACCTGGCACTTGAATCTTGTTCTTCTTGAGTAGATTTTCTAACTCATCGATTCTTTTTTTGTCTTGCAATGATGCTCATCATGATTTGGCTTTTTGCAGTATGCACAAAAGAGTTTTTCCTTCTTTTCATTACTTCCCTTCTTGTTTGAAGAAGAACTACCTTATTGAGAGGAGGATTGTTGCATCTTAGATTGTGTTTTCTACTCCCACTACTTCTTGTTGTTGCTTTTCCCCCCTCAACTAGATTTTTGATCATCACTAGCCACCAAGGCTTTGGTCTTTGATGACTTGAGAAGCCCAAAATCCACCAAGTGAGATTTTTCAACAATCAAAATGTCTACAAATCCATCAAAGGAAGGCTTCTAGTAAGTAGATCCCATGGTTAACCTATGAGTATTAAAACTCGAAACAAAGTTGGCATACTCAGAAGGTAGCATCTTCAGGATATGATGAATCAATCTTTCATTCTTCATGGGATTTCCACAATCTTTAAGAAGTTCCTTATACTCATTCACTTTAATGATGTAATCCTAAATTGTTTCAAAATTCTTAGGATCCAAGAGAAGTAGATCATCCTCAATCTAAAATCCCTTTTCTTCATCCACTTTACCATACACCTGTTCAAGTTTATCCCAAGCTTCTTTAGAGTTTGAACAATTTTTAATGTGAAAGAGAAGATCCTCATGTACATAACTCCTGATAACTCCTAAGGCTTGTTGGTCTTGAATTTTCTAATCAATGAGTTCTTTAGCATTAGTAGGTTTGCTAATTGTACCATCAACATACAAACTATATCCTTTTTCCATTAATGTACTCCATGAAATATCTTTCCATGTAGAATGGTTGCATGAAGTTAGAGGAGGACATTTAAAACCCATGATGCACAAATGAAAAGAGCACAAGAGAGAGACACAAAAAACATAGTACACACCCCCCCTTTTCACTCAATCAAAAGACCCCCCTGAAAAAAGATGTTGTTGGCACTTTATAAGTAGTGCGTTTACAATGGGCCACTTGTCAAAATGAACAAAGTGGAATTTCTAATTTTTCTTTTACAACTACCTTATGGGGCTGAAATCTATCACTTAAGCACTGTAGCTTAGATTTACGACAATTCTAAAAAAGAATCAAAGCTTTACAATGCTAAAAAAGGCCTAATTTTGAAAGTGAGATTTTGGTCCACACAACTCTAGAATCTAACTTGATATCTAGAAAGTAGATTAAAAAATATACACTTACAAAAAAACCAAAACCTGAAAAAGTGATCAAATGTGCCTGTACAGAGCTTCTAAAGTTGCAAAATGTAGGATTATGCAGGTACAATTGCCAAAAAATGAAACTTCTACAAAATTTGTGCACCAAAACTAGAAAAAAAACCACCACTAGAAAATTTAGGAAATTCTACCCATTTTCAAAAAAAATTGCACCTAAATTAGAGTTCGGATATCTGAGATATGAGCTCGCAAAGTCAGGCTGCCAAACTAAAAAGCAATCTAGAGAGGGGTCTGGAAGGAAAATTGTGAGTCTAAATTTGATAGTCAAATGACTATCACTATAGTTGTAAAATGCCTTGAAATGATGGTCAAATGATCTTCAATTTTAAGATAGTGTTCTACTGATGTCAGAAAAAAATTGCGCCTTGGGGTGACGTGTCAGTTGACTGGATGTGTTCGTACTATATAGATGAACACATGTTAGATGTTGTACGATGATGTTTCAATAAAATTCCAAGTTCCACTAGTGATGTGGCAGTCTCAGATTTGATGATTGGGGCACCAAACATTGTTGCTAAGGTGGCTTTCCTATCTACGTGGTCAAATTGTAGGATGCCACGTGTCCTACAGGTACTATAGATGTGGCTATATGCAGTGATTCGTGAGGTAAATTCAAAACTTACCAAAAATAAAAATAGTAGATGAGAGGGTAGAAAAATGTTAGAAAAAGTAGTTCAGCGCCGAATTTTATACAAAGGCAATTGCCGTGAGTTCAGAAAATGGCTCTCGGGTTTATGCAACAATGGTGGCTGAATAAACAAAGTTTGCAGCCAGAGAAAGACAAAAGGTGCTGAAAAGCCTTCGCTGGGAACCAAGTCTATGGGCGTAGTAATATGCTCAACGCGGGCTGGAAAATGTAGCTCACTAGAGGAAGAACCTCGTGCCAGAACAATAGGAGATGCCACCAAGAATTCAAAGCCGCAATAGAGATTTTAAAAAAAAATCCCACATTATTGTGTATAAGACTGCACAGAGTTTAAAGGGAAACCCGTTGGTACCAATAGCAAAGAAGCTACCGGTGGGTATTGTGGATTGGCCACCGGTGGATGTGAGTGTTGGATTTTAACTAAAAGTTTGTAGAGATGCAACTCAGAATTGCTGAGATGCCCACTACAGAATAGTGAAATGTGCAATACGGCCTTTGTGCAATTAAAACAATGAATATCCCCTACAAAAAATAAAAGAACCCTCCAAAAATGGCAAATTTGGGGTGTCAGTGCCCGGGTCTCCTAAAAAAATTTCTCTAAATTTTTGTTAATATTCTGATGGAAAATAAAATTGCAAAGATGCAGATCTGAATAATTAAATTATAGATCAAAAAAAGACCATACTCAAATTGCAAATTGGGGTCTCCAAGTTCCAATTTGCAAAACAAATTTGCCTCATAGTTGACTTTAGGCCAAGGTAGGCATGTTTACAGTTGATTTTCATCGGTTGAGGATTCTGGATGCAATGGCAAGGTCAGATCTAGTTCTAGACACTCCCAATTTTTGCAGCACTCCAAATTTGGGCCAAGGTGATGAAGCAAGCGTGGTCTCAAATGGCTATGTGATGAGAAAATCTCCAAGTTTCTCTGATACCATGTAAGAATTTTCCTAAGGGAAAAATTCACCTAGGAACTAAGAACTCAAACGCAAGCACATAGTAGACCAAATAGAGTATGATCAGAATGACAATGTATTCAATATGCCATGATTAAGAGTACACTAGGAGTTCCTATATATAAAGGCCTCTTAGGAAGCACCTAGAATGTCTCTAGAAACAACCAAAAGATAAAACAACTAAGCACCTTATCCAACATTCTAGATGAATGGATAAGAATGACAAAGTGTCATATGTGTGTAGAAGATTCTTGTGTTGTAGACAACATGTGCTTAAAAGAGGTGCGGACCCTTGTGATGTCATCATGAAAACTCACAAGAGTACACAAACTCCTAAGTGTCTCACAAATAAAATAATGCAAAATAAATAAATAATGCATTAACCTAAGTAAACTTAAGTAAGTATAATAAGTGAATACTTATTTACACCAATAGTGTGATAGCACATAATTTTTACAAATCTAGCAAATTGAATAGTGTGTCATACATTGTAGTATATTTGGGATATAAAAATGTCAAGAAGGATCATATTTATGACCTTGTCAAGCTGCAACTACAACAACTAACAGATAACTTGGAAGCTGTAAGAAAAGAAAAGAATTACATCATGTAAGTTTGGATCTTTGCTAGTATGTATATTTTTTTATGTACAAAATTGATTTCCTATGGTCAGAATAGTTGCATGGGATAAATGATGAACTACTATGGAGAAAATAAATGGTTTGATTAATAGGTTTGGGGAAAATTTTGAGGTTATAATTGATAATTAGTTTGAAAAATTGAAAATCAAAGTGAGAAATAAAATCAGGATACCTTAGTTGGTCATTGATAAATATTATGATGAGATATGTTTTGTAATGAACAAAAAATGTGTGCATGCTTGGGTAATAATAGCAATGATTGCATGGTTAAGGACTATGCCTTATGAAGTAAATGTTGACGAGGTTATAGTAGCAGTGACTATACTTTTGATTGAATATGTTAATACTAATGCCAAGAAATTTGGCACATATGAGACAATAATGGCATAACTAACCCCAAAATCTAGCATGCCCAAGGCATAAAATAAAAGAAAGAAAAATAGTCTTGAAAATAAGGACGGTGAAGAAGGGGAAGGATTAGAACAACCTACTAAAGTTGATGAAGGAAAAGGAAAGGAACTAGTTGTTTCTGAGCCTAAGCCAAAAAAAAAGAGGAAAGTAATAATTTTTGATCGTATGTAAAATTTGATCTTAGCAGAGATGTGCATAAGGTTCTCACACCTCAAAGGAAAAAATTAAAGATTGTAACAAGATCAAAGACAACATAGCCCTTAGCTATGAAAATGAAAGGAAGTCGATCAAACAAGAGATAGGCCAGCTCACCAAATCTAAATATGCAAGAGAGGTAAAGAGGAAACTGGTCATAGTATAAGAGGAGCAGGAAGATGATGAAGAGACCAAGATTGATGAACTAAAAAAATTGCAAATCATGAAAAGACACCCTCTAATGACTAATTAAAGGATAATTTTTTTTTGTAGGATTCAAATAAATTACTTATGATTCTTTGAATAATGATGATCAAGTTAAGCTTGAAGAGGATATGATTGATATGATGATTGAATTTAGACATACACCCTTGGAATTGGGAGATGGATTCCTAGTAGTCTTGTGCAAATAGATAGATGCTAAATGGAAGTGGGCATTCTAGTGCCCCACATAGAGATCCTTGGAACAAGGCTAAATAAAAGCTAGAACCTTTTTTAAAAATAAGCATGGATTCAAACAACATCAATATGCAATTGATCCAAAGATCATAATGAAAGACTTAACCAAACAATCCAAAAAACCAATGATCTCCAAGCATCACTACTTAACAATGCAATCATTAACCAACTATAAAAGTTAAACAAACAATGATACACTTAATCTTTGAACTATCAAGACCTAGGAAGATGCAACCTAATAGGGTATCCAAAACACCTTCCAAAACACATCTGACAAGTCACCAAGTACCTATTTTTTACCTAAGCAAGTTTTCTCACTAAACCTATGTGATACTTTCTAGTATTGTACAATACTATCTACTACTACCATGTGATACTTTATCAATATCATGTGATACTTTCCATAACTACCATGTGATACTTTCCAATATTGTATGATACTTCTTACTATTATCATGTGATACTTTACCAGTATCGCATGATACTCCTTCCTACTACTATGCAATCCTTTCTAGTATTGCATGATACTTTTTACTATAGTTGTGCGATACTCTATCAATATCAGTCAATGTTGAACCAATGTTGCCCAAGGTTGTAAAGAAACACCAAATAAAAAATTTAGAAGAAACATAGAGTTAGAACCTGCATACTCAGGAGTACCAAAACCATCATAGTCAAGGAGTAAACACTCAAAACCATAAGGAAGATCAAATAAATCTAACATCTAAACTATAGCATCTAATGTAATCATGTGGAAAGAAACATCATAGTGAACATAAATGTGCATAAATCACCTATCTCAATAAACAAAAATAGCAAAATTAGAAGGAAACATACTCTAGAATAGTACGAAGAACTATGTGAACATCCAGCTTGGGAACTGAACATGGAAGAAAGATAACTCTGTATATCAATCGCCAGTAGTGGTATAGTTAGATATAACTCCCAACCATGTGGAACTTGTAGGCACACTCTCACCATGCTGATGGAGATAGTGACCTGACCACAACCACACTCGAAAAAATCATCCATGGCTAACACTCATGCCAAGCAGTGCAAAGAACTAAAGCCAATATCATGCAACAATGCAATACAACAGATCTTGGTCAGACACTCTATGGGTCTACTATATAGGGACTCTAGTGGAGAGTAGATTACTTGGCATTACAGAGCCCAAGATGAACATCATGTGGACACTCTCCCTTGAGAAGCCATCACACTGTGTACTTGGATGAGCTATATAGACACTTTCCCTTAGATGGACCATATAGGCATATACCCTTGGATGAACCAAACAAGTATTTCACTTTTTATTATCTTAGTTTTACTATCCATTAATTCATTTAATTATCACTTATTAGAAACTTCTTCATGTTGAACTTGTCAAGAACATGATCTGAGGTCATGTGAGAAGCCCCTCCACCTATCTACCCTACATACTCATGTTCATCACAAGATGAGTGCCAGTAGGCAATACAATATCCGAACCCAACCCTAATGAACATAACTCAACCTAAAGAAACTAGGAGTTTGGGTCTCACAAGAATGTAACAAGTGCATGCTCATGTGGTCATGCATGGGCACACAAACTACACAAAGATCATAAAAAACAAGGGATGGATGAGAAATAATACAAATACCAAGTATCAAATCACTCAACTGAGCACATAGTTAGAAGTATGGATTTGACCCAAATCCCAATGCAAGAAGAAACATTTATGGTTAGATTAGATTCCTCACAGATAATCTAAGTCCATGACCAACATTAGTGCCAAGAAATACCCAAGAAAATTGGGTGGCACACAAATTGAGGTAAAGTAAAAAAGTCCAAAACCAACATTGATGAAAATCAATGGAGATAAAACCCTAGTTCCAATCAGATATAAAAACCCCAGATATCAAATAGAATTTGGGTTCAAAGTTTGTATGCAAAAATAGTCAACATAATTATCCAAAACCCCCAAACCCCATGCCAAAAGAAAGCAAATGCTCATACCCACTGTACTGGGTAGAGCCAACATATAGGAATGGAGGGGAACACTATTTTTTTGCCTCCTAACATACTAACACTATAAATAGACTCAAAAACATAGCTAAGGCATACAAATGGAAGAGCCATACCTAGCTGCCAATGTTGCAAAAATGAGAATGCTCATGGTAAAATATATGCTCCACTAAAACTGTCAAAATTCATGGAAAACCAAGGTCTCCCCAAGTTGGATCTAATGAGATTAATTACACATCGATCCCATGCTCGTAGCTCCCACAATGAATAAAATAGAAATGCCTCCTTAAGAGGTTTTGGGATTTTTTCTCTCAAATTCCAATTCAAAAGTGAGAAGTAAGAAATAACTCAATTTTTGGGATATATGTTCACTTCAAAAGTGAAATATTAAACCAAGAAAATAACTGGCTTACTTAAATAAATCCCTTTTTAACCTAAACAAAATAAGGCAATTCCAATTAAATATAATTCAATTATGGTAAATTTGTGGGTAATTAAAATAATTTAATCAAAAACCAAAATATCCTTAAACATTCAATCATAATGTTCCTTAACATTGTTTGTAAAAAATGCAAATATCTAAATGCATAGACATAATACTAGTCTAGTCACAAATGCAAATAAATATGGATTTACTAAATCACCATAGGGTTTAACTAACAATTAAAAAATATAGGTCATCCATACAAGGATCACATTTCCTTGGTATAAATAACCAAATCATTAAATCCATGTGCCACTACCAGGGATATAAATCCTACACACTAAACAACATGATCAAGTGCAATTGCATATAATAATATAGTCAAAGCATTAAATACATTAAAACATATAACTAACCGTTTATTTAATTAGATTATAATAATCTATTTACATCACTCACTACATCATAAAGCATCTCAAAGAAAGAATGAAGTAAATATGCATAGCATCAAATTATAGTATCTAGAATCCAACAAGTCCGCCATATAATCATAAACAAAGTATATGTCTAAATACAAAATAACTAGATATCATCATAAAGCATCATGTCACATCAATAAACATCATCATGCAGATATGATATAATTGAATAACATAGTATCTATCACCTATGATACTGTCAAGCAAAATATAGTATCTAACCATCATGTCATTTCAAATATCATCCAACATGAGTTTCAAAATATCTCTTGAATCCAAAATATAAAAAGGTAGTAAATGCAAAGATGAGAGGCATTACAGGCACTATCCACAAAAAACAATTAAGAGAAACTATATTGGCACAAGCTATGCTAGATTTAGAAAAGACACATATGTATATAGCCCTTAAAAATTCTATGAAGAAATTTATGCCAAGAGATAGGGTATACAAGATTTTGAAGAATAAACCTCATGAAGTTGAGAAAGACAACATTTAGGTATAGAAAGAAGTATTTATAGTACTTGCTCCAAGAGTAGAGACTAGAGAAGGAGGAGATAAAATTTAATTTGAAGATGCATATAAGGAAGAGGTTGCTAACCTAACAAAATAAATCAAGCAAATAGTGAAAAGGTTGTCACCATCAAAAATATATTTGATACACCTCCACAGAATCAAAATGTACCAAGTGAGGAAGATATGTAGAGTCCAATGCTAGACACAACTCTACCTTGTACAAATCCAACTTTACTAAAAGTTTTAGATTATCCAAAGATTGAGAATGTTTAGATTGATAATCTATAGGTTACATTAGTTGTAAAGGATACAAGTGTCGAGCAATAGGGAAAGGCTATAATTTTGTTTTCACAATGTATGCCTATTCCTCAGATAGAAGAGAAGAAAGAGGAGATTAAAGGCACAAAGATGGAAGAAGAAGAGGTAACACCAAAAGAGCAAGAAGCTTCACTAGCTCTTGTATAGCTATTGAGTACAAATCTTATAGAATCATTGGAAAGGACACTTAAATAGCAAGTGACACCTACTCAAGGGAGGAAGCAACAAGTACTGAGATCAATTGAGAAGGGGAAATGACTTCAACTATCAACCCCAAGATCTCAGGGTTTGACTCAATTAGAGGAAATAAAAGATGAGTCAATAAGTCTAGATGAGGTAATTACTTTACCCATGTATGAATTGGACAACTTGACACTACAGAAAATGCAGGAGTTACAAACCTTGTTTTAGATTACAGTAAAAGCAGGTTTTGAAGGGACCTTGGAACCCTTTAACAACTAGGGAAAAAATATAGCAATAAAAACACTAGGAGAGAAGTACTGAAACCAAAAAAAAAATCAGGTTTTAAAGGGACCTGAAACCACAAACATAGTCCAAAAAAAGAGAACCCAGGTTTTACAGGGACCTAGAACCACTAAAATAGTTTAGAATAAAAACCAGTTAACAAGACCAAAAACTAGTACCAAGTACCACATCTAGAAAATAGGACCAGAACAGGACAAAACCAAAGAACAAAAACCCCAAGCATCTATTGCAGCTCTGTAATCATCTTGACAGCCTCTTTACCAATCACAACAGTATCCTGGATGGATTCAGCAACCAAAGAAATAGCATCTTTCAGGGCTTTCTTCTTTGAGCTTTGCCTAGTTCTTTTGCTTGGTAATTTCTTCATTGACTCTTTTGCCAAGGCTCATAGTAGTATCATAGATACTAGATGTGACCTGTTCCATCCTTGTTCCACTTTCCTTGATAAGCATTCTAAGATTTTTCTCATAGTTTTTGAGTTTATTAGGAATATCTCCCATTTTTTCTTCCAAATGGCTGATTTTGGCATGGTCGGTATACTAGATGTGTTGCAGAGTTTCCACTTTCTTCTTCAGCCCCATCAATTTCATTATAAATCCAATAATCAACATGGAGAATGGAGTCAGCTTTGAGCTTGGCAAAATGCAAGAAGGAGAGCTTGGTTTCCCTCTGTAGAGAATCAGTGGTACCATCTAAAAAATCATGAGGAGGGGAGCTAGCCATACTCCATGTTCCTCCCTATCCCTCTATTCCTCCTCCCTAGTCTCAATAGGAATATCATTTTGAACAAAGTCCTCATCATGACCTCCAGTATCTGTAGCAAGTAAGGTAGGTTTAACCATTTGATCATCCCCTCTCACCTCAATAGGATTCACAATAAGAATATCTTTATCTTTAACCCCTCCGCTAGAAATAGTCTAAATGTCCTCCTTCTCAGGGTTTCTTTGTTATAATTTTCCTTCACTTATGCCTGTCTCATTCCCTTTCTCAATTTTTTCTTTGGTCTCTAGATATCCTTCCAAATTTGAGCTGAAGTCCCCAACATCCATACCATCCTCTTCCTTACAGATATCATTCTCTAAGCTAACAATATTCTCAGACTTAGAAACCTCTTCCACAACTTCTTTCTAAGTATTAGAGGGTTTACATTTGGGGTCCTTTTCTTTTCCTTTTACAATGCTCTCCTTCTTAATGTTTTTTGAGTGAGAACCCTTATGTTTTTCAGAGGGGGTAGATGATATAGATTTATCTTTACAATAACCCTTAATGAAAAGAATTTGACCTTCATGCAAAATAGGACAAGACTCCTTCTTCCTATGAGCATGCAAACTTTGAAGCAAAGAAAACCGCAGATAGAAAGGGAAAGAAAGTCTATCCTTATGCCTGAAATGATTGAGAAAAACAAAATGAAATTTATGAACCCTTTTATTTCTACCATCAAGAATGAAATACTCACAAATATAGCATAGCACATCCTTCCAAATTTCTTTTATCTACTCCACATCAAAGAAATCTCCATTCTTTTCCAGTTGTTTCTCCTCAGCATCTGACTTTGGAAATTTTTTGTAGGCAGTGTTGGAAATACTAGTCTATTTAGTGAAATTAATACCATCCGTGGGGAGCCCCATGATCTCAGAAATAAAGTCTTCTATTAAATTCATAGTGACTCCATGAAGAAGGACCCTGTCAGCGGACTAGTTATTAAAAAATGCATTCGTGATATGGGGTTTAAAACCATGTAGTCTCTCCAGGTAACTGGTCACCTTCCCTTTCTATAAGATGTTCCAAACTTCCTTTTGAGCCTTCCATTCATCACACTTTTTAGGTTCTTACTTCTGTGGTTCACCCCCCATATTCAAAATACAAATAGAGCCAAGAACTAGAAAAAAAAAAACACAGAGAGCCAAGTTAAAATAAAACCAGATTTTTGTCACTTGAAAAGGAGCTCGCTTATTCAATGATATGTGCAAAGGCCACATTACATTCATATGAGTGTGCTTCCTCGAGGAGGGTGATATAAAAACTATAAGGTCACTCCAAGAAATCATTAACTTTCTAATCTAGGCAAATCTTTCCCACTTTGGAGTGAATGGCATCATAATTAATGATAGCTTTTAAATTAATGTGCTTGTTTAACTCATCAAGCCACCTAACCTTATATCCTGACTATACCACATGATTGGCTATCCAGTTAGTAGCTCCATTTGCCTCTCAATAAGTATGGGAAATGACAACTTTTTCAAATTTATGTATTAGGGATTTGATCTCCATGATCGTTTCTTCTATCATCCATGAAATTGAATTTTTGTTATTCAAAATGTTAACAATATTCAAAGAGTCACCTTCCAACCATAGATTAGGGTATCCCAGATCAACTACAATCTTTATAGTCTATAGGGCAGTAGTAGCTTCAGCAATATGACTATTAGAGTGACCTATAGGAACTGCGATCACATCTGTTACATTTCCCACATGATCTCTCAAAACTCCTCCACATCTCACTCTTCCCGAATTTCCCTTAGCGGCTCCATAAAAGTTCCCTTTAATACAATTGTTGGGAGGAGTATTCCATCTTATGGTTAGTCTTGGATTATCAATTTTCAAATTAGGATCTTCAGATCACAAAGGAGTATCAAATTGAAATGTTGGACCCATTTTCCTCTGAGAAATAAAATTCTCCTTGAAGGCTTTAATGATATTCTGTCCAAGCACCCATCCTGGTAATTCTTTATTTCTAAATATTCTATTATTTCTCTCTTTCCAAATGCCCCACCAAAGATGAGGAAGAGTTAATTTGTAGAGAAATTGAACATTAGGATCCTTCAAAGGACAATTCCAACTTTTAAAAGAAAGTTCAACATTCTTTTGGTGAACCCAGGTCAAGCTCCAGTAGTTAAGAATCTCAACCCAGACTTGTTGAGTATCAACACAATTCATAAACAAATGTTCTCTATCTTCAAAACCATTTTTACATAAAGAACACCTATTAACCACATTAATGCCTCTTTTTTGTAGATTTTCCAATGTAAAATTTTTATTTTGAAGCATTAACCAATAGAAGATATTAATTTTGGGTATGAGACCCTTAATCCAAGCATAAGACCACAAAGGATGATTGCCCTTTTCCCTAGAAACAAAGATAGTAGAAACTTTAAATAGGCCACTTGGATCAGCATTTCATATTATCTTATCTTCAAGAGATGGATAAAGAGAGACAACATGACGCAGGACCATCCTGGGTTGCCTTGTTATCCTGCTCATTTTTTCTCATTTTGTAGTTGGTGCCGAGTTACTGTAGCACCCTTCATGTGCTGAGTTACTGTAGCACTCTTCATGTGCCAAGTTACTGTAGCACTCTTCATGTTCCAAGTTACTGTAGCATTTTTCATGTGCCGAGTTCCTATAGCACTCTTCATGTGCTGAGTTCCTGTAGTACTCTTCATGTGCCGAGTTCCTGTAGCACTCTTCATGTGCCAAGTTCCTGTAGCACTCTTCATGTGTCGAGTTACTATAGCATATCTTCATGTGCCGAGTTACTGTAGCATTTCTTCATGTGCTGAGTTACCCAGTGGATGCCAAGTGATTCTTCATGTGTTGAGTTACCCAGTGTATGTTGAGTGTCAGTATTTGGATGTGATTTTGTGAGCCGACTTGTGGGATTTATTTCATTCATAACATTTATGTTAAGATATTTTCTTTGGATGAGTCTAGACTGTTGTTGGGTCAGCCTTCCTCTTATGTAATGTTCTAGAATGTTCTGTAAGTCATTTTGGCAAGTATAAATAGAGAGTTTAGGCTTAGAGCTAAGTAAGTTTTAGAGGGAAAAACTTTTGAGGGAGCAGAACTGAAAGTACAAATTTGTTGTTGGATCTTTGAAGGTGAATGTATTGTAATTGGCTGTAACCTAGAAGGCCTTACAGCTGGGCATGTATGAAGATATTTTGATGAATCAATAGAAGTATTTTTCTCTTCTCCTCCTTTGGTTGTTGTCAATTTGTATTTGCTTTCGTTGTGTTAACTCTTGCAGGGTGGTTTGGATAGCTGGGTGAGTCTCTGGCCCTAGTTATTCATCCTTTTTCCTGTGTCAGTTGGTATTAGAGTTTGAGATTCATCCTTGTGGAGATTGGATCATGTAGAACCCTGATTTGGATTTGGTTGTAGGGTGGCAGATCTGCGGTTTTGACCTATAACTTGCAGAGGGTTACGATCTTGCAGGAACCTAATTTGTAAAGATTGTTCATGGTAGAGGAAATAATGTTGATAATTCTATATTGGATCAGTTGAGACAAATTGCAGAAAGATTAGATGCTCTGGAGACAGCTCAGAGGAGAGGAGCACATCTTGATGATGTAAGTGATGATGAAGCAATAGGACCAAACCCTAATCAAGAACCTGAAGAAGACTAAGATGAAGCAAGATTATTGAGAGTATTGTCTAGAGCGAATTCAAAGCCTGCTATAGAAGTTGTTCCTTATGATGGAAAATTGGATACCAATGCTATGCTAGATTGGATCTCTGATATGGAGAAGTTCTTTGAGTATGAAAAAACTCCTGATAATAGAAAGGTGAAGATTGTAGTCACTAGGTTGAAAGGTCATGTATCTTTATGGTGGGAGCACTTGCAAACCGATAGACAAAGGAGAGGAAAGGAGAAGATCAAAACTTGGCCAAAGATGGTGAACAAGGTAAAGGAAAAATTCCTTCCTACTAATTACCAAGTTAGCTTGTTGAGAAAGATGCAAACTTTGAAACAAAAAGATATGACTATAAAAGAGTATACTGAGGAATTCTATAGATTAGACATCAAATCTGGACATGTGGATGATGATGTTTAGAAAATTGCAAGGTACATTAATGAATTGAGATCTGGAATACAAGATGAGATAAGTTTTGTGAAGTTGGAAAGTGTAGAAGAAGCATATCAATATGCCTTGAAAGCTGAGGAGATCTTGACAAAGAAGCATGAACAAAGACAAAGAGGTAGAGGTGGTAGATTTTAGAGAGGCAGAGGTAGATCTTATGGAGAAAGTGGAAGATCTAACAGTTCTATGCAAGATAAAGGAAAATCTGAATGGAAGAATGACAACAAAGGCAAGACTGAATCGAAAAGTGGTAATTCTTACCGAGGAGGCACTAATTCTTACCAAGGAAGAGGTAATTCTTATTTTAGAGGTGGATTTTGATGCAGAGCCTCACCTTGGAAAACTCAGGAGGAATCACTCACTCAACTGAGTGGCTTCAAGGGACACATGCACCCACCAGGATCAGACTAAAAACCAAACTCAATGATTTAAAAATTGCATCTCTTTATGTAAATGTACTTTTCATGAAAATCTATGACATAAACCTCATGAACCTCCTGACACCGTAGTTATATCCTTTTTTTTCATACAATATACTTACATGACAATTTATAACATGAAGTATAGGGACATCTCGACACCACCCTAAAATTCTTTAACCATTCCATGTAACTCGACCCGAATCCTCTTTTTTTTCTACTATGAAAAACATGGATCAAAACCTAACTCTTTTCATGGACAAAACTGAGTGTTAAAAAAACCAAAAAGCCCTCATCCATCCATATTGGAAAATATTTCCATGAACAAATATCAGTAACGTATCTATTTATGACTGACCGATTGATGATTACATGCAATATTCAATTGATTTACCTATCTAATTCTGGTGAACAGATCACCAAATACACCCATCTATCATTCAAAATCGTGCGGCTACTGATGACAGAAAATGGGAAAGAAAAATCAATATTCAACCTATTCATATATCCAATCCTTACAATAAAGAATACCATACCAATATAAAACTATATCAATATTCAGCCGGTCTGATGAAAAGAAATAAAACTGTATCTATGCTCATCTAAAATTGAGATTCCTTTTTCTTGTCATATGGATTGATCTTTGGAAAGAAAAGCCGAAAAGATCTAGAAGATGGAAAGAACAAATAAGGAATCCACACTCCAGAAAAAAAAATCGGGAATCAAGCAAACATGGAAACTTTGTTTTTTTTTTCTCCAATCTCTACTGCCATTCTTTCTGCAAGACAGGTCTCTCTTTAAAAAAAACCAACTTTCCTTCTTTTCAACTGGAGGAAAATGAAACATTTTCTTTCTATCTAGAAAGAATTTTTAAAAAAATGTCTTTTGTCCAAGAAGAGTAATATTCTAAAAATGTCTCTTGGATACTCTAAAAAAATTGTCACCCCAGTGACGAAGAATCTGATACTGGCATAGATGATCTTACTAATCCAAGGCGTTACATCATCTGGAGCACCCACATGAACACACATATCTTGCCAAAATATGTCATTAGCTTTAAGTTTTCTCCTCATTTACATGAATACTGGTCTAAAATGAAAGCAAGACAATATGTAAGATCAATGCTTGAGATTGATGGAGGTCGGCAGGCTTTTCTTCCCTCGGATAAGAAATTTGTGCAGCCCTGTCCTGCTTTAGGAAAGGACTCATGGAAAAATATGAAGGACCAAAAACTATCACTGACTTCTTGATGGAATTTAATTATTGAACACTCAAACTACAAATTAAAACAACTACTCTATTTGAAAAACTCCCTCACTTTGGGTCCTAGGTGGCTATATCTGGAGAGCTCATCAAATTGCTACTCCAATTATGACACCACATGTAGGACATTATTGAAAACATTAAAAATTAAAACAAACATAAAACATAACATTAGTTTCCTATTGCATTTCAATGATGTTCCCTCTGGTAGCATTTTTCTGCTCTGCCACAGCAGCATACTCCCCTGTAGAAAGAATCTCAAGTCCACTTGAGATGAGATCTTGAACTGATGAACCATACTTGTTGATTTGTTTCTCATCCATCCAGATAGCTTCTGTCACCGGTCTATTCTTCCATTTGACTAAGTACTAAGTGTATTTTCTTCTGCGAGTCTTCTTTATTTTTGTATCTAGGATTTTCTCCAATTGAAGTGGTGTTGGTTTAGGTACTTGTTGCAGATCTTCTATTACTGAATCTTCATGTACTGCCTGTGTTTTAGAAGCTTTGTATCGGGTGAGATCACAAACATTGAATATAGGTGAAATACCAATGTCTATAGGTTACTGAATTTTGTATGCATTATGTCCATATTTTTCTAGAATTTGACAAGGACCAACCTTCTTAGGTAGTAACTTTGTATTCTTCATTTGAGGTAACCTCTCTTTCCTCAAATATGCCCATACTAAATCGCCAACTTTGAACTGTACTTCTCTTCTTTTTCAATCAGCAACTTCCTTATACTTCTGATTTGAATTCTGTAGCTACAACTTGACTTGATCTTGGACCTCCTTAATAGTGTCAGCAAATGCTTCTACTCGAAAAGGTGTTTGGAAGTTCTCTCAGTTTGAGGATTCCTCTTGGATGTGTACCATACACAATTTGAAATGGAGATTTCCTTGTACTTCTATTCATTGTATCATTTTATGAGAATTCAGCTTGAGCAAGTACGGAATCCCATTTTTCTCCATGTTGTTTTGTAAGGCATCTTAATAAATTTCCCAAAGATCTGTTGACAACTTCTGTTTGATCATCGGTCTATGGGTGATATGCAAATGAAAAGGATAAATTTGTGCCAAGTTTCTTTCAAAGGGTCCTCCAAAAATGACCTACAAATCTGCCATCTCTATCTAAAACAATATTCAGTGGTAGTCCATGAATTCACACTATCTCCTTGAAGAATAAATCTGCAATGTATGATGCATCTTTGGTGGATTTACATGGTAAGAAATGTGCCATTTTACTGAATCTATCCACAACAACAAAAATGCTATCATACCCCTTCTGAGTTCTTGGTAATCCCATAACAAAATCCATACTAATACTTTCCCATGGTCTTGAAGGAATAGGCAGGGGCTGATATAATCCTGCATTGGTAGTTTTACCTTTACTTTTTTGACAAATGGTGCATTCTTCCACAAATTTCCTCACATCCTTTTGTAATTTTGGCCCAAAATAGTTTCTATGAACCAACTCTAAAGTCTTATTTAGTCCAAAATGACCATATAATTCCCCACTATGTTTCTCCTATATGATATTGTCTCTCATTGAACACTTTGGAATGCAAAGTTGTCCTCCCTTAAATAATAATCCTTCTTGAATCAGAAAATCAACATACTCACTATTGTACCTTTCATCCAAATTAATACATGACTGATAAATGTCTTTAAAATCAGCATCATCAACATACATACCTTTCAGATTTGAAATGCCTATAGTTTCCAACTGAATTTGGGATGTAGTTAGAGTTCTCCTGCTTAACGCATCAACAACCTTGTTTGTGACTCCCTTCTTGTGCTTAATAGAAAATGTGAATGCTTGCAATGTCTCTACCCATTTCATATTCCTATGATTCAACTTCTTTTGACTATTTATGAAACTAAGTGCGTGGTTATCTGTGTAGACAATGAATTCTTTGGGTAGCAGATAGTGTCATCGTTTCGTCAGGGATTGAGCAAGGGCGTAAATTTCCAAATCATATGATGAATATCTCTATTTGGCTTCATTGAGTTTCTCGCTGAAAAAGGCTATAGGTCTATCTTCTTGACTAAGAACACCTCCTATGGCTATGTTGCTTGCATCACATTCTATCTGAAAGACTTTATTGAAATCAGGAAATGCAAGGACTGGTTGTTGGGCCACTTTTTGCTTAAGAAGTTCAAAGGCTTTATTTGCTTCTTCTGTCCAAAAAATTTACACTTTTGCCCTCCTTTTATAGTATTCAAAATAGGTGCACAAATCAAACTGAAATTTCTAATGAACTTTCTATAGAAAGTGGCTAATCCATGAAAAATTCTAACTGCTGCAATAGTTTTAGGAGTTGGCCATGAAAGAATTGCACTTACCTTATCTTGATCCATCTTGAGCATTCCTTTTGAGATCACAAAGCCAAGGTATGTCAGTTCCTCTTGCATAAAATTGCATTTCTCTAGATTGATCCTTAACTTTTCTTCTTGTAATCTTCTCAACACCAAATCTAAGTGTTTTAGATGCTCCTCTTTTATTTTGCTGAAAACCAAAATGTCATCTAGATACACTATCACAAACTTTTCTATAAAATCCTTCAAAAATTCATTCATAAGTCTCATAAACGTACTAGGAGCATTGGACAATCCAAATGGCATTACCTTCCATTCGTATAATCCCTCATTTTTCTTAAATGTTGTTTTCCATTCATCTCCTGGCCTAATTCTTATTTAGTGATACCCACTTTTTAGATCAATCTTTGAAAAATATCTTTCTTTCCCTAAACAATCAAGTAAGTCTTCTATTCTAGGCATTGGAAATTTGTACCTTATAGTGATCTTGTTCAATGCTCTTGAATCAGTGCATAGTCTCCATGTTCCTTCTTTCTTTGGTGCTAGGACTATAGATATTGTGCATGGGCTTAAACTTTTACCAATCAAACCAATCTCGAGTAACTCTTCAATTTTTCTGGCCATTTCTTCATTTTGTTGTGGTGTTAGCTTGTATGTGGCTTTTTTGGGTAATGTTGAGCCTGGTATGAGATCAATACAATGACTGATTTCTCGCACTGGTGGGAGACTTCTTGGTATTCCATCAGCTATAATTTTTTTGTACTTGTCCAGAATTGGTTCCACTTCTTCTGGAACCTTTTGTTTCTTCTTTTCTGTCACTTCCACCTTCAAGTTTGAAGATTCCATCTTTGATTTTCCTTCCTCAATCTGATTTCTAGCATCATTATGTAATTTATCTTTGGGTACAAGAACTAGTGCAAAGAGTGGACACTTCTTTCCTTTCACTTCTTTCAAAAATTCTTTCTTACCCATTACCATAACCTTAGCTTCTGTAGCTTTTGATTCTTCTTGCGTTGGTTCAACTAAAGGTATCGATTCAATGACTTTTCCATTCTTTGTGATGGTGTACGTATTCTTCACTCCATCATGTTGTGCCTTGAGATCATATTGCCATGGTCTGCCAAAAAGTAAATGGCATGCATCCATATTAACAACATCAAACAATAATCTATCTTTATAGGCTCCAATCTGAAATTCCACCCAAGCTTGCTCTTCCACTATAGTATGATGCCCTTTATTTAGCCAAGATACTTTGTAAGGATATGGGTGTGGTATTCTTGGTAACTTTAACTTTTCCACCATTTCAAGAGCTACGAAATTCTCTGTAGAACCAAAGTCTACCAATACCTTGCAAACTTTTCCTCCATATTTACAGGTAGTTCTAAAAATGGACTTCCTTTGTGGTGGTTCTTCTTTGACAGTCATCTTTAATAGTGTTCTTCTCATCATAAGTTCTTCCCCCTTTTCTGGATAACCATAACTTTTGGAAGCTTCTTGTAAATTAGTTTCTTGTGTCAAGTGTATTCTCTTTTCGCCATGAGTACTAGAGCTTGCTTTTTCTGGACATTTGTGTGCCATATGACCTTCTTGATTACAATTGTTGCATCTTATTGGTCCATTCATTCTTCCTGGTGATCTTCCTCTAAATTTTGGTCTCCTTCCCCTAAAAATTTCTTTGAAACTATCAAATTTGTTAACTTCATTATACACCTCTATTTGTGGCTGAAAATTTGGACTTCTTCTTCTAAATGTACCTCTTCCTCTGAATGGCTGCCTTCCTCCACCTCTGTTGTTATTTTATTGTCTTCTTTTGATTTTCTCTTCCACCTTCAAAGCTAGATGATAGCACTTAGTTACGGTATTAGGACTCAATAACTACAACTCCTCTTATATGTTCATCCTTAAACCATTTAGGTATTGTGCTACCTTGATACTCTCAGGTTCTACAAATTTTGATCTCAGACTCAACTTCTGAAATTCTTCTATATAAGCGCAGACATCCATATCCCTTTATCTGAGATTCTGCCTTTTTTGATGTAATTGTACTTCATAGTCTTCAGGGAGATACATATCTCTTATCATAGAGACCATCTTCTTCCAGGAAAAATTTTTCCTTTTATCCTCCTTTACCCTTTCTTCCTGTACAAAATTCCACCATGTAAGGGCTGCTCCCTTCATTCTAGACTTAGCCTATTTAACTTGTTGTGATTCTAAAACTTTCTCACATTCAAAATGATCCTCTAAGGCTTCAATCCATTCCAACACTAATTCAACGTCCATCTTTCCCATAAACATAGGTAACTCGAAGGGTTTTCCTCCCAAAGCCTTTAAAGCTTTAAAAAATGGCTTCTCATTCTCAAATATTTCATCCTCCTCCTCCTTGGGTACTTCTTCCTCCTCTTCTACTTCTTCTTTCATTTCTTTCTTCTTAACCACAGTCTTCATGTGTTCCAACTTACTGGCTAATTCTGCCAATATCCCCTTCAGTTCACTATTCTCTTTTTGGTAAATTTCTTCTTGCTCCTCAACCTTCTTCGCTAACTCTACATTGGTCACCATCTTGTTTGATCCTATTGAAGAATCTTGATCAGGGGTGCTCAACATATAATTTCACAACCTGCAGCTGTCAAACTTTGATACCAAAAATGATGCAAAGCCTCACCTTGGAAAACTCAGGAGGAATCACTCACTCAACTGAGTTGCTTCAAGGGACACATGCACCCACCAAGATCAAACTAAAAACCAAACTCAATGATTTAAAAACTGCATCTCTTTATGTAAATGTACTTTTCATGAAAATCTGTGACATAAACTTCATGAACCTCCTGACACCGTAGTTATATCCTTTTTTTTCATACAATATACTTACATGACAATTTATAACATGAAGTATAGGGACATCTCGACACCACCCTGAAATTCTTTAACCATTCCATGTAACTCAACCTGAATCCTCTTTTTTTTCTACTATGAAAAACATAGATCAAAACCTAACTCTTTTCATGGACAAAACTGAGTGTTAAAAAAAACAAAAACCCCTCCTCCATCCATATTGGAACATATTTCCATGAACAAATATTAGTAACATATCTATTTATGACTGACCGATTGATGATTACATGCAATATTCAATTGATTTACCTATCTAATTCTAGTGAACAGATCACCAAATACACCCATCTATCATTCAAACCCGTGCAGCTACTGATGACAGAAAATAGGTAAGAAAAATCAATATTCAACCAGTTCATATATCCAATCCTTACAATAAAGAATACCATATCAATATAAAACTGTATCAATATTTAGCCGGTCTAATGATGATGGGGACACAACCCAAGAACAAAATGGAAACAACAGAAAAGGGAAATTATATTAACTAAGAAAATAAGCTAGTACAAATAGTACAGGAAAATAAACTTCAAAACATGCGCTAAGGGCTTACAATAGCATAAATCTGGAGATAAATTCTCCTTATGGTACCTCCTCTCAAACTCCACTCCGAACTACCTTTTACAATGCCAGAAATCTCCTTAAATAGACCCCAGAGAGTTAAGGACTAGGAGTACATTCTAGAAAGTGCTAGTAAGCATCCACCGACCAAATAGAAGGTTTCGGAAGCTACGTTAGAAGTCGGTGCAAATCTAGAAGAATCCAGAAACGGTAACCGAACTTTCAGGAGGCATAACTTTTGAACCGTAGCTTCGATTGACGAACTGTTTACATTTTGGAAAGCTCTCAAAGCGCTCTATAGCCCTATAGACAAGCTTTGCTCATCTCCCATTTTTTGGCCCTTTTCGAGGTCATTTAATGCCCCTAACCTGACTTCAAAGCATTCTTAGGGGGTCTTCAAAACCCGAAAAATTGCAATAACTTTCAAACCATGGGGCCTTTTGACTTGATTCTTTTTCTAGAATTCTCTAAATCACAATTATATTCATTTGGCCAATTGACACCTTCTAGGTCACCAAAATGATGGCCAAATTGCATGCTCCTATTTTTTTGGGATTTTCAAACACACTGATAGTGGAACTGTGAGAGTTGGAACCTTTATTTGACCCAAATGGGTATCCAAAAATGTAAAGACATGAAATAGAAACTAAGTCTAAGTACATTTTTTTGGGTGACACAGGATTGCCCTTATACCTCTGGATGCTCCTGCATCAGACACCCAGGGTAGATTGAAAAGTGACCCTGTCACTTTATGGATGGTAGAGGAAATCCCAAATGGGAAACCTCAGCTGCTGAAATCCAAGTTGAGTCCTCGATCAGTCATCCTTTCCATTTGACCAAATACTCTTCATACTGCCTGTTTCTGGTACTGCTACCCACACGATGATCTAGAATGTCTCCTATCTCCTCCTTCTTAGAAGCAGGAATTGGACATGGCTCTAACACCAGCTCCTCATCTGCACCATCATCATGATACTCTGTTAAATCTGCAATGTTGAAAATGGGAGAAATGTGAATACTATCTGGTAGCTCCACTTCATATGCATTTCCCGAGTCATGTTTCTTCAAAATTTTGCAAGGGTCAAATTTCTTCATTTTCAGCTTGTTATAAGTACCAACTGGAAATCTTTCTTTTCATAAGTGCACCATGATGAAATCTCCTACTTGGAATTCCTTATGTCTTCTCCTTTGATCAGCCCTAGCTTTATGCTCTTGATTCATCTTGGTTATGTCTGCCTGAACCTCGTCATGTAGACGCTTGATATGTTTAGCAAATTCCTCAGCTTCAGCACTTGTCCTCTCCCCTTGTTCTATCTTCCTCAGCTCTGGTGCAGTCCTTGGGCTATTCCCATATACAATTTGGAATGGTGATTTTCCAGTACTCCTATTTATAGAGTTATTATAAGAAAAATTTGCCTGTGGTAGAACTAAATCCCATCCCTTGGGCTTATCCCCAACTAAACATCTCAACAAATTGCCTAGACTTCTGTTTACCACTTATGTTTGACCGTCAGTTTGTGGGTGATGCGTGGAACTGAATTTCAAGTCTGTTCTCAACTTTTTCCACAATGTCCTCCAGAAATACCCCACAAATTTAGTGTCTCTATCAGAAACTATACTCCTTGGAAGACCATGTAGTCTTACCACCTCTTTGAAAAACAAGTCTGCAATATGGACAACATCATGAGTTTTGTGGCATGGAATGAAATGTGCCATTTTGGAGAACCTATCAACCACCACGAATATTGAGTCATTACCCCTTTGTGTCCTTGGTAATCCAAGAAAAAAATCCATACTTATGTCCTCCCATGGCCTTGATGGAATAGGCAACGGCTGATATAGACCAGTATTGTGACTAAACCCCTTAGCAACTTGACAAACCTGGCAACTCTGTACAAACTTCTTCACATCTTGTGAAATTTGAGGCCAAAAATAATGTTCTCTAAGAATGGCAATGGTCTTATCTCGACCAAAATGTCCTACCATCCCTCCACTGTGTTTCTCCTTAATCAGATTTTCCCTCATGGAACTCCTTGGAATGCACAATTGACTACCTTTGAACAACATGCCATCCTAAATCAAATAGTCTAACCACTTGGTTCTATCTACAGCAACAGGTTCTTTACAAGCTTTCCATGCTTCAGCAAAATCAGGATCCTCAGGGTACAAATTCTTGAGTTCATCAAACCCAACTACTTCAACCTGCATTACTGTAAGCAGTGACTATCTCCTACTTAGTGCATCTGCAACCCTGTTAGACTTTCCACTTCTATGCTTCAACACAAATGTATAACTCTGCAAGAATTCTACCCACTTCATATGCCTCTGATTCAATTTACCTTGGCTATTTAGGTACTGTAATGCCTGATGATTAGTATACAAAACAAACTCATTTGGAAATAAATAATGCCTCCATTTCTTTAAGGCCTGAACTATTGCATAGAATTCTTGATCATAAACAGAATACTTCTTCTTTGCATCATTCAATTTTTCACTAAAATATGCAACAGGCTTACCTTCTTGGCTTAATACAGCCCCAATAGCGCTACCACTAGCATCACAATCCACCTGGAACACTTTTCTAAAATTTGGAAGTGCCAACACAGGCTGTTCAGTCACCTTCTTCTTCAACAATTCAAAACTTGTCGTAGCTGCTGCAGTCCATTTGAACTCTTTTCTATCCCCTCTTATTGTATCAGTTAGGGGTGCACATATGCCACTAAAATTCTTAATAAAATTCATGGAAAAACTAACCAGACCATGAAATGATCTTACCTTAGTAGCAGTCCTTGGAGTAGGCCATTCCAAGATGGCTTTTACCTTCTCTGGATCCATTTTGAGACCTTTAGGTGATATAACAAACCCCAAATAGACTAGCTCCCTTTTTGCAAAGTTACACTTCTTCAGATTGATTAACAGTTTCTCTTCCCTTAGCCTTTCAAGGACACTACGAATATGCAATAAATGTTCTTCCAAAGTCTTGCTGAAAATTAAAATATCATCCAAATAGACAATAAGAAATTTTCCCAAGAACTTCTTAAGTACCTCATTCATGAGCCGCATGAAGGTGCTTGGGGTGATTGTCAGTCCAAAGGGCATGACTAACCACTCATAAAGACCCTCCTTGGTCTTGAAGGCTATTTTCCACTCATCTCCTTCTTGAATCCTTATCTGGTCATAACCACTCTTCAGATCTATCTTTGTGAAGTACTGAGCTCCACTCAAGCAGCCCATAATATCATCCATCCTTGGCAAAGGAAATCGGTACTTGATGGTGATCCTATTTATAGCTTGAGAATCTGTACACATCCTCCACTCTCCATCCTTCTTTGGTGCAAGTATTGTAGGTACTGCACATGGACTTAGGCTCTCTTGAATCAAGCCCTTCCTTAACAACTCCTAAACCTATCTATTTAGCTCCTCTATTTCAGTAGGAATCGTCCTGTGGGCAACCTTGTTAGGCAAACTAGCTCCTGGAATCAGATCTATCTGATGACTAATTTGCCTTACTGGTTGTAATCCATCTGAAACATTATCAGAGATAATATCTCCAAACTCCCCTAGTAAATCTAAAACTTCAAATGGTATTTCACTACTACCTTCTTTATCTTTCATAGGAATCAAAGCATAGCACATATGCTGATGTTTCATGCCATCTAAAAACTTCCTTCCATCAGCAAGACAAATCCTAACACTAATACATACTTTTTCATCTTCCTTTTTCATGGGCTTCAATTTATGGCAAACTCCATCCTTTGTGAGAGAGTATGTGTTTGCATGTCCATCATGCACCGCATGTCTATCAAACTACCATGGTCTACCCAACAATATATGGAAAACATCTATCAAAATAAGATCACAGAGAACTTCATCATGGTAACTCCCAATTTTGAATTTTACTAAACATTGTTCACTTACTAGGACCTTATGATCATCTTTTACCCAAGAAATCCAATAGGGCTGTGGATGTTTCTCCCTCTTGAGCTTCAGCTTAGAGACCATCTCTTCTGATACCAAGTTATCAGTGCTACCACCATCAATGATCATGTCACAACATTTATCCTCACACTTGCATCTGGTACGGACAAACTCCTTCATTTTCCTGGTTCATTCTCACCACTTAGTAGGACACTTTCATTTACCAAGGTCTCTCCTCTTTCTGCATCCTCGGAATGTGATGATTGTGCATCCTCATCCACATGAGCAACCCTAGCTTGGCCCTCAGCTCTCCTATCTGTCCTTCCTTGTCATTGAGGGCATTCAAAGGCATGATGACCTTCTTCATTTCAATGGAAATATGTTCCACGGAAGCCTCCTCTTCCTTTTCCACATCCTCTACCTCTTCCTCTTTGATTTCCAAAGTCTTGATCATGGGAGCGGTTGAAACCCTCATTCCTCTGGTTTCTGCTAGTACCCACATCTTCATTTTTCTTTTGGGTTTCATTGCGGCCTCCAGATGATCTACCGCTTCCCCTTCCTCCTTGACTGTGCCCTCTTTGTCTTCCTTCAAACCTTTTATTCAGCTTCTCTTCAACTCGTAGGGAAAATTGGTATGCCTCTTCAACGCTGGTCATTCTTACCAGACTTAATTCCTCCTAGATGCTAGGTCGCAACCCACTGATATAACGAGAAACCTTCTCCTTATTTGCTTTTGCATACCCCGCTCTAATCAAGAGTCGGTAAAACTCCTCTGTATATTCTTGGACTGATCTTCCTACTTGCTTTAACCCATGCATCTGCTTAAACAAATCAAGCTCATAGTCCACAGAATGAACTGCTTCTTCAATTTGTCCACCATGCGATCCCATCTTGTGATCTTCTCCTTTCCTCTTCTATTTCTTTCCAATTGAACCTCTTGCCACTAGATTTTGGCATGACCTTTCAGTTTGGCCTTTGAAAACTTAACCCTATCTGGGTCCCTTATATCCTCATACTCAAAGTATTCTTCCAATTCATTGATCCAATCGATCAACTCATCTGGTTTCAGATTTCCTAAAAATACACCCACTTCAATTGTAGGTCTTTTCCCAAACTTAGTAATGGCCCTAAAAAGCCTTTCCTCTATAGGATTCAGAACTTCCCTGTCAAATTCCTGTTCTGGTCCCATTGCTTCTTCTTCATTGTCATCCTCACTATTGTCACCTGCGGCAACATTTGCTCCTCTACGAAGCTCCTCTTACAATGCCTGCACCTACCTTTGGAGGGCTCTAACCTCCTCAGGATTAATAGCTCTGGCCCTTCCACCACGCTCTCTTCATTGAGACATCTTCTAACTTGAATCCACAACCACACAGTCCTGGTGCAAACTACCTCACCGTCAGCGTTCTATCTACACACTCAGGAAAACCAGCTCTGATACCACTTGATGGGGACACAACCCAAGAACAGAATGGAAACAACAAAAAAGGGAAATTATATTAACTGAGAAAATAAGCTAGTACAAATAGTACAGGAAAATAAACTTCAAAACATGCCCTAAGGGCTTACAATAGCATAAATCTGGAGATAAATTCTCCTTATGGTACCTCCTCTCAAACTCCACTCCGAACTGCCTTTTACAATGCCAAAAATCTCCTTAAATAGACCTCGGAGGGTTGAGGACTAGGAGTAAATTCTAGAAAGTGCTAGTAGGCATCCACCGACCAAATAGAAGGTTTTGAAAGCTGTGTTAGAAGTCGGTGCAAATCTAGAAGAATCCAGAAATGGTAACTGAACTTTCGAGAGGCATAACTTTTGAACCGTAGCTTCGATTGATGAACTGTTTACATTTTTGGAAAGCTCTCGAAGCACTCTATAGCCCTATGGACAAGCTTCGCTCACCCCCCATTTTTTGGCCCTTTTTGAGGTCATTTAATGCCCCTAACCTGACTTCGAAGCATTCTCAGGGGGTCTCCAAAACCCAAAAAATTGCAATAACTTTCAAACCGTGGGGCCTTTTGACTTGATTCTTTTTCTAGAATGCTCTAAATCACAATTATATTCATCTGGCCGATTCACACCTTCTAGGTCACCAAAATGATGGTCAAATTGCATGCTCCTAATTTTTTGGGGATTTTCAAAAACACTAATAGTGGAACTGTGAGAGTTGGAACCTTTATTTGACCCAAATGGGTATCAAAAAATGTAAAGACATGAAATAGAAACTAAGTCTAAGTACATTCTTTTGGGTGACACAGGATTGCCCTTATACCTTTGGATGCTCCTGCATCAGATGAAAAGAAATAAAACTGTATCTATGCTCGCCTAAAACTGAGATTCCTTTTTCCTATCATATGGATCGATCTTTGGAAAGAAAAGCCAAAAATATCTAGAAGATGGAAAGAACAAATAAGGAATCCACACTCCAGAAAAAAAAAATCGGGAATCAAGCAAACATGGAAACTTTCTTTATTTTTTTTTCTCCAATCTCTACTGTCATTCTTTCTGCAAGATAGGCCTCTCTTTAAAAAAAATTGACTTTCCTTCTTTTCAACTAGAGGAAAATGAAACTTTTTCTTTCTATCCAGAAAGAATTTAAAAAAAAACGTCTTTTGTCCAAGAAGAGTAAGATTCTAAAAACGTCTCTTGGATACTCTAAAAAAATTGTCACCCCAGTAACGAAGAATCTAATACTGGCATAGATGATCTTACTAATCCAAGGCGTTACATCATCTAGAGAACCTATATGAACACACATATCTTGCCAGAATATGTCGTTAGATTTAAGGTTTCTCCTCATTTACATGAATACTGGTCTAAAATGAAAGCAAGACAATATGCAAGATCAATGCTTGAGACTGATGGAGGTTGGCAGGCTTTTCTTCCCTCGGATAAAAAATTTGTGCAGCCTTTTTCTACTTTAGGAAAGGACTCATGGAAAAATATGCAGGACCAACAACTGTCACTGACTTCCTGATGGATTTTAATTAATGAACACTCAAACTACGAATTAAAACAACTACTCTATTTGAAAAACTCCCTCACTCTGGGTCCTAGGTGGCTATATCTAGAGAGCTCATCGAATTGCTACTCCAATTATGACACCACATGTAGGACATTATTGAAAACATTAAAAATTAAAACAAACATAAAACATAACATTAGTTTCCTATTGCATTTCAACGATGTTGCCTCTGGTAGCATTTTTTTGCTTTGCCACTGCAGCAGATTTCATGGTAATTATTTTAGATGTGGTAAAGAAGGACACAGATCTTTTGAATGTAGATCTTTTGAAAGTAGAAAAGGTAACAGAAATGTTGTGATTCAAGAAGATGATGAGGGTTCACTAAGTGGACCTGAGGCTGGAGAAAATTTGATTGTGAGAAGAACCTTATGTAATAAGGGAGGTGATGAGGAACCTATTTTAAGGATAAGTCTTTTCAAGACAAGATGTAAGATGGCTGAAAAATGCTACAAAGTGATCATTGATAGTGGAAGTTCTACAAATCTGGCATCAGAAGAGCTAGTTACAAAGTTGCAGTTGCAGAGGCTAAAACATCCCAAACCTTATCATGTTTCATGGATCAAAGATGAGCATAAGATATTGGTAAGTGAGCAATGCCTTGTGAAGTTCAAAATTGGACATTACTTTGATGAAGTTTTGTGTGATATTATGCCCATGGATTATTGTCATATTTTTTTGGGTAGACCTTGGCAATATGATATATATGTTGTACATGATGGAAGATTGAATCAATATACTCTTTGGGTAAATGGGAAGAAATAAACATTGTTGCCTTTGATTGAAGTTCTAGACGAGGTTAATTGTACTGCTATAAAAATTTGCATGGTTAATGGGAAACAATTTGAAAAAGAAGTGAAAAAGAATTAGGTTTTTTTTGCTATAATTCCAAGAAAATTGAGTTTTATCAATGGGGACCGAGTGCCAAAAAAAAATGTTAACCGAGTGCCAATCAGTGGTAACCGAGTGACAGATGGTAGTATTGATCAAGTGCCAGGAGAAATTACAGAGTTGTTGAATGAGTATAAATGCATTATTGCTTAAGATATTCCTAATGGTTTACCTTTAGTAAGAAGTATAAGTCATTGTATGGATCTAATCCCTAGAGCTAGTTTTCCAAACAAAGCACCATATAGATTGACACCTGCAGAGAATGAAGAACTTAATAGACAAGTGCATGAATTGTTGCAGAAAGGTTTGATCAAAGAAAGCTTGAGTCCATGTGCTATACCTACTGTATTAGCATCTAAAAAGAATGGAGAATGGAGAATGTGTACTGGTTCCAGAGCCATTAACAAGATAACAGTGAAATATAGGTTTCCTATGCCAAGAATGGATGACATAATGGATTTTTTGAGTGGAGCAAAGTATTTTACTGAGATTGATTTGAAGAGTGGCTATCATCATATTAGAATTAGAGAAGGTGATGAATGGAAGACTACTTTCAAGACAAAAGATGGTTTGTATGAATGGTTGGTTATGCCTTTTGGTTTGACTAATGCACCTAGTACTTTCATGAGGTTGATGAATGAAGTTTTGAAAAAGTTCTTGGGTAAGTTTGTGATTGTTTATTTGGATGATATTTTGATATTCAACAAGACTAAGGAAGAACATCTTGAGCATATTAGGCAAGTATTGCAGAGGTTGAAAGAGGAAAAGTTGCTGATTAATTTGAAAAAGTGTACTTTTATGCAAGAAGAGATTGTGTATTTGGGATTTGTAATTTCAGCTAATGGTTTGAAGATGGATCCTGAGAAGGTTAAAGCAATTTTAGAGTGGCCTACACCTAAGAATGTGAGTGAGGTAAGATCATTTCATGGTTTGGCTAGTTTTTACAAAAATTTTATAAAGAATTTCAGTGCCATTTGTAATGCTATGACTGAAACAATGAGGGGAGATAAAAAGGAATTCAAGTGGACACATGGAGCTGATAAGAGTTTTGAGACTTTGAAACAAAAGGTTGCTGAATTACCTATATTGGCTTTACTTAATTTCAACAAAGTATTTCAAGTTGAATGTGATGCAAGTGGTAATGCAATAGGAGTTGTATTAAGTCAGGAAGGTAAGCCTATTGCTTTCTTTAGTGAAAAGTTGAATGATGCTAAAAAGACATATTCTATGTATGATCAAGAGTTTTATGCTATTGTTCAAGCATTGAAGAAGTGGAGACATTATTTGAAGCCTAAGGAGTTTGTGTTGTATATTGATCATAAAGCTTTACAATACTTGGGAAGTCAACATAAATTGAATCAATGACATATGAAGTGGGTTGAGTATTTGCAGAGTTTTACATTTGTGATTAAGCATAAGAGTGGAGTTACTAACAAAGTTGTTGATCCATTGAGTAGAAGATGTTCTTTGTTGACTGAAATGAAGGTCGAAGTCCTTGGTTTTGATGAGATGAATGAGTTATATGATACTGGTCTTGATTTTTTTGAGGCGTGCAGAGCACCAAAACTAACAAATCACATAAGTATGATAAATATTTCATTCAAGAAGGAATGTTGTTCAAAGGTATTCAGTTGTGTATTCCTAGAAGTCCTATGAGGTTGAATTTGATTAAGGAAAAGCATAGTGGTGGATTAGCTAGACATTTTAGAATTGATAAGACATTGAGTTTGCTGAAAGAGAAGTATTATTGACCACAAATGTATAAGGATGTTAAAAAATTTGTAAAGAGTTTTGGACTTTGTCAAGTTGCAAAGGGAGTGAGTCAAAATACTGGTTCGTATACACCTATTTTTGTTCCTGAGAAACTTGGACTGATATCAGTATGAATTTTGTTCTTGGATTGCCTAAAACAATGAAGGGGTATGATTCTCTATTTGTTGTAGTGGATAGATTTTCTAAGATGGCTTATTTTATACCATGTAAGAAGACATCAGATGCTGAGCATGTTGCTGAACTTTTCTTTAAAGAGATTGTGAGATTGCATGGATTACCAAGAAGTATTATTTCAGATAGAGATAGTAAGTTTTTTGGTTATTTCTGGAAGACTTTGTGGAATAAGATGGGTACTGAATTGAAGTTTAGTTCTACATTCCATCCACAAATAGATGGACAGATAGAGGTTATGAATAGAAGCTTGGAAAATTTCCTAAGATGTTTAGTTGAGAATAAGCCAAATAATTGGGAGATGGTATTGGCACAAGTTGAATTTGCATATAATAATTCTGTGAATAGGAGTACAGGGAAGACATCTTTTTAGATTGTTACTAGAATGCATCCTAGAGGTATATCAGATTTGAGAGATGTTGCTGGTGAAGAAAAGAAAAGCGCTGCAGGAGAAATTTTTTTTTGATTTTATGGAGTCCTTGGATAAAGAAGTGAAGTTGGGGTTGGAACAAAGCAATCAAAAGTATAAGGAGAATGCTGATTAGTCTAGAAGACACCATGATTTTCAAGTTGTTGATGAGGTGACGATTCATCTAAAGAAAGGAAGATTCCCAATTGGAACATATAGAAAGTTGAAGATGAAGAAATTTGGACCTTGTAAGATACTAAAGAAGTTTGACAGTGGTAATGCTTATGATCTTGAGTTACCTAGTGACATGGATATATCTCCTACATTTAACATTGCTAATTTGTATAAGTATCATGAGTCAGAGGATGAAGTTGTTATACTAGATGATTATCCTAAAAAATATAGTGAGGAAGTTGAACAGATATTGGATCAAAGAGTTGGCAAGTGTACAAGAGGAAAAGATTACTATGAATATTTGGTAAAGTGGAAGAACAGACTTATTGAAGATGGTTCATGAATTTCTCAATTTGAGTTGGATTTAGCTCAGGTTGGGACATCTCAATGATTTAGGAGAATCATTTCTTCCAACCCCGATTGTCTGATGTAGGAGAATCTTGGGTTGCCTTGTTATCCTGCTCATTTTTTCTCATTTTGCAGTTGGTGTTGAGTTACTGTAGCACCCTTCATGTGCCAAGTTACTGTAGCACTCTTCATGTGCGAAGTTACTGTAGCACTCTGCATGTGCCGAGTTATTGTAGCACTTTTTATGTGTCGAGTTCCTGTAGCGCTCTTCATGTGCCAAGTTCTTGTAGCACTCTTCATGTGTTGAGTTCTTGTAGCACTCTTCATGTGCTGAGTTGTTGTAGCACTCTTCATGTGCCGAGTTCCTGTAGCATTCCTTCATGTGCCAAGTTACTGTAGCATTCCTTCATGTGCTGAGTTACTATAGCATTTCTTCATGTGCCAAGTTACGTAGTGGATGCCAAGTAATTCTTCATGTGCCGAGTTACCCAGTGGATGCTGAGTGATTCTTCATGTTTTGAGTTACTCAGTGTATTTCGAGTGTCAGTATTTGGATGTGATTTTGTGAGCCAACTTGTGAGATTTATTTCATTCACGACATTTATGTTAGGATATTTTCTTGGGATGAGTCCAGACCGTTGTTGGGTTAGCCTTCCTCTTATGTAATGTTCTAGAATGTTTTGTAAGTCATTTTGGCAAGTATAAATAGAGAGTTTAGGCTTAAAGCTAAGTAAGTTTTAGAGGGAAATTTTTTTGAGGGAGTAGAACTAAAAATGCGATTTTTCTGTTGGATCTTTGAAGGTGAATGTATTATAATTGGCCGTAACCCAGAAGGCCTTATAGTTGGGCATGTATGAAGATATTTTGATGAATCAATAGAAGTATTTTTCTCTTCTCCTCCTTTGGTTGCTGTCCATTTGTGTTTTCTTCCATTGTGTTAACTCTTGCAGGGTGGTTTGGATAGCTAGGTGAGCCCTTGACCCTAGTTATTCATTCCTAGAGTGCAGAGCCCCAAATCTAACAGATCACATAAGTAAGTATGATGAGTACTTCATTCAAGAAGAAATTTTGTTCAAAGGTATTTATTTGTGTATTCCAAGAAGTCCTATGAGGTTGAATTTGATAAAGGAAAAGCATAGTGGTGGATTAGTTGGACATTTTGGAATTGATAAGACATTGAGTTTGCTGAAAGAGAAGTATTATTGGCCACAAATGTATAAGGATATTCAAAAATTTGTAAAGAGTTGTGGATTTTGTCAAGTTACAAAGGGAGTGAGTCAAAATACTGGTTTGTATACACCTATTACTGTTCCTAAGAAACCTTGGACTGATATCAGTATGGATTTTGTTCTTGGATTGCCTAAAACAATGAAGGGGTATGATTCTCTATTTGTTGTAGTGGATAGATTTTCTAAGATAGCTCATTTTATACCATGTAAGAAGACATCAGATGCTAAGCATGTTGCTGGACTTTTCTTTAAAGAGATTGTGAGATTGCATGGATTACCAAGAAGCATTATTTCAGATAGAGATAGTAAGTTTGTTGGTTATTTCTTAAAGACTTTGTGGAAGAAGATGGGTACTAAATTGAAGTTTAGTTGTACATTCCATCCACAAACAGATGGACAAATAGAGGTTGTGAATAGAAGCTTGGGAAATTTGCTAAGATGTTTAGTTGGGAATAAGCCAAATAATTGGGAGATGGTATTGGCACAAGTTGAATTTGCATATAATAATTGTATGAATAGGAGTACAAGGAAGACACCTTTTGAGATTGTTACTGGAATACATTCTAGAGGTATATTAGATTTGAGAGATGTTGCTGGTGAAGAAAAGAAAAGTGCTACAGGAGAAGAATTTGCTGATTTTATGGAGTCCTTGCATAAAGAAGTGAAGTTGAGGTTGGAACAAAGCAATCAGAAGTATAAGGAGAATGTTGATCAGTCTAGAAGACACCATGATTTTTAAGTTGGTGATGTGGTGATGGTTCATCTAAAGAAAGAAAGATTCCCTATTGGAACATATAGCAAGTTGAAGATGAAGAAATTTGGACCTTGTAAGATACTGAAGAAGTTTGATAGTGGTAATGCTTATTAAGTTGAGTTACTTGATGACATTGATATATCTCCTATATTTAACATTGCTGATTTGTATAAGTATCATGAGTCAGAGGATGAAGTTGTTATACCAAATGATTATCCTAAGAAACAGAGTGAGGAAGTTGAACAGATATTGGATCAAAGAGTTGGCAAGAGTACAAGAGGAAAATATTACTATAAATATTTGGTAAAGTGGAAGAACAGACCTATTGAAGATGGTTCATGGATTTCTCAATTTGAGTTGAATTTAGCTCAGGTTGGGACATATCAATGATTTGGGAGAATCATTTCTTCCAACCCCGATTATTTGATGCAGGAGCATCCTAGGTTTCCTTGTTATCCTACTCATTTTTGCTCATTTTTTAGTTGGTGCCGAGTTATTGTAGCACCCTTCATGTGCTAAGTTACTATAGAACTCTTCATGTGCCGAGTTACTGTACCACTCTTCATGCGCCGACTTCTTGTAGCACTCTTCATGTGTCAAGTTCTTGTAGCACTCTTCATGCTGAGTTCCTATAGCACTCTTCATGTGCCAAGTTCTTGTAGCACTCTTCATGTGCCAAGTTACTGTAGCATTCCTTCATTTGCCGAGTTACTGTACCATTCCTTCATATGCCAAGTTACTACAACATTTCTTCATGTGCCGAGTTACCTAGTGGATGCTGAGTGATTCTTCATGTGTTGAATTACCCAGTGGATGCCGAGTGATTCTTCATGTGCCAAGTTACCTAGTGTATGTCGAGTGTCAATATTGGGATGTGATTTTGTGAGCCAACTTTTAGGATTTATTTCATTTGTGACATTTATGTTAAGATATTTTCTTGGGATGAGTCTAGACCATTGTTGGGTTGGCCTTCCTCTTATGTAATGTTCTAGAATGTTCTGTAAGTCATTTTGGCAAGTATAAATAGAGAGTTTAGGCTTAGAGCTAAGCAAGTTTTAGAGGAAATTTTTTTTTGAGGGAGCAAAACTGAAAGTGCAAATTTGTTGTTGGATCTTTGAAGGTGAATGTATTGTAATTGGTCGTAACCTAGAAGGCCTTACAGCTGGGCATGTATGAAGATATTTTGGTGAATCAATAGAATTATTTTCCTCTTCTCCTCCTTTGGTTGTTGTCCATTTGTGTTTGCTTCCATTGTGTTAACTCTTGCAGGGTGTTTTGGATAGCTGGATGAGCCTCTGGCCCTAGTTATTCATCCTTTTGCCTGTGTCACAACATTTAGAGATAGTTGAATGTTATTGAATCTTTGATCAATATTGGATAAATTCACCTAGGAATTATTTTGCTAATAGTGAGAAACTAAAATGCCATATCTTTATTTGCATATATCAACCTGGGCCTTATCTTGAAAATCTTCAATCAGAGGATGATCCTTTAATCAAACATCTTCTCGAAATCTCACCTTGTGCCCATTTCCAATTTTCCAGGAGCACCCTTTTACAAGAGTCTTCTTTGTCACTTGAGCAACTCCCCAAATGATAGAAGGATGAATAACATTGGGAGAGGAGAAGAAATCAGCTAGAGAATTAACATTGAAAAGGTACTTATGTTTCCAAATGGTACTACATTCCTTGTTATCATGATAAGTTCTCCATCCTTGTTTAGCCAAGAGAGCTTTATTCATACTTCTAATTTTCCTAATTCCCAATCCTCCTTCACTGAATGGCTTACAAACTTTATCCCAAGCAATTAAATGCATTCTCTTTTTGTCCTCAGTGCCAGACCATAAAAAATTTCTTTGAATTTTTTCAATAGCCTCTGCAAATTTTAAAGGAATTCTGAAAAGGCTCAAGGCATAAGTAGGTATGCTTTGGAGACAAGCTTTGAGAAGAATTAATTTACCTACCTGACTTAGAAGATTGCCTTTCCAACCTACCAATTTCTTGTTAAATTTATTAATGAGATCAACCCAAAAGGAATTAGGGACTTTCAAGCCTAGAGGAAGACCCAAATAGGTTGAAGGGAGAGACCTTATTGAACAACCAAGGATCTTAGCAATTTTATTTTGTCTAGGAATAAGGGTATTGAAAAAGAAAACAACACTTTTATTCCAATTAATCAATTGACCTGAGGCTAAAGAATATAAATTAATGGCTTTCTTAAGACTTCTAGCTTCCTTAACTTTAGATTTACCCATAAAAATAGTATCATCAACAAATTGTCCATGCGAACAAATAAGAGGGTGGGAAGAGGGTTGCAAACCCTTAATGACTCCTCTTTGGACCAAATCCCTCATATATCTCCCCAAACAATTAGCCATAATAACAAAAAGAATGGGGGATAAAGGATCACCTTGTCTCAAACCCTAGGAGGGATTAAAAAAATGAGAAGAGCTACCATTAAGCAAAAGCACAATAGAGGGAGTTGAAATCAGCTAAAGAATGACACTAACAACCTTTTGGTCAAAGCCAAAAGTATATAAATTTTTTGAGAGGAAAGCCCAATCAACTCTATCATAGGCCTTGGCTATATCAACTTTCATAATGAAACCTTGATTATTAGAACATGACAAGGAATGGATATTCTCATGAGTAGAGATAACAGAATTAAGAATTTGTCTACCTGGGATGAAGCCATTTTGCTGATCAGCAATGATCGAAGGAGTCACCAGGAGCAATCTGGAAGTGAGCACTTTAGAGATAACTTTATAGAAAGAATTATGAAGGTTGATTAGTCTAAACTGATTAGGAGAGTCAGATCTAGTTTTCTTAGGAATCAAGCAAAGGAAGGTGGAATTTATTTCCTTCAACATCTATTTTGCTCCATATAATTCCTTCACAGCATCAAAAACATCTTTTCCAACAAGTTTCCAAAGTTTCTAGAAGAAAAACATAGGAAAACCATTTGGACTAAGTGCTTTGTCTCCTCCAAGAGAGCAAACAACTTTAAAGATTTCTTTGTCCTTTGGAATTGAGCTTAACAATTTATTTTGTTCCTTCATAACCAATGGAGGAATCACTCTTAGGAAATCAGCCTGATTATCCAAATTAATATTAGGGTCAGTAGTCATTAGAGAAGAGAAGAAACTCACCATTTCACTCATAATGTCCTTATCCTTAGTAATTTTTAAGTCTCCCTTTTTAAGATGTGAAATGTGAGTTTTGGCTCTGTGTTTAAGGGTGAAAAGATGAAAATTTTTGGTATTTTTATCCCCTTCTCTCAACCATATCAATCTAGACCTCTGTCTCCAATAGATTTCTTCTTTAGTAATGATGTCATGATATTGGGCCAACTTTTCATTTTCTTCTAAAAGAAGGTCAGGAGTATATCCTTCTTTCTGAATTTTATCTTGAATTTTTTGGATTTCCTCCTTCATAGAATTTTTATTCTCAAAAATATTCCCAAAATAGTTTTTATTCCAAATTTTAACTTCCTTTTTGACATTTTTAAGCTTAGAGGCAACTCTAAAGAGAGCAGTACCTTCAATATCAATACTCCACCATTCTTCCATCTTACTTTCAAACAGTAGGTGATGCATCCACATCTTTTCGAATCTAAAAGGAAAATTATTCTTAAAATTAATCTTTGCACCAGTGAAAATTAGAGGAAAATGATCCGAACCAATTCTCTCACAGGCTTATAGCTTGCAAATAAAGTCTTTAGTTTAGTTAGAAGAGATAAGAGCACGGTCTAGCCTCACCTAGATACAATCATTACCCACTCTCTTATTACTCCAAGTAATCTGGATTCCTTGAAGATCCATATCCATCAAACCCTCTTTGTTTATAAACTCCATAAGGTGCAATCTCCCCTCCAACTGGGTAGCATTACCTCCCATTTTTTCATGATCATAGAGAGGAACATTAAAATCTCCCATAATTATCCATCGTCCACAATAATCATTACTTTTAATATTGGAGATAGCATCCCAAACTTTTTTCCTTAGGTTCTTGATGTTGGGAGCATATATATTAACAATATACCAACCCTCCTTTTGTTCAACACTAGTAATATTGGCTATCATGAGATATTTACTAGCAAACAAAATTGTTCTAGAGTAACAATTCTTCTTCCATAGCATCAAAGTTCCCCCTGAAGCACCCTCTGAACTACTAGTATTTATTGAATAATTTTTAAAGACTTTAATTTGCTCAGCTTTCTCTTTATCCATCTTTGTTTCTTGCAAAAGAAGGAAATTTGGCTTCTATTCTCTAACAAAATTCCTAACTACATCTAGTTTATGGACACTGTTCAGCACCCTAATATTCTAGGAAATAATTTTCATTTCTATCTTTTAGGGGTAAAATCTAGAATAGTTGCTTGCCTACCATCAGCAATATTCTACATACTCTCTAACTCTCTAGTTTTCTTAGAGGTTCTTCTTCCAGGATGGCTCAGGGTACCAACATCTAGTTTCACCTTGAGTTGCTGATCCACTCTATTTCTAGATTTTTTTGAGGTAGATGTCTATGGTTTCTCTTTGGTTTGTTGATCTATCTTACTACTTCTAGTCTCTACCCCCTTCACAACTATATTTCTCTTTTTTTTAGCCTTTTTCCTTTGATTTGGTTTAAGCTTTGAGTTTACTCCCTTTTCCTTTGAAACTTCTAGGATTAGAAGATCATCTCTCGAAGTATCAAAATCATCTTGATAAATTAATGAGTCAAACACCTGAATCTCCCTGGATTGGGAATAATGTAAATCTCCCTCCTTAGGTTGGATTCCAGATTCAACCAAGATTTCACCCTCCTCAAGAAAGATCTTCTCATCTACATCTTCCCACCAATCTTCCATCTTTTGGTAAATAACAATTTGTTTTGTTAAATCAGCCAGATCATCAATACTTTGTTCAGGCACCATGGATTTAAACTAAGATCCATTCCCTTCTTTTTCAATATTAACTCCCTCAGTATCTGGCTCAGAAACATTCCCTTGCTCATGAATGTTCTCAATAACCTTTTTTGCCTTAGCATGTTGAGCTATTAAGTCCACATTTTTCTTTTTCTCTTTTGGATGAGAAACTTTGGGTTTCCAAACTTTCTTTTGCTGGATTTTAGCCTTTTTAACCTCCTTTTCAATGCTTGGGAAATTTTTATTTTTGGTAGAACAATTTTTAACCAAATGTCCCTATTTTTTACAAGCATGGCAAGAGTTTGGGAGATCTTCAAAAATAATTTCTTGGGTTTTTTTTACCAAGCTTGGAAATTAGTTCCACCTTATCTGGAAGATGGTTCAAATCAACCACTTTAACATAAAGTCTAGCACTTTGAAGTTTAGTTCTAGCAATCGTAGCATGATCTAGAGCCACCAATTTACCAAAAGAGCTGGCAATACCTTTAAAGATGTCCTCATGCCAAAATTCCAAAGGGAGGCTAGGGAGACAAGCCCAGATCAGAGTTGTTAAGAAAAAAGAATCTGAAAGATCCATATTAGGCTCCCATCTTCTAATGGTGAGTGAAAATTTTGCAAAAGACCATGGTCCTCCACAAAGAACTAGATTCAAATCTTCCTTACAGTTGAAGATAAATGAGAAGAAACCATTCGACATGGGTGCTATATCTACCTCTCCTTGAATAACCCATTTTTGTTTGACCATTTTCCTTAGCGACTCTAAATCTGGTCTTGCCCCTAAAAATTTTCCAACCACAGTAAAATCCATGGAAGACACAGAAAAATCAACTAAAGGATCTGGGATAAAGATTTGAAACTCAACTTTCTCCCAGCAAGATTTAGCAGCCACCAGCAGGAAAGATGATTTACCATTGAGTTTTTTGCCAAATAGGGAGGACCAAGACCTTTGGCCTGATACCTTCTGCCCTTCTGAGATCTTTTCTGTAATAGATTCACCATCCAAAGGGATTTTCTCCTTCTCAAGAGCCTGCCTTGACAAAGCAGTAGAAGTATCCAAAGGAAGGTCACAGACCCCACACTTACCAATGTCCACATCAGCCAGAAGACAACAATCTATCATGTCATTCTTTCCAGATCCCCCTGTGGTTCCCCCTAGATCTGTACCTCCTACAAGATTCTCCCCAACCAATTTCTTGCCTTCCAGCTTTCCAGCTAATTCAAAAATAGAGAGATTGCCCATCTAACCATCATAATATATTTTTAAAATATGAGTTACAAACCTTGTTGATTCACAAGGCAAAGTAATAATATATAAGGAGAGAGCATAAGAAGAAATAGGTATTACATACTATTAGAGATATTTTGTGGATGAATTTGGCATAATTGACTTAGATTGTCAGCATCCAATTTTGGATCAGCTAGTGTACATAGTTGAGAAAGTTCAAGAAGAAGATATAGAGACCAATGATAAATTGATGCAGTGGTCTGAAAGAAGAGTTGAACATAAAGTATTGGTAAAAGTCTCTCATGAACTTGTTGAAAGACAAGAAGAGTTTTCCAACCTAGTCACATAGTTTGAAAAAAATTGAATCTCATTCATTCATTATAGATGAAGTTGTGTGATGTTGATACTTTTATACTAGAGATTCAACATATTATTTATTTATTACATGTTGATATGAGGGAAAGTTATATTTCATTAGGAAAGAACACAAGTTCAAGATCACTTTCATACAATAAGTTGACAATTGGTTAGTAGAGGTTAGCCGAGCTCATGGATAGAAATAGTGAAATAAGTAATAAGTTATTATTAATTCAATTTCAGTTACTACACCATTTGGAAATAATTCAGAAAGAAGTATCTATTGCATAAACTATTTTGAAGAAGGATGCATATTTTTCACATATTGTGGGTCTAATTGATCTAGCTACTAATCTAGAAACTTAGTTTCAAGTTTTGGAGAAAATAAAGGACCAGTGGAATAAAGGCTATGTAGATATTTTGGCAAGCCATAAACAATTTTTTGATAAGCTCAAGCTAATCCTAATAGCCCCAATAAATCAATGACAAAAAGGGGTAAATATATTGAGAAGAAATGAGAATAAGGAGGAAATGGAAAATAGAATGACAAAAAGGAGGAAATAAAAGAATGTATTGAGGAGAAATAAAAATAAGGAGGAAATGGAAAATGGAATGACAACAAGGAGGAAATAAAAGAATGTATTGAGGAGAAATAAAAATAAGGAGGAAATAGAAAATGGAATGACAACAAGGAGGAAATAAAAGCAGAAATGACAGTTAGAGACATCAGATCTCATAGCATCAAAATCTCAGAGGAAGTATTTTTTAATGCAATTACTATTCATGAAAAGAAAAATTTCTACTAATGTCAAAGGGGGAGATTGTTGATCTCTAAGAATATGTTTCCTATTAGTGTCCAAACACTTATTTATTTACTAGGAAAGGATGAATGGTCATCACTACAATTGAGTCATCTAGTTAAGGTCGGCCATATAAGGACTTGTTTATTTTGCATTACATGCCAAGCAAGTCAGCGATTGTTGAACATGCCAATAATGGTCGAACACATATATAAGTCAAGCTTTTATAGTACTCACCAAATAAATTGAAAAGATAGTTTTTGTTGATAAAATAGAGAAGAACATGTATATAGAAGTTGAGCGCTAATATAAATGTTAGTCATGATCGAGTGTCAACACATTTGGATGTCTAGCATACTAGTTTTATCATATGAGTTTGTAATTGCACAAACAACTATGAAAATCATTTTGGTTGACTTCCATATGATATTTAATATTTGTAGAGATAGTTAAGATAGAGATAATGCATTATTGGAGAAGGTAATAATCCAAAGTAATGCAAATAAACCAATTAGAAAGAAACAGAAAAAGAGTATGAATTGTAAACCATTGATTGAGATCTAAAACTTTTGAAGAACATTTATTTAAGGTGGATTATAGCGCTAGAATTATTGTGTGTGTGTGTGTGTGATGAATGAGAGAGTATGTGGAAGATGAGAGTATGCATGTGTGAATGAATGTGCAAGTGAAGAAGTGACCAAGGATAGAATAGAGAAAAAAGGCTAAGTCTAGAATCAAATCAGGCTAGGGCAATCGAAGTAGTGAAGGACTAAAAGGAGATATCAGATTGAGAGATCAGGTCAAGACATTGTACAAAGGAGTTCCAAAATTAGCTTTTAGAGAAAATCGATGATCAGGTACTAAATCAATTTTAACAAGATTGAATCAGGGAAAATCTCTTAATCGAGTGATCCTAACATGTCTATCTAAACCTCCTAATAGAGTCTTTACTTAATTGCAAGTGTAAAATCCTTTAACAGAGTAAGACTTAATAGTCTTTAGGCTTTTAACAGGGTAAGACTTAATAGTCTTGAAGCTTTTAGTAGGGTAGGCCCCTCACAAGGTAGATCATATATTAAGATCAAACAATGTAACCCTAATAGGTTAACTTTATTGTTGCAACAGTGAAGATTTGTGGGTTTCATCTCCATCCCAATTTTACCTTTAAATTGAAGTGTTTCTAGGTTACCAAAACATTTGTGTTATGTGTTGAATCTTTTATGGATGTGATGTATTCATTTAAATTTCAGCATTACAGTTTTAATGTTAGATCTAAGATATGAAATGAATTAGGTGTGAATTCAATAATTTGGTTTTGTAAGTAAAAGTTTAAGATCTTGATCCTTCCAATAGTGATGCATATCATATTATATTTTTAAATAGATTTGTAAAGGAAAATGATTAAAACAAATTATTTTTTTAAAAAAGTATGGAGAACATGAAATTTAAAATGATAATATAGAAGAAAAAAAATATGTGTCCTTTCTATATGAGGAAATATGTTTTTTTCTACAATTGTATAAATATATTAAATAAAATATTTAAAATATCATAAATGAAAATAATGTAAGAAAAGTTTGAATCGTAAGTCTCAAAATGTCTCTTGAAATGTGTTGGATGATAAAATTAAAATTTGATTTTTGTTTATTCTTTTAATACTTTAACTAAATATTAGTATTTACATTTTGAAAAATATTGTAATTAATTTGATACCATTGTAAATTATACAAGAAATAGTTTCATACTATACAAGGGAAACAATGTTGACTATGGGACCAAATATTTGCACTAAATTATGAGTAGAGTATGTTGTTCATCTGACAAAAACTAAAATTTGTTTTTTCAAATATTATTTGAATTGTTTTCTATCTTTGTAGATATTTATCCAAATTTAGTATTACTATAAGTATAAAACTGATTGAAAACATAATAATATATATATAATTATAGAGTTATTTATTTTTTAATATTTTAATATAATACAATATATTTCATGTTGAGATATAAAGTTATATGTATATACATATACTTAATACTTATATCAATATGAAACATATTTCATCATATTAAAATATGAAAAAATAAATAACTCTATAATGTTATATATATATTATAGTATTTTGTATCATTTTAATAGTTATAATAACACTTATTAAATTTGGATAAAGATCTACAAAGATAGAAAACATTTTTTTTAAAAAAAATGAATAGACCTTTTCCATTAATTAAATTTTAAAGATACATATCCACAAAAAAAGGGGTCAAGGGATATAAGATCACCCCATGAGTGTACATGGTAAAAAGTTAGATAAAAAGACTATTCATAAAATAAAAAAAATTAACAACAAAAATTAAGGTCCTCAGTGTTAGAAATAGGGATTACTGAGAGTGGGGCAAGGGGGGGGTAGCGGGGGGGGTGGGGCAGGTGGGGGGGTGGGGGTGTGAATTAGTAATCTACAAAATTTAGTTTCCATCTGGATATTATTAGTTACTTTAAACCATGCATAACAAAGCAATAAAGTAATGCTAAATAGTAACAATAGCAATGAACAAAGATAACTCACAACACTATTTTTTTAAACTATGGAAACCTTGGCCAAGAGAAAACCCTAGTGGGAATGATACTCACTATATCATATACTGATATATATGTTCCTTGTTAGAGGATGGACACTGTTAGGAGTCAATGAGAAAATTTAGTATAAGTAGTCCCTGTTAGGAGACTTTGAATCCCTATTAGAATATTTCAACCTTATTAGGAGTTGTGGTATAATGTATGCAACAAGAGCCCACTGCCTAAACATGAAATTTCAACTACAAGAAGAGCTTAGTGCTCAAACAAGTAATTTATGTTATTTTCCTTCCTTGACTAATCTTTTATCTCCAGCTTGATCTTGGATCACTAGATAGGTCATATAAAAATTCACATATATCGCTTTCACAAAAGTTCACTCACTTCACAATCTTACAAGATAGCACTTACAAGCACAATTACACTTCTTCTCATCACAAGAAGTCCATTGCATAAATCTCATACCTTTACACAAGTTACTACTAGGTTGGCTAAGACCACAATTCACTTTTTCAAGTTAGAGTAAACATCTAGGATGCCAGCCCTAATTGGACAAGTAATTGTTTTGTAAATAAGACAATTCTTTCCTTCAATTCCATTGTACTGCTTCATCAAAGCATGATTATCATTGTTTTGTATAGCCCATACAAAATTTTGAGGCTATACACATCACCACCACCATGTATACTATCTTCATGTAACTTCTCTGTTCATAATATGATGTCTACAACATGTTATAAACAAAACAATACATTGCTGTAAACCAAATTCTATACTTAGAATATTTTTTAAATACCAAACACTAAGTATCTTTATTTCTAAGGTTTCTTGTAAACATATACATCATGTGTTTCCATAAATGAAAAAAATTACTTATCACTATTAGCCAATTGTCAACAATCTCCCCCTTTGGCATTGATGGCAACAAAATAGGGAAAATTAGCTAAGTGACAAAAGCTTAACTATCAAAATAAACATTACATATATTAAAACTTGTTCAACTTTACAGTTTTACAATATTCACATGTATTTCTCCTCATTGTATCTCTCCCAATAATGTATACAATTTTCACATCTCTCCCCCTTTGACATCAATGGAAAAGGTCAAAATGTCAAGATTCTATCCAAAAATTGTCAAAACTATTGTCTTTTCTTATGGTGAAATAATCTTCATACAATAATAAAAAATAGTCTTCAGATTGTCCATATATTTGGTCCATGTCTCTTTTATAGACTCAGCTGATGTGAGAATTTCATATAAAGTATATGATGCAATCTCAACTACATTAATATCTGAATACAAAAAGTTTGAAAATGTGTCCTTGGCCTTAACACATTCCTCTAGCTACTTCTCAACAAAAGATAACTTCAGAGCAATAGATTCTCTGAAATTAGATGTTCTCTTCAAGATCTTCTCTTTTTGAAGTTCCAGTTTCCTAATGTTATTGTGAATACTAGCAAATTGATCTTCAAAATATCTACCTTACAAGATAAATGTCATATATGGCTGGGTAAAGTCTCCAACTCACTCATCTTTGTCTCTATCTAACTGCCCAAGTCTTTATTCAGCTTGCTAAAATTTCCAAAGTTCTTTTATAGATAAAACCTATCAAGATTAACTAAGTCATTCTTTATATTTTGGCAGATGGTGCTAAACAAGTTAGCATCATGGAAAATTTGAGCCTTCACTTCTACAACATTCAATTTGACAAATTTGTAAACTCTTCATGAAAGGATTCTAGCACTACTTGTACTCTTTGTTAAGGATTCGACTTAGTATGTTGTACTATCAAAGGACTGTGTAGTCTATCAATTACTTCCATTAATGATCTCTATAAACTCTTCACTATTTTATTCTTCTATATAAGTTTAGATAAGGATGAAATTAGATTAGTTTGATCATCATCATTAGTAGCTAAACTAGCAAGAGAGAGTAGAGTAGATGAACTAGATGGTTTAGTCTCATCCTCCCTCTATTTCTTTGTTTCTTCTTTAGTTCTTCTCTCTTCCTCTTCTTTCTTTTCCTTTTCCTCTCTTTCTCTCTTCTCTTATAATAATTTCCTCTCTTCTTCCTCAGTTTTCTTTTTCTTATCTTCTTCTGCAATCCTTCTATTATCTTTATGTTCCTTTCTTTTCCTTTCTTCCTCAAGAAATTGTTCCTTGGCTTCTTCTATTTTCTTTTTTTCTACTTCTAGTAGCCTCTTCTCTTCCTAAATTTGTTTCAAATTTTCCTCAATATCTTCAATATCATCAATGTTAAGAGTAACATTGGATTGATCAATCTGCATAGTGTCACCACTTACTGACACTTCCATGGTTCTAGGAGTTGGTGGAAATTATACCTATGACTTTGTCAACATCTTACTGATAGCTTCTATAGTCTCCTTTCTCAACTTATCCTTTTCACCAAACATGAATAGAAATGGTCTCAACTTATTTCTCAAGTATGGTGCAAGGTTATTTAACAATCCTTTTCTTTCACCTTCATCATTAGTATTTTAGATAGTCCTTAGCATAGTCTTTTCAAGTTCAAGCTCTTCATCTCTTGTATGATTTTTCTTCTCAATAAGTCTCTCATAGACTTTCTGGTTCACTACTCCTTCAATATCCTTCAAACTTATATCATTTTCTATGATATATCTCATAGTAGATATATCAATCTCATCCTTCTCAAAATTATTATATAAATCATAAGATTTTTTCATTTGAATAAAGATTCCCTCATTGGCAATTTCTCTATTAATCTTCTCAATCTTCAGCTTCTAGGGTTGCCAAGCTTTGCCTACTACTTGCTTAGGTGGAGTCACCTTTTCTACTTGTTTAGTTTCTTGTTCCTCATCTTCTTCATCACTAGAGTCAATTGTCAATAATGTTTTTTTCCCCTTACTAGGTCCTATGTCTAGTTTTTTGACTGTCTTAGTCTTTAAAGACACTGCTTCAGCTAATCTCTTAGATTTTCTTTTCTATTCACTAGGCTAAACATTAGATAGTACAATGCTCTATTCCGAGGATGTCTCAACAATTGATATTGAGAAGGGTTGTATGTTAAATACACCTTGTTTCATTGTTTGTCTCATGTCTTTAGATTCACTCTCTATCATTCTGACCTTTGATAGGGCCTTTTTCATCATTGATTCAACCTTCTTGTGTGATGACTTCTCTAAGGTTGGTTGATGAGCATGTTGTGTAATCTCATCATGTGTACCAAATCTATTCTCTAGATTCAACACCAAGTCAATATAGCCAACTACTACATCATCATTCAATTCACAACTCAAGGGATCTACAAATGTCTCCTGAGGCTCCACTACTTGAATACATGTGTGATCTGTATCAACTAATATACAAATATCTTCCTTGAATCTACCCATAATTATAGGTGCAATTCTAAATCTTTGTTTCATTTCATTCTAAAATGTCCTCATTATAAGGTTGCCACTATCCAATATTTTTTCTACAGGGTGCCATCTGCATACATCTGAAATCTTCTCCATTATGCATTCATCACTACTCACTATATCTATGACTGATAAGTAGGGAAATATTTTGGAGTACATGAAAGAATATGTGATTTATGAATGGTTGGAATCTAAACACACCATTCTTTGTCCTCCTAATATTTTTAAGGTTTTCTTGGAGTTGCATTCTTAGAATTTCACTAAGATTCAATTGCTCTTTCTCAACACATATCTTATAAGTTGCATAAATGAATCCTGCTAGAAGTTCATCTATCTTAGAACTTGCACAAATAGAATAAGCAATAATTCTACTAATAAATCTCACATCATCTTACTTGATGGTGTTGATCACCATAGCTTTACCATTGTATACTACCTTAGTGTAACTTTCCACTTTCTTCTTAACCATCCTCTCACCTATAGGTACACTTCCTTTTTTTCTAAGACCAATTACCTCATGAATAAGGTGAGCAAAAATATCTACTACATTATCTTGCATCCATAGTTTTCCATCATGTATCCTACTCAATATGATTTGAGTCTATTCATCTATGTCTAACTCATGGTAGAAATGATACCTAAACAAGTCTAATTCCTTTAAATGTTCAAATCCGGGCTTCACTATTATAACATGGTTAAAAACTAGTTCCATATCCTTGTTCATATATTCACTACCAATCGACTCAAACTTGCAATTCAAATAACTTTCTACATCTTCAAGGTAAACTACATTGTTCAGAGTGATAGAAAATGTCAAGTTAGGGTTTCCATCATTAGGTTTTATGGAAAGAATCTTAAACTTGGGTCTATCCTCATTCTCAACACTGTCTACTATTGTCATATACATGATTTTCATCAAACAATATCTTTTATCAAACAAATTTGAGGAAAAATGATAAAATACCTCTTTCTAAAAATAGGGTTTTCTTCAAAATTGCTCTAACAAGCCACTTCATAATGCTCTTCACTTTGAATGTGTTTGCAATGAAATAAAATTCAAATTTGTACTCCATTTATCCATCAACTTGAAACTTGCATTAATTACGTACTTCACAAATATGAAAAAACTATCAATTACGTTTTGTAATTGAATAACTGTTTAGAATCATCTATCTAATCTTCAAATGTTACCTAAAGTTTACTATAGCCTCCTTCCATCATGAAAAACATCCTCAAGAATTTGCATCATGAAATTCTCTGCAAAAACATACTTTTCATCTTCTATTGTAGAATTAACCTTTACTGCAATACTAGTAACTTTGAATTTCATCACAACTTGCTTAGATGAGCTCCAAATCGCAAGTGTGCTAAGGTACCATCCAAACATAATTGGATACACCTTTTCCCAACTTCACTACCTCTAATTCAACTTCTGATTGAAGTTCTCAAATTCTAATGTTGTGAACAAGGTCAATTCAACTTAATTGAATCAAACTCAACAACTAACGTTGATCTTCCTATCTTATCATCATCTAACTTTTCTTTTGAGATATTTGTTCTTTTCATGAATGCTTCATTAATTTCTTCTTAAAGTTTAGTCACAATGTTTATGTGTTCTTCATTGTCTCTACTAGTTCTAGAGTTCCTTTCTTGGTTCCTTTTGTCATTCCTTCTATTCCCAAAGTTTCTTCCATTGTTGCTTCTATCTATGAAGTTTCTATCCATTCTGTAGTACTTCACTATGTGTCCAAAGTTGTTGCATGACTAAAATATAGGTGTTCTACTTCTAGTGTTCTACTAATCATTAGGTGCATGAAAATTCTAAGCAATGTTTCCTAAGTTATTACACTTATCACACATGATCTATCTTTTATCTTCATAAGATCTTCTTTCTCTCGATGTCCTTTCATTAGATCTTCTTCTATCTACAAGGTTAGTATATCTAGACATTCTACTATTTCTTCTATCATTATCATACTTAGGTTTCCTACAATCAATTGCATTATGACCCATACGAAGACAATTATTATGACAAAAGTCCTTAATATGATTAAATGACTTATTTGTACAATCTCTTTTCATATGACCTATTTCATTACATAAAAATCAGTTACCTCAAAACTAGTTGTCTTGGGAGTCTCCGCTTGCTTTGATTCATCCAAGATTTCAACTTCCTTGTTTTTCTCAACTTCTTTAGGTTTCTCAGAAGATTGACTATATTAAATATTATCATCAAATTTGTGTTTTTCTTTTGGATCTAATCTAATCTCAGGTTTCTTAGTAGACATGTTAATCAGATAACCAAGACTAGTCTTATCATAAGTAGGTCTCTATAAAGACATATAATCATCAAGATTCTCTCTGCTAGAATAAAGCTTCTCAAGATATTGTTTGCACTGTGTCAATTCACCTTTCACAATACTATTGTACTTATGGAGTTCTTCATGATCTTCTTTCAATGTTTCAAACTAAGATGTTCTCTTTTCCAAAATTGCTCATAGATATGCATTTTTTGTCTTCAAATCATATTCAACTTTGCTAGGATCATTTCTCAAAGTTAACTATATATTTTTAATCTTCAATTCATGCTTCAAGATCTTGTACTTTGTCTTCAACTTTGAACAATCATCATCACTAGTTCCAAATTTAGTAGATTCAGGCTTTGATTTCATATGATCAATCTTTTCCCTCAATTGGCCAATTTATACTTTGGAGTCTTCATATTTGTCCTTCAATTTATCTCTTTCTTTAGTAAGGAGACCAACTTGTTCAAGAGCTTCTTCAAGGTTCTTCATCAAGTGTTCCATATCCATAGGGATCTTACTTAAGTTGTTAAGCCTCTTCAAAGTAACTGTGCTCTAATACCAATTGTTAAAAATAGGGATTCTTGAGAGGGGGGGTGAATCAATAATCTACAAAATTTAGTCACCAAATGGATATTATTACTTACTTTAAACCATGCATAACAAATAAATAAAGTAATGTTGAATAGTAACATTAACAATACACAAAGATAACTCATAACACCATATTTTGCTAACTAGGGAAACTCTGGCCAAGGGAAAACCCTAGTGGGGATGATACCCACTAGATTATATATTGATATATGTTTCTTGTTAGAGGATGGACTCTATTAGGAGTCAATGAGAAAATTAATTGTAAGTGGTCCCTGGTACGATACTTTGAATCCCTATTAGAAGATTCTAGCCCTGTTAGGAGTTATGGTATAATGTATGCAAGAAGAGCCCACTACCCAAACATGAAATTTTAAATTAAAGAAGAGCTCACTGCTCAAACAAGTAATTAACTATTATTTGCCTTCCTTGACTAATATTTGATCTTCAAATCAATCTTGGATCACCAAATAGCTCATATAAAACTTTACATATATCACTTTCATAAAAGTTCTCTCACTTCTCAATCTTACAAGATAGCACTTACAAGCACAATCACACTTCTTCTCATCACAAGAATTCCTTTTCATAAATTCCATGCCTTTACAAAAATTAATGTTGGGTCTGCTAAGACCATAATTCACTTTTTTGAATTAGATTAAACATTTATGATGTTAGTGCTAATTGGACAAGTAATTGTTTTGTAATCAAAACAATTATTTCCTTGAATTCCACTGTCCTACTTCATCAAAACATGATTATCTCTATTCCATACAGTCCACACAAAAATTTGAGGTTATACACATCATCACCAACATGTATACTATCTTCATGTAACTTCTCTAGTCCAAATATGATATTTGCAACATGTTATAAACAAAACAATACACTGATGTAAACTGAATTCTATGCTTAGACAATTTTCTGATTACCAAACACTAAGTATCTTTATTTTTGAGGTTTTCTATGAACATGTACATCATGTATTGCCATAAATGAAAACAATTACATATAACTATTATCCAATTTTCAACAATCTCCCCCTTCATCATTCATGACAACAAAATAGGGAAAATTGGCTAAGTGACAAAAGCTTAACTATCAAAATAAAAATTACATCTATTACAACTTGCTCAACTTTACATATATACTCCCCCTTACAATATACTTTAAACTTTTACAATATTCACATGTATTTCTCCCCATTGTATCTCTCCCAAAAATGTATAAAATTTCTGCATCTCTCCCCTTTTGACATCAATGACAAAGGTCAAAATGTCAAGATTTTGTCCAAGAACTATCTAAACTATTGTCTTTCCTTATGATGAAATAATGTTCATACAATCATCAAAAATAGTTTTCAGATTGTCCATATCTTGGTCCATGTCTCTTTGCTAGACTCAACTAATGTGAGAATTGCACATAAAGCATATGATGCAATCTCAATTGCATTAATATATAAATAAAAAAAGTTTGAATATGTGTCCTTGGCCTTGGCACATTCCTCTAGCTGCTTCTTAATGAAAGATAACTTCAAAGCAATAGATTTTATAAAATTGGATGTTCTCTTCAAGATCTACTCTTTTCAAAGTTTTAGTTTTTTGATGTTACTATGAATAATGGCAACTTGATCTCCAAAATCATCTAGCTTACAAGATGGATGTTGTATCTGGCTAGATAAAGCCTCTAGCTCACTCACTTGTCTCTATCTAATTGTCCAAATCTTTACTCAACTTGTATGATAAGGTACACTTAACATACAAAATCTTCCTTCCTTCTAGCATTTCTAAAGTTCTTTTATACATGTATCAAGATTAACTAAGTCATTCTTGATATTTTGGTAGATGGTTCTAAACAAGTTAGCACCCTACGAAATTTGAGCCTTTGGCACTACAATATTAAATAAATTTTTAAACTCTTCATCAAAGGATATTAGCACTACTTGTGCTCTTTGTTCAGTATCTGACTCAGTATGTTGTACTCTAGAATTACTATGCAGTCCATTAGTTACTTTCATTAATGATCTCTGTAAACTCTTCACTATTTTATTAATTTGTATAAGTTTAAATAAGGATGAAATTAGATCAGTTTGATCATCATCATCAATAGCTAAACTAACAAGAGAGAGAAAAGTAGATGAACTAGATGGTTTAGTCTCATCCTCGCTCTGTTTCTTTGTTGCTTCTTTAGTTCTTCTCTCTTCATCTTCTTTCTTTTCCTTTTCCTCTCTTTCTCTCTTCTCTTCTAATCTTTTCCTCTCTTCTTCCTCAGTTTAATTTTTCTTCTCTTCTTCTGCAATCCTTCTCTTATCTTCATCTTCCTTTCTTTTCCTTTCTTCCTCAAGCAATTTCTACTTGGCTTCTTCTATTTTCTTCTTTTCTAGTTCCAATATCCTCTTCTCTTCCTCAATTTGTTTCAGCTTTTCCTCAATATCATAAGCATCTAGTTCATTTGGTTTGGAACCACTAGATGGATTGGTATCATCAATCTTAAGAGTAACATTGGTTTGATCAATCTGCATGGTGTCACCACTTTCTAACACTTTTGAAGTTCTAGGACCTAGACAAGATGTTGCCTATGACTCTGTCAACATCTTATTGATAGTTGTTACAATCTCCTTTCTCAACTTATCCTTTTCACCAACCATGAATAGAAATGGTCTCAACTTATTTCTCAAGTATGGTGTGAGGTTATTCAACAATCCTTTTATTTCACCTTCATCATTAGTCTTGCAGATAGCCCCTAGCATAGACTTCCAAAGTTCAAGGTCTTCTTCTCTTGTAGGAGTTTTCTTCTCAAAAAGTCTCTCATAGACTTTCTGGTTCACTACTCCTTCAATAACCTTTAAACTTAAAATCATTTGCTATAATATATCTCACAATAGATATATAAATCTGATCCATCTCAAAATTATTATATAAATCATAAAACTTGTTCATCTAAATAAAGTTTCCCTCATTGACAATCGCTGTTTCTCATCTAAATAAAGTTTTCTTGTTTCTCATCTTCTTCATCACAGAGTCAATTGTCAACAATGTTTTTTGCCTCTTACCAAGTCTTGTGGCCAGCTATTTGACTCTCTTAGTGTTTGTAGACATTGCTTCAACTAATCTCTTAGATTTTCTTTTCTATTCATTGGGTTGAACATCAGTTGTTGCATATGGAATACTCTATTTTAAAGATGTCTTAGCAATGAATACTGATAAGGGTTTTATGTTAAATAAACCTTGCTTCATTATCTATCTCACGGCTTGAGATTCACTCTCTATCATTCTGACCTTTGATAGTGTCTTCTTCATCATTGATTCAACCTTCTTGTGTGATGCCTTCTCTAAGGTTTCTTGATGAGCATTTTGTGTAATCTAATCAGATGTATCAAATTTGTTCTTTGAATTCAACAACAAGTCAATATAGCCAACTGCTACTTCATCATTCAATTCACATCTCAAGGGATCTAGAAATGTCTCCCAAGGTTCCACTAGTTGAGTATATGTGTAATCTATATCAACTAATATATAAATGTCATCCTTGAATCTATCCACAATTGTAGGTGCAATTCTAAATCTCTATTTCATCTCATTCTAAAATGTCCTCATTATAAGGTTGCCACTACCCAATATTTTGTCTACAAGGTGCCTTCTGCATACCTTTGAAATCTTCTCCATTGTGCATCTATCACTACTCATTATATCTGTGACTGATAAGTAGGGAATGTTAGTATAGTTTTTTATTTTTCCTATTTTGCTAAGTTTTTCCTACACTTTTAATAATCTCACTTAGGTTAATAAAGCATGTCTTATTAGGTGAATGGTTGTGAGGTGTCACCCTCCTACATGTGAGCATCCATTAGCTATCTTGGGAAGATACTTCACTATCTTTAGTCCAATAGATGGTTGCTCCTCATTGATTGGCGTTGCCACCTCCTCCCTCTTCCTAGCCTATATAAGCATGCTACCTAGCTTGTATTTTTATCTCTTATTTTTGCATCCTCTTAATGCTATTTTGCTTCCATCATTTTCATTACTCTCTTGGAGACTAACTCTATGATGCTATTTTGATTTTGTATCATTTGCATTCATAGTTTAGATATTTATTCTTTGCACTAGTTTTCTGGGTTATTAATCTTATTAGATTCTAACATGGTATCAGAGCTTTTTTATGTGCAAGAATAGATTTTAGTTTCCTTATTTGAGAGATTCGAGGGGGGGGGGGGGGGGTAATAAACTTTATTGTAGTTTTTTGAAAAATGAAGTATGCTCTTCTCTTGCATCTTTGGATGATCCTAAGAATCAGAAAAGTTTTGACAAAAACAATTTTTCTCTGGGGTTTCAATATCAAATCTAACAACCAACTTGCATATTTGGAGGTTTCAATTAGTATTGCAGGTTCCAGCATGCCATTGATGGACTTAGGAAGTTGATCCAGCATTTACATGTCATATTTTGGTTGCTGAGGTCATTTTTGATTTTTGGAGCCATTTTTTACTGTTAAAGGCGTTTGATTTACACTACAACAACATCTTCTGTACATTAGCAAGGGAAAGGGTTTTCTGAGTTTTTTTCTTAGCACCAAAAAACCATCTGGGTATCTTTTAGATTTTTCATGCAATCTATATATTTTGCAGGATCTAGTGTGAAAAGCTACAATAATACCCCTCTTCGTTGGCAGTCGCAGATTTGAATGCAGTTTTCAAATGTCTCGTTCTTGCTCATATAGACTCCAATTTTGATGATTGTTGTTATGAACTTGGCTATTTTTTTGTGCTATATCCACTAGTGGAGTTGTTTTTTGATTTTCACACATGAATTCTTCAAAAATTGTAGATTCTCAGCCGTGACTGTGCACAGTTCTCATTTTAGAAACTTCAGAGCATCATAACTTTCTCATACGACCTCGTATCGAGGTGATTCTTTTTTTGAAAGTGCATGATTTTTTGAGTAGATCGCAATGGTGCTATTTTTTTTTTTGATTATTGTGCCCAAGTTTCACTTTTAGCATATGCTCTTCATGAGGGTTTGTAATGCATTGAAATCAAGACCACTAAGTATTTCTTTCTAGTGGTAGTTGTAAACGCACTAAAATAAAGTGCCAAATCATTTTTCTTTGGGGGGGGGGGTTTCTTTGATTGAGTAAAGAGGGGGGGGGCATTGTCATGCCTAGGTTCTCTTCTTTTTAGCATTTCTTCATCATGGATCAAACAAATATACCCATCCTAACTCCATACAATTACTTTGAGTGGAAATCACACATGACAATTCACTTAAGGAAAGCTGGATTAAATAGGATAACTATGGGACTTGAAACTGAACCTACTAAAGATGAAGATAAGCCTAAGTGGTTTAACAGATGTGATGAGGCATTTGGAACATTGTGTTTGTCTGTTTCTCCTGACTTGCTATTTCACATTGAGTCTTTGGATACACCAAATGAAGTATGGACAAAGCTAGAAACACTATTTGGCACACAAGATTCAATAAGGGGTCATATGTTGGAAAATAAATTAATTAGTTTGAGTCCAGGCAATTTCAACACAATCCAAGATTTCTTCACCAAATTGAAATCACTAAGGCTGCAGTTAAAACAATGTGGAATTGAAAAGAAACATGAACAACTGATTCTTAGTATTCTATCTAAGCTAAGTTCAGAATATTCTGTGTTTGTCTCTACCTTCTATGCTACTAAGGGTGCACTTGGTACTCAATTCACCATGCCATCTTTAGATGATTTTGCTATCAATCTCACTCGAGAACAGGACAAGCTGATCTAGATGGGCATTCTTAAGTCCTCTAAGTCACATGCCTTGGCTACCAACCAAGGCACAAAAGAACAACAAGGACAAAGTAGTAACAACAATAGTAAGGACAAGAAACAAAAGAATAGCGAGGAGAAGAAGGATCAAATGCTGGTTTCTTCAAAAGCAACTATTGATACACCATCTTCCAAGGGTGATAAGCCTAAGAAAGAAAAGGTCAAATGTGCCTATTGTAAAAGACTTGGTCATGATGAACATAAATGTTTGCAGAAAAAACTTGATCACTTAACATACATTCTTAAGAAGAATAATATCAATGTTCCTGAGTCTATCAAACAAAGTTCTAATGAAGGGTCTAACAAAGAAAAAGAAAATAGCAAGGGGAAAGGAAAGGGCAAGACCCTTTTTGTAGTTTCTTCCTCACCATCCACTTGGGTTCTTGATTTGGGTGCTTCACACCACATGGCTTCATCTAAGGAAGAACTTGCATCCTTGGAGTCGTGTACTATGCCTTCTATTTTGATGGGTGATAACACTCTTGTTGAGGTGTGTGGGAGAGGGTCTGTTGATGTGGGGGGGCACATTCCATGATGTTCCTTATGTACCCTCATTGTCAACTAATCTCCTATCGGTACACCAGATCACTCACATAGGTTTAGTCAAGTGGGTTGAGTTCACTCCTGATTCAGTGGAGATACATGAGTTGCACAATGATTCTATAGTTGGAGTTGGGAGAGCAGATCATCAGTCATGACTCTATATGTTTTCTCACTTTCTTTTTGATCCTCCTTTGACTATTTTGCTCACTCACTTTAATGATGTGAGCAGATTATGGCATGAGTGGTTTGGCCATCTTAACTTTCACTACTTGCATCAGCTTAACCAGTAGAGCATGGTCATAGGGTTGCCTTCTATTTTGACATTGGAGTCACTTGGAATACATGATAGATCTTCTGATGGGTTAGATTCACTTGAGCAGTCTTCTACCTCCACTTTTGATGTAGAGAGTGATTCAGAGGACTCACCTCCTTCCTCTCCTATTCATCATTCACAGGTTGATGATTCTCCTCTAGATTCACCATCTTCTGGTCCACTTTGGGCTAGACAGACCTTGTAGTTTGTAGGTGATTGGGTTGGGGATCCACCAGACACCAAGCAGACTCGTTTACAATTCCAAGATGCTCTACATATCTTCATTGCTACTGCCTCAAATCCACAGTCCTTTCATGAGGCTTATGGTATTTATGAGTGGGATACAACTATGTAGGAAGAGTATAGTTCCTTGATGAGGAACCACACTTGGGATCTTGTCCCTTTTCCTAAGGGAAGAAAACTTGTTCGATGTAAGTGGATCAATCGGACAAAATTTGCAAGCTTTGCTGGAGGTGCGGGATGCTTCATCTTTTGGGGGGGCCTCTTCCTCTCACTTGGAGTTCTAATTTTCTTTGGGGAGTCTCTTTTCTCTCTCTTTTGGGGGAATTTTATGTACATGGGTACGTCATTAGGCTTGACTTGCCGAGACCCATTTCTACATCCACCTAAGCTTCGCTTATGGGGGGGTGTTAGTGTAGTTTTTTATTTTTCCTATTTTGTTAGGTTTTTCCTACACTTTTAATAATCTCACTTAGGTTAATAAAGCATGTCTTATTAGGTGAATGGTTGTGAGGTTTCACCTTCCTACATGTGAGCATCCATTAGCTATCTTGGGAAGATACTTTGCTATCTTTAGTCCAATAGATGGTTGCTCCTCATTGATTGGTGTTGCCACCTCCTCCCTCTTCCTAGCCTATATAAGCATGCTACCTAGCTTGTATTTGTATCTCTTATTTTTGCATCCTCTTAATGCTATTTTGCTTCCAGCATTTGCATTACTCTCTTGGAGACTAACTCTATGATGCTATTTTGATTTTGTATCATTTGCATTCATAGTTTAGATTTATCATGAATCTTTTGAGTACATGAATGAATATGTGATTTATCAATATTTGGAATCTAAACACACCATTCTTTGTCCTCTTAATCTTTTCAAGGTTTTCTAGGAGTTGAATTCTCAGAATTTCACTCAGATTCACTTACTCTTTCACAACACATATCTTATAAGCTGCATATATGAATGCTTCTAGAAGTTCATCTATATTAGGACTTGTACAAATAGAATAAGAAATAATTCTACTAAGAAATATCACATCATCTTGATTCATGGTGTTGATCACCATAGCTTTACCATTGTACACTCCCTTAGTGTAACTTCTCACTTTCTTCTTAACCGTCTTCTCATCTATAGGTACACTGCCTTATTTGCTAAGGCTAGTTACCTCATGAATAAAGTTGACAGAAATGTCTACTACATTATCTTGCATGCATAGTTTTCCATCATGTATCTGACTCAATATGGTTTAAGTCCTTTCATATGTGTCTAACTTGTTGGTGTTCTGACACTATTAAAAAACAAAATACTTAATACCAAGATAATCAAGATCACCACAACCTAAGGATTAGCTATTTCTCATAGATAGTTATATGTGCTTCATATTTGGACCCAACTTCAACAAAATCAAGACAGATTTTCTACTCTTTTGGTTCTACAAAACCAAGGCGGGTGCACCTGAGGGATGAGAGATTTCACAACCTGATACTACACATATATTTCATTCATTCCATGACATTTCATAAAAACACACATCCCATATAGTATATTGGTCACAATTTTTCTTAGATTTACAGGTAATTCTAGGCAATATTAGCTAACCAGGACTAAGTGGTTAAATGTAAACAAGTGTTGACTAGCTTTTACATTCTTCAAACAAAGTAAAGTAAAATTGATTTTTGATTTTAAGCTTGATTCTTGTTCATGATTTCTCCATTTGTAAACTAAACTAATAGATCAGTGCCTCATCCATTGGGATTTAGAGTCTATCCAATTTCCACACCTAATTGACTATATTATAATCAATATTATTAGTAATTTTTACTAAAAAAAATTCTTATAAACATCCTTCCTACTACCTTGGAAATCCTATCAACTTCACTGAAGCATTTATTTAGTTCATTGAATTAAAAGCAATAGTGAAATGACATACAACTTATGCTAATTGCAGTCCATTGAACAAGCCTTGCACATACAGTTTCAAAATAACTAGATAATAAAAATGAAGACAAGATTCAACAAGAAAAGATATGGGGATAGTTCATCTTTGAATTAATTTCCTTTGAAATTTGGGTAACAGTTGAAATAGAACTCAAAATGACTTAGGATAAGACATTAAGATCTTGTAAGATTAATCTATTCTTAGATACTTGTAGAGAAGCACATCATAAAGTTTACACCAAGACCCTGGACTGAACAATACTTAGTAACACTAAAATTGTAAATGATTCAGACCCTTTCTCTAGACTTGGGATCTCACTTATATAGTGTGAGATGCAACAAGCTTCAAGCTTAGAGAACTGACAACTATCCTTAAAATAAAAGATATTTACATTCTTACTATCATAAAGGACAAAAATTTGTGCAACATAAAAACTTTACATCTTAAACATTTTGTAGTGGGACCATCTTTTGTTACATTTTCAAATGCTACAAATTTCATGATTACCCCTTCTATTGTTATAACTCCTTGGAATATGTGGCCATTAGGCTTTTTAGTGATGTGTATAGCTTTGATTTTTTCATATTTAATTCACCTCAAGGCTCTCCATTATCATCATCATGCACTACTAAAACAACAATTATACTTGTGTCCTCAGTTGCCACATCATCAATTGGGACCACTATGCTTACCACTGAGGTTGGTTGGTATTCTTTGTCTTCCTCTGCATGCATTGATGTATCCATTATTTTACTCTCATCCCAATCCACATCCTCTTCTTCTATTTCTATTTGTTTTGAATGTACAAAATCATCCATCCACTCGTTGAAAATTGCATCATCATGCCAATTAAAGCTCAAAATTTCACGTTTCTTCTTAACCACCAAATCCCCCATTTTACTTATTTTAAGAAATTCCTCTTTGATGGAATTATAAAATAGTTGCACTCTAACATATTCTTCAATTGTTATTGCTCATAGTAAATGACCCTTCTCATTAATGACATCATTCATTCTTTGACATAATAAAACATCTAATTCTTTCCCCCACTCTTCCTTTCCTTTTATCTTATCAATATTTTTAAGTGCTCTGGGAAAAAAGTCAAAATTTTCACCTATATATCTAGAAAGGAAAATCATTATTCCTTTTTGGACTGTAACCTTCTTCTCATCAAACTCAGATAGATTATTAGTTATATCAAAGATTTTTTCTATTTGTTCACAAGATAAACTAATAATTGAAATACATATAAGGGTGATATCTTTATCTCTTCCACTCCATTTTTACAAAATAGGCTTCAAAGTATCTTCATAAATTTTTATTTCATTCCACATATCAAGGATCTTCACCAGTTGCTCATAAAATGCTAGCCAGTCAATCTTATCTACTAAATATAAGATTGTTTTTCTAAGTTTTTCTTCATACTGATTATTCAACTCAACATGTGAGGCCCAAAACTTATTCTTTTCCTCCTCAAACTCCTTAGTAGTATAGAATTATAGCCTTTGTGGAGTGTCAAGTAGCTCTATAATGTGTGTTGACTTAAATGGCTCAATTGGGGAGTGAGGGTAGACAATTCTAGGTCTGCTAGATTCTCCCACTTTCCTTTTTCCTAGCTGCTTATCCATTTGAGATACTTGATTCTCTAGCTGATATATCCTATTCCCTCTCTCCTCAAATGCTTTTAGTATTTCTTCAAACTTGGCATTGAGTTCTAGGAACTTATGTTTCTCTTTTCTAGCAACCACTATCCCAAAGTCCACCACTTCTTTAGTCATTTTATTCACCTCCTCACTGTCCACTTCATTTGCTCTGTATATTGTGAGAGTGCCTATATGCTCAGCATTTTAAATATCTTGTATCCTAGTTTTGTCTCTTTTTCCAATAGACCAAATCACCAATGCTTGGTGATCATTTCTTTATTTTACTCCTCTATGTGCTTGTAGAATTTCCTCCTCAATTTTATATTGAATATTTCTTTCCTTTCTAACAAAGTAAAAAGTCATAGCATTAGCTATGTCCCACTCAGGCAATATTAAAAAACTTGATTCTTTAACAACTATATTCTCCCTTCAGGGTTCAATTGTGCAAAGTCCTCTAGAAAATTGGCCTTAACCTCTTCCTCAATCGCAGAGTCCAATTTATTTGGTTGCTCTATTTTTATTGCTTTACACTTAGTTTCAAAATTGCCAATATTCATTCTCCACAAAATTTTTGCAAAGGCCCTAGACTTAACAAAATTTTCATCATTAATAAATTTTTGAGAGGCCTATAAAATTATAGGGTCTATCTCCCTACCTCTATAATCTACAATAGTAAGATCAAAAGATGATATAGGAGGCTCTTCAAGTACTTCTCCTTGAAAATCAGTAGTTGTAATCACAATGTCCCCCTCCCCTCCAATTCATTTTAGTTTCTTTCTCAGAGATGCCTCATCATCTATTTTGAGTGGAGTCTGGGATGGTGAATATTCTCCTCCTTGAGAATATTATCCTTGCTCTAACATCTATTTCTTGGGGGCATTTGTGTCAAATGAGCTTTCTAATCTTGGCCTCTTGTAAGGAGGGATATATTGTACATTCTAAGCCACAACATATCTATCTTTTCTTTGTAATGTATACTACCCTAGAGTTAGAATCATTTTTCTATTTAATCTCCTCTCCACCTTAGTAGCTTTATCTTGATGTACCTTTTCCAGAATGTCCTTCTTCTCATTCAAGGTTTGCATTATCCCAGCAAAATTATTCATCAACATCTCCATTTTGGCCCCCCAATATATTTTATCTACTAAAGGATTATACATGGGCTCAAAAGCATTAATGAAGTCAAGGACTTTGTTGTAAACTATCCACTTTTCTTTTCTTACGCCTTGCTCCTACAATGAAATTTTTTTTTTATTATATCCTCAGGGAAGTATAAAATTTGTGTGTGACCCTTAGCTTTACTTCTTTCCCTGAGGAGGTCATAGAATCCCTCTGGATCAATTTAATAGGCATGGGAGTGGGCCATTTGATACTTATCTAAAAAATTTCCCAAACATCTCCAACCCTTCTTAACAAACACAAAATCATGCACAATAGTAACAACTGGTAAGAATGTACCTTTGGATTTCCCTAGTAAATCCCTTTCATTAATTGTCCCAATTTACCATAACAATTCTACCATTTCTACCTTTAAAGGCACTTGATAAGGTAACACATGGTATTTTCCCAAGAAGCCATAAATTCTAAAAATAGTAGAAACAACAAATGGGATGATATCCCCCTAATTATGACTTACCAATAGCCCTTTGGCATGATCCTTAGGTCTTATCAATTCTAATAAGGGTTTTGGTATTCTAGGGCTATCCCCTCTCAACAACAATCTAAGCCTTGAAGCAAAATACCTATCAAACCTAACAAAACTGGCATCTGTGACCTCCCATGTTATATATGCACTCCACAATTAGACATGGAGTCTTTCTCCATCTCTCTCCAATTCCAATTTTATTTCTTTGGAGAAGAATGTAACTCATTTATATAGACATATATACATCAACAATGAATACCAAAAAAATTCCTATTAACTTTACCTTGTGCTATTCCAATTAGTCCATTTTGAATCTCCTCAGCTAAAAAGGTATCAAAATCTAGGATAGAACTAATTCCATATTGCAGATTTTGAGCTATGATGAGAACAATAGAGCCTTGGGTGTGATTTTTCTCATCCATTCCAAAGATTTTGCAAAGAGACAAATATAAAGCTTGTTCCCTAGGATTAAAATATTTTTTTCAGCAAGGGTTTAGGGGTATTCAATGTAACCAAAGGCAATGACCCAATTTTAACAAAATGTTGTTGTAATGGCCCTTCCCTTAAGTATACCCTCTATGCATCATATCTAGCCTAGAAATTCTCCATATGTTAGGGTTTAGCTTGAAAACTTCTTTGATTAATTTAGGTGAAACCCTAGAAAGATTATCATCTACATGATTCTTCACAACCCTAGTAATTGAATCATATTTCTTTGTTGTGTCTATTAATAAGTCACCATCAAAAAATACTCTAGGGATAATCAATTTTCCTATATCAAATCTCCATACATTGCTCATTGGGGTGTCCAAATTCCATTTTGTAAATCATTTCTTGAAAATATCTAAACCTCCTATAGAGACATCTACATCCCTCAAGTAATTGGCCTTATCATAAAAAATCTCACTAACAACCTAATGTTTTTTGGGATAAATTCTCTACCCTTTTTTAGCTCATTTACTGATGGAGGCATTTGTTCAAGAAAATCATCATGAACTAATCTTTTCAAATAATCTACCTTGCCAAAAAAATCCTTGTGAGGAGGTATTTTCTCAAATTACCCTAGCACAATTACAATTTCTTAATTCTTAGAAATTTCAAACAACTTACCCACCCTATTCTACTTATTTTCCTTAGTGGATTACTCTACAAATCCCTAAAAGCTTTGAAAATTTTCTTGCCCTAGCTCTAGAAACACTTGTGCTCTTGATAATTTTGCAATCTTCTAGTTCAATAATTGTAAATTTGGTAATTTACTATAGTATTAAGGTTGCACGAAGTGGTAATAAAAAAATTAATGTTTCTAACAATAAATTTTCATGTCACACCTTGAATTTGAATTTCCTCTATCGATTATCAAGCATCAAATGACCTTCTTTAAAAAATTGAAAAGCTACATTAAAATTTTATAAATTTTTCCATGCATCAAAAAGGCACATTCCCACATTACATAAACCCTGAGCACTTTCATCAAGTGGTGAAGTCCTGATCATCAATCTTCCAAAGATCGATGATCATTAAAATTCATTACAAATTTACAAATAAGGCTTTAAAAATGTGGCCCCACTAGTACATTCATCTCTAGCTTGGCAAGTACATGTATTGCATTACTAATTATTGCATTCCATTTCATCATACCTTTCCACCCTGGTGTGACTTGACAACTCCTTTTAGTCACAGGTCCTACTTTTACACATGGTGTGTAGGTGCTTCCCTACTTTGTTTAAAGTTCAGTCAATTTGTTAATGTGGGTAAGTGCTACTTATTGATCTTTTCAAGATCAACAATGTTATAAAATCATACCTTTTTAAGATCTAGTTAGCCAAACTAACCAATAAATGCATTTATTTTATGTTAATGTGTCTAACAATTTCCAACAATACATAAGTCATTATTACCTTTCAGAGACTATGGGCCCATGACATCATCATATGCCACATGTCAAAGAGGCACTTACCTACATTACATAAACTTTGAGCTTGTTCTTATTATGATCGTGCACCATCTATTGATCTTTCAAAGATTGATGGCTTAATAATATGGCATTAAAAGGCTACCCCATTGCTTGGCTCAATCAATGATATCACTAAAAAATCAAATATGCACTAACCCTTACTGACAGCTTTTGAGAAAAGTTTTGACAAGCTCTAGTCTTTGTGGTACAGTTAAAACCCAATGTAACCAAGTGGTACATGGCTCAAAGGTGCTTGGCCACATTACATAAAAGTCATGTAAGTTTACATTATAGGTATGTGCTCAACATTGATCTTAGAGAGATCGATGGCTGATAAAAAAAACCATCATAGTTAAGATGCTTCGCAAAAATGCTAAATAAAAAAACCACAGTTAGGGCACTCTTAAAATGAAGAAGGTTTATTTTGTGAAAGTGATAAAATAACCTTGGAAAATGAAAACTTAGGATTAAGCATTTCCCATGCAATTTTATTTAAAATATTACTTTTGACCACCTTGAGGGTTACAGAAAAATGAAACAAAGGTAGATGAAATATTTTAGAATATTTCATCTAGGGTTTTAATAAACTTCACAAAAAAATTTAAACATAGCACTAGCATTTTTCACTATAAGGTATAGCAAAATTATAAATGGTGAAAAAAAAGGCCAACATAACTCACGATAGAAATGATACTTAAACAAGTCTAATTCCTTTAAATGTTCAAATTTGGGCTTCATTATTATATCGTGGTTGAAAACTAGTTCCATATCCTTGTTCATATATTCACTACCGATTGACTCAAACTTGCAATTCAAATAAATTTCTCCATCTTCAAGGTAAGCTACATTGTTTAGAGTGATAGAAAACATTGAGTTAGGGTTTCCATCATTAGGTTTTATGGAAACAATCTTAAACTTGGGTGTATCCTCATTCTACTGTGTACTACTATCATATCCATGATTTTCATCAAACAATATCTTTTATCGAACAAATTTGCAAAAATGATAAAATGCCTCTTTCCAAAAACAAGATTTTCTTTAAAATCACTCTGAAAAGTCATTTTAGAATTCTCTTCACTTTGAATGTGTTCCTAATGAAGTAAAATTCAATTTTTTACTCCATTTATCCATCAACTTGAAACTTGAATTAATTGCATCTTCACAAATATAAAAAAGTTGTCAATTATGTTCTATAATCAAATAACTATTTAGAATCATCTATCTGATCCTCAAATGTCACCTGAGGTTTACTATAGCCTCCTTCCATCATGAAAAACATTCTCAAGACATCACATCATGAATTTTCTGCAAAAACATACTTTTCATCTTCTGTTGTAGAATTAACCTTTATTGCAATACCAATAAATCTAAATTTCATCATAACTTGTTTAGATGAGCTTCAAATCACAAGCGAGCTTAGGCACCATCTAAACATAACAAGATACACATTTTCTCAACTTCCCTACCTCTAATTCAACTTCTAACTAAAGTTCTCAAATTTTGATGTTGTGAACAAGCTCAATTCAACTTAATTAAATCAAACTCAACAAGTAACTTTGATCTTCCTATCTCATCATCATCTAACTTTTCTTTTGAAATATTTGTTCCTTTCATGAATTCTTCATTAAGTTCTTCCCAAAGTTCACTCACAATGTTTTTGTGTTCTTCATTGTCTATAGTGCCTCTCCCATTTGACTTCTGTAAGTCATCCTAATGGATGCAACCTTTCTGATCTTTTGTTGTGATGAGATCATGATTGTGACCCTAAGTGGTCTACACCGTCGAGATGTTCAGATTTATGTTTCTGTATTAGTTTCTTTGATTATGCTTTTGACTGATCTTTGAGATTATGAAGTGATTTTTGGTTCACTGAGGTTTGTGCTAGTGGTTACCAGGATCGATGTGGTATCATGAGGTTGTTTTGTGATTACCTTGAGATGTGTACAAAGATTGCACTATGTTCTATTACCATGCTACACTAGACTAGGTTCTTGTAGCAGTGGTTAGTCATGTTTATGACTGTGTTTTCTTATGTGTTTTAAATGCCTTTTTAATGTAGAGTAATGAATCTTTAGTAAATGCATTAATAATTGGAAATGGATTGTTCATGTGGGATTATTTGGTTATGTGTTGCGGACATTTACCTTGTTATATTTCTGATTAGAGAGATATTTGTTACTCATGTTATGTTTACATTTGAGAGGACCTGAAGGTCAGATGTTACACTTTGATTCCAGTATCATGGATTTTAGACTACTACACTGTTCAGTTAATCATATTGCATGATGATGCCATTTTGAGATGACAGTGTATTTTTTGATGATATCTGGTTATCTAGTTTTTTTGGACATACCTCTGATTATGTTATGTGATGGATTTAATTCCATGGTTATTTACTTCATTCCTGTGTTGTTGTGCTTTATGCGAACATGAGTGATGTAAATAGATTATTTTAATATAATTAAATAAATGGTTAAATTAGGTGATTTAATGCATTTAGTGCTTCAACTATGTTATTATATGCAATGGCAATTGATCGTGTTGTTTAGTGTGCAAGATTTATATCCCTTATAGTGGCACATGGAGTTAGTGCTTCAGCCATTCATATTTTACCAATGTCATCCTTATATGGTTGACATATCCTTTATTAATGTTTTAATTTAAACCTTTTGGTGATTATTAAATTCGAACTCATTTGCATTATGTGATTAGACTAGTAAGCATGTCTATGCATTTAGAGGTTTGCATTGTCACGAAAGTTGTTAAGGAGATTTCTATGTTTTTTTTGGGTTTTCGAGCTTTTTAATTGATTTATTTTAATTTTTGGCAGCTTTGCCATAGATTAATTCCTATTTATAGGAATAGCTTGTTTTCATTTGGGTCAATTTGGGGTTTAACTAGATTAGCTAGTTAAATGCCCTAATCGATTATTCACTCGAAAAGTGAATAAGTATCCAAAAAGGAATTTAATTCCTCACTTCTCACTTTTGAATTGGAAAGTTGGAGAGTAAAACCCAAAATCCTCTTCATGAGGATTTATTGTTTTGTTCGTTATGGGAGCTATGGACGTGGGATCGTCGTGAGGTTGGGCTCATTGGATCCAGCTCAGGGAAACCTTGGATTGCCATGATTTTTAGCTACTTCTGCGAGATATTTATTTTATGGTTCAGATTCCCATTTTCCCTTTTGGCTGTGAGGTAGGGCTTTCTTGTTTTATTGTTTCTAGTCCGTTTCTGCTTTTTCTTTTTTATAGCCCTTTGTTTGGAAGTTGAGAACTAGTGTTCTCCTCCATTTCTGTATGTTAGTTCTACCCAGTTGGGCATGTACGAATATTTCCCTATTTTTTAGGATGAGGGTTTGGAATTTTGCACCGTTATGCTGGCCATTTTTGCATACGATGTCTATTTTCATTTATTTTTGGATTTTTGGGGTTTTTGAACCCAAAGGCCAAATGGGTTTTAATTTTGGAATTTTTCTTAAATTTGGATTTTTTATCTCATTTTGTGTGCCACCCTATTTTCTCAACTTTTCTTGGCACAATGTGGGTCATGGACTTGAATGATCCATTTGGATATCAGTCAAACCACTTCTACACTTTTATGTTGCATTGGGATGCATGTTGCATCCGTACTCCCGACGTTGTGTTCGGTTGAGTGATTTTATACCTAGTGTTATTGTTTCTTTTAGACCTTTGCTTTTGTTTCATGAGCACTAGAGTTTGTGTAGAATCCATACTCTCGGATTGAGGCTGGATGAGTGAGTTCATGATGTTTGGTCTTGTTGCATCATTGGGATTCGTGTAGAATCCATACTCTCGGATTGAGGCCGATTGAGTGATTTTATGATGTATGGTTTATTGGCTTTGGGATTTGTGTAGAATCCATCCTTCCCATGTTGCTTTTAGTTGGATATTTTCTTTGTATTATGTTCTCATTCTTGTCCTTGTGTTGTGATCTTTGTGATGGTGGTGTGCCACACACGAGTACGTGTGCGTACATTTGTCGGGTGACTTGTGAGGCCCAATCTTCTGTGGTATTGCCGAAAGTTATGATCATTGGGGTTGGGATGGGAGTATGCATGCCCACGGGCACTTGTCGTAGGATGAGCATGGGTAGGGTAGGGTAGCATATGGAGGGGGCTTCTATCTCGCAACCTAGTGATCATGATGCCATGGGTATGGCTGAGAGGAGCTTGATTAAGTGATAACTAAAGAAAATGTGTGGCTGGTAATAAAACTTAAGATAATAAAACTTTGTGTGATGGTTCCAAGGGAGTACCTCAAGAGGGAATTACCTTGCAAGAGTTTCCATATGTGATCCAAGCCTGGGCTTTTTGATGCCAAATGACTCTCCATGATGTTAGTCCCTACATAGTAGCCTATTGAGTGTCTGACCAGGACCTGTACTCCTTGCATTGTCTTAGGTTCTTGGTTGCAGCCATCATAATGTCTGGTGTGAGTGTTAGCCTTGGATGTTGTGCTTTATGTGTGTTTGTGGTTGGATCATTATCTCCATCACCATGGTGGGTGTGGACCTATGGGTGCCACGTGGTTGGGAGGTGTAGCTACCTTCACCACTGCTAGGGATCGGTGTACAAAGATGATCTTTTGTCCTAGTGCGACCATTGCTGGATGTCTTCACTTGGTACTTCAGGTTCTGGAGTATGCTTTCTTGTGATTTATGCTTTCATTGGGATGCTTGTATATCATGTTTAGATGATGTTATTTTATTTGACACATTCCCTTATTATGATGTTTAGCATATGATTAGATGCTATGAATTGTTGTATTAGCATATCTGTTGCTTATTTCTGTTTAGCATGTGATAGGTGATGTTATCTATTGTAGGATTATCTTATGCTTTTCTACTAGAATGTTAGATTTCCTTATGCTTATATTGTTTCATGTTTTTAGTAGTGATGTCCCTATTACGACAGTGCCGACAATCTGGTCAATGGCTTGGGATGTTACGTGCGAGGGATGGCTAGGACCCACAATGGTCTTATGATGCTATTGACGGATGGGAGGATCCGTGTACTTATTTTGGTTGTTTAAGTTTCTTTTGGTATTTTTGTTTACTGCAATGTTTATTTTAGTATGTTCTTTGCTACTGCAGTTTAGATGGATAGATGTTCTTCTTTCTATGTTGTTCTTGCACTCGAGTGTTCATTCCTTGAGCCTTTGGGGATTTGATACTCCCTAGTGTGGAGGTTCTTTGCTCTATTTTTGGTTCTTTTTGCTTTTGGGAGTGTTTTCATGTTTCTATGGGTGATATTTTGTCAGCATCGTGCGACATAAAAATGTATCGCACACCCATACAAACTATGTCGTACGATACTGTAAAGTATCGCACGCCTTCTTGAGAAATGTCATACGACACTAGAAGAGTGTCGCACACCTTCTTGAGAAGTGTCGTACGATCCTATAAAGTATCGAATGCCTTCTTGAGAAATGTCGTACGACACTAGAAGAGTGTCACATGCCTTAAGGAGAAGTGTCACCCTCCCTTAGTAAGAAGTGTCGCATAGTTTTTGGTAAAAACCTGTGTGAGCAGACATCAGACACTTTTTGTCTTGATCTGAACGTTCTGAGAGTTGTTTTGGATACCCTTTTGGGCATTCTTCGACCCTATACTGTTGTATTTTGAATTCTGTCAGTTTCTCTTGAAATCCAATTTTTGTGTTTCTATTTTAGTCTCTTGGGGTTTAAAATATATTGTTTAAGCATAAGTTGATGTATATTTAATAAGTTGATGTTTTACATCAACTTATTAAATATATGTCAACTTATACTTAAGATATATTTTAATATATGCGACAAATCTTTTGAGATAGGTTTCAGACCTCTTGGAGATAAGTTATGGATTCTAGAAAATTTTAGGGCTTCAAAAATCTAGACTTAGCCAATTGTTAGGGCTTCAGGATTTCAGGCTTAGCCAAATTTTAGGATTCTACATTATACCTCAGCTTGGTGTTTTGTTGATGAGTGGTCGTTCCTTGAGCCCTCATCTGGTTTGTGGCGGTTGTTGGCTTTTTTTCGCGTGTGTCGTTTGGTAGTGGCGTTCAAAGATTCGTTGGTTGCTGAGATTGTGGTGAAGTATTTCATTGTGATCATTGTGATGCTTGTATAATGTTGTCATGTGCATTCATACTTGTAAATTTTTTTTATCTTGGCTTGATTTGAATCCTTGTTTCTAAGGATCTCCGGGCGGGGCATTACATTGTCACTGCTAGTTCTGAAGTTCCTTTCCTGGTTCCTTGTGTCATTCTTACTATTCCCAAAGTGTCTTCCATTTTTCTTTCTATCTCCCAAGTTTCTATCCATTCTATATTACTTTTTCATGTTTTTGAAGTTGTTTCATAACTAACATATAGGAGCTTTGCTTCTTAGATTTTGTTGATCATCAGGTGCATGACAATTTCAAGCAATGTGTCCTAAGTTGTTACACTTATAATACATGATCTATCTTCTATTTTCATAAGATCTTCTTCTATCTACAAGGTTATTATATCTATACATTCTACTATTTCTCCTATCATTAACATACTTAGGTTTCCTACAATCAATTGCATTATGACCCATACCACGACAATTATGACAATAAAAGTCCTTAACATGATTAAATGACTTATTTGTACAATCTCTTTTCATATGACCTATTTCATTACATAAAAAGTACTTACCTCTAAATTCATACCTAGTTGTCTTGGGAGTCTCCACTTACTTTGGTTCATCAAAGATTTCAACTTCCTTGTTTTGCTCAACTTCTTTAGGTTTCTCAAAAGATTGACTAGATTCAATCTTATCATCAGATTTGCCTTTTTCTTTTGGATTTGATCTAATCTTAGGCTTCTTTGTAGACATGTTAATTAGATAACCAAGACCAATCTTATCATAAGTAGGTCTCTGTATAGACGTAGAATCATCAAGCTTCTCTCTGCTAGAATAAAGCTTCTCGAGCTATTGTTTGCACTATGTCAATTCACCTTTTTCACAATAGTATTGTACTTATGGAGTTCTTCATGATCTTCTTTCATTGTTTTAAACTCAAATGTTCTCTTTTCCAGACTTGCTCTAAAATATACATTTTCAGTCTTCAAATCATATTCAACTTTGCTAGGATCATTTCTCAAAGTCAAATTCAGATTTTCTATCTTCAACTCATGCTTCAAGATCTTGTGCTTTGTCTTCAACTTTGAATAGTCATCATCACTAGTTCCAAATTTAGTAGATTCAGCTTTTGATTTTAGATGATCAATCTTTTCCTTCAATTGACTAATGTATACTTTAGACTCTTCATATTTGTCCTTCAACTTATCTCTTTCTTTAGTAACGAGATCAATTTGTTCAAGACCTTCTTCAAGGTTCTTCATCAATTGTTCCATATCCATAGGGATCTTCCTTAAGCTGCTAGGCCTCTTCAAAGTAAGTGTACTATGATACCAATTGTTAGAAATAGGGGTTACTAGGGGGGGGGGGGGGGGTTAATTAGTAATCTACAAACTCTAGTCACCAACTAGATATTATTACTTACTTTAAACCTTGCATAAAAAAATAATTAAGTAATGTTGAACAATAACATTAACAATGCAAAAAGATAACTCATAACACCATATTTTGTTAACTAGGGAAACCTTGGCCAAGGGAAAACCCTGGTGGGAATGATACCCACTAGATTATATACTAATATATATGTTCCTTGTTAGAGGATGGACCATGTTAGGAGTCAATGAGAAAATTTAGTATAACCAATCCCTGTTAGGAGACTTTGAATCCCTGTTAGAAGATTCCAACCCTATTAGGAGTTGAAGTATAATGTATGCAAGAAGAGCCCACTACCCAAACATGCAATTTCAACTACAAGAAGAGCTCACTGCTCAAACAAGTAAGTTATATTATTTTCCTTCCTTGATTGATCTCTAATCTTCAACTCAATCTTGGATCACTAGATAGCTCATATAAAACTTCACATATATCACTTTCACAAAAGTTTTCTCACTTTGCAATCTTACAAGATAGCACTTACAAGCACAATCACACTTCTTCTCATCACAATAAGTCCTTTACATAAATACCATGCCATTACACAAATTACTGTTGGGTCAGTGAAGAACACAATTCACTTTTCCAAGTTAGAGTTAACATCTAGGATGTCAACCCTAATTGGACATGTAATTATTTTGTAAACAAAATAATTCTTTCCTTCAATTCCACTATCTTGCTTCATCAAAACATGATTATCTATGTCTTGTACAATTTGTAAAAACTTTTGAGGTTATACATGTCATCACCAACATGTATACTATCTTCATATAACTTCTCTAGTCATAATATGACATCTACAACATGTTATAAACAAAACAATACACTAATGTTAAACAAATTCTATACTTACACAATTTTCTGATTACCAAACACTAAGTGTCTTTATTTCCAAGGTTTCCTATGAACATGTACATCATGTGTTGCCATAAATGTCAAAAATTGCTTATCAATATTAGCCAATTGTCAAAAAGTTTCCCCTTTGGCATTGATTGCAACAAAATCAAGAAAATTGGCTAAGTGACAAGAGCTTAACTATAAAAATAAACATTGCATCTATTACAACTTGTTCAACTTTACATATATACTCCCCCTTACAATATTCACATATATTTCTCCCTATTGTATCTCTCCCAACAATGTATACAATTTTCACATCTCTCCCCCTTTGACATCAATGACAAATGTCAAAATGTCAAGATTCTATCCAAAAACTATCAAAACTATTTTCTTTCCTTATGCTAAAATAATCTTCATACAATCATCAAAGATAGTCTTTAGATTGTCCATACCTTTGGTCCATCTCTCTTTGGTAGACTCAACTGATGTGAGAATTGAACATAAAGTATATGATGTAATCTCAACTGCATTAATATCTGAATACAAAAGTTTGAATATGTGTCTTTGGCCTTTTCGTCTACCTATTTTCCAATTTCTTGATGTTACTATGAATATTGGCAACTTCATCTTCAAAATTATCTACCTTACTAGATAGATGTTGGATCTAGTTGGATAAAGCCTCTAGCTCACTCATCTTTGTCTCTATCTGACTGTCCAAGTCTTTAGTTAGCTTGTATGATAAAGTACACTTAATTTACATAGTTTTCCCATCCTGTTGACATTTCCAAAGTTCTTTTATACATGTATCAAGATTAACTAAGTCATTCTTAATATTCTAGTAGATGGTGCTAAACAAGTTAAATTTGAGCATTCGGCTCTGCAACATTCAAAAAAATTGTAAACTCTTCATCAAAGGATTTTAGCATTGCTTGTGCTCTTTGTTCATGATTTGACTCAGTATTTTGTATTGTCTAAGTACTATGTAGTCTATCAATTACTTCCATTAATGATCTCTCTAAACTCTTCACTATTTTATTCTTCTATATAAGTTTAGATAAGGATGAAATTAGATTAGTTTGATCATCATCATCAGTAGCAAAACTAGCAAGAGAGAGTGAAGTAGATGAACTAGATGGCTTAGTCTCATCCTCCCTCTATTTCTTTGTTGCTTCTTTAGTTCTTCTCTCTTATTCTTCTTTCTTTTCCTTTTTCTCTTTTTCTCTCTTCTCTTCTAATCTTTTCCTCTTCTTCTTCAATTTTCTTTTTCTTCTCTTCTTCTACAATCCTTCTCTTATCTTCATCTTCCTTTCTTTTCCTTTCTTCCTCAAGAAATTGTTTCTTGGCTTCTTCTATTTTCTTCTTTTCTACTTCTAGTAGCCTCTTCTCTTTCTTAATATGTTTTAGCTTTTCCTCAGTATCTTTAGTATCTAGTTCATTTGGTTTAGAACCAACAAATTGATTGGTATCATCAATGTTAAGAGTAACATTGGTTTGATCAATCTACATGGTGCCACCACTTACTGACACTTCCAAGGTTCTATGAGCTAGAGGAGATGTTGCCTATGACTCTATCAAAATCTTATTGATAGCTACCTTAGTCTCCTTTCTTAGCTTATCCTTTTCACCAACCATGAGTAGAAATGGTCTCAACTTATTTCTCAAGTATGGTTCAAGGTTATTCAAAAATCCTTTTATTTCACCTTCATCATTAGTCTTGTAGATAGTTCTCAACATAGATTTCTAAAGTTCAAGGTCTTCTCTTGTAGGAGTTTTCTTCTCAATAAGTCTATCATAGACCTTTTGGTTCACTACTCCTTCAATATCCTTCAAACTTAGATCATTTACTATGATATATCTCATAGTAGATCTATCAATCTAATCCTTCTCAAAATTATTATATAAATCATAAAAAAAATTCATCTAAATAAATTTTCCCTCATTGGAAATCACTATATTAATCTTCTCAATCTTTGGCTTCAAGGGTTGCCAAGCTTTGCCTATTGCTTGCTTAGGTGGAGTCACCATTTCTACTTGTTTGGTTTCTTGTTCCTCATATTCTTCATCACTAGAGTCAATGTTCAACAATGTTTTCTACCTCTTGCCAGGTCCTTTGGCTAGCTATTTGACTCTATTAGTCTTTGTAGACATTACTTCAGCTAATCTCTCAGATTTTTTTTTTGTTCATCAGGTTGAATATTGGACACTGTCGCATATGGAATGTTCTATTCTGAAGATGCCTTAGTAACAGATGCTAACAAGGGTTGTATGTTAAATACACCTTGCTTCATTGTCTATCTCATGGCTTTAGATTCACTCTCTATCATTCTGGCCTCTGATAGTGCCTTCTTCACCATTGATTCAACCTTCTTGTGTGATGCCTTCTCTAAGGTTTCTTGATGGGCATGTTGTGTAATCTCATTATACATACCAAATATGTTCTCTTAATTCAACAACAAGTCAATATAGTGAACTACTACATCATCATTCAATTCATAGCTCAAGGGATCTAGAAATATCTCCTAAGATTCCACTTCTTGAATATATGTGTGATCTATATCAACTAATATACAAATGACTTCCTTGAATCTATTCACAATTGCAAGTGCAATTCTAAATCTTTGTTTCATCTCATTCTGAAATATCCTCATTATAAGGTCGCCATTGTCCAATATTTTGTCTATAGGGTGCCTTCTACATATGTTTGAAATCTTCACCATTATGCATCTATCACTACTCATTATATCTGGACTGATAAATAGGGAAATATTTTGATTACATGAATGAATATATGATTTATTAATTATTTGAATGTAAACACACCATTCTTTGTCCTCTTAATCTTTTTAAGGTTTTCTAGGAGTTGCATTCTCAGAATTTCACTGAGATTCACTTGCTCTTTCTCAATACATATCTTATAAGCTACATCAATGAATCCCACTAAAAGTTCATCTATCTTAGAACTTGCACAAACATAATAAGGAATAATTCTACTAAGAAATCTCACATCATCTTTCTTGATGGTTTTGATCACCATAACTTTACCATTGTTTACTACCTTATTGTAGCTTTCCACTTTCTTCTTAATGATCTTCTCGCCTGTAGGTACACTGCCTTGTTTGCTAAGACTAGTTACCTCATGAATAAGGTTGGTTGAAATGTCTACTACATTATCTTAAATCCATATTTTTCCATCATGTATCCTGCTTAATATGATTTGAGTCCATTCATCTGTGTCTAACTTATGGTAGAAATGATACTTAAATAAATCTAATTCCTTTAAATGTTCGAATCTGGACTTCATTGTCATGTCATGGTTAAAACTAGCTACATATCCTAGTTCATATATTCATTACCAATCAACTCAAACTTGAAATTCAAATAACTTTCTATATCTTCAAGGTAAACTACATTGTTTAGAGTGATAGACAATGTTGAGTTAGGGTTTCTATCATTAGGTTTTATGGAAACAATCTTAAACTTGGGTCTACCCTCTTTCTCAACACTTTGTACTACTGTCATATCCATGATTTTCACCAAACAATATCTTTTATCAAACAAATTTGTATAAAATGATAAAATACCTCTTTCCAAAAATAGGGTTTCTTTCAAATCACTCTAACAACTCACTTGAATGTGTTCACAATGAAGTAAAATTTAGTTTTGTACTCCATTTATCTATCAACTTGAAACTTGCATTAATTACATAGTTCACAAATATGAAAAACCTTCCAATTATATTTTGTAATCGAATAACTATTCAAAATCATCTATCTGATCTTCAAATGTCACTTGAGGTTTACTATAGCCTCCTTCCATCATGAAAAACATCCTCAAGACTTTCCATCACAAAATTCTTTGCAAAATTAAACTTTTCATCTTTTTCTATAGAAATAACCTTTACTGTAATAGTAGTAACTCTAAATTTCATCATAACTTGTTTAGATGAGCTCCAAATCACAAGAAAAATTAGGTATCATCTAAATATAACTGGATACACCTTTTCCCAGCTTTTCTCACTCTAATTCAGCTTCTAACTAAAGCTCTCAAATTATGATGCTGTGAATAAGCTCAATTCAACTTAATTGAATCAAAATCAACAACTGACTTTGATCCTCCTGTCTCATCATCATCTAACATTTCTTTTGAGATATATGTTCCTTTCATGAATGCTTCATTATGTTTTTCTCAAAGTTCACTCACAATATTTATGTGTTTTTCATTGTCTCAACTTGTTCCAGAGTTCCTTTCTTTGAAGTTGCATAACTAACATACAAGTGCTCTACTTCTAGGATTCTACTAATCATCAGGTGCATGACAATTCCAAGAAATGTGTCCTAAGTTGTTACACTTATAACACATGATATGTCTTTTATCTTGATAAGAACTTCTTTCTCTTGATGTACTTTCATTAGATCTTCTTCTATTTGTAGGATTATAATATCTAGATATTCTAGTATTTCTTCTTTCATTATCATATGTAGGTTTCCTATAATCAGTTACATTATGACCCATACCATGACAATTATGACAATAAAAGTCCTTAACATGATTAAATCACTTATTTTTACAATCTCTTTTCATATGACCTATTTCATTACATAAAAAGAACTTACCTCTAAATTCATACCTGGTTATCTTGGGAGTCTCCACTTACTTTGGTTCATCCAAGATTTCAACTTCCTTGTTTTGCTCAACTTCTTTAGGTTTCTTAGAAGATTGACTAGATTCAATCTTATCATTAGATTTTCCTTTTTCTTTTGGATCTATTCTAACCTCAAGTTTCTTTGCAGACATGTTAATTAGATAACCAAGACCAATCTTATCATAAGTAGGTCTCTGTATAGGTATAGAATCATCAAGCTTCTCTCTACTAGAATAAAGCTTCTCTAGCTATTGTTTTTACTGTGTCAATTCACCTTTCACAATAGTATTGTACTTATAGAGTTCTTCATGATCTTCTTTCAACGTTTCAAACTCAAATGTTCTTTTTTCCAGACTTTCTCTCATATCTACATTTTTAATCTTCAAATCAAGATTCAATTTTGGTAGGATCATTTCTCAAAGTCAACTTCAGATTTGTAATCTTCAACTCATGCTTCAAGATCTTGTACTTTGTCTTCAACTTTGAAAATTCATCATCACCAGTTCTAGATTTAGTAGATTTAGGATTTTATTTTAGATGATCAATCTTTTCCTTCAATTAACCAATGTATACTTTAGATTCTTCATATATGTCCTTTATCTTATCTCTTTCTTCAGTAATGAGATCAATTTTTTCAAGAGCTTCTTCAAATTTCTTCATCAATTGTTCCATATCCATAGGGATCTTACTTGAGCTACTAAGCCTCTTCAAAGTAACTATTCTCTAATACCAATTGTTAGAAATAGGGATTACTTGGTAGGGGGGTGAATCAGTAATCTACAAACTTTAGTCACCAACTAGATATTATTACTTACTTTGAACCATGCATAACAAAGAAATAAAGTAATACTAAATAGTAACAATAACAATGCACAAAGATAACTCATAACACCATATTTTGTTAACTAGGGAAATCATGGCCAAGGGAAAACCCTGGTAGGGATGATACCCACTAGCTTATATACTGATATATATGTTCCTTGTTAGGGGATAGACCTTGTTAGGAGTCAATGAGAATATTTAGTATAGGTACTCCCTATTAGGAGACTTTGAATCCCTGTTAGAAGATTCCAACCTTGTTAGGAGTTGAGGTATAATGTATGCAAGAAGAGCCCATTGCCCAAACATTCAATTTCAATAAAAGAAGAGCTCACTATTCAAACAAGCAATTTACTATTATTTTTCTTCCTTGACTAATCTTTGATCTTCAACTCGATCTTTGATCACTAGATAGCTCATATTAAACTTCTCATAGATCACTTTCACAAAAGTTTGCTCACTTTGCAATTTTACAAGATAACAGTTACAAGTACAATCACATTTCTTCTCATCACAAGAAGTCCTTTGCATAAATACCATGGCTTTACACAAATTACTACTACATCAACTAAGACCACGATTCACTTTTCCATGTTAGAGTAAACATCTAGGATGTCGGCGCTAATTGGACAAGTAATTGTTTTGTAAACAAAATAATTCTTTCTTTCAATTCCACTTTCCTACTTCATCAAAACATGATTATCTGTGTTCTATATAGTCTGTACAAACTTATAAGGTTATACACATCATCGCCAACATGTATACTATCTTCATGGAGCTTCTCTAGTCATAATATGATGTCTGCAACATGTTATAAACAAAATAATACACTGATGTTAAAAAAATTCTATACTTAGATAGTTTTATGATTACCAAACACTAAGTATCTTCATTTTTGAAGTTTCTAAGAACATGTACATCATGTGTTGACATAAATGACAACAATTGCATATCACTATTAGCCAATTTTCAACACTCAGGCTAGAAGAGTAGTGCCAGTGAAGGGAGGATCCTATTCATTTGAACCCCAAAAGTCCTTGGGGTTAGTAGTTGGCTCAAGGGGAGCCCAACCATCTAAAAAAGTGATAGTAGCACCATCAAGTTATTTTTCTCCCTCTAGCCTAGGTGGAGAGATAGGAACGTCCAATTGAAGGAACACCCATTTGGGGTCTTTGTGCACAGAAGGCCAGCTTGTATTGGGACAAGTAGGGGGAGTCATAGGGGACCAGCCTGAACCCAACCTTTATGGAGGTAAGGCCATGTTGGGGTGACCACTAGGACTATTACTAGGAGGGTGGTAACTAGGATGAGATCTAGGAGTACAAAAATAGTTCACAAAATCGCTCCAATGATTGCGAGGAGGAGTATAATCCCCAAAAAAGGCATACAATAGTATTCAAGCAACCATTCTAGGGGCATTTCCCCAATGCACTAAAATATCCTACATGTGAGAAACCTCTAGCACAACCTTATCTATTTGTACTTGTATCTGCAACATGAAATTATTGTAAATACATGCTTTAGAGTACATAGCAACATGTATATCACGAGAGATGTGAGAAAATAAAATAGCATTTATGTCCTTCTAAATAGTAAATAAAATCTCCATTCTAAAAGACATGCTTTAGAGTACATAGCAACATGTATATCACAAGAGATGTGAGAAAATAAAATAGCATTTATGTCCTTCTAGGAGTACTTGAAGGGAAGCCTCAAAAAATCTCCCAACACAACCATATGCCATTTAAAAGCCTCTAGGTGAAAAGGTTTAAAAGAATCATGGATTTAGAGCCAATAATTTTGGGCTTGCTTGTAGAACCAAAAAATATGCAAGGCAAGCCATAAAATGAACATCTAGGGTCTACGACTACTAGATGTCAAAGCTAAGGACCCAAAGGCAGCCCCTAGAAAATTAGGCACTAGGAAAAGTGAGCAATCTTTAGCTCCATGATGGTGTTCCAAACTATGGCAAACCTAAGACTCCAAGTCTTGTGCGAAGGCTGCCAATGCCAATGTTGATTAAGAGTATCAACCATCCGAAGATAGGGAACAAACCACCAATATGCCAACTTGGGCTTGTAACTAGTCATAGGAGTGATAGGGTGCCACTTCCAATCTCTCCACCAAGGGTGAGATGAATGAATACCAATCTTGCTCAACAAATGGGGAGGCAACATAGAAAATAGAAGATCAATTGTTTGTTGATTTGGATGGATAAGTTTGAACTGCACTTCCAAGTCCTCCCATGAGAAGAGGCTCATAGTAACCCTAAAAAATAAATCTTTGGGTGTCTTGATACCCCTTCAAAATAAGCACAACACACTAGTTCTTTGAATCTTAGCCAGTGGGACACCTTGAATAGAAAAAAAGGGTAACCACCATAAGTTTTGTTGGTTCATGGAGAGGTCATCTTTGAACCCATTGCCATCCTAGTGAAGCTAGGATTTGATGGATTCTTGGGCTTTCTAAATTCTTTTAGTAACAAATGTGCCCTGGATCTACATAGGTTCAGTGGTAACAAGAAGAGTTTGAAAGCCAATCCACTTTTGGACATGCCTATTAATTGGGAAGCCTGAAGAAATATAGTGTTGCAACATAATTTTCTAGGCCTCATCAATTGTGAGAGCCCAAATGACCCACTTAGCAGAGAGGGAAACCCCTTGTTTACAAGTGGAAAGTAGGCCAAGACCACCAGAGTCTTTAGGCAAAGAGCATAAACCCTACCCAACTTTATGACCATGATGCACTGCATTAGAGGCCTAGAGGAAATCCCTTAAAAGGAATTCAAGCTTGAGGTATGAAGCTTTGGAAGGATCCCAACATGAGGAGTAGTAGACGTACATGGCAACAAGAACTTTAGAGAAAATCTAAAATTTTCCTACAAGGGAGGGAGGCTTGGTGACCTAATACTCCAACTTATTTTCAATCCTAGCTAGGACAACATTCCATAGCTCCATAGGGGAGGCTTGGAAAGCAAAAGGAATGCCCATAAACTTGAAAATTTTACCATGTTAAACCCATTTCCACCTATAATGTTGAAGTTGTTGAGGGCTTAGCAAGAAGGATTATCTATAATAGAGGGCCTTGTGCCATTGAATAGCAGACCCAAAAGCAAGGCAAAAAGTATCCAAGCAATGTAAAGCATTGGCAATGTTGTCTTCATCCTCCAAAAGGGTAAGAAAAGAGTAATTAGCAATATAGCTATTCACAAGCTATGTATTAGAATTTGGGAGAGTGATGCCATGCACAAGACCCTTAGAAATAGCATTGGAAAGAAGATAACCAAACCCTTTGACCACCAAAACATAAAGAGACGGTGCTAAAGGGAAGCCTTGGGGGATAGATCTATAAAGCACAAAGGCTTTAGATTGTCAATTGTTTATGGTATTACATGCAAAGGCATCTGGGTAAAAGTAAAAAGTTGTGTCACCTTTCAAGATGACTTATTAAAATGATTGAATTTGCATATTTCTATCTAAAATTCATTTTTTTTTAAACATATGATCTAGATAAATTCATTCTAGCTAAGTTATATATGGTCTCACACTTTTTCAATTAGAAATGTCTATTAAATGTATGTTTTATACTAGTTTGTATCCAATTACTAAATAAATTAAATTATTTAAAAAAAGTGGCATTTCAATAACTCTTACTATTTTTTATGATATTTTTTAAATAACATATAAACACCATTGTATAGAGCTCAGAGTCAAGAATATTCTCATGTAGAGTTTCTAGTGTTTTAATTAGATATAGTATATTGAAACAAAAAGATTCCACAACCACATATTTTAACACTAAAAAAGATGTCAATTTTGAGAAAGAAAAAATATTAAATCATATCAAAAAAATCTAAAAATTGTATGACATTCTAGAGGAGAGAGGCCTCTTCTAGAATGTATATTTTTTCCTCCTAGTTAGAATAGATTTTTTTGAAAAATGTGGTGGAGAAGAAAACTATCAATTTTAGGTGAGTTGAAATTTCAATCCTTATAAAATAGAAAATATAGTTCTAAAGCTGATTTTTATTTTTTATTGTTTTAGATATATATGTTATTTATAACATATTCTGAGATCAAAGAGAAATAAGTTTATTTGCATATAGTTTTGTGGTGGGAACTAGACCCCTAATTTTTAGCTTTTTTAGCACCTAAAAAATTGTCTACAAAAATTAGGAAAATATATCAATTCTTATTCCAAATTATTATTAAAAATCATAATCCTAAAATTCATCCATTTCTACACATTTCATTAGTTTACTTTATTTAGAAATTCCAAATAATAATACCAATTTTATGTCATTGAAGGTGAATAATTATACTTTTGTTAGCCTTTTCTTTTATAAAAGGGTGACATAGGTTTTTGCTTTTACCCATCTCCAAAAAACATCTAGATTGATTGTAGAAAAATTGGGCCAAATCCCAACACGTAGAACATGGCCAAAATGAAATGCCATTTAATTCGGTCATAAGCTTTGGAAAAATCAATCTTAAGAAATAAGGCCTACTATTTGGATTGCCTAGCACATTCCATACCTTCCCAAACAACAATAATATCATCTAGAATGTATGGAGATTTGATGTTTAGGGTGAACAATATGAGGGAGTAGATGTTGAATCTTAAGGGAGAGAGCCTCAAAAATAATCATGTAGGAGACATTCAATAAGGTGATAGGCCTCCAATTTTATATTTCCTTAGGATCACTAGCTTTAGGTATGAATTTTATGTTTCCCTTATTAATAATGTTGCCTATGGAATGAGAATTATAAGCTTCTCGATACACCCAGTGTAGATCAAGGCCAATATCATCCCAAAAGATTTTGTAAAATTTAAATGGGAAGTCATCACAACTAGGGGCCTTATCATCTACCATGGAGATGACAAGTTCCTTAAGATCAGCAACTATGAATTTTTTCTCATAGAAGGCATATTTCTTAGGAGCAAGCTTATTAGGAATAACAACAAGCACTAGTACATTTGGCCTCTATTTTTTACCAAATTTTTTTATGAGAGGCCAAATTGGCTTGTGAAATTCTTTTTCTTGTTTATGCTCCCAAAACATTGAAATAGTGACAAACACAGGATTATATTAGAAATAAAAATTGAAAATTGAAACACAGCTTTCATTGTTTCATTGTGCCAAAATACTTTTGGGCAGGAGGAGGTGGATTCACATACAGATCTTTTGGCATCACAAATCTATGTTAAGTTCTTTTTAAGTTAATGCACTAATTGCAATGCATGAAATATGGGGTGCTCCTTGATGTGCAATGAATTTGAGGAGTGAATTTGGAAAGTGCATCAGAGTAGTGATGCAAGAGGAACAAATTAAGCTCCCATTTTCTTTGTTTTTTCAAATGCCCTTCAATACTACCTCCAATGGACTATTGTGATACTCAGCCACTATCAAAACCATAGAGGTTTGTAAATTTAGGGTAAACAATATTTATCATGTTCCAAATATCTATAGCCTAATATAATTGAAGGGATCACACACATTTGTTAAAACATCAAACAATAGATTTCTAATATCATAACCAAAATACTAGATAGATTTTGTAATGAAACATATTGGAAACAAGGATGATGAATAGAAAAACTAACTAGGCATCACAACAATTACATAAACTAGGAGGAAACAACATATTCAATCATTAACCTAGATAATGAACACCAAAATATTAACTTTATTACTAGATCTCATTTAATGATGTTTACATATAGATGCATTCAAACATTTGTCCATGCACCTGTTCGGCCAACCCTTTCCTCCTATATTCTTCTGTAGCTCTCCATTGTTCTTGTACTTCTTTCCTCACTCTACATACTTTCTTCTACTTTGATCGAAAATGGATTCCTCTATTAGTTTTCTTGCAAATACTCCATGAACTCTTCAATGATAGGGTCTCTAGCTTCCATCTCTCTCTGAGACCATTTCCATTCCTTTAGCCATGTTCATCTTGTTTAACCTCTCTTCTATCAACCTCAACACAACCTCATTGTACTTTTATTCAGGCTCTCTCCTTAAAGGCCTTCTTTTCTTCCATTGTTCACATCCAATTCTTTTATCCATCATATTTCCCTGCAAAATTATTTGTCTTCAATTTCTCTACCTACTAACCTTCCAAACATCAACACCTTATTGTAATCAAATGCTCATTACTCTTTACTCATTCATCTTTTTGTCCAACTTTCTACCCATGTGTTGATAGAAACTGTCTGTTCAAAGTAAATTCTAGATGCACACAACTAACAATATGAAGACTTCCTTGTACCTAGCCACAACTCAAGAAATAGTACATGTTGGTGTAAATAAGTATTTACTTATTACACTTACTTAAGTTTTACTTAGGTTAATGCATTATTTAATTATTTTTCATTATTTTATTATTATTTTAGGTGAGACACTTAGGAGTTTGTGAACTCTCATTGAGTTATGCAACTCTAATTATGCACATGGTGTCTACAACACAAGAGTCTGCATCATTCACTGAGTTGTCATGATGACAACACAGTTATCCACACTCCTCATTTAGCACATGCTGTCTACACCACTGATTTGCATGCTACACCATTGTAGGCTTATCCTCACATCATCACACTTAATTTTGTGCTTAATGGAGGATAATCCATATCTAATGTACATGTGCTTGGTTGTATGACATATCATGATGCTAACTTCTATGCATTCTAGAATATCTCCTGAGGCCTTTATATTCAGGCACTCCTAGTGTACTCTCATCCAATTATTGAATGAATATTGTCATTCTAATCATTCTCTGTCTATTTTGGTCTACTGTGTGCTTGTGTTGAGTTCTTTAGTTCTTGGGTGAATTCTAGCCTAAGCCAAATTCTTACATGGTATCAGAGCTGAGGGAGATTCTCATCACGTAGTCGTTCGAGACCATTCATGCTTGAGCACCTTGACATGAATCTGGAGGATTTGCAAAAGTTGGGAGTGTTTAGAGCCAGATTTGAGCTCACTGTTGCGTCCAAAGCATCAATTCGGTGAAGATCAACTATAAATTTTTCTATATTGGGTGGCAAAAAAAATTTGCAAATCGAAACCCGAAGGCCCCGATTTGCAATTCGGGTATGATCATTTTATTGATCTGATTATTATTTTTCCAGATTTGAATATTTATTTTATCTCTGCATTTATTTCTGTATCTGGTATTTTTGGAATCATTTTTCAAAATTATTTCCAAGTAGAGAAATTTTTTTTGGCTGAACTAGGCAGTGACACCTCGGTTCACCCCGGATCAGCTCTCTATATTTGTTGGCAAAATTATTTTATTAGTGCAGGGTATATTTGTTGGCAAAATTTTTTTATTAGTGCAGGGTATATTTGTTGGCAAATTTATTTTATTAGTGCAGGGTTTAAATTCAAATCTGTGGGCATTTTATTCCTAACAGTGCACCCCGTGCACATTTCTATTTCCAGACATAGTATACAAATCTAGCAGCCTCTTCACAAAATTCAGCGGCAACATACCATAACCGACTAAACATGTAATGCTCCACCCGGAGATCCTTGAAAACAAGGATGAAAATAAGATAGAACAATTTTTTTTTATAAGTGTAAATGCATAGGAAAACAACATACACGGATCATACAGATCGTAACGAAAGACTTAACGACCATCCTAACACCCAACGGATCTCCAAACGTCACCACTAACCAAAACACAAACAAGAAAACATAAGAGATCGACCGAGCTCAAAGACCAAAATAGACTCTCGAATATTGGCTAAGTCTGAATTCTGAAGCCCTGAAATTTCCTAGAATCTTAATCTTAGCCCATAGAGGTCTGAAGCCCATCTCAAATGAATTGTTGCATATATTAAAATATATCTTAAGTATAAGAAATTAAAGATATGTCAACTTATACTTAAACAATATATTTTATACCCTGAAGGACTAAAACAGAAACCCAAAAATTGGATTTCAAGAAAAACCGTCAGAAATCGAAATGCAACAACATAGGGTCGAAGAACTCCCAAAAGGGTACTCGGATCAACTCTTAAAAAGTTTGGATCATGACAAAAAAATGCCTGCTGTCCGCCCGCGCAGGTTTTTACAAAAATTGTGCGATACTTTAATACATCATAGAAAAGTGTCGCGCGACATTTCTCAAGAAGGCGTGTGACATTTTCAGGGACTGGGCAATACTTTTCCTAAAGGCGTGTGACACTTTATCAATGTCGCGCGACACAACTCTAAGAGGCATGTGATACTGGAAAGTGTCGCATGACATTTCTCAAAGAGGCGTGTGACACTTTACAGAATCGTACGATACATTTTGTATGGGCGTGCGACACTTTTTAAATGTTGCACATTGCTAAACAAATGTCACCCATACAAAACCAAAAACACTTTCAGAACTCAAAAATGGGGAAAAAATGACAAAAGAACCTCCACGCCGAGGAGTACCGGATCCACATTTCGAGGCCAGAACACTCGAACTAGAATAGAGTAACTGAAATACAAAAAATGAAATCTAACCATCTATCAAACAAAGAAGGGAAAGTACAAAAAGGAAACATCACAACAACTAAAATAACATCGCAATGAATAGAATAACCAAGTAAGTACACAGTTCCTCCCAACCATCAATAGCATCATAAGACCATCTTGGGCCCTAGCCATCCCCCATGCATAACATCCCAAGTCACCAATCAGATCATCGATGTTGTCGTGATAGGGACATCACTACTAAACATGCTACAATATAAGTAAATGAAATTTAACATGCTAGTAGTAACATAAGATAACCCTATAATCAGATAACATCATCTACTATATGCTAAACATCATAATAAGGAATGCGTAAAACCAACATCATGTAAACATGGAACACAACATCCCAATGAAAGCATAAATCACTAGAAAGCATACTCCACAAATCGAAGTACCAAGTGACACATCTAGCAATGATCACGCTAGAACAATAGACCATCTCTGTACACTGATCCCTAGCAGCAGTGAAGGTAGCTACGCCTCCCAACCACGTGGCACCCATAGGTCCACACCCACCGTGCTGATGGAGATAATGATCCAACCACACACACACAAAACAATAACCATGGCTAACACACACGCCAAGCAGTATGATGACTAAATCCAAGACATAGACAATGCATAAACTACAGGTCCTGGTCAGACACCTCAATGGCTACTATGTAGGGACTGACATCATGGAGAGTCTCTTGGCATCAAAAGCCCAAGCTCGGATCTGTGTAGCTCAATTCCCTCAATGGAAGGTCAATACACAAAAGTACCATTTATTATCTTTAATTTTATTACCACCCCAAATTTTTAATTTAATTATCACTTATATAAAACTTCCTCTGCCAACTGGGAAGTAGTCACCAGGTTGTAGGATAGAAGCCCCCTCCATATGCTACCCTACCCTACCCATGCTCATCAACCGATGAGTGCCCAAAGGCATAAAAACTCCCAACCCAACCCCAATGATCACAACTTCCAAAAGTACCATGGAAGATCGGGCCCTGCAGGTCACCCGACAATGTACATGTGTGTGGCACACCACCATCACAGAGATCATACACAAGGACAGGATGAGAATGCAAACAAAAGTCAATCAACTGAACCAAAATCGAGATGACAGATGCTACATGCATCCCAATGCAACAAAAGATGCAAAAGTGTTCTAACTAGTATCTGAATGGATCATCCAGGTCCATGAACCACAATGTGTCGAGAAAACTCGAGAAAATAGGGCGGCACGCAAAATGAGGTAAAAATCCCAAATTTTGGAAAAATTCCAAAATTAAAACCCATTTGGCCTTTGGGTTCAAAAACCCCCAAAATCCAAAAATAATTGAAAATGAACACCGTATGCAAAAACGGCCAGCATAACGGCCCATAAACCCAAGCCCCCATTTCAAAAATAGGTAAAACATTCATACCTGACCAACTAGGCAAAACTAGCAACCAGAAATGGAGGGGAATGCTAGTTCACAGCCTCCTAACATATTGCTACAAGAAATGGAAGAAAAAATAGAGAAAAAACATTAAAACAGGAAGGCCCTACCTAACAGCAAAAAGGGCTAAAACTAAAACCCGTAGAATAAAATAAATACTCTGCCGAAATTGCTGAAACTGTCGGTAAAGCGAGAACTCCTCGAGCTAAATCTAACGAGACCAACCTCGCAAAGATCCCACACTCACAACTCTTGCAACAAGAAGAATAATAATCCTTCAGAAGAGGATTTCCAAATTTGCTCTCCAAACTCAATTTTCCAAAAAGTGAGAAGTGAATAATGAATTCACTTTTCCAATATTTATTCATTTTGAGTGACTAGCTGATAATGGAAAATAGCTAGCTGGAGTAGTTAAACTCTGAAAAAACCCAAATGAAAACAAGTTATTATCCATAATGGAAATTCACCTAAGGAAAAGTTGCCAAAAATTAAATCCAAAAGATTAAAACCCGAAAACCCAAAATTACAGAAAATCACTAAACACTTTCATGACGAATGCGGACTTCTAAATGCACAGACATGTTTACTGGTCTAATCACATAATATAACTGAGTTCAAGGTTTTAATATAAAACAACTAAATAAGGATACGTCGACCATTAGGAGCGACATTGGCAAAATATGAACAGCTGGATCACTAACTCCATAGGCCACTGCCAGGGATATAATTCCTGCACACTAAACGCATGATCAAGTGCAATTGCATATAACATAATAGCTGAAGCAATTAAAGCATTAAATAATTCATTAATCCATTTACACCACTCATGTTCGCATTAATCATAAAAGACGAGAATTAAGTAAATAACCAAAGCATAAGGTCCACCACATCACAAAAAAACCCACAAATGTGACCAATACATCATATAACTAGATAATCAGATATCATAGATCCACTTTCATCTCAAAATAGCATCAACATGCAAATATGATAAACTAAACAACATAGCAACAAAGCATCTATGGTACAAAAATCAAACTATAACATTCGACCCTCGGGTCGTCTCGAGGTACAAATATCAAAAGAGTAACAAGTATCTCTCAAATCAAAAATAAACAAGGTACAGATTGCAAACATGAGAGGCATTATAGAACCATTCACAATTCAGAAAAATTTCCTCTTTTTTTGTGAAGCACAGGCCTTATGTTTTAAACAGCGCTTATAGTGCACACCCCATGCATGTGGGATTAACCCCAACACTCCGGCAGCATAGGTTTAAATCCTCTAGCGTCTGCAGAGTAAATCTGGCACTGGACTCAAGGTTTTGACACAGGGCACCTCTCAAACCACATAATAGATGCCTGCATAAGAGACACATGTCATGTATAGTGTCCTTGTCCCATGCAGCACTGACTGTGCATATAGTCAGTCCTACTCAACATCCATGCAGGTCCTAGCTTAGCCATGTTATCACAGTCACGTAGTGACTGTACACACCCAGTCAGCATTGACTGTATTGCTAGCTGTCATCCCAGTCAACGCACACATAGAATAGTCCACACACACATGGCCCATACACATTATCCCTTTCTATACTATCCTGTACCATGCTGATGCAATGTTGACATCATCCGAGGGTGCAGAATTTTGCTGACGTCACCTATTCATGAGCTTAAAATTGACACCCATTTGGAAATCATTTCAGGCTGATTTACAACTGTTGTGATGGCCATATGACCATCAAATTTAACCTACTCTTTTGCTGGTGCAACCCCTCTTCAGATTGATTTTGGTTTTTGCAGTCTGACTTCGAGAGGCCATAACTCGCACATCTGGACTCCAAATCAGGTACAATTTTTTTTGAAATAGGGTAGAATTTTCTAAATTTTTTAGTTGTGTAGCTATTTTCTAGTTTTGGTGCACAAATTGTTCAAAAATTGCATTTTTTGGCAACTATACCTGGATAATCCTGCATTTTGCAACTTCAAATGCTCCGTACAGGCACATCTGGAGTTGAAAATAGGTTCTATTTTTTTTGAAAGTGCATTTTTTTTGTCTACTTTCCAAATCTAGCATCAAATTGTAGTGTTGTATGGACAAAATTGTCACTTTTAGAAATAGGGCCTTTCTTTGCTTTGTAATGCTTCAGTATTATAGCACATTGTAAAGTTCCAGATTTGTACTCTATTAAAAAGTTGTAACAAGCAAAATTAGAAGTCCATGAAGGCCAAAATTGTCAAGTGGCCCATTGTAATCGCACTATTGATAAAGTGCCCAAAGCATCTATTTTGGGGGGGTTTCTTGATTTAGTGAAAAGGGGGGGTGTTCTTGGTGTTGTTTTCTCTTTTTTTTGCACTTTTCTTTCTGTAGACACTCAAAAATGGTTCACATCTACAGTTTCATCACTTCTTCATACTAATTTGTCCCATTTTCTCATTCTACTAACTCTGATCTTTTGGCTAGATTGACCATATTTCGTCATTTGTATCCTCTTTCACATCAATTTCATATCAACTCGGAATCATATCAAATCAACTCGAAACCATTTCATATCAACTCAAAATCACCCCAAATCAACTCAAAATCAGTCCTAATCAACCCAAAACATATCAAACATCTCAAATCAATCATCATTTATCTGACTCCTAGGTATTGTTGCAGCTTTCAGTGCCTTGGAAATCTATCAACCTATCAATCTTATCAATCTAACCTTAGTACTATCATGGCTCTCAATGCTAGGTCAAACTATCATTCATGTCATCTAATCTTTGACATTGTTGAGGCTTTCAATGTCGAATCATGGCATCATCAACGATTTTAATAATATTGATAGTGTTTGTCAATGTTATTATGATCAAACCTTATCAATCAATTTCAATCCTGTAGCATTTACATTGTCGGTTAAATGTTACATATCAACCAATTCATATCATGTGTCCTTGGCATGTTATCAATTTCGATCTATCAATCAATTTGACCATGGCTTTGGTCTATCTATCATCATCTTATTTGATATCCATTATCATTACACTTTCATCAAAGGATATGGTCGCATTCATTTAATCAATTTGGCCAATCATCTACTAATTTTCTCTATAGGATTAAATAACCCATAATTTAATTCTATTATTCCTTCTAATTACTCTTCCTAATTATCATCCTCAATTAATTAATTTTATTAATTAATTGGTTCATCATCTGCAAAACATGGAAATTTACAATTTCCTAAGTTCCATTTTCCATCATTAATTCCATTTTCTACTAATTCTTATTTTGTGGAATAAAAAGGATTTTTAATTCAAATATTCCATAAAATATTGCATCATCATGACACTTGGATGTGACACCTTGTGGATTCTCCTATGACACTTGGATAGGATATATCATAATCAAATATTCTTATCTCTTATGCATGTCCTTATTTGGCTTATTTTCCATAGATTCTTGGCTTTAAGTGGGTTGAGGTGTCTTATGACACGTCATAGATTCTCTTGCACATTTAGCCAAGTTTGACTTTCATGTGTCATAGAATCTTACAATTGGCATATTTTGTCATATGCATCATGGATTCTGAAAGGAATCTCTTGCCACATCGCATATCTATGGGTGAAAAATCCAATGCTCTCATCCTCCATGTCAATTATAAATTGGAGACTCTTTCTCTTATTTTCGGTCCTTGAGATCTTGGATCTTAATGCTTAAGTCTTGAAAATCCAAATTCTTGAGTCTTTTAGTTCCCACTTCTTTGCATTTACACTTCTTGCTCTCACACAAATATCACACTTCTAGTATTCTCATGGAATTATCCATATCATAGGCTTTTGCTTCAATCTTGTGTGCACTATAGGCAAATTGGAGCTACAATCATTTGGAGAAGAAAGAAGGACATGGGAGCTACAAATGAAAAAGGGGGTTTTTATTGCTTTCTTTATTAGTTTGGCTTTCATGGTAGACTAGTGGTGCTAATGTATGATTATTGAGTTTTGTGATTTTCTCATAGTGTGTTATGCATTTAACCCATTTTTGGTCCTACATTTGGTGAACCCGATGTGAACATGCATATCTAACTTGGGTTTTCTTGTTTTGTGCTTGTAGGTGCAAGGAAGGAGCTCACTTGGAAGGGTATAATGACTATCTGCTCTTCCTTTTCACACCTAGATTAATTAGGGGGTATAGTAAAATGCTCGTATGCTCTTGTTTCATGCATTCTATTAGCTTGCTATCCTAGGGTGCACTCTGCTTAATCAGCCCGCACTTGGGACCCCTAGGAGTAGTTTTAGGAGTCCAAAAGCCACCAAAATCCCTTTCTATCATTTTTGACTTACCAATTGCACCCAACTGGGCCCAAACTATGTCGTTGATGCAGTCTGCACTATTTGGGTGCACTTGGGAGTGTAGCTTTGAAAATTTCAATTTCTAGGTCTTTTTTAGCCACCATTTCCCCACACTTTGCACCTGACTTCCCAACTGTGCCCTAAAACTACCAACTACGCCCAACTGAGCCCCAACTGCATCATTGACATAGTTTGCACTATCTGGGTGCACTTGGGGATGTTTAGAGCCATTTTGGCCTTTTGGGGAGCAATTTGCTCTGTCAGAGCACACCTGGGTTCACAATAAGCACATGCATCAATCAAAATCTGCATTTCAGGTTCCTATCACTCTCTAGTACATAGATTAGGTGATTTTGTGTAATTGATGGTCTATTTGCAGCATGTGGCAATCATTGGATGAAGACGTGATCATAAGAAACTACTAATGTGTGCTTTGCAGGACGTTGTTGAAGACTTTGTGTGTCTTTCAAAACTATGTGTGTGGATTTCCTAGATTAGATAACATTTCATTTGGTGCTTAAAAAGAACCTTTTTTCTTTTTTGTCTAGCATGTTAACAGTGTTAAATCCCTAGGAGTTGCATTGGATGTATCCTCTCCCCTCACCATTCGTGGATCTTGGGTGTAAGAGAAATCCATGTAACTTCTATAGGAGGCCTACCTTGGACCAAGATACTCGATATTGAGTACGCCAAGGGATGACCTCAGAGCGGTAATAGGCCAAAAGATAGGTCAAAATTCTAGTAGCTATATAAAATTCAATTATAGTGAAATCCATGTTGGCAGTATTGATGCGTGATAGCTCTCCTCCAGTACCCTTGTGGTGCATCAAACCTCAGTTCTCGGGGCTGGGAGACCTTCTGTGAAAGTTTATCATTCACTTGCCGAACGAAATGCCCTTACTAAAAATTGTGTTTTAGTGGCCAAAATCCTTTCTATCCACTGGCTCAAGGGTTCACCCATGCATATGAACACATCCTACATTCTCGCGGTCCTTAGTAGAGGCAACAGTCCCTTGGGAAGTCATGCCCCTTGAGAAGCAGATCTTGGTAGCCCTGAGAAGTGAGTGCACTATAAGGGGGAGCATGTGGTGCCAAGATCCTAGGTTTTTCACTCTGGATAAGTGTGGTTGAACTTTGGTTCAAGTAGGAATTCAATGGATAAAATCCTAAAAGCCTAGGTTGTGGTGTGTTTGTTACTTTTAACAACAACTATTCTTGTCTTAATGCATCTTGCATGTGTGTAAAACATAATCAAGATAAAAGCCAAACTTTTAAATTTACACCTAGGATATCATTTGAACTTGTCAAAACATCACACATTGCCAAAAAATTTCAACCTTTATCAAACTTTGTAAACTTTGGTTCAATACACTCAAACCTTGGAAAACATGGCGACTTGTGCTCCTAAACGTGCTTGGCAAAACGTAGATCTCACACTTGCATAGACTTCACTTGCATTCACCCTAGTATAGGCCTCATTTTTGCATGATATTAACTTCATATTACACCTTTTAGTCCTCTTTTACCAAATATTACCTTTCATATTGCATCCATTTAGGTTCAGTTTACCTCCCTTAGTTTTTACATTCCCATCTCAAAATCAACACTTTGCATTCACCACCTTGCATCTTTGCATACCTATTCATCATCTTGACCAATTTATCCATGATTCTAGGTGTCCTAACAATAATTTTGAGCATTCATACTGATCTTAACACTATCCCCTATTTTTTACCTCTCTATGATATCAATCTGGAAACCATAGCTCCCAGAATTGCCTTAGTTTTAGCCCAGTTTACCAACTACGCACTGAAACTACCAACTGCATCATAAAACTAAAAACTATGTCATTGACATAGTCTGCACTATCTTGGTGCACTTGGTGGCCTTGAGACCTAGTTTAGGGTTCTAGATAACATTTTGGGGCTTCAACAGTGTCCTCAGGTACCTTGTTAGCTCCCCTTGCACTAGCTTACCCAGATCTGCATTCTGCATTACCTAGTCTTCATAACCTTCACTTAGGACATCATTCTATAGGTCATAACCTTTTTTTTACATCTCCCAACTCATCCTAACATCAACCCTATCATCTTAGCTTCCTGGCATATTAGTTTGGTAACCATACCCTTCAGAATCAAGAAACATTCTTCCTAGCTTACCAACTGCGCCTAGAAACTACCAACTGCGCCCAAACTAGCTCAAAGTGTGTCAATGATGTAGTTGGTACTATTAAGGCACACTTGGCACTATTATGGTGCACTTGGGTACCTTCATGACCATTTTGGGCCTCCAAACTGCACTTTAGGACCCCAAAACTGCATGTAGGAGCCTCTACACCTCCCCATTCTGCACTTGACCCAAAACCGCATCTTGCACCCAAAATCCCCTTTTTCATTATAGGCATTGTTTGTATCACACATTTTCTCAGTATCACCACCATTTTGAGCCCCCAAAACATCATTTTGAACCCCCAAAACCTTTGAATTTAGTAAAAAATCTAGACAAAGTATGAGCCTTAGAGTATCTCCTAGTGTTGATGGATAATGGATCTTGACTAGTATTTTTATCTTTTCTTATCATTTTATTTGGTCAAAATATGTCTATGTCTTGATAGGTTTGACCTTGTCATCTTTTATCAATTTGATCTTTTTGTGTTTTATCAGTTTTTGGTCAAGATCCAAAGTCCTTTATCACAAGGTTAAACTCCTAGACAAAATACTTTCTAAAAAGGTTTTACCCAAATTCAAAACTTTCCCTATACCCTTTTCATAGAATAATCATACCCCTCACATCCCTAAATGTCATTTTGACTTACCTTAGTGGTACATCCCCTTCATCTTGCATGGTCCAAACCTTAGCATCATCCTAGCATAGCCAAACCCTATCAGATTACCCATCAACCAAATTGTCTTCTTGATCATTTACCCTCATTTTGCATATCCTAAATGTCATTATCAACCCTTGGAAACCATCCTTTTCATAGTCTACCTTGCATACACCTATCTTTAGTGTCATTACTAAGTTCAAAACATAACCCTAATTGTCATTTTGCATACCTTAGAGTCATTTTCATCCCCTCTAGTCAAACTTCAAAACATCACCTTGCATTTTGCATTTGCATAACATCCCTAGGAAATTTTCACTTTGCACATCAAAACCATAATTCATTTAGCATTTCCTCACATCGCATAACATTCCTAAACACTTAAAAAATCTCAAAAACACTCATATCTTGCATACCCACCACTCTAAATCACCCAAAACACTTAAAATTTCCATTGCATTTGCATTCTTAGGTATCATGCCAACACTTACTAGGACACAATCAGCTCAAAGACCCAAGGAACTTTGTCAACCTTTGTTTTTTGAGGCACAAACACAACCAAAACCTTGTCCAAGGTAGAGAAAGAGTAAGAAAACCCAACAAACCTTTGACAAAGACCAAATCGAGGCATCACAACCATTACTAGCAGACCCATTGAACATGTATCCACAAGAGCACCATAACCAAGCCATGACAAAAAAAACCTTAAACAATGTACCTACCATGATATTTCCTCCTAACACTTCCCCCACACATGGGATGGTTCAATGGAGTCCTGACTTTGAACCTATATTCATGCCAATACCACCTGGAGGTGGAAGTGTACCAACCACTCCTGAAGATGAACAATCACATTCCTTTGAATTTAGCCAACCTAACACAAGTACCTTCAACTATAACACATCAAACATATAACAAGGTACTGTACATCTAAGTGATGACTCTGACACTGATTATGGCATCACTGATGAAGAAATGGCTAGGGCATGTCAAGACAAAAGTTTTCGCAAGAACTTCAAACATTTGGCAACCCAAGAAATTGTCAAATTTAACCCAAACTTGGAAGGTCCTAAGTCCAAACATCAAACCAACACAACTATTGAAAACATACAAACCATGATCAATTTGGACTTAGATAAGGGAAAACAACCTTTGGATTTTTCAAACACGATAATGGAACCTATAAGGTCCCATCAAGAATCGACCATCAAAATCCTCCAAAGTACATTTGAACACATCAATGTTAACCCTTTGTTCAAAGAAATACCACCAATCCCTAAACACCCCAAAAGGACATTAAGACTTGATTTTAGTCACATGATGCAACAAAAAGATGCACCTAAAGGGACTCGTTCTCTAGGGATGCCAGGCATACCTTCTCTGGAGGCAAATCAACAAAGTACACCTTTGCTCCTAACTTTACCAAGTGCTATGGCATCAAACACTATGGAACCTCTCATAAGTACAACATGTGAAACATCAAGTGCAACCATCCCTATGGACACTCAAAGGAAAAGTCTTATCGACATTACACCCATTCCCAATAGGGACACATCTCATAGTCAAGTCAATATGATGTCACAAGGAGGAACCTCTAACACACAAAGGAGCCAATGCAATAATACCAACATGATGTTCAATTCTTAAGGACTTAGTCAACCCCCACGACAACAACAACCTACAGTGGTACAAGGACATAACACTTCCAACCCTTAACCAAGTATACATTAACTTAACATACATCCCACATATCAACAACAACATCAACCTGAATGACAACAACCTCAAGTGGGGAAAACATCCAACATTCCTAATACGCAATCCCATGTGAACCCACTTGACTTACAAACAATTTATCAACAACAATTTCAGCAACAATTCCAACAACAATAAGCAATGTTTTCTAAAAAACAAGAGCAACTCAAGCAACAATTGGAATAGAAAAGATGCCTTGAGCAAAAAAATTGATACTAGCAACATTTGTTACAACAACATGTGCCACAACAACCTCAACAAATACCTCTACAACAACAAGCACACACATGGTCTCACATACAACCAACAAAGGTATCCCAACAACAACCACAACACATGGCACAAAAACAACACATGGTACAAAAATCGCAGTCAATCCCACAAGTGCCACATCAAATACCACAAAAAGTTCCCCAACAAAAAGGACCCTTCTATCTTTAGGGTGCCAACATACCTCCACCACCTAGTGACACTTCACTAGACTCATCAGACACAAAAATGTCAGAACCGAGTAGACATAGCTCCCATCACAGCAAACGATCTATTCATAGACACAAAAGACTTGAAGGAAAGACTATCATGAAAAACCCCAATAAAGAACTCTTACAACAATTCAAACAACTTTCCAAACAATTTGAGGCATTGGGAGTCCAAAAGAAATAGGCTCTATATACAGAAAGAGACCTACGTCCTAACCCATTCGATAAAGGTCTATATATGCCTCCATTCCCAAAAAACTTTGAGGCTCCATGGTTTGAAAAATACCGAGGAAAAGGAAACCCTATTGATCATATCAAAGAATTTTGTGCTTCATGTATCAAACTCAGTGATGAGCCCACTTATCTTATGAGATTGTTCCCTCGTTCTCTAGGTGGGCCTGCACTTGAATGGTACTCCAAACTTCCTGGTAATATCAAATCTTGGTCAGAGCTAGCAGACAAGTTTATCTCCCACTTTGCCTTTAACATTACAAATGAGGTGACACTTTCTGATTTGTGCTCAACTAAATAGAAGATGAGAGAATCATTCATCACATTCTTACTGTGTTGGAGAAGCTTAGTTAGTCAATGCTCACTAGACATTCTTGAAGAACAACAAGTAAACTTGTGCATTGAAAACTTAGTCTCGGACTTAATGTATGAACTAAAAATCAAGAGTCCAAGCACCATTTCTAAACTGATGAAAAAAGGGGCTAGTATTGAAGATGCTCTTATCCGTAAGGGAATCCTCAAGACAAACAAGGACAACACCAATACCAACTTGTCTAATGACAAGGCAAAATTTTTCTCCAAAAATAAGAATGTGACTAATGATGGCATTTTGGATGCCTACACAATTAGCACAACACAACCTCAATTGACTTTGAAAGGCACAAACCCCACAAATTTGCAAACTCCTAATCAAACAACACCTCAACAACAGAAAATTGAGACTTCCACACAAGACAAAAGACATCCTAGAACCAAGGATAGAAAATTCACACCATTGGGGATACCTCTTGAGACTGCATTGCAACAGTTATTGAGTAATAACTTCTTGCAATTACTCCCAATCAAAGATGAACCATTAACTAAAGCAGATTGGTGGGATGAAAAAAAGTATTGTGATTACCATCGCACCAAAGGACACAAGACTTCATCATGCTTCCAATTGAAACATGCAATACAAGACCTTATTGATGATGGTGTAATCATGGATGACCCATCACTATTAGCATCCAACTTTGACCACACTATATTCAAAAATCCTTTGGGTAATCATGACAAAGAGAAACCCTCAAGTTCAAACTCAAACTCACAAGGTAATGTGAATTACACATGCACCATCTATGACTACACCATCAATTTCTTTAATGAGTCTGATTTTCACATATCCACATTCACATTGAAGGCTAAAGACTCTCATTGTGCTGTCACTACACATGGTAGCAAGATCACCCTACCTGGAGCCCCATCTAGACCTACTGCTTCTACCAGACCTGCACCCCCAAGTAGACCTACTACTCCTACTTCATCTGGTTATAGCCTTATTGAACAACTCGGAAAAACCCCTACACAAATATCCATTTTGGACCTACTGCATGTATCTCCCCAACATCAGAAGATCTTGGATCAAGCCCTTAAAGAGTCAGTCATCCCAGATAACATTGATGTTGCCCAGTTCCAAGCCATGGTTGGGAACCTATTTGCATCACAACATATCACTTTTTCAGCCCGAGATATTCCTAAGGAAAAATCTAACCACAATGATCCCCTCCACCTCGAAGTCTTCATCCATAATGCCAAAGTTAGACATGTCTTAATATATGGAGGAGTAGGACTGAACATCTATACTCTTAAGGTTGTGAAAAATTTGGGTTATTCTAAAGGTGATGTAGATCCCTCTTGAAGAATCACAATAAAGGCTTATGATGATGGTGAATGCTTCTCCAAGGGCGTCATCACATTACCTGTCAGAGTTGGTCCAACTATTGAAGATACATTGTTCCATGTCCTAGATATAGAAATGAATTGCAACATGATACTAGGATGCCCTTGGCTTCATGCTATGAAAGCAGTCCCTTCTACATATCATCAATGTCTAAATTTTTCCTATCATAACGTAGAGGTTACCATCCTCGGTGATCCATATCCTTTCCATTTGTGTGCTAATCTAAGAGATGCTACTGCATTCCAAATCCCAACAAAAATGAAGAACAACCCACAAATTCCTCTAAGTATGTGGATGTTGATATACTACTCAGTAAAGCCAGGGAAAAGATGAAGATTGAAGACAATGGGTGTGGAGAGTACTTTATGTCTCAAGTCTCTCACATTAGGGAGTCACTAGTTTCTCCCCAATCTCATGGTAAATCACAACCACTTCAAGCACAACATTCAGAGATCAGTACAAAGAATGATACTTCTATCAATGAGAATACTTCTATTTGTATGGAGAAAGCAAAAGCAGAATGAGAACCCACTTTGATATCTTCTAGAAACTATGGACTTGGGTTTACCATCATGCAGAAACAAGGCTATGATGGCTATAGTGGTCATGGATCTTAGAAACAAGGAATCATTGAACCTATCACTACAAAAGGATGACCTCCTAGTTTGGGTCTTGGATTTAAACCATTACGAATAGGTCCTCCTAATACTATGTTACCTACGTGTAAGACTGTGGATGTTTTGAACGATGAAAAGGCATCTGATGATATCTCACCTGAAACCAAAAATCCTTTGACTTTTGAGCATAACCCCAATGATACAATGGAATCTAATGCCCATATCCATAGCTTTAACCAAAGCCCATTCAGCACTGATGATGACACCCCCTTGAGTTATCCTGAACCTTTGGATTGGGACCAATGTGGACCACCAATTTTTGATCAATTTGACAATGATGACACTCTTATAATAGACTTTGAAGGCATTATGGACAAAGATCATAAAGAAGCAATTCCTTCTAAAGAGAACATATTGGCATATTTTGGGGAGCCAACTCCACCTTCTAGTTACAAAGAAAAAAGAGAAAAAGATAGCAAGCATAGGTCTCTTGGTGAAAATCGAAAGGTGCCATTAGACTATAAAAAATCAAAAGCTAAGAAGCTCCCACAGATACACAATGAAAAAGATGATGCCATGAATATCAGTGTTCCAATGTTCAACATGCCACAAAGTCTTTTGGAGCTCTCTCAATTAGCATTCTTGTGGAAGGTCATTGGTCTCAACCCTCCCAACACTCCCTTATATCCAGATGTTTATCCCCACATCCAGCTACCTAATTTGTCCAATAACCAAAATCAATCCTTCATTCAACAAGCCTTTGCATATGTCATCATCAGTTACATCCCACATGACATTTTTGTTGACCCAATTATCCTTAGATGCCTTGATTTGCAAGAGACAGACACTGTCTTACATACAGTACACGATGGTATATCTCGAGGACTTTCCAATGGTTTGATTTTAGCTACAAACTTGGAAGGACTCCTATGTAGTTATGGTCAGTCATGGATCCAGAGATCATCAGCTAGCAGCACCAATAATAGATATCTTCTCAGCATTTGTCAGTCACATTCTTGATTCTATCTAAAAGTCTTGAAAAAATACCAACAAAATTGAAAAAAGTCATGGAAAAAATGGATGCCTTGATGAAAACCTGGCAAACAGGCATCTTGGCATGAAAATTTGAGTTAAGAGAAAAAATTTGTCCAAAAGTGAAAACTTGGCAAACAGGCGCTTTAGGCAAGTACCATGGTGAAAACCTAGCAAACAAGTGCCATGTGTAATCAATGTTGCTCCTCCATCTATCAAGATTCCATCTGGTCTTTTCCCCCTCTATCATTCCTTGATCATATCCTTCATATTGCAAGACATCCTTGGTCTCTTATAATGGCTCACAAATTGGTTAATGTTCTTTGTTATCTTTTCTACGCATCACCAGTCTACACACACACTCTTCCATTGGCCTTTGTACATAGTTTGCATCTTTTCTGGGGGCATATTACCTACATGGTGCATGCGTTTGAACTTGAACTAGGGGCATATCCCTAAGTGCTTTCTATCCATTGGACCTATCGCATAACGGATTGGAGCTAACACTTGTATATGCTTATATGATCCTGAAAAAATCCCTAAAAATCATAAAATATCCTAAGAAAAATCACTAAAAATCCCATAATGTCCTAAAAAAATCTTAAACATTCAAATACAATCCTGAAAAAATTACTAAAAATTACATAATGTCCTAGAAAAATCCTAAACATTCAAATACGATCTTGAAAAAATGCAAAAAAATCAAATATCCACAAAAACCCTAAAAATCACAAAACCTGTGAAAAATTTGCAATAAACCTTGTACATATTCACTGTCGATAACCACCCCTTTTGCATACAAACTTGCACTTTGAAAACTGAAAATCAAAGCACTACACTTCAATGCCAATCACAATATCTGAGCAACATGAACCAACAATCAATCCAACATACCACTATGAACCTATCAACTAAATCCACAACCAAAACTACCACATTCTCAACATTACAAACACTATCTGCACACCTAAAACATTAACAAGAACATAATAATGGACAAGAATAGCTATTGGCTCACGTTGTTTAGTGAGTGATTTATTTTTTGCTTTGTTTTATTTTCGATCATGTTCCTATGCCACTCGATGATATACACTAATCTATGAGAGTGGTTAGGATGGTTGATTGTCATCTTTTGCTATTTCTGTCTATTATAATGTACCTTTGAAAGTCTGGGGCATGTACATATGCCTTAGGAAGGACAAGGTCATTCTCTGTCTGCATCGTGCTTGTTTACGCAAAAGGCTTGGATTTGTGCTCTGGCCCTTTATGCGATGATGTGTTGCATTCCATTTGCCATATCAAAATAAAGCTCCATTTGACATATAGTGCACTTTCTAGAAGCAAAAGTCTTTCCATCATACTAACATCTCCTCATCTCATCCTTCTTCTTCATCTCATTCTCCATCACCATAATCATGTCTTCTGATTCACCAAATCATCTTCATCTTGCATTCATGCATTCCTACATCATCTTGCACTGTCAATAAACTTTATGTGGCTTTCCACCTAGTTCAACCTTAGTCTGACATTTTCCTCATCATCTTTGACCAAATCTAACCATTTTTTATTATTTCACTCATGCTTTGACATCTTTCCATCATTTTGGGCATGCACGCACAGTTTCGGGTCATTCCAAGTCCAATCGGGCTGATTCTGGGCCTCGGAGCCTTTTAGGGCACAATCTGCACTTTTAGGGCATAGTTGGGGTTCCCAACTATTTCATTGATGCACTTGTTCATGCCAATTATGTCATTGATGCACTTGGTAGAATTTGGGCGCACTTGGGAACCTAGGTTATCTAGAACTCCCAAAACCCCTAGGTTGCACTACAGAGGCCATAACTTTTGCGTTTCAACTTTTATTTACAAATTGTCAGTTGCATTGGACTCATATCTTTATTGTATACAAAATAAGCTATCATTTTCATCATTTGGTCACTATATGGAGTGTTAATCCTTGAAATCATTCTTGGGCTCCTAGTTGCCCCCCGTCATGTTGATTTTGGCCCCCAGGGCCTTCTCAGGCACATTTTACACTTTCTGAGACCACTTGGGCTTCCCAAGTGCATCATTGATGCACTTGGTACTTTCATGACACACTTGGTCTTACCAAGTGCATCAATGATGCACTTGGTTGAGTTTTGGGCGCAGTTGGGGACCTATGATACCCAGAACTGCTCTCGGAACCCCTATGTTGCACTCCGGAGCCCATAACTTTTGCATTTTAACTCAGATTTGTAATCCATCAATTGTGTTGGATTCATATCTTCATTTTGGAAAACATGAACTATCATTTTCATCATTTTTTGTCTTTATTGAGTGGTAACCCATGCAATTATTCTTGGGCTTTGGATTGACCGTGTTCTACACTCTAGGCCTCATAACTTTCACATGTTAGCTCTGATTTTCATTCTGTCAGTTGCTATGGTTTTTTCTTCTTTTTTTACAAAAATTGACTTATTATATGCTTATCTTAGTCAATTTATCTAGGGGTCACCCATATATATCATCCCTACTGGGGCATGTTGTGGCTTTCTCATCAATTATTCTTTGATACAACGCTCTAAATCACATTGTATCAAAGAGGGGCAAAATGTAGATGCTCAAAAATGGTTCACATCTACATTTTCATCACTTCTTCATACTAATTTGTCCCATTTTCTCATTCTAATAACTCTAATCTTTTGGCCAGATTGACCATATTTCATCATTTGTATCCTCTTTCACATCAATTTCATATCAACTCGAAATCATATCAAATCAACTCGAAACCATTTCATATCAACTCAGAATCACCCCAAATCAACTCAAAATCACTCAAAATCAGTTCTAATCAACCCAAAACATATCAAACATCTCAAATCAATCATCATTTATCTGACTCCTAGGTATTGTTGCGGTTTTCATTGCCTTGGAAATCTATCAACCTACCAATCTTATCAATCTGACCTTAGTATTGTCATGGATCTCAGTGCTAGGTCAAACTATCATTCATGTCATCTAATATTTGACATTGATGAGGCTTTCAATGTCAAATCATGGCATCACCAACTATTTTAATAATAATGACAGTGTCTGTCAATGTTATTATGATCAAACCTTATCAATCAATTTCAATCCTACAGCATTTACATTGTCGGTTAAATGTTACATATCAACTAATTCATATCATGTGTCCTTGGCATGTTATAAATTTCAATCTATCAATCAATTTGACAATGGCTTTGGTCTATCTATCATCATATTATTTGATATCCATTATCATTACACTTTCATCAAAGGATACAGTTGCATTCATTTAATCAATTTGGCCAATCATCTACTAATTTTCTCTATAGGATTAAATAACCCATAATTTAATTCTATTATTCCTTCTAATTGTTCTTCCTAATTATCATCCTCAATTAATTAATTTTATTAATTAATTGGTTCATCATCTGCAAACCATGGAAATTTACAATTTCCTAAGTTCCATTTTCCATCATTAATTCCATTTTCTACTAATTCTTATTTTGTGGAATAAAAGGATTTTTAATTCAAATATTCCATAAAATATTGCATCATCATGACACTTGGATGTGACACCTCATGGATTCTCCTTTGACAGTTGGATAGGATATATCATAATAAAATATTCTTATCTCTTACGTGTGTCCCTATTTGGCTTATTCGCCATAGATTCTTGGCTTTAAGTGGGTTGAGGTGTCTTATGACATGTCATAGATTCTCTTCCACATTTATCCAAGTTTGACTTTCATGTGTCATAGAATCTTACAATGGCATATTTTGTCATATGTGTCATGGATTCTCAAAGGAATCTCTTGCCACATCACATATCTATGGGTGAAAAATCCAATGCTCTCATTCTCCATGTCAATTATAAATTGGACACTTTTTCTCTCATTTTCGGTCCTTGAGATCTTGGATCTTAATGCTTAAGTCTTGAAAATCCAAATTATTGAGTCTTTGAGTCCCCACTTCTTTGCATTTACACTTCTTTCTCTCACACTAAAATCACACTTCTAGTATTCTCATGGCATTATCCATATCATAGGCTTTTGCTTCAATCTTGTGTGCACTATAGGAAAATTGGAGCTACAATCATTTGCAGAAGAAAGAAGGACATGGGAGCTACAAACAAAAAAGGGGGTTTTTATTGCTTTCTTTATTAGTTTGGCTTTCATGGTAGACTAGTGGGTGCTAATGTATTATTATTGAGCTTTGTGATTTGATCATAGTGTGTTATGCATTTAACCCATTTTTTGGTCCTACACTTTCATTTTCTACATTATGGGATACTTTAAGTTTCCTAAATTAACTCCTCATAACTATGCTTCGTGGTCAATCAAAATTTTGTATCACTTAATGCATAATGGAGTTTCACAATATGTAGATGGTACTATTCCTAAACTAGCAGGTGATAATGTTTTTGCAAGTGATATTTCAAATTGGGTAGCCATGGATAGGAAAGCCCTAGGTGATATATTTTTGGGGGTAGATGATAAGATCATGTATCAAATCAAGAAATGTACTAAATCTAAGGAAGCTTGGGATACACTCGAAAGCCTATATGGTAAAGTGTTTAAAGAGGATGTGTTCAAAATAGAAGATGAACTTGTATCCTTAGATCTTAAGTCATATAACTTAATACAGGATTCCATCATCAAGGTGAATGAACTAAGGACAAAGCTTACTAATTGTGGGAGTTCTATCAAAGATGACAAACTAATCTATCTCATACATAACAAGCTGTCATCTGAATATTCCACATTTGTATCTTCTTTTAACACCTTAAATACTACCTTAGGGTCTTCCTACAAGAAGGTCACTTTTGATGAATATGCTAAACTGTTGGATGATGAAGAAAAGAAGTTGAAATCAATGGGTATTCTCAAAACACCTCAGTCTAAAGCATTGGTGGCCAACAATGAGGGTTCTCAAAATTCAGCTGCACAATCTTCAAATAAAGGAAGGGGTAAGAAGAAGTGGAAGAAAGATAAATCTGAGGATGCAGAAAAGAAAACACCACAATATAATCAACAAGGCAAGTCCTTGAATTCCAACATGAAAGGGGACAACAATAAGGAGAAGAAGAAGTGTACTTATTGTAAGAAATTGAGTCATGAAGAGCATGAGTATTATCTTAAAAAGATTGATGAGTTGACTCACATCATGAAGAGACATAATGTTCCATTTCCTAATGCTTATAAGGATAAAGGGTCATCTTTAGATTCCAAGGGCAAAGGGAAAGCATTCATGGCAAATGCAAACTCTTCAAAGGAATAGATATTTGACTCAAGTGCCTCATATCACATGGGTTCTTCAAAGGAGGATTTTTCTTCAATGAAGCAATCCAAGGTACCACACATTTTCATGGGGAATGATAGAAAAATGGAAGTTGAAGGGAAAGGAAATGTGGAGATGGAAAATGGAGAGTTTCAAGAGGTTCTCTATGTTCCAAACCTAAGTTCAAATCTCCTTTCAATCTACCAAATCACTCACCTCAAGGATGGACATAGAGTTGAGTTCCTTCCAGACTCAGTAAAAGTGCACAGTCGTCAAGATGATTCCTTAGTTGCAATGGGGAAAGTGAATGATCACAAGAGGTTGTACTCTTTCTCTCATTTTGTGCCCAAGTCTCCTTCAAAGGCCTTGTTATCACAATCTAATTCAAGCATGCAATTATGGCATGAGCGATATGGTCATCTTGACTACTACTACCTTCAACAACTTTGCACATACCACATGGTGAAAAATCTACCTCAAATCAAATTTTCTAAAGGTGAATGTTCAAAAAATTTAGTGGATATGCATCTAGAGGGGAAGTTACAAAGACGAAAGTCTTCTAGAGTAACAGGTGTTCTACAGATGGTTCACATGGTATTAGCAGGTCCTTTTGCATTCAGCCAGGGTCGCTACATACTGACCTTAGTTGATGAATTTTCAAGGTTCACTTGGGTCTACTTTCTTTTGGAAATATAGATGAAGTAACTAAGAGGGGAGGGGTGAATCAGTTACCACAAAAATCAATTCCAAAAATTAAATCCCTTAGATGTCTTTACTTACTGCTGATACTTGGTAAACAGTGTAGGAATACTTTAACTCGGTAGATTAACTAATTACTGATTATCTAGCATTCATAGTCATTAATATTCTTGCAAAGATTAAAAAAAATGAACACAAGAGACACCAGATTTAACATGAAAACCCAATATGGGAAAAACCACCAAGTAACTAGTCACCAATTTTCACTCTTCTGAAGTGAGCCTTGTTAGGAGCCAACCCTATTAAAGGTTACAAAACACACTGTTAGGTGTGACCTTGTTAGAGGATTTAATAACCCTATTAGGAGTGGCCTATTTAGAGGTCTTGAGAACAATTCAACCCAACTGTTACCTTGTTAGAGGATTTACAAAATGGCTGTTAAACCAACTCTGTTAAGAGATTCTAGATTCACTGTTACAATGATTAGAATGAGGTGACTTGAATGATATGCAACTTATCTTTTGCTGATTATAGATCTTTGTTCTGCTTCTAGATCCTTATTGATTGAATACAACTTTGCAGCTCCTCCAGGATATCTAATCCTTCATTAGAATTCGCTCATTCCATCCTCATCCATATACTCATGCTCACACTTTAATTCACAACTTGAACATCTAACTATATACCTTTCAAATTATCAAGTTGGCTTAAGTATAGGTAAAAATAACTAAAGAAATCATTACATCAGTCGGCCGCATGAAACAATTGAACTTAATATCAAAATAGTAAAATCCTTTGCTGGCTGACCCAGCTCAGTAATCACTACTCCAGAATGGTTTTCCAGTGTTAACCAAGTGAAGCTCGGTAAACATTGCAAACCCTGCAAAAATCCTTTGGAGACCAAGTGAGCTCGGTAGACCTTAACTTTCCTTTGTTAACCTTGGGAGCTCGGTAGACATTAACTTTCCTTTGTTAACCTTGGGAGCTCGGTAGAAGCTAACTCTCTGCCGCATTTCCTTTGATAACCAAGTGAGCTTGGTAGACATTAGCTTTTCTTTGTTAACCTTGGGAGCTCGGTTAACACTAAATTTTTGCTACAAAATCCTTTGATGCCCGAGTGAGCTCGGTAAAGATTAACTTTTCTTTGTTAACCTTGGGAGCTCAATTAACACTAACTTTCTGCGTAATGTTCGAGAATGCTCGGTAGACACTGTAAATTGCTTTGCTGATTATCTGAGCTTGGTAGACTCTGTCTGATGACTGATATGACATTTCTATAACATCAAAGACAATACACAATTAACAATTGTATCCAACACTTTCTGCATAGAAAGAATGAAGTGTTGGACAAGTTTCTAGACTTCAAGACTCATGTAGAATGAAAATCCAAGAAAGCCATCAAAGTACTCCAAATGGACAATGGAAACATGGATGTGAATAGAAGACTTAAGGACTTTTGTAGACATGAGGGCATTGATATTTAGACTCCTTCAACATTCAGTCTGCATAAGATAGATGTTGCAGCATTGAGGATCTGCACTCTTAAGTCTATGGAAAGTTGCATGATTCATGCCAAGTCTCTTGATCCATCATTAGAAGTCGAAGAAATTTCTTGTGTCACTCACATTCTTAATCATTCTTCTCATCCAGCCTTAGATGGAAAAACTCCTTTTGAGGCATGGTGCGGTAAAAAACCTATTGTGACACACTTTAGAGTCTTCGGTTGTCCTGCTTGGGCAAAGAGATCTTCCAGGGGATGCAAGGCACAGTCACTTCGGCCTTGTATGTTCATTGGTTATGAAGATAGTGTGAAGGCATATAGACTTCTAGATCTTGAGACACATCAAATTTTTGTGGAGAAGGATGTATACTTTGAGGAAAGTTCTCCAAGCTTGTCCTCTACTCCTCTTCACACATTATACTATGTGGATACTGATAGTGATTCAAATGATAGTGCTTCAACAACTTCAAATGTGTGGGGTTCTGTCAGCAGTTACGATGAGAGGTCACTTCATCAGTTCAATCCACATGCATATATAACTATAGTGATAGGTCTAGAACAATAGGGTACATCCAGTCTTCTAGATATAGGTTCAGTGATAGATTTGGGGGACAGTATTCATAATCTACCTCTTCTTCTTGATGCATAATTACCTTCTTCAATTTTCATGAGGGTTCTAGACTCTCTTGTTCATTCTCTACATGATCGATCCTTACAGGTTGAAGTGATTATGGATACTTATGATTAGCAGTTGTAGTAGGGTTCTTCATTAGTTACAGAGATAGACAGTTCTTTGAGATAGGTTCTTCAGTTAGTTGAGCAAGTTTGAGAGACATCACTTATCCATGGGATACTTTCCACACACAACGGAAGCATCTCATTTGTACCTTTGGCATTGTTTCTTCCTAAGGGGAGGAAAACCATTTTGCAGTCTTGGATCAGCTTCTTCATCGGAACAATCACTGTTCAACATTCTTCTTTGGGGGGGAAGCCCATCCTGTCTCTCTACCTCTTCTCATCATTCTCTTATGTATATATTGGATGTATGTTGTAATGGGGGGGTCTTGATTACTCCATCCATCCATGTATCCATATTTATCTTTCTTTGTGGGGGAGGGTTTTTCCCATGAGGTTTTCCCTCTTTCCCCACTTTATGGGAGATCACATGTCATTATGTACATGGGTACCTAACATGGCCTAGTAGCTGGGACCCATCTTGCATTTCATCCTAGATTTTGTAAGCTTAAGGACATTCCCCTAAGTTGCACTTAAGGGGGGGTGTTGGTGTAAATAAGTATTTACTTATTACACTTAAGTTTTACTTAGGTTAATGCATTATTTAATTATTTTGCATTATTTTATTATTATTTTAGGTGAGACACTTAGGATTTTGTAAAATCTCATTGAGTTATGCAACTCTAATTATGCACATGGTGTCTACAACACAAGAGTATGCATCATTCACTGAGTTGTCATGATGACAACATAGTTATCCACACTCCTCATTTAGCACATGTTGTCTACACCACTGATTTGCATGCTACACCATTGTAGGCTTATCCTCACATCATCACACTTAATCCTGTGCTTAATGGAGGATAATCCATATCTGGTGGACATGTGCCTGGTTGTATGACATATCATGATGCTAACTTCTATGCATTTTAGAAGCTCTCCTAAGGCCTTTATATTCAGGCACTCCTAGTGTACTCTCATCTAGTTATTGAATGAATATCATCATTCTGATCATACTCTGTCTATTTTGGTCTACTGTGTGCTTGTGTTGAGTTCTTTAGTTCTTGGGTGAATTCTTGCCTAAGTCAAATTCTTACAGTACATAAGGCCAATATCTTTCATATCAAATTCAAATGCCAACTCCTCCTTGCACCATCCTATTAGCTCCTAATCACTAATAAGAACAAGATCATCCACACACAAGACTCAAATCAATATATAAAAATCTATTTAACTTATAATCATGAATACAAGTTGCACGATTTTTTGTGAATACTAAACAAGTGCTAGTTGCTTCAGCTAGTATGAGTTCTCTAGCTTGCACGTGTGAACAAAATTAAAATTGCACATTCCATATAGTTAGTTCAAAGGACCTGTACATGTGTTCCACATATCTTATATAGATCCCACTATCAACTATGATGTATAATATGTTTATTATTTTTTTTTGAGAAAGTTTATGAAAAGGTCATAAATTAGATTTTGTGGGACTACAAGGAGATTCACCCATTTGTGATCATTTTGGTAGTTTTCATTATTAATTTTTTCATAAGACTTTGTGAGAGTTTTAAACATGTTAGAAAGTGATAAGATCAACCTTAGAAGATATGGTGAGAGCCTTAGGTTATGAGAAAACCAATTGATTTATTACAAAGGAAACCTTTAAGCAAAAGTTGGAAAACCTTGTGGTTTATTAACTGCAAAGTATGTAATAGAAAAAAAACAAAAGGGGAAAAGCATTTTCTCAACCTCAAAATAGAGTAGCACCCATTTTGAAGTAGAAGGGTGAATGTTTAATTAAATGTAGTAATAGATTCAAGGAACTCTTGAAACTTCATAGGAAAGAGGGAGGAAGATTTCACATAAATAAACCCAACTGACTGAAATAGATCACAAATGCCCAAAAATGGGTATGCTTTCACAACCCACCCAAAATACCATGGAATTTTCCAACAACTACAATAGATCAGACAATGGCATGTCTTATTAATTAGAGCAATTAGAATACTTATTGGAAGAAAAACTTTCCAACTAGTTGTGATTATATATATATATATATGGATAGCTTATTCCTCCACAAAATATTAAATATTAGCTACTTCTACTCATTCATTGAAAAGATTAGAGCCACAAATCAAGAGAACTTGAGTGAGTCCAACAATGCTCTTGGTTTGAATGTGTCGGTGCTCATGAGATTAATGAATTCAGAGAAGTTTGTTTCCTTGTAAAGTGGGGGGTGGTGTTCATCAATGAGCTCTAGAGTAGGGCCAATGTTCATCAAGTTTCTCTAGACTCATATAGTACCTTTCTTGATAGAATTTTTCAACACAACAATCCATGAATGGAAACACTCAAGAAAATACATGATAGAGAGTCTATGGGTAATATCATAAAGAAATTAACTTGCAATCACCCATGCAAGTTGAGATTCTAGACTCAATATATCTAAGCTAAGAATTCACGAGCACAATTTGATCAATCATAAAATATGATCCAAAAAATTGATCAAAAACATTACGCACAATTAAATGGGTGTTCTAATAGACTGATGAAATTACATGATCCTTAAATCAAGGCATTTTACTATTTGTAATACAATCTAAATAACATGAACAACCACATAAGAACATCATAATGGACACCAAGATCTCATCTCTTTAGTTTAGATTGGAGTGTCCTCTTTTTTGGTTTTTGCAGTGGAAGAGTTGATATAAGACTTTATATGTATCACATATTTATATCTACCATGGTTGGAAACCTTAGAAGCCACTATATCCAATAAGATTTTGATTGTGCCTTTGTGAGTATTCATTACTCAATGTTGTAGAAAATCATTATTATATAGAGCTTATATTGGACTTCATTGAATACTTTTGAGTTAAGTATTCAGTATGTTGCAACATAGTGGAATAGAATAAATAAGATTCTCAGAGGATCACTATCATGTCATGTGCTCCACCACAAATATCCTTGTGCAAAATACAATCATGTGACCTAAAAGTATACATTTAAGATGAATTATTGTGTGTATATAGTATCATTTAACACATTGATTAAACTAGGTTTTAATTTTATGTTTTGATTATCATGCCACTAGTAGGAATTTAACTGGATTTTATCTAGTTCTAATTACCATGCCACAATGGGAATTTCTGCTTTATTGAATCTGTATATGGACAAATGGCCAAATGGGAATTTTTTTATCCTTGTAGCTTTATATATAATAAGGTAGATTCCCTTTTGTAGTTGTCCTCTTAGAAAAAGAGGATAGATTACTTAAGACAAGGAGATGCTAAGAAGGGAAAATATGAGAGAGATGGACATGTTCTCATATCTAATGTTCCTTTCATATTGGTTATGAAAATTGCATTGGGTCAATAATGATAGAACCACTATGACAATAGCTTTAACAAACTAGGGTTTTATAAAAAACCATATGTCTTGTATTTTATGAACCTTTGCATTGCCTATTCACTAGGAAATACATATATGATCTCTATTTTCAAAAAAGAGTTGGCTGATCCAAATGCTAAGAAGGGAAAAGCTTGATGTTCATCAATTTGAGTTTACTAAATTTCCTTATTGTGTAAATAATGCTCTTTTAGTAGGTATGTCATTTGCATTTGTATGGAGTGTAAGTTAGTTTCAATTTTATTGTTTCCTATTTTGGAGGATGTGTTACTATTAATTTTCTTTCTCAAACATACTTTTGTCTTGTTTAAATTTGAAAATAATGTGTTATTGTTAATTTTCTTTCTCAAACATAGTTGTGTTTTGTTGTTTAAAATAAATATTGCTAATTTTTTTTGCATTCAAGTATTATTTGTGAATTAGTTTCCAGTGATGCAGCCTATTGCTTTGTTACGTCTTTTGTTTAGACATCAAAATGGGCTTCCTACTTGGCATATATGTGGCTTCAGTACTCTCAATTATGTGTTTATCTGGCTCTCCAATTGTTCTTGCATAAAATAATGGTTGGCAATTAGCTTATGCTACTTTCTATGGTGGTAGCGATGCTTCTGGCACCATGGGTAACCTTTTTACCTATTGTACCTATCCTGTTGTTGTGATATATTGTTTGGATCTATCAGCCTATGTCACTAATAGATCCAAATAGTATGTTGACATAGGCTGATAGATCCAAATAGTATATCACAAAAAAACTCAAAGTAATCAATGAGATTGTGTTTGTGTTTTTATCACTTGTCTTTTCCATTGGCTCTCTAAGTGGTGTAGGCTTACTAAAAAAAAACAAGATAGGTAATGTTGTTTTCTAATTATTATGTATATTGACATAGAACTTTATAGAACTAGCTGCATTTTGTATTTTATTAATGTAGGGAGCCATGACATGATTTGTTGGATTAACAGATAGCTATCTTGGAAGCCTTGTAAAGAAAGTTGCAATTCTTAGTCTTGTTTCTTAACTAGATCATGTTACCTCTCCTTTATCAAGAACTGTAAAACCAATAAACCTTGATCAGGTACTTTATGAAATTGTTTGTTAATAACTACATTTCTATAGTTTTATTCACATATCTATTATTTGCTCACCATTTATGCTGACAGGTATACTTGGCTCTAGGCATCTATGAATACAATACATCAACGTAAGTTGTAGAATTATCTATTGATTTTTAAACATTTAATTAGGTGATTCTCGTAAATGAAATTTCACCTTAAATGCTTAATTTTTTAATAATACTAGTAAATTTTCACTTATTTAAACTAGTTACTGGTAATTGTAGTAATCATTTAAGTTAGTTTTCTATCAAACTATTCAAATATGTAGTGTGAACTATGGACTCTTTGACTCAATGACATTTTCCATTTGTCTATTTAAAGTTAATGTTCACTATTAAACATTATTGAGGTTCTTGTTTTGAAAGTTCAATATTGTCATATATCATATTATCTATAAATATTAGATTGTATGAAAAAAATGACATCTCCAAGCATTCCCATCTCCTATTTTCAAAAATAGGTGATCTGGTCTTGGTACTAGTGCCTTGTAAAAGTACTAGTACAAGTCTTCTAGCAACCTAAGGGTACATTGGTAATATAAAAAGCTACTTTTTAGTAAGATGTTTCCCTTCTCAGTATTGGAAGTTGTGACCTTTTGGATATTACTTACTTTTGCATTTGGGAAGGATATGAACCTTATCCCTATTGAGACACGTAACTATGTGCTCTTTTCCTTTGTCTCTATATGCTGGTGTTTAATTTTTCCCAGTTGACATAATGCTCAAGTAATGTGAATCATTTGATTTGGAGTAATCTAAGGTGCATTCCTTATTAAAAAAATCATTAGAAAGTGCAGAAGTGTTTTATACATATTACAAAAAAATATATGTTCTACATATTTTTACAAAAAAGAAGATAGTTCACATGAATTTATAGACTTCCATTCCCATTACAATCAAAATTATTTTCTCTCTAAAGTGCATAGAGTATAGGAGTTCACACATTTCATTAAGTTGTGATATAGAAAATGATAAGGGGGTATTAGAGAACGGGATATTAGATATGCAAGTGATATAACTATACAAATGTAACAAAATGAATGATAATGCATATTGTTGGAATATTCAAATATGGAAAGAGTACTTATGAGGGGGGGGGGGGGGGTGGTGAATCAGAAGTATCACACTTTAACCAATAAAACTTTTATGTGAAAGTAAATTGCATGCATGTAAATACATTAAGTAAACATGAAACAAAGACATGCATTAACAACACATAACACTGGAATTTGTTAACTCAGAAACCCTCCAGGAATAAGAAGGTAAAACTGGGGTGGGGATGATACCCACAAAAATTACTGTAGCAATATTGTTCAACCACTTCTAATGGTTGTCTCTGTTAAAGGCCTATCCTATTAAAGGCTTTACACTATATCAATAGTGACCTGGTTAGAGGATTTACAAACACTTTACATGAAGTGTCACCCTATTAAAGGATTTAGTCACCTATTTAAAGGATCTACTAAATAGTTGTTAAGCTAACCTATCACCATAGGATTTTCATTCTAATACAATTGCTAGAAAGTATTAGGTACAATGAACCTGATAGATTACAATCCTTGATTATTGAATGCAGGCACCTATTCTGCTTTGCCTGATCTTGATCCTTTGTGATCTGATAACCCTCACTTCTGAAAATAATTTCCCTTGCATACCCTCATCCATCCACATATATTTTACAATGAAGTTTCTTCTTCCTTATAAAGACATTTGAGGATTTAGGGTTAGGTATGGATCTATGATCCATATTCAATCTCCATTTTTCGCTCATTGTTTGCACTTCTTATATAGGTTGCATGCCTTCATCATTTTTCTTATTGGCTGCATGTAGATTGCATAGGAAAGATAAAAGATTTGATCTTATCATTAAATCCTTTGAGATTTACCTTATGTCGATTGCAAAAATGGTTTACATCATAGTTTGTGCAAGTACAAACTCTTATGTTGATACCCTAAGTTACTCGGCATCTAAACAAAATTGTATCACTCGGCACTTTATGCTACTCGACACCTGTTAACACTCGGCACCTTATGTTACTCAGCACTTGTTAACACTCGGCATCTATTCTTCACTTAGCACCTGATCTTCACTCGGCACCTAAAAGTTGCTCGACACCTGAAGATCACTCGACACCTAAATACCTTCCTAACTCGGCTCATGTTGTGGCTCGGCTTACATGGTGTACTCGGCTCCAATGTGGAATGTGATTAAGTATGTTGGCACTCAAGTGTCAAAAACCATTATGAGGTTAACACATACAAGATATGAAATACCTTTTCAAAGGAGAAAAAAAATAGAGGTAATAACTGGCATTTAGATGTGCACTAAATTCTAGCAGATGATGTGATGTTTTAGATGAACATGCCTAATGAAAAACTCACTGTTATAATCGGGTAAAGAACTCACTGGTTGACATGCATAGTACTACTTGTTGATTATTCTCTTATTGATTATAGCTCTATTTTTCATATAAAAAACTTTCCTATGCCATCAAAGTCTATTCCTACCACAAATATGGAAACACTATTGTGGCAACCTACTATGAATTTAACTACCTAAATTTAATTGATGTCTCTATTTATATTGTCTCTATTTTAGATGAAGTATATGGATTTTATCCATTTTGTTTTAGGTTTCAAATGGAAGTGGATTTTTACCTTCTTCCACTAGTACCATGCCCATTACACCTAAATGAACTTGTCCATTTCTCCTCTAGCAATATTGTTGTGTGGTTATAAATGCAAAAGGTGAATACTAATCCCAACAACAAGAGTCTCACTATTTTTAAACCTCAAAAAGGACATGCACTGTTTAAGTGCTTGCTTAAAATCAAAATGCCTTCCAATGAGAATTTCCTTCAAAGTAGCTAATATTTCCTAGTCTAGAGCAAAGGACTAACTATTTCTATTATATGTATCCTAGAGAATCCTCAGACATATTGCCTTCTAATCTTTGTATTCATCTTCAACATAGAGCAATCCTATTGATAGATTTAACTCTTTAGGTCCTGCTATAGCATTTGATTTATCTTTCTTAGCCTTCTTAGGAGCATACATATACTTCTAAAAAAGCTTCCTCATGGAAACAATTGTGTCCTACAAATAATTATTAGCATGTTGCAATGTAAGTTCAGGTGGTTGCGTAGTTGGCCACCCTGATTTGACAACAAATCCTTCCCTCTTTAAAACTTCTTTCCATGCATGCTCTTCATAGTGAGGATATATGGGAGTGATTAACTATGTTTGAACATCCATGAAGCACCATAAAAAATCTCAATTCATGCCACCTAAACCACATGACAACCTGTACTCATCCTGAGCTACTTGAAGATCATAGAAACTAGTCTTCAAGGCCTCCCTAAACATCATTGTGTTGTAGTTATTTTCAGTTAGCTCAATGGAAATCTTTATTTGATTAGAAAATACACTATGTGCATAAGTAGAAGGGGACCCTTACCTCAAGGATTCTGTTGAAGCCAAAATCTCATCCATTCATATAATCTCTTTTGTAAGCTAGAGAATTGCAGTATTAACAGTCTCAAAAAAAAATTGGCATCATCTATTCCATCACCTGCATCAACCAAATAAAATTGAGTAGCATCTTAAGAGAAGTCATCTGTTGCTTGATGTAGATTTCTAAAATTTCTTGTAGACTTCAACATCTTTTCCAAGTTGAGCATAAGATTCCCATTACACTTAAATAAACATGGCCATTTCTCCTCTGGAAATATTGTTCTATGGTTATAAATGCAAAGGGTGAATACTAATCCCAATAGCAAGAGTCTCATCATTTTTAAAGCTCAAAAAGGATATGCACTTTTTAAGTACTTGCTTAAAATTAGAATGCTTTCCAATGGGATTTTCCTTCAAAGAAGCTAATATTTCTTGGTGTGGAGCAAAGGAGTGATTATTTCTATTATACTTATCCTAGGGAATCCTTAGACATATTTCCTTCCAATCTTTGTATTCCTCTTCAACATAGAGAAATCTTGTTGATGTCTTTAACTCTTTAGGTCCTGCTATAGTGTTTGATGTATCTTTCTTAGCCTTCTAAGGAGTAGACATCTACTTTTGAAAAGATTCCTTATGGAAACAATTGTCTCCTACAAATACTTATTAGCAAGTTGTAGTGTAAGGTTGGGTGACTGCGCAGTTGGTCACCCTAATTTGACAACAAATCCCTTCCTCTTTAATACTTCTTTCCATACATGCTCTACATAGTGAGGACATATGGGAGTGATTAACCATGTTTGGACATCCACGAAGCACCATAAAAAATCTTGATTCATGCCACCTATACCAAATGATAACCTATACTCATCCTGAGTTGCCTAAAGATCATAGAAACTAGTCTTTAAGGCCTCCCTAAACATCATTGTGTTGTAGTACTTTTTAGTCAGCTCAATGGCAATATTTATTTGATTAGAAAATGCCCTATGTGCATAAGTAGAAGGGGAGCCTTGACTCTAGGATTCTATTGAAGCCAAATTCTCATCCATCCATATGATCTCTTTTGTAAGTTGGAGAATTGCAGCATTAGTAGTCTCAAAAACAAAATTAGCATCATCCATTCCATCACCTGCATTAGTCAAAGAAAATTGAGTAGCATCTGAAGAGCAATCCTTTGTTAGTTGACTTAGATTTCTAAAATTTCCTATATACTTTTACATATTTTCTAAGTTGAGCATAAGATGCCCATTACACCTAAATAAACATGGCCATTTCTCCTCTAACAATATTGTTGTGTGGTTATAAATGCAAAAGGTGAGATGGTTTTTTAGGCAAGAGCCTACAACACAATGGTAAATTTTCAGCCTCTTATCGAAGAAGTCTTGGGTTTGAATCTACTCATGCTTAACAAATAATAATTAACATAATATTTAATCTTGGCTTTGGCCTCTTATCAATAAATAAAAAAGGTGAGATGGTTTTGAATCAAATCCTTACCAAAAGCTCATAAATCAAAGGGGTACCAGTACTCAAACTCTTTCTTCATGCACTTTACCAAGTTAGTAGGAATATTTGAGTGTGGAAAAGGACCCCCACAAAACACATAATTCCAAACTTCGTCTATCATCTACTCAGTTTTAATTGTAGTGGCAATCTTACCATAGATATCCCTATTTTACAAAAGATGAGCAATAGTGAATAATAAGCCATGTATATTGTGGAGTAAGATAAAGATTCTACAAGAAATTGTTCATACCATGGAGTTCTTGTTCCACGGCCAAATGATCTAGCAGTAAGAGGTGACCTCAATGGAAGACCAATTACATCATGTCCTATCAACTCAACCACACATGATGGATTTTCGAGGACCTTGGACATATTTTGATAAGAAAGATTAAGGGTAGCCCTTTGAGTGATAATATAGTCTCTAGTTGCACTATCATTTATACATATTTTAATCAATAATATATTTTTAAAAATACACTAGTAAATTTGGACCAATTTCAACCAATTTTGGTCAAAATTTTGACCCAAGATTGTCGCTATTTTTCTTGTCAAAATTTCAACCAAATTGTGACAAAATTAGAAACATAGTGACAAACATAGGTCAAAATTTCAACCAAAATTGGTCCAAATTTACTAGTGATAGAACTAGATGTTGCAATTTTGATGCAAAGCAACATAGCATTTCAACAGGGATGTTATACGTGCAACATGAGCTTCAACTAGTATTCATTGCAACTTTGACACATAGATGCATAACATTTCAATGGGGATGCTATACATGTGATGCACATGTTGACTAGTGTTCATTGCAATTTCAACAACTATTGTCACATAGGTGGAAAGTATAGTACATAGTGCTTGTAGGTTGAGGTGGATATCTTGACGATAGTTCTGTCGATATATCTACCATAGTAATGTCACAATTTCAACACAAGTTTAGGGTGGCATAAAATTGATGAAAAAAGACTAATGACAATGTTGGTCATTTTGTCAACATAGTGGAGTCAAAATTGTGATGAATCCTTGTCAAAAATTGGGTTTAAATTTAATAGTGAAGGCATTTGTGTAATGTTTGTTCATGCCTTGTAGATGGCCTTTGAGTGGTGAAGACCTTCCCATAATGATGCAAAAGAGTCTAAAGGATGTTAGGTAGGTCAAAAAGAACCTATTGGTCTTCCCTTATGCACTTGATGCCCACCACAAAGTGACAAGCCTACACAATATTGAAAAAATCTTTCGAAGCATGATCACTAACCTCTAGCCAATGGAGATAGACCTTGATCTAAGCTCCCCTAGTAGAATAGATGTCTACAAATTATTTTTGGTGTTAATGATTGGCAAGCCAAACCTATAGATCTATATCAAATAGATTTAGGACAATTTCTTCTGAGGTTGTACGTAGATCTTTAGTAGAGGCTTCATAAGATATTTTGTGGTATATGGACAACTATCTACAATAAATGTGAATAAATCTTGTAGTACTGAGGATGGTGTCATTCCACCATTGAATCCATCTAGCCTAGGTGTGGGGCTAAGGCTCAATATTCAAAATTTGAATAATGTGGGCAACAGTTGATAGATGGACAACAAGGAGGTATTGAGATAAAACTAGGATGAGGCTGAGTTGTGTGCTAGGTGATAGAAAAGAGGATGGGTTAATGATTTGATAAGATCACATCTAGTAGAGGGGTGACAAGTAAAGCATGTTCATGTGAGAAGGAAGAAAAGGAATGAGTTGAAAGCATAGTCCTGCCAAGTTGCTTTAAAATGCTATTAGACCTAGCTCAAAAGTTGGACCAGGTATGTCAAACCTAATCAGATCGATGATGGTTAGTGTTGGGATAAAAAAGGCCTAGTTTATTTTGTGTGTAGAACTAGGACTCTCTCTCGCTAGCTACCCATAAAAAAGGGAGAAGGCCCTCCTTGTTAGAAGTCATCTCCACCATATTAAAATCCCTACAAAAAACCCATGTCATAGGTGGAGGGTGATCTGCTAACCAACACCATAGGTGGGCATGCTAAACAACATCATTGGGGGCATAAATGTTAACAATACCAAAAGAATGATTCTAAAAAGATAGCAAAATCTAAGCAACCCTCTACATAGGGTCAAAGCCATGAGAAATAATAGAAGAAATCAAATGAGGAGAAAGAAGAGCAGCAATGCCACCTTGTCTAACCTCATTCTATGAAGCAAATAAGGCATTGCCCAACCAAATAACTTGTAGGAAGAGGTAAGAAGAAACCCAAAAACTTTAACTTCTTGAAGAAAAAGCACATCTAGATGACTTAAGTCGATGTCTGATATCATGAACATAATATTCTCTAGGGAGGTCTTTTAGCCCTTGCACATTCCAAGAGAGACAATTCATGATAAACTAGCTTGCACGCCATCCTCATGTCCCAGAGACGAGAAGTCATTGTGCAAAAATGTGGAAACATCAAACGAAGGGTCTCCAAGAGAGATAATCCATCAAATCTTGTCCCCATTGTCATGAATCTTGTCATGACCTTTAGGGCTATGAGAATAATGAATGGTCTAGGATGAAATCATGGATGTTTCTTGTAGTGCTTGGACCCATAAAGGGTGAGGGTTGGCGGTATAAATTCTTGTTGTCCCCTGGCTACCAAGGTTTGAAATAGGTAGTGATGGGAGCAAGGGAATTGAAGGCTCTAATAGCACTAGAATTGAATTGGGGTGACCATTATCTAGGGGCAAGGATCTTTCATTAGTTGCAATTGAACCCTTTCCTTTCTTCACAATAGTATTCCATTCATCTTTTTTGATAGCCAAAGCTAATTTGGCTTCTAAGACTAGTGGATGATTGCATTCCAACAACTACAAATCCCTAATCTTGTATTCTATGGACATGCATCGATAGCAAGTATTCAAGAGGTTTAAGTAAATCACCTTCTAGGTGAAGGTGGCACTACCTATCTAGATATCCATGAATTATTTGAGGTCTCAAGAGTGATCAACCACAACACAAACCCTACATTGGGGCTGAGCATTGAAAAACTTGTTCATCTTAAGAAAAATAACCTTTCTAATGGTTTTAGAAGTGGCTTGTAGAATGGACTAGTATAGGATAGGAAGCCAAGGGAACTCCACCCAAATAGCCGCCTTAAGCTTGTTGTCCTCAGAGGTAGCAAACTCACATAACCAATGTTGGAAAACTAGAAGAGAGGACCTAACAGTTCAGGGACCTTGAATAAAAACATGCTCAACTTGGCCAAGAGTACCAAAACAAAAAAGTAAAAATCCTTTAGTGAGGTCTTGGACATCTTCAAGGTAGACACCCTAAGGTGCCCAAACCTTGGAAACTCATTCTTGCAACATGCTTTCAGAAGGATTGTAACCCACAAAATACCCAATCAGGATTTGTTGCTCAATCCAAATGCACACACTATCAAAGTCCATAACATTCAATAAAATATCAGGAGAGGAATTACCTTGTGGAACATCTTGGGCATAAACTTTTTCACACATTTGTTCAATAGAGCCATTCTCCCCAAGAGCACCAGCTCCAACACCAATACCAATTGATGGGTCAGAGAAGGTCGAGGCCATTTTAAATGAAAATAAGTCCCGCAGTAAATGCAATATGACATGTGGAAAACCAATGATGATTTAGATATAATCCATACAAACCCTAGCAAAGCACATTTCCTAGACCTTATTCATTAAATTTCATAGAAATTAATTTTAATGATGAATGAAAAAAAGTAACTTTATTTTTTGTCACATGAACAATGTACTACTCACAACTTAGTGCAAAAGTTTGGCCCTATAATAGCATTGTTTCCTTGAATAATTTGTAGGTTAGAAATCATATAATTTCCTTATGTACTATTTTAAATAGTTAATCCTAAATATTTGGCCTTTAAATCCTTTAATGCATATCTTGTATTGATATCAAAATTAAGTAAAACACAAGAACTTAGCATTATCTTATCTACATTCTTAACCATTAAATAATTTTTAACATTTTAATTATTTCATCATGTATTTTTACAAATTTATTTATTCTAAAATGTAAAATTATGAAATCATGGAGCCTTCTAGAACTTTTTGTTTTTTTACTTTTAATTAGTTAAAGTTTATAATGTGTTGTTCGCTATTTTTTAAACTTATTTTAGAGATTAAAAATGGAAACAAATTTTAGCTCCATCAATCAACTCTAATTCATAATCAACCCAAGATCATCTTGGTGAAAAAATGTAAAAATGATGAATGGAATCTAAGAGGTGATACATATGTTCATAATATGCAAAGGTATGATCAGATGGAGAAGTAAATTTCCATTTGTGTGGGATATTGAGCATGAGAATCATAAGCTTTCCCATGAAGGAATGAAGTGCCATCATCATATCACAAAATAAAAGAATTAATATTTAGTTTAATATAAAATATTATATTAGCATAGGTAATCCTTTGAAAAGAGTAAGGGGGACCCTAAACCTTTAGCTTCCCCATGCTCTCCTAGCATCATGATTGAAGTTGTGGTAGAAAACCATTTAATTTTTTACATGAATTTATAATTATCCAATGGATGTGAAAATAACAAAGGAGACATTTTCTAGGTGTCTCAAAATGACACTAGATTGATTGGTAAAAAAATTGTTGCAAGATGACAATGTGTTAAGCATGTATCTTTCAATATTTTTTAGTCACCATACTAACAAGTTATGATAATAAAAAATTGATGTTGAACTTTCTTTTATTGCTAATATCAATATTTTTAGTAGGGTAAAATGAGGGGGTCCCAATCTCCTAGATTATGATTAGATTTATAAAAAAAAAAAGATTAGAGAAATAATAGTCACTTATTTAGTTATTTTTGTTAGGTTGACCAATTATTTAGTTATAATTTTACATAACTAATGCTATTGCAAAATGAATTTACACATATAATCCATAATGTTATAATACCATAAAACTCTTGGATTTGTGCTAGTAATGGACTTGGTAGTTTTGAAAATGGTATAAATAGGACATATGAAACTTTTTTATTGAGTGCATTGAAGAAATGTGTTCTCAGAGTATGTCATGATTGCGGTGTCAATTTATTGCTATGTCATGATTGCAATGTCAATTTATTGCTAACTCTCTCTACTTCCATCATTGGGAGCTTCAAGACATAGTGTAGAAGGTTGTCAAAGAATAAGGGAATGAATTTTTTTATTTTCGGTATACTTTTCAATCCATATCAAATATGAAAACAAAATGTGGTGGTATGGGTTTGGTTTGTAATAGCCACAATATATTTGTTGAGTGGGAGCTTTAGATCACCTAAAAACATAAAATTGGAGAATTGTAAGAATACAAACAAGGGTAGAGAACTATTTTTAAAAATGATTCAAATAAGTGACATAAAAAATGTTGATCTCATTTTGGTTTTAACAAGATAGTGACAAAGAACTTAGTCATTATCTAGTAGAATTATAGTGCATAGTGTATGTCAATTGATCAAAGCAAGATAAAAAATTAGTACAAATTGAGTGATCAAAGCATGTCGAGAATATGTTTCCAAATAGTACAGTCAAGTTATATGACTAGTATGTGCTGAATCACTCAAGTGTTGAGTAGTTTATATGTTCAGTGATTCAGGTGTCAAGTGACAGTTAGTGTTAAGTTCTATAGAAGCTAAGTTACAACATTAAGAGCATAGTGAAGGCTAAGCATCAAAGCCTTTGGATGTTGAGTGAACAGTTTTTGGAAAGTTGTTTGTTATGGCACAAACTCCTATGTAAATAATTTTTTACCACATAACCATGAATTTACAATTATAAGAGATAAGTATGGAGTCATATTTTGAATCCCTATGTAATACATGCAACCAATCAGATTAAGAGAAATATTAAGTGGCAATAAGGATCAACAACAATTGTTGAATTTAACCAAATCTGTCTCCACCATTATTTATTTAAGAAAGTTAAACCCTAATAATTGTATCATTGTGAGAGGAGACAAATGCTAAATTTTGAGAGAGAATTCATGGTGGCTATGGTGTCTATGATAGAGATATGCAAAGTAGAATCAATCTAGAGGAACAGAGATAAGCAGTGAGAGGATTATATTGATCAAAAGGATCAAGATTCAATTAGAAAAGAGGAGATCTAATAACAATTAGAAAGGTGCTAACCAAAGATTAGGTGTTGAATTATTCTAATAGGTGATGTAGAGTAATTCACTTAACCTAGTAGTCCTAACAAGCTGTTGTAAATCTCTTAATTGAGTACTTACTTAATTGTTAGTTGAAATCAATTAGCAAGGTGAGATCTAACAATCTTTGTAAGCCTTTAACAAGGTAGACCCCTCATAGGGTAGATCATAGGTTACGATCAAATACTTTGTAGCCATAATTGGCCACACTTTACAACTACAGTAGTGAAGATTTGTGGGTATCATCCCCACCCCAATTTTACCTTCTCATTAGAGGGTTTCTAGGTAACCAGTTTATTTTTTTATGTGTTATTTATTTAATGTTATGGATGTGATGCATGTTAAATCATTTAAGTTTATATGTTAAGTTATAAGATGGATGTTGGTGATATGTTTTAGAGGGAAAAATTTTAAGTGTTGATCCCCCCCCCCCACCCCTCAAAACTTACTTTCCTATTTTTATTTCCAACAATTTCTATAAGAGTTGAGTTCTCTAGAAATGAAACTTTTATAGATTTGTAGGTATGATCTTGAATATGGAAGTCTACAAGTTGGGAAAGACAATTGAAAACCAAAGGATTGAAATAAAAATTTCCCTACATCAACTCAAGGAGGCAAGAGAAGGAAATAAATAGCTATTGAATAAGATGAAACAAAATATCAAGAAGTAGACACTACTAGATTATTTAAAGATGGAAAATTAGAAGAGTTTAATGCAGTAATTGAAGATTTGATGGAAAGGAACAATGCCCTAAGTGAAGAAGTTAGGAACCTAAAAATAGAACAAGAAGTTCAATCAATAATATTGTGCGAGACAATTATTGGAATTACAAATGGGAAATATATACTTCTGAGGGGGTGAATTAGAAGTTCAAACTTTAGCTATTAAAATTTTCACCATACATTAGATGCATGTAATATATGAACTAAAAATAACATGAAAAGTAAATGCATCTAAAACATGTAAGCATATAATCAAACACACACACCTAACACCATATATGATTACCCAGAAACCCTTCAAATGAGAAGGTAAAATGAGGGTGGGGATGACACCCACAAACCTCCACTACTACAGCAATAAAGTATAGCCAATTAAGGTTATAATGGTTTGACCATGAAACATGATCTGCCTTGTGAAAGGCCTACCCTATTAAAGGCTTACAAAGACTATTAAGTCCCACCTTGTTAGAGGATTTCAACATCCTATTATAAGTGTGCTTGGCTAAAGGACTTCTGATCACTCACTTGGAATGTCACCCTATTAAAGGATTTATTATAGCCTGTTAGGTCACCTTGAATGCTCTATAAACAAATTTGAGAATTTACCCCTTGTTACCTCCTATAATATGATCTCTTTTACTCTCTCAATTCATTATAATTGTTGGGGCTTCATCTTCCTTATAAAGACTTTGGTGGCTTAGGGTTAGTCATGAATCTATAGCTGAGATTAATTCTTTTTGCTACTTAATCCTTCCTATTTTTTGATTGGTTGCATGCAAATACATATGGATTCTACAAATATATTTTTCCTTATCTTTAAATATTTGAAATCTATCCTTATGTTGGCTTGAAAATAGTTTACATAGTTGTTTGTGCAATCACAAACAAATATGTCCAATTTGTGTTACTCGACACTTAAAGTTACTGATGCTTGGCACATACTGTAATACTATTTCTAACTTGGCATATGAACTACTTGGCATCTACTATTCACTTGGAACTTGAATCACTCAGAATGGTCTATCTGCTTGACACTTGAGTAACTCGACACTCATTACAATTCGGCATAGTCTTCTCTTTACACATTATACACAACATGCATTACTAGTTCAACATAAACTAAGTAAATGTCTTAAGTGTGTTGACACTCAATTTTCAAAACCAATCTGAGATCAAGAATCTCTGCCTTTGACATAATCAATCTAATTTTCTCATGTATAACATTTTCACAACTTGGCTTATAGACAAAACTTCAAAATTTCAAAATTTTGTAATAACCCAAATAACCCAAAATTTATAACTCCCCCGAGTTAATGTACTTGTTTTGTATCAAAAATCTATTCTCCATTCTAAGTATATTTTTTTCTTACTAATACTCTTTGACTTCAATGTACTTATACTATGTTTCTATTCAGTTTCTATTCTAAGCTTTCTCTCTCCTTTGTTTATTCTATTTTCTCCCCCTTTCATTTTTCTTTATCTATTCCTTCCTTGATTTATCTAATCCTTTCCTTATTTCCTTTTCTTTCTATCTTACTCTCCCCCTTAGGTTTATCTTTTATCTCCCCCTTACTCTTTTCTTTCTATCCCCCTTTTTTATTCTTTTATCTCTTCTTTTTGACACTTATGCCTAAGGATCTAGACACTTATAGTGTATTTGTACAAAAAGTATTTGTAAACTTCCATAATTATATTTAGAGCTACATCCTAGTTGTCACATGCAACATCCAATGACTTGAGTTGGATTGCCAACTCAGCCGCTAGGTGAACTAGTCCATCTGATGTAGAAAGACGAGGATATTTCTTTAACAAATTTTCTATATAACCTAGCTCTTTATGGAGTATTTCCATATTTGGGGTGAAGGAGGCTTGAATTTGTGTCAACTTGGCTCTTATATTAGCCTCTTTTTCTATTAACATAGCTAATTGACTCTATGATTGAAGCAATGCATGAAAATGCTTCTCACTCTGAGCTGGGTTTTGAGGTAGTTGTATACCTAATATATTGAGATTTCTCTCCAAACTCAAAATTATATGTTTTGTATCTTGAGTGAAGAGGGTGGGGTCACATAGTTTAGTGTACAATGAGAAAATATTTTCTAGTACCTTCTTCACATCTTCAACCTTTGTAGTTAGTGCAACTTGAGTAAGTGCAATCTCACCAGATATTTTCTCGTTCACTTTACTCTAGAATTTCTTCTCTAACTAATCAAGAAGTTTTCCACTTGTGTCAATATCTTCATTATTGACCTTCTCAACAATTTTTGATAATTGTTCCAATAGAGGCTTTGTTTCTTCAAATGTACTTAGGTTAAATGCATCTAAGAAGATTTCCTTGATATCTTGTAATGCTTTCTTTTTCCTAATCTCCTTTCTAAGCACTTCTTGGTGCTTCTTCTTTTCCAAATTTTGTAATATTCCTATTTCCTCTATTGTCATTTTTCCATAATCAAACTAAGGAATAATGATCTCTTCATCTAAAGTCACATCCCCATAGTGAGTTACCTTGTCAAATTTTTTAGAGCTTGAACCTAGTGCTGAAATTTGTAGTGGTACAACCTCTATGCTCGGCTTCTAAAGGATTTTTATAGTAGTTCTTGATGTTGGTAATGTTACTAATCCTTGAATAGCTTCTTGCTCCTTTTCCTTTGGTGTATCCTTGCTCTCTTCAAATCTGCTTTGGTTAATCACAATGATTTGAGTTGCACCTTATGGTTGTGTTGCAGGCATGGATGCATCTATATGTCCTATTTTATTTTTTATTGTCTCCTTTTCCACTTCTTTGGTAGTCTACCCCTTCTCAACTACCTTCTTTGACACTTTTTTCAACCTTGATAGATGTATCTTCAGTTGTTTGAATCATGGGTTGATCACTAGTAGCTAAAAGGATGGGAGAAGGTGGTTCTTGTGTATTCACCTTATCCCTTATGATGTTAGCTATGGCCTTCTGAAGCTCATCTACACTAACCAATACTGGATTCTCACATAGTCTTTCTTGTAGTGTAGATTGGTCAAAAATCTTCTTTAGGTCTTTTGTAGTTAAAGGATTGATGTTTTGAGCTGGACTATCAAGAACATACTTAACAGTTATCATTTCTATAGGTATACTAATGTAATGAGGAGGGCTCATAGTTGAAATTTGTTTGTCTTGCACACTTTGTTCTTCCTGCTGCTCTTCAGTTGTAGCCACGTCCTCCATCTTTATTTTGTGTCTCCTCCATAGTATTATCCTTTTCTTTATCTTCCTCCTTGTCATGTATCTTCTTCTCCTTGTTTAATAGTTGCCAATCCATAAATTAATTTCCACATTTGAGTGGATTTCTTCACAACATCTTCAATGTTTTTCTGAAGAATGTTGAATGCCCTATATTTTGGTGCAAACCTTCCACCATATTTCTTGTTAGCCTTGATAATTTGCCCTTTTTTTAATTCTAGCATTACCTGGGCTAATGTGGATTCTCTAATTTGTTTCTCTAGGTTTAAACAATAATGCCACTTATTTTCAAAAATATTATATAATTCCTTTGGCATAGTGTTATCTAATTCAAGTGGGGTGTTCTTGAATTTAGACATCATTTCATATATTGATTCTTCAATCAAATTCTTTTCTTTTCTACCAAGTTTTTCAAAATTAATATTTTTTAAACCAAACAAATCTGCATTGTTTCTAACATTTTCATAGATATTTTCAAGATCAAATTTTGGTGGATGACTTACCACTATAAATTGGCTCGTATCCTCTGATTCTATTCTCTCATCATCAGTTTCTAGTTGGGCAATGTATTTCCTTCTTTGTTTCTTTTGCCCCTAACCTCCTTGTTCTATAGCTTTGGCCTTTTATTTGGCTTTCTCCTTGGCCTTTTGTGTGGTGGCTTGTGTGCTTTCCCTAGTTTTTGGTGTTGTTGGCTTTGTTGGACTTGACTTAGCAATCTTCTTTACCTTTTTTTTTGCCATAGGCTATGCCTTGGCCTTTATCTTCTTTGGTTCTACTTGTACTGGTGCTTTTTGGGATTCTTCTTCCTTGGCACCTTCTACCTCTTCTTCATCCTTATCTTCTCCCAATCCTTGGGCTAATGCAAGAGGTTCTTAAGCTTGTTCTTATTCTTCCTCTTCATCCTCTTCATCATTATCTTCTTCTTCTTCACCTATAATTTCACCAAATTTGGCCTTTATTTTCTTCACCAATTTGTCTTTCTTCTTCACTATGGAGGCAATCTTTAATTCCATCTCAACTTTGGACATCATTACATGATAATTTCTAAAGATTTTGGCTATTTTATCAACTTCTTCAATAAGAAGTGCAATGATGGTAGCTGAGGCTTCATCAACATTAATCTCATAGCCTAAGGGTCTTAGCCATCTTACCCTAGGTATGGTAGCCTGTACATATGTATAATCAATATCAACAAGAAACCATATGTCATTGTAATATTTTTCAACCAATGAAATTGGTATTCTCATCCTCTACTTCATAGACTTCTTGAAGTCTTCAAAATAGTTGGTCGTGATAGTTTCAAAGTTCTCACCCATTTTCTCAATGTATATATTGATTTGAATTGCAACTGATATGTTTATCTTCCAACTCACCTTGCCAAAAGATGGGAATGTGTTTTGAATATAGAAAAATAAGCAAATTAAGATTGATCTAAATTTTCACTGTGCACTCTTGGTTTTTCTAATGGCACCTAGGTTTTCAATTACTTGTTGCAATTGTAGTTTAGCTAGATCATAGGTATGATCCCTCTTAACAATTTTGTAGCCCACATCTACTACAATACAGGGTACACTATTCAATCTACTTGATTGATAAAACTTATGAGAAATTACCCTTATGGTAAAGTCAAGTAGTGGGTCTGTGATGGTATCAATTTTCATTCCACATTTGTTCCATTTGGCTCCTACATTTTTCTCTATAACCTCCTTTGAATCACTTCATAGAGTCTTTAGTCGATTGAGGGTTGGAAAACCAATCACCATATGAACTATTCTCTTTGAAATTTTGATAGGACCATCTTTTAGCCATAAGCATCTATCATGTATTCTTCTCAACACTATCTTGATCCATTCTATTTTGAAAACTATAGAGAAACCTAGGGCACAGGTAAAACCCTTCCTTTAAACAATCTTAAATTCTTCTTTCATAATGCCATTTTCACACAACTTGTCATAGGCTTGCCTTATTTCCATGCTCCTATTCCTCTTGTCTTGCAATTGTAGCATTTTTTGATATCTTGGACCATTATGAATTTTGGGGGAATCATGGATAGTGCACTTGACAGGTCTTGTATATAAGAAACATCTAGAATTTCTCTAAAATTTGGTTGCTTCACTTCATTCCTAACTAATTGAACATTTAAAAATTCTTGACCCTCTACATTCCTTGAACTAGATGCCATTTGACAAACTAGGGTCTATACAAATTTCAAACTGCATGACTTGGCTTATGAAGATTACCTTGGAAATCAATGAACTGGTGTTGGATCATCACTAGAATCTATACAAATTCTTTGAACTAGTTTTTGAGTTTCCTTTTTCTCTCCTTGTATTCACTCAAATTTTAAATAATGAAAAATAAGTGAAAAATGACCTTATACCCTTCAAAATTTTGCATTTAATGCTTAATGCTTGTACAACTATAAACTTGACATTAACATGTTTTCTATTTTATTCAGCATATAATGACATGACCATCACTTGGTAACTACTACAGTCTTGGCATCAACTAACTTAGTTTTGTAGCTTGGGACTAACTAGTATTTCACTTGGCATACATAGAGAACTTTTCATGCTCAACATCAACATGAAAAATTGAAGGTTTAACTTGAATTTTCACAACATCTTGCATCTTTATTCATGCTAATCTATTCTTTTTCAGTACTATTTTCTTTTGGAATTGATGTCTGATATAATACTTTAAGTATTAGTCCCACATACCTCTTGTTTTCTTAGTTTGATGAGGTGTGACCGCTTGACCCTTTGGGTGAAGTGATCCCTTCTCCATTTAATGTGGATCAAAAGTAGTTTCGATAGAAACTTTTATAGTTTCTATCGAAACTAGATGATTACATTCTATCAAAAAAAATTTGGCAAAAAATTTGACTTTCGCGATTTTGGAGGAATTTCTTCCTCCAAAAAAGTGTAACCCACTATTGTGGGTTCACCCGTACTACATCCTTCTTTCTTCTTCCATGTCTTATTCATCTCATTCTTGATATGTTCAACATCTGCCTTCCCTTTTCCTTTATCAAATTCACAACTTGGTGCCTTGGACCTAGTTGGACAATGTTTATTGATATGACCAATCTTCAAATAGCTAAAACATGTAGTTTGACTCAACCACATCTTTTAGTTACCACTAAAATGAGTCCTAATGTAGTTTTTAGGTACATGTCCATATTCTTGACAATAGTGATAGCTATATCTTGTATTGTAATCCTAGTTATAAGAATTTCCATAGCTTCTTACCTTTGTTGGCTTGATTGATGATCATGTGGACTTGGATCTACATTCAAAGGCTCTATGTCCATAGTTCTAATAGTTGTAGCAATATCCTTCAAATTTTGGTGCATACATGGTTCTAGTTATGCATTCTTGTGCTGGATGACTTTGTTTATTGCACTTATGATAGTGAACCATGTTCTTAGGCTTAGCATTTAGATTTTTATTCTTGCTCCTACACACATTAGTGGTATGCCTTTTCTTTCCACAATTATGACAAGTAGGTTTGATTTCTTACCTTTGTTTTTCCTTTCCTTAGAAACTTTGGATGATTCTCCTTCTTTAGTACTTGTGTAGCCCAATACTAATGTATCTCTATTGGATCTAGGGGATTTTATTAATTTTTCAAAGTACTCGATGGCTTTGTTTGGCTTGTTGAAACTTTCAACAAATTCCTTCTCTTTTCAAGTCATTCTGCAGTTGTTCATTCTACAACTTCAATGTAGTTATCTCAACGTCCTTGACATTCAACTCATGATGAGCATTAATCATATGGCTCAAGGTATCCAATCACATGTTTGAGATCTTGGATAGCTCTATATATTGACTTTTCTTCCAATCTATTTGCCAAAATTATTTTTTCTTCTTCAATCATGGCCTTGTCTTCTATAGCTTTATTCTTTTGTTTAGTCATCTCACATAGTCACTAGTACATTTGACCCCATTTTTAGACCAAAATTTTTGACCATCTATTAAAATGTTTTAGATTGGTCAAAATATGGAAGGAAAAATATGTTTTTTTTAAAATCCATGCCATGTTGGTCAAAATTTTGACCAACACAAGCTTAAAATGTTAAAATTAAAAAAAAATTTTGCCTAGCATGTGCGGGAGCTATAATTGTTGTCGGGAGAGTCAAGGGTTTTCCTAGCGATCGATTAATGAAAGAGAAGAGAACTAGGGTGATAGAGCAACATGGAAGGTTAGATGGTGCAATTTCCTACACTAGGATGGGAAATGAAAGAAGGATCAACATCTTTGGTGATGTAGTAGTCAATCCAGTCGCCATAGGATTTGATTTTGAAATAAAACTTCAAAATGGACTACTTTTAGTGTTTGATCTTTTATGAGTGGGGAGTAATATGTTTAATTCTTCTTTGGGGCTAAATTTAGATTTGAGCTGCCCTTGATTCCTTGAAAACAATTATTTCTTCATCTATAGGTTTGTTGTGTTTGTTTGGTTTTTAGTTTTTAATGGTCATGCTTTGATATACATTATTTTTAAGCATATTCATTTGCATCTTTATTGCAGACAATGTACATCAATATATCATATAATATGAATTAGTAACTAAAATTTTATAACAAAGGAGGGTATTGTGATCATGCAAAAATACTAGAGAAAACATGACTAAACAAGTAAAAAGGAAATGAAAAGCATGTGTAAACATAATAAGAGATGGGTAACTGGTTTCTGTCACTTCAGATAAAATTCTTACTTTCGGAAAAAAAGGTTTAAAAGATAAAGCTAAAAGTTAAAATAAAATATCAAATATCTATTTGTATCACATTCATTTCCATGCTTAATGAATAATGTTGAAATTGGGACTTTGTTTTCTAGATTTCAGTTAAGAAATTAGTTGGAGTGGGATTCGCAAGAAAGGTGCATCTCTTCAATTAGTTGTGATTCCATGTATACCCTTTATCTTCTTGTTTTTTGATTGCCTTGGTTAAATGGTATTTTTAAATCCTTTGCAACTTGCACTAGCTATCTTTTACCCATAGGCATTTCTAGAAATGGGTCACTCATATCCTTGGAGAAATTTTTAGTGTAATAGCACTCATTTCCAACATTGAACCATTTTACTACATTCACTTAAAAAGCTAGGAAGCATCACATATCTATTTGGACATGGCTCTTAATTATTAACTATGGTGTTGAGTAGTATCTCAGTCAAGTTCCATGGAGTGATTGAACACAAAGGCATAATGTGGCTAAATGACAAAGCTAGGAAGTGCCTATCTACTACCATATTATTTTATTACAAGATGTGTATAGCATTTAGACCAAGATTTGTCAATCCATTTCAAGAAAAGTTTATGCAATTGAATAAAAAAAATTTAAAAGTCCAATTCAAAACCAAAAATTTTCCAATCAATTCATTTTTTTGCACTTGAGTTGATTTATTTGTTATCCAGCTTACTTGGGTTATATTCTTGTGTAATGTATAGGCTCAATAGTTATGGAACATATGAAGCTGCTTGGAACTGCAATATATTTTGACATTCCACTAGAAACAAATTATTGTGCATTCCACAGGGGAATGAGGATCATTTTCTATGCTCATATTAGTTAATAAATTTTTTTTGCACATCTCCCCTATCAGTTGTTAATGTAATATCTATGTTCTATAAGTTTGTAGAAATGGCCTCTAATGGATTGTACTTATGGGATTCAATTTGTTTCTATTGCAAGTGAATGAAATATGTAATATATGTGTTGAGAATGATGAATTTGGTTTTGAAGAAATCCACTCATCTCTCAATGTCTGAGAATCTTTTACTCACAAGTTCTATATGCTATTTAAAGGCGGTATTTTTGCTAAGTTGTAAGAAGAAATCTGAGTAACAATGTTAATTTTTAATTTTTTTGGTACTAGATACAGATGAAGTCCATAACGATATCAAGCTCATCAAGTTAAGAGACTAGATCAGCTAATATATCTCACAAAAAAATCCAAAATATGTTAGTACATATTACATCATGATCGATACATAAATAACATCTCTAACTTTCTGTAATAGCAAATCAACAAAATAAAATATCACTAACAGTCTGAAACTATCCATCAAAGCTTAGTTTCTACTTTCATTGTAATCTTCCCAACTCCAATGTCCATGAGGATGGGAAACAATTAACAACTTCTCATATCAGAAAACCTTTTTCTGTTGAAGAAGATCTTGTTTCCTTGTTTCTTCTTATGTCCTTCTTAGATTTTTCCTCTACTTCCTTTTCCTTTTCATTGGATTGGTTATGGCATTCCATTGTTTGATTATGGAAGGTGGGATTAATTTTTTTTTGTATGATCATGTATGGCCATATCTCATCTCCTGCTTATGTGACCCTTACAATCCCATCTCCAAGTAGCTTTAGGAACTTAACATGATTTCCATTCTCATAGTTACCTATGAAGCAACATTAAAGTACATGAGTGTTTTGTATGACTCAGTAAGAATTCTCCTCACCCATTAAAAAGCTCATCATTTGGCCTTCCATTGTTGGAATATTCAAATATGGAAAGAGTACTTATGAGAGGCGGGGGGGTGGGGGGTGAATCAAAAGTACTACACTTTATCAAATAAAACCTTTTAACTGAAAGTAAGTTGCATGCATGTAAGTACATTAAGTAAACATGAAACTAAACACATGCATCAATAACACTTAACACTAGAATTTGGTAACCCAGAAACCCTCCAGGAATAAGAAGGTAAAACTGGGGTGGGGATGATACCCACAAAAATTACTGCAGCAATATTGTTCAACCACTTCTGATGGTTTTCCTTGTTAAAGGCCCGCCCTGTTAAAGGCTTTACACTATTTTAATAGTGACCTAGTTAGAGGATTTTCAAACACTTAACATGAAGTGTCACCCTGTTAAAGGATTTAATCACCTATTCAAAAGGTTCTTACAAAATAGTTGTAAAGATAACCTATCACCATAGGATTTTCATTCTAATACAATTGCTAGAGAGTATTAGATACAATAAACCTAATAGATTACAATCCTTGATTGTTGAATACAGGCTCCTTTTTTGCTTTCTCTTGATCTTGATCCTTTGTGATCTGATAACTCTTGCTTCTAAAATAGATTTTCTTATGCACCCTTGTATATCCTTCAATATATCTCATCTCTCACTTTTACAGTGAAATTTTGTCTTCCTTATAAAGACTTCAAAGACTTAGGGTTTTTTTTGGATCTACAATCCATATTGAATCTCAATTTCTCGCTTAATACTTATCTTTTGCTGATTGGTTGCATGCAAATTGCATAGGAAAAATAAGAGATTTGATCTTATCATTGAATCCTTCAAGATTTACCTTCTGTCGGCTGCAAAAAACTATTTGCATCATAGTTTGTGCAATTCCAAACTTTTATGTTGTTCTACTGCGTTACTCGGCTCCTAAAGTATTTATGATACTCAACACATGTTGTTTCCTGGATGGCTCGGCACTTGAACAAGACTGTATCACTCGACACCTATTGCACTCGACACTTATTGTCACTCGGCACCTGTTGTCACTCAGCACTTATTGTCACTCGGCACCTGTTGTCACTCGACACTTATTGTCACTCAGCACCTATTGTCACTCAGCACTTATTATCACTTGACACCTATTGTCACTTGGCACTTATTGTCACTTGACACCATATCTTACTTGGCACTTATTCTTGATCTTGGTTAAGTGTATTGACACTCAGTTGTCAAATTGATTCTTTAAGCTAACAATCTCCCCCTTTGACATGAGTGGCAAAAACACTTAATTAAGATCCATGTGACTCAGTAATTTATCTTTCATTCAAACTATGCTTCCCAAAATTTCAAAATTTTTTATCTCTGGTATCTCTGCTATCTCTCTTCTATCTCTCCCTTTTATTATACTTATCATTTCATTCATGTACTCAACTTTGCTATCTCTGCTATCTCTCTGCTATCTCTCCCTTTTATTATACTTATCATTTCATTCCTGTACTCAACTTTTATTACTTATTCTCCCCCTTTTTGACACTTATGTCAAGGGTCTTTACAATGAAATGCCATATTTGGCCAAAAATGAGCTATTTACTTCAAGGAGTACCTTCAGAGCTGCATCCCAATTTGCTAATGCAACATCTAATGTCTTATGCTAGATGGCAATCTCTGCTGCTAGATGTACAAGTCCATCAGATGAAGAAAGATTGGGGTCTTTCCTGAGGATTGTCTCTGCATTTATTTGCTCCTTGTGAATAAATTCCAAATGAGAAGTAATTGATGATTGCATTTGTATCAATTTAGCTTTTGTAGTTGCCTCCTCTGCTGCTAAAATAGCTAGTTCCCTTTATGTGTGAAGTGATTGGACAAAATGCTTCTCACTCTGAGTTGGATCTATGGGGAGTTGCATGCTAGAAGTTTTCAGATTGTTTTCCAAGCTCAGTATTTTCTAGCTAGTGTCTTGTGTGAATGTGAAAAAATCATACAACTTGTTGTATAGGGAAAAGATGTTTCCTAGTATAATTTTAACTGTTGTAACTTTCTTTGCCAGTTCTTCTTGTGACAGTGCTATATCACTAGATATTTTACTATTTACTTTTCCTTGGAACTTCTTTTCTGACCATTCAAGCAATCTGGCATTTGTTTCCTGGTCTTCATTAGTCACCTGGTCAACTATATCAAATAGTTGTTCCATGATTGGTCTTGACTCATCTAGAGATTGTAAACAAAAAGCTTCCATGAATATTTCTTTAATTTCATTCAATGTAAGCTTATGCTTGTATTCCTTTCTTAGTGCTTCTTGTCTCCTTCTTTTGTCTAGTGCACTCTAAATTTCATTAATCTTTTCATCAGTAAGAGTGCTAGATTCATAATATGGGATCTTTATTTCTTCATCAAGCTTAGGAACTCCATAGTGAATTCTCCTGACTACCCTTGATGAACTCGAGCCTGGTGTTTTGATTGTCAACTGCAATCCACCTGTACTCGGCTGCTGAAGAGTTTGTGTTGGAGTACCAGATTTTGGTAATGCAACCAATGTTTGTATTGCAGTCTCCTCCTTTTTCTATGTCTCTTGATCTTCAGCTTGAATATCCCTTTTATGAATGCTAGGTGGGGTTGAACTTGTTGGTTGTTCAGATATTTCTTTTATTTCCCCTGTTGTTGTACTCGGCACTTGGATTGTATTGGTGATCATACTAGGTGGTGGTGGTGGTGGAAGGAATAGAATACTAGTAGTTTGTGTGGTCAAAGGTGGCACTTGTGCTTTTACTTTGACTTTTGGATTCTGTAATTCATCAACACTGACCAATACAAGATTTGAACTTAATTTTGCTACGAGTGATGATTGGTCAAGGATTTCCAAATCCTCTGTAGTTAATGGATTGATGTTCAGGTTTGAAATGTCAATAACATCCTTTATTTTTATGAAATCTGCAGGTGTGATGGTGGCATGAGGAGGACTAGGAGGAGATTCTTGCATACTTTGATCTTGTGGTTCAGCTATATCTTTCTCTTCCTCTTTCTCCTCATTGAGTGCCTCTTCTTCCTTTTCTTCTTTACTCTCCTTCTCCACTAGTTTCTTCCCTTTTTTTTTTGATGCTTCCTTTTCCTTTGTCTTGGCAATTGCTTCTACCTTATATTCTTCATTATATACATCTTCAATTTTCTTGTAAACTATTTTCCACAATCTTGTGGATTTGGTAACTACCTCTTCAATTTTATTTTGTAATATATTGAATGCTCTATACTTGGGAGTGAATCTATTATTATGCCTTTTTATGGCATTTATTATTTGATCTTTAGTCAAATCAGGCAACAATCTTGCCAATGTTGAATCCCTTATTTATTTTCCATTTTTAAAAAAAAATGCCATTTATCCTCTATGATTTTATACAGTTCTCTTGGCATAGAGTCATCTAATTCTAGAGGTGTGTGCTTAAACTTAGCCATCATAGCATACAAAGATTCCTCTAATTTATTTTGCTATTCTTTGGTGAGCTTAGAAAAATTCAGGTTCTTTAGACCTTTTAAATCATTATTTATAATTTTTGAATATAATTTATCAACATCAGTCTGGGGTTTGTATCTTACCACTTAAAATTGACTGTTGTCTTATGATTCTATTTTCTCCTCATCTATTTCAGGCTGGGGAATGAACTTCCTTTTCTTAGACTTAGTAACAGTCTTCTTTGAGTCTTTCTTCTTTCCTTTTGCCTCCTCTTGGGCTTTTTGTGCTGCAGCCCTTATGGTCGGTCTCTTTGGTGCAGGGGCAGCTACTTTCCTCCCCTTGGATTTAGGAGCAGAAGGAGTTGTGGTGTTTTTCTTAACTGGTGCTTCCTTGGCTTCTTCTACCTCAGCACTTTCCTCTTTGTCTCCTTCTGACCCTTGAGTCTGACCTTGAAATTTATCTCCTTCTTCTTCAATGTCTTCTCCTTCTTCTTCCATGCCAAATTTTCTTTTGATTTGTCTCACCATTTTCTCTTTCTTCTTTACTGCTGAAGCAGTCTTCAACTCAGTTATTACCTTTGATTTGACAACATCATAAGTTCCAAAAAAAATTGCATTTTTATTTACTTCTTCTGCAAGTAAGGATGTTATTGCTGCAGAGGCTTGATCAACATCAAGTTCATAACCTAGTGACCTAAGCCATCTTATTCTAGGTATAACTGCTTGTATATAAGTGTAATCTATACCCACAAGAAAACAAATATCTTTTTCATATTTCTCATTCAATGAGACTAGAATTCTCATTCTTTGTTTCATGGACTTTTTGAAGTCCTCAAAATAACCAGTCATTTGGGCATCACAATTTTCACCCATCTGTTCAATGTATCCATTAATTTGTTCAACAATTATTTTATCTGAATTCCATTTTACTCTACCTATAGAAGGAAATTATTTCATTAGATAGAAAAATATACACATCAACACTGATCCAAATTTGCATTGAGCTCCCTTGCTCTTCCTTATAGCTCCCAGATTTTCATTAATCTACTGAAACATGAGCTCTGCCAGATCATAGGTGTGATCCCTTTTGATTATCTTGTATGCAACATCAACAGCTATACAAGGTACACTATTCAATCTACTTGATTGATAGAATTTGTGTGAAATAATTCTCACAGCAAAATCTAGTAGAGGATCTGTGACTATGTCGATAGTCATTCCTCTATTGTTCCATTTTGCACCTGTATTTTTCTCTAGTACTTCCCTTTTGTCACTTCGTAGGGTCTTTGGCCGATCTAGGGTTGGAATACCAGTAACCCTATGAACAGTTTTCTTGGTAAATTTTACCGGCCCTGACTCTAACCAAAAAGCTTCGTCATGTATTTGGCTCAAAATTATCCGTACCCATTCTATTTTGAAAACAGTCAGAAATGCTAGGGTTTTGGTCAATCCTTTTCTTTCTATAATTGAAAACTCATTTTTCAGTACTTTGTTTCACACAGTTTATCATATGCATTATGAATTTCTAAGTCTCCTATGGCACCAATTTTACAATTGTAGCATCTGCAAACATCTTGTACCATAACAACTTTATCCGGAATAACTGATAATGCACCTGTAGGATCATTCTTATATGCTACTTCTAGAATGGGCTTAAATTCAAGTTGTTTTACTTCATTGCTGACCAATTGAATTTCATGACTTTCTAAACCCTTGGTGGTTCTTGACCCAAATGCCATTATTTTCCAAACTAGGGTTTATAAATTAAAAAAGTTTATGAGTCTTGCGTAGCTCAGCACTTAAGAAAAATACTTTAAATTGATGAGATTTGTCTTGATTAGCTATTGAGATCTTTCACGAATGGCTTCTGAGCTGTTCTTGATCTTCTCCACTCCTTTTTCGGCTTTGCTTCTTGTTTGAATGGTGGGAAAAATGATGGAAAATAGGATTTATGTACCCTTCAAAATAGAGCAATAAATGCTTAGTACGATGTCAACTGTCTACTCAGATCTTGAAAGGTTTTGTTATAACTCAGCTCCTATTATTTTTTACTTTACTCGGCTCCTATTGGTATTCCATAGCTCGGCATCAACTATCAATCTTGGTCATTGTTAGAACCTCGGCTCCTGAAGGAAATTTTGACATATCTTCAAAAAGTTCTCAATTTTGACTTAGCATCCTTTGTTTTATGCTGATTTCATTTTTGCAGTTCTTATATGTCTTGGGATTGATTTGTGATGTTACTTGGTTTATCAATCCCTCACACTCATTCTTTACTTAATTTGATGAATTGTGATCACTTGACCCATTGGGTGAAGTGATCCCTCCACTTGATGTGTTGCACTCTTCCTTCTTTTTCCAAGTCTTATTCATTTCACTTCTGATATGTCCAACATCTGTCTTTGCCTTTTCATTACTAAACTTAGAACTTGATGCCTTTGACCTTGTTGGGCAATTCCTGCTGACATGACCAGTTTTTAAGCAACTAAAACATGTGGTTTGACTCAACCATCTTTTGTAGTTCCCTCTAAAATGTGTTCTTATGCAATTCTATGGGATATGTCCATATTCTTGACAATAGTGACAGCTGTTCTTGGTGTTATAATCCCAAAATTCATGGTTTGATGTTTTTACTGGTTGATTTTCTGTCCACATAGGTTTTGATCTGCATTCAAATGCCCTATGTCCATACTTTTTGCAATTATAACAATGTCCATCAAATCTTTGAGTCCTTTTTATATTGGATTTGCAATTTTGTGTCATATGTCCTTGTATGTTACACTTGTGACAGAAACTTTTGGGTATGTTTGATTGATTGAATCTTCTACTCCTGCACACATTAGTTGTATGTCCCTTCTTATTATAGAAATGACAAGTGGGTTTTGAATTCTTACCTTTATCACTTCTTTGTTCAACACTCTTTGATGATTCTCCAACTTTAGTGCTATTATATCCAAGTCCTAATGTATCATGTGCATATTTTGGTGATTTTAGCAACTGTTCAAAATACTTGATTACTTCACTTGATTTATTGAGATTCTCTGCTACCTCTTTTTCTCTGTTCAATTCATTCTGCATTTGTTCATTTTGCGTCTTCAAGGTAGAGATCTCAATATCTTTCACATTGAGTTCATGATGAAGGTTCATCATTTAAGCAAGTGTATCCATCTGCATGTTTGAGATCCTTGTCAGTTTAGTACATTTTTCTTCAAGTCTGTTTGCAAGATTCTTTTTGTCATTTTCCATCATGACCTTATCATCAACTGCTTTTTTCTTTTGTTCAGTAATTTCACATATCATTATAGCCTGTGATTCATGTTCCATCTTGAGAGTTCTTATCTCATCTGCTTGAATTTTATTTTTCTCTATCAATTTTGCTATTGCTGCATCAAATTCTTTAGTGTCTCCACTAAAAAATATATTGGTGGTATCAATTTCCTTGTAGTGCATATCATTTTCAGCTATGGCTAGATCCTTCCTCTTTTTTAATGAGCTTCTTAATTTGTTTCTAAATTCCTCCAAGCTATGCAGAGCAAGCTGCACATCTATCACCTGATTTTCAATGATCTTTCCAAGTTTGAAAGCTTCCATCTTTAGATCTTTTCCTCCAAGCTGTTAGGCTTTTCCCTGTGAGAACCTGACTTAGCTTTGATACCAATTGTTGGAATATTCAAATATGGAAAGAGTACTTATGAGAGGGGGGGGGGGGGGGGGGGGGGGGGGACACATGCATCAATAACACTTAACACTAGAATTTGGTAACCCAGAAACCCTCCAGGAATAAGAAGGTAAAATTGGGGTGGGGATGATACCCACAAAAATTACTGCAGTAATATTGTTCAACCACTTATGATGGTTTTCCCTGTTAAATGCCTGCCCTATTAAAGGCTTTACACTATTTTAATAATGACTTGGTTAGAGGATTTTCAAACACTTAACATGAAGTGTCACCCTATTAAAGGATTTAATCACCTATTCAAAAGGTGCTTACAAAATAGCTGTAAAGCTAACCTATCACCATAGAATTTTCATTCTAATACAATTGCTAGAGAGTATTAGATACAATAAACCTGATAGATTACAATCCTTGATTGCTAAATACAGGCTCCTTTTCTGCTTTCTCCTGATCTTGATCCTTTGTGATCTAATAACTCTTGCTTCTAAAATAGATTTGCTTATGCACCCTTGTATATCCTTCAATATATCTCATCTCTCACTTTTACAGTGAAATTTCATCTTCCTTATAAAGACTTCAAAGACTTAGGGTTTTTTTTGGATCTACAATCCATATTGAATCTCAATTTCCTGCTTAATACTTATCTTTTGCTGATTGGTTGCATGCCTCTAGCATTTTTCTTATTGGCTACATGCAAATTGCATAGGAAAAATAGGAGATTTGATCTTATCATTGAATCCTTCGAGATTTACCTTCTGTCGGTTGCAAAAAACTGTTTGCATCATAGTTTGTGCAATTCCAAACTTTTATGTTGTTCTACTCCATTACTTAGCTCCTGAAGTATTTTTGATACTCGGTACATGCTGTTTCTTGGATGGCTCAGCACTTGAACAAGACTGTATCACTCAGCACCTGTTGCACTCAGCACTTATTGTCACTCGGCACCTGTTGTCACTTGGCACTTATTGTCACTCGACACCTGTTGTCACTTGGCATTTATTGTCACTCGGCACCTGTTGTCACTCAACACTTATTGTCACTCAACACCATATCTTACTCGGCACTTATTCTTGATCTTGGTTAAGTGTATTGACACTCAGGTGTCAAATTGATTCTTTAAGCTAACATTCCATATGTTGGAAATGATTGAAAAAGATCATGAGGGAGATTGTTGGAAATAATGGAACTGGTAAAGAATTTTCTCAATCATTGTTTTGTTATTGATGTCAAACTTGCTACTTGTAGGAATGACAATTGCTTTAGTGATCCAAATACTATCAATTGGTTGATTGATAAGAAGGCGGCAATCAATAAGATGTAACTAAAACACCTAGAGAAAGGTTGATGTTATGATGTTGTAATAAAGTACAAGGATCAGCTAAGCCATTGATGAAATAAGTGTATTGATGACATACTCTAAGACATAGAGAATTGGCACACTAAAACACATCAAAGATGTAAAGTTTTAACTAAGTCATTTGTAAAGCCTAACTAAGTTCATTAGAGAGAGAGAGCCGAGCAAGCTAGTTAGTGTAGAACAGTCTCTTAGTTGAAGCCGAGCAAGTTCAACTTCAGTATGTGCCGAGTGAATATCAAGTACCGAACAGTCTTCAAGTGCCAAGCAAGAAATAGGTGCCGAGAAAGTAACAGATGCTGAGTGAAGATTAGATGCTGAGCAAGTAACAGATGCCGAGTGAAGATTAGGTGCCAAGAAAGTAACAGATGCCGAGTGAAGATCAGGTTCCTAGCAAGTAACAGATGTCGAGTGAAGATCAGATGCTGAGCAGGATACAAGTGTTGAGTAACACAAAAGGTGTCGAGCATCAGTAAACTAATAATGCCGAGTTGCTGCATTATTTTGAAGATCAAAGATTCGCCAGATCTAAGCCGACAGGGTTGTTATCTAGAATTCTATGAATTAAATAGAAGATAAGAGTGATGAGCTGGTGGCACAAAACACCATGTAGAACATTTTTAGAGAATACAACTGGACTCTAGACAAAGTTTCTAGATGAAGATGAGATATGGGGTAGATACAATGTATCCTACCTAATCTATTGAAACCCTAAAATTGGAGAGGGAGAATCAAGCAGCAAAGGCAAACCAAATTTCTATTTAAGGAGTCATAAGGTCACAAAGAAAAGTAAGGTGGTCAAGCATGAAAGCATGAAGTGCTGAAGAAGGTACTAAGGAGAAAGAGAGAATAGTTACTCTATTTCAATAAGAAGACCCCAGATATGGTTGCATTGGTATGATGAGCAAGAAGACTCAAGGAGACAAAGCTTGAGATGACAAGCTGTCAGAGCTGAAGTGATTAAAGCCAAGAAAAGGATTGAACTGAAGTGTGATTTGTAATCTAAAAGATATGTTGTAAGTTTTTTCAGATCAAAAGTCATTATTGTTACTCTCTAGCAATTGTAAGAGTTAGTTTAAACCCTATGGACTTAGGTTGGTTTAATAGCCATGTTGTAAATTCTTTAATAGGGTGACATTCCATGTGAATGTTTCAAAGTCCTTTGACCAGGCCCATTCCTAACAGTATGGTTAAATCCTCTAATAAGGTCACATTTAACAGTGTGTTGTAAGCCTTTAATAAGGCATCACTTCAGAAGAGTGAGAATTAAGTAGCATGTTACTGGTGGTTTTTCCCAGATTGGGTTTCCATGTAAATCATTGTGTCATGTGTTGATCTTGCATATTTCATTCATGCATGTTGATTTGTTGTAACTTGCTAAGATGGTTGATTTAGGCTTGAAAGGATGAATAGTTTAATGGGCTCACTACAATTAGTGAAAAAGTATTATTAGGGCATTTATACCTTGGATAAATGATTCACCCCCCCTTCTCAGTTATTCTAAAGTATTCTAACAATTGGTATCAGAGCCTTGCTGCTGATTTAGTTTAAAGGGGCTAGAAGTAGAAAAGATCAAAATGCCTAAGAGAGAAGTTCCCAACCTTAACAAAGACAACTTTGTTGCATGGAAAAGTTTAATGAAGCCACATCTTGGATCCATAGGAGATTATGCCCAAATTCAATTGTTATTGAACATGTTGATCCAACAGGTACTCCTATTGCAGAAGATTTAAAAAACAAACAGGAACACAATCAGACAATGTTGGAGATTGCTTCTACACTCAACTATAATGAATTCGATGATATCAAAGGATGTGACACTGCATTTAAGATGTTGAAAGCCCTTTTAAACATTTATGGAGGAGATCTGAATGTCCAAAGAGCAAAAAGAGAAATCCTTAGAGGAAAGTTTGATGATATGAGAATGGAGGAAAGTGAGAATGCTACTCAATATGGTGCTAGAATAAAGGAAGTGGTAAGTGCAATAAGATGTTTAAGTGGTCAATTGGATGAAGATACTGTTAATAGTAAGTACTTAAGAACCTTGCTCCCTAGATATGCTATTAGAGTATCTGCAATACAAGAGCTAAGATGTGTACCAGGAAACAATCTAAGTTTTGAAGGTATAGTGGGTAGACAAACTACATTTGAGTTATCTAACTTTGACAACTACAGACATGAGAATGTTGAATCTACTTTCAAGGCAAAACTATCACTGAAAGATGTTGAATGGGTGAAATCAAAGAAGGGAAGAAAGATGAAATATGTATCCAGTGACAGTAGCACTGATGAGGAAGATGTGGACCAATTAGAAGCTTTACTAGCTAGAAGATTTCACAGAGGCAAAGTAAAGTTCAAAGATAAGCTACCTATTGTTTGTTTCAATTTCAATGAAGTAGGTCATATTGCTACAAGGTGTCCACAGAAAAAGGATTACAAGGAAGGCAACAAATACTAGTATAAAAGAGAAGATGATAAGAAAGATTACAAAGACAAAGGCAAGAAGTGCTATATTGTTGAAGAGAATTCTGATGATAATGATGATGAAGTTGTTTATGTGGCCATGAAGGACCAGTCTGATGAAGAAGAGCCTATAGTACTGGTAACATGTATGAACAAGAATGATAGATGGATCATAGACAGTGGATGCTCACATCACATGACTGGAGATAAAAGTAAGTTTGTTGACTTTACTCAGTATGATGGAAATAGTGTTAGATTTGGTAATGATGCTCCATGTCAAATAAAATGTAAAGGCTCCAATAAGCTTATAGAGAAAATCTCATGTGATAATGCATACTATGTTGAAGGATTAAACTACAATTTGCTAAGTGTCTCATAGTTAGGCAATGTAGGATGCAAAGTAGAGTTTGGAAACAAAACTGCAAAAAATCTATGATACTGATGGTAAACTGATAGGAAAAGGAGATCAAACAAGAAGTAATCTATTTTACCTTGATATGGATGATGTTTCTTGTTTTGTTGCAAAATTTGATGGTGAATGGTTATGGCATAGAAGGCTATGTCATGTCAACTTTGAAAATCTGATCAATATCAGTAAAATGAAGAAAGTTAGAGGTTTACCAAAATTGAAGAAGCCTGATAATATCATGTGCAAATAATGTTAGCTAGGAAAGATGACAAAGTCAAGTTTCAAAAGTAAAAACTATACATCTAAAGAAGTACTTGAGTTAGTCCACACTGACTTATGTGGTCCAATGGAAGTAAAAAGCTACAAAGGAGATAAATATATAATGTTGTTTGTTGATGACTATTCTAGGATCATGATAGTTATGTTCTTAAAGAAAAAATTTGATGCTTTTCAAATGTTTAAGTGGTATGTGGCTAGAGTTGAAAAGGAAATAGGAAAGAGTTTGAAATGTCTGAGATCAGATAGAGGTGGTGAATTCACATCAAATGAATTTGAGACATTTTGCAATGACAGAGGAATCAAGAGACAAACATCAACTCTTAGAAATCCCCCATAGAATGGAATTGCTAAGAGAAGAAATAGATCTATGATTAACTGTGCCAGAACATTAATGATGGAGAAGATTGTTGCTCTAAAATATTGGAGAGAAGCTGTAAGTGTAGCTATTCATACACTGAATCGAGTACAAGTCAAGAAAGGTACTAATGCAACACCTTTTGAGTTATGGTGTGGTCACTCACCTAATGTAAAACATTTCAAAGTATTTGGTTGCAAATGCTTTATTCTTAAAGATGCTAGAAATGGAAAATTTGATGCAAAAAGTGATGAAGGCATATTCCTTGGTTACTCCACTAGAAGTAAAGCATATAAGTGTTTGAATACTAACACTAACAAAATTGTGGAAAGTGCAAATGTAAACTTTGATGAGCATACAGAAGTCCAAGCTAAAGAACCAAAGAGAATAGATGAATATAGAACCTTTATGTATTCTTATGAAGGAATGCCTATTGAAGAGATTGCTGTCAATAAATTTGGGATTCAACAACAAATTTCAGTTTCAACCGAGTCACAACCAGTGAATGTCGAGTTACATTTAGAAGCTGAGTTGTAGAATGAAGAAAATACACATTCTGATCCTGAAGTCAGAACACATGAAAGAGATGAAAAACAACCTGAAAACAAAGTGCATAGTGACCCCGAATTTGAAAGATCAAACATGGAAACAAGGACAGAACCAAGATTATCCAAATATGTAAAAAGACATCACCTTGTTGAACAGATAATTGGTGACAGAGGTGCAAGACCTATGACAAGAAATAGACTAAGAAATGAATCATGTTTTATTAGAAAATTTGAACCAAAGATAGTATATTGTGCATTACAAGATGATGATTGGTATAAAGCTATGGAAGAAGAGATTGATCAAATAAAGAAGAACAAAACCTGGAGTTTCGTTCCCAAACCAGTTGAAAAGAATGTGATTAGCACCAAGTGGATATTTAGAAACAAGCTAGATGAGAATGGTGAAATAACTAGAAATAAATCCAGACTAGTATGTAAGGGTTATGCTCAAGAATAAGGATTAGACTATGGGGAAACATTTGCCCCTATTGCTAGAATGGAAGGAGTAAGAACTTTACTTGCATACTCTGCATATAAAGGTTTTAAAGTTTATCAGATGGATGTAAAGTCTGCTTTTCTGAATGGTATATTGGAAGAGGAAGTCTATATTGAACAACCAGAGGGATTTACTGATGAGAACAATAGGGATATGGTTTGTAAACTACATAAAACACTCTATGGTTTGAAACAAGCACTAAGAGCATGGTATGAGAGACTTCACAAGTATCTAGTGCAAATAGGATTTGAAAGAACTGATGATAACAGCAACATGTACATCAAATTAGGAGAAGGTAAGGATATTATTGTATCTGAAATCTTTGTGGATGACATAGTTTTTGGAGGAAAGGAAGTGCTTTGCAAAGGTTTTGCTAACAAAATGAAACATGAGTTTGAAATGTCTATGTTTGGAGAGATCAAATTTTTTGTTGGTTTGCAAGTACATCAACTAAAACATGGTATATTTGTGACACAATCAAAGTATATCAAAAAGATACTTAAAATGTTTGGATTGGAGGAATCCAAACTAGTCAGCACACCAATGGCAACAGGAAATAAGCTGTCCAAAAATAATGAATCAGCTGAAGTCAATCAAACAATGTATAGATCCATGATTGAAAAACTACAATATGTTTTACATAGCAAACTAGACATAGCATTAGTAGTTGGAATAGTGGCTAGATTCTCTACTAATCCAAAAGAAAATCATCTCATGGCAGTAAAAAGAATAATGAGGTATCTCAGAGGTACTGATAATTTTGGCTTATATTACAAAAAGAATGAGAAGTTTGAGCTCAATGCATACACAGATGCAGAATAGGGAGGAAACATTGATGACAGAAAAAGCACAAGTGGAAGTGCATTATTTCTAGGTAAAAGGCTAGTTACTTGGACTAGCAAGAAACAAACATGCACATCCCAGTCCACTACAGAATCAGAATATGTGGCAGCAGCAGTCAATTGCACAAACATTGTTTGGCTCACACATCTATTGACAGGAATGAAAGAAGAGGTAACTAAATCTATGATATTGTATTGTGATAATACAAGTGCTATAAACATATCCAAGAATCCAGTAATGCATGCAAAAACCAAGCATATTGCAATCAAGTATCACTATGTCAAAGAATTGGTAGAAGACAAACAAGTGAAGTTGTAGTACATTCACACAAAGGAACAAACTATAGATATCTTCACCAAACCATTGCCCAAGGATTTTTATGAATATCTTAGAGGAAAGTTGGGGGAAATGCCCCTAACTCAAGCAGTTTAAAGCAATAAAGAAGCTGCCCTACATCAACAGGAACAACTCATTGAAATATCAGAAGAATGATGCAGAGGATGACAACAGGAGCAGAAACTTCAAATCAGTCACAAGCATGGTGATAGAGGGAGAAAACATGAAAGGCAAAGCTTATATTTCGCATGTTAAAGATGCTACATCTTTGGCATTTATGTCAAAGAGGGAGATATATGCAGAAACTAATCAATACAAAGAAAGAGGGAGATATATGAGATCAGTAGTCAAGATGCAGTAGTCAAGAAGGAGAAATAAAGAGTAACAAAAAATGTATATAATTTTGGTGGTAACTAAGTTGATCAGTTGATCAATTTTGTTTGCCATCAATGCCAAAGAGGGAGATTGTTGGAAATGATTGAAAAAGATCATGAGGGAGATTGTTGGAAATAATGGAACTGGTAAAGAATGTTCTCAATCATTGTTTTTTCATTGATGTCAAACTTGCTACTTGCAAGAATGATAATTTCTTTAGTGATCCAAATACTATCAATTGGTTGATTGATAAGAAGGAGGCAATCAATAAGATGTAACTAGAACACCTAGAGAAAGGTTGATGTTATGATGTTGTAATAAAGTACAAGGATTAGCTAAGCCATTGATGAAATAAGTGTATTGATGACATACTCTAAGACACAGAGAATGGGCACACTAAAACACATCAAAGATGTAAGGTTTTAACTAAGTCATTTGTAAAGCCTAGCTAAGTTCATTAGAGAGAGAGAGCCGAGCAGGCTAGTTAGTGCAAAAAAGACTCTTAGTTAAAGCCGAGCAAGTTCAACTTCAATATGTGCCAAGTGAATATCAAGTGCCGAGTAGTCTTTAGGTGTCAAGAAAGAAATAGGTGCCGAGAAAGTAATAGATGTCAAGTGAAGATCAGATGCCAAGCAAGTAATAGATGTCTAGTGAAGATCAGGTGTCAAGCAAGTAACAGATGCCAAGTGAAGATCAGGTGTCGAGCAAGTAACAGATGCCAAATGAAGATCAGATGCTAAGCAAGATACAAGTGTCGAGTAACACAGAAGGTGTCGAGCATCAGTAAACTAATAATGCTGAGTTGCTACATTATTTTGAAGATCGAAGATTCACCAGATCTAAGTCGACAAGGTTGTTATCTAGAATTCTGTGAATTAAATAGAAGATAAGAGTGATGAGCTGGTGGCACAAAACACCATGTAGAACATTTTTAGAGAATACAACTAGACTCTAGAAAAAGTTTCTAGATGAAGATGAGATATGGGGTAGATACATTGTATCCTACCTAATCTATTGAAACCCTAAAATTGGAGAGGGAGAATCAAGCAGCAAAGGCAAACCAAATTTCTATTTAAGGAGTCATAAGGTCACAAAGAAAAGTAAGGTGGTCAAGCATGAAAGCATGAAGTGCTGAAGAAGGTACTAAGGAGAAAGAGAGAATAGTTACTTTGTTTCAATAAGAAGACCCCATATATGGTTGCATTGGTATGATGAGCAAGAAGACTCAAGGAGACAAAGCTTGAGATGACAAGCTGTCAGAGCTGAAGTGATTAAAGCCAAGAAAAGGTTTGAACTGAAGTGTGATTTGTAATCTAAAAGATATTTTGTAAGTTTTTTCAAATCAAAAGTCATTATTGTTACTCTCTAGCAATTGTAATAGTTAGTTTAAACCCTATGGACTTAGGTTGGTTTAATAGCCATGTTGTAAATTCTTTAACAGGGTGACATTCCATGTGAATGTTTCAAAGTCCTTTGACCAGGCCCATTCCTAACAGTATGGTTAAATCCTCTAACAAGGTCACATTTAACAGTGTGTTGTAAGCCTTTAACAGGGAAAGCTTTTAACAGGGTATCACTTAAGAAGAGTGAGAATTAAGTAGCATGTTACTGGTGGTTTTTTCCAGATTGGGTTTCCACGTAAATCATTGTGTCATGTGTTGATCTTGCATATTTCATTTATGCATGTTGATTTGTTGTAACTTGCTAAGATGGTTGATTTAGGCTTGAAAGGATGAATAGTTTAATGGGCTCACTATAATTAGTGAAAAAGTATTATTAGGGCATTTATACCTTGGATAACTGATTCACCCCACCGCCCCCCCCCCCCCTCTCAATTATTCTAAAGTATTCTAACACCATATTTGCTGCAAAATTTCAATGGAAAGAGAGCCAAAATATTTTGTAAATCTTCTTCATGATTATAATATTACTAAATAATATTTCTAACCGACTATTGTCATTATTAGTGTTCCAACTATTAAAGCCATTGCAAAACATGTACAATGTTTCCTTAATAGATAAAAAAGAAAAGAAAATATGCCTGATAGAATCTGTAAGCAAATAAAGAAAATATGCCTGATAGAATTTGCCTTGCTACAAAGTGAGCATAGATCAAAATGTGCATTATGTTTATAATAACTAAACCTTTAGAAAACATCTGAAATGTGCCTTCTTAGGCTCCAAACTGTTAGAGAAAACATATTGTAAGTTCTTATGCAAAAAAAACATTATCTACCTCAATATTCCTACATTGATTAATATGCTTAAAAAATAGAGAATTGTAATAAGGAGATTTATAAATGTCAATCCCTCCTACATAGGTGACTAGGGTATTAAGAACCAGGTAAGCTTCTTTGGTGATTGTGTAAATCCAATTAGTATGAGGGATTTGCTAATACAATCTCAAAGAGGTCCAATTAATAAGTTGGTCCAATACCTAAAGCACAAAATAGCAATCTTGACCCACTTCTTAGCAGAACAACCTTGCAGTAGGGAAAGTTGTTTCCCCTATACTTGAGGTTTCACTTGATTGATCCTTGTCTCATAAAATTTATCCCTGTCTTGGAAGAAATTGCAATTAATGACCTTACCTTTGATAAGCTCTTAAGCTTTTCATAAACTTTGAAGACCTTGGACCCAATAGTGTAATGACCTACCTATAGGTAAGGAGATCATTGAAAGACAAGTCTTTTTAAGTTTATAGTGTTTTGCACCCTTATAAATAGCAAGCGCAATGTTATTTCTCATTAGTACTTTACAAGGTTCATTGCCATCAAGCACTTTGATAATCCATTTAATAGAAAAAGAAATTACTTTCTTTCTTAGGTCTTTAAGACCTAGACACCCCAATCTTCTATCCATGCAACATTAATCCCACTTCATTGATTGCCTTTTCCATCAGACCAAAGAAAATTTTTGATTTTTTTCTGAATATCATTCACCTGAATGCTACCAAAGAGCCAAACAGATGCATAATACGAACAACAGAATGATAAAAAAATTTGATGAACTTGAATAAGAGAGAGACGATGCCTGTTCTAGCCTTCCAATTTTTTTCTCCACGTTATTCTTAACCCATAGCCACATATCCTTTTAGTTTTGGTTAACTACAAAAGAAAGTTCAAAGCATCTCATCTATTTATGAGGCCTGCCCATTAGAAATCACACTTTTTTGCACTTGCTTGGGGGGACCTGCTAATCAACCTAACATATTAGATTATGTCTTAGATATTCTAGCACTGGAGGCAAAACAAAGGAGGTCCAATTTATTAATTAAGTTATCAACATTCTCTTCATCTAGCTACACAAGCAAGGCTGTATTGTTGGAAAACTAGATATTTAGGAGGTCTTCATATTTTGGTAGCATAATACTTTTGATTCTAGGAGATATCACATCATCCCTAAGGAGATGATGTACATCATCACCTACAATAACAAAAAGAGCAAGAGCTAGGGGTTAGCCTATCTAATAGATCTTTCCAAGGGGAAAGCCTCTGATAATACCTCATTAGCATCCACTTGAGCAGAGGCACCTTTTAGTAAGATACTCACCATCCTGCAACTTTGCTTAGGAAAGCCAAAGGCCTCTAAACCATCATCAAGAAAGTGCACTCCAACCTATCCTATGCTTTTTCAAAATCTAATAGAATAACATATATTTGTCAATGTTGTAGGGCTTACATTATAATATTGGTATCTAAGGTTGGGGCCTAGAAGTATATCACTTTTACATGGATAGCATATTATGATTTAGCAAGCAGGTTTATATTAGAATTAAATTTTATAAAATATCTTAATATCATATGTTTGTACTTCAAAGTTGAGTCCCAAACATCTTTGTTGGTATTTGTGCTTTTGAAGTTTTCTTTTGTGTTCATTTTGTGTTGTATTAGTTGGTTTTCTAAATAAAAATTGGTTCCCATAGTTAACTTTATTCTCACCTGAAAACTCACTAGTGTTATTCCAAGGAGTTTTAGGTAGGAATTGTAACAAAGCAAGCATGTGCTAAATCAATTTTATCAGTTTCTATGGAGTTTTATACTGATCTGAATTACAATGTTCATGAGAATCCAAAATGTTTGTAGTTTTTTTAACTGAATTTCTATAAAATGTGCTCCAGAAAAGTACTTTTGAGGATGAAAGTGATGATGATATAGATCTGGATGAACAATTTGGTACTTCAAGCACTGCACCAAAAGTGCCAAAAGAAAATGTCAGTGATGATGAGATTATTGAATCAGACATTGAACTTGACAATGAAGAAGTTGTTGAACCAGAAAATGACCCCACATAGAAAGTAAGGCTTGGATTTATAATCTTTTCTATTGAAAACTAAAATATGTATGCCATAGTACATTCTAAGTTTGAGTTAGTATTAACATCAACTCCTTAATTAACATATGTAGTTACTCCTTAATTAACATATGTAGTTACTAACAGATGGGAGATCCCTCTGTTGAAGTAACTAAAGAGCAACGAGATTCTACCCAAGCAGCTAAGGGCAAAGCAATGGAGGCAATGTCAAATGGTATAAACTCTTTGCTAATAGAATCCCTAGAGTGGTTGTCATATATTATTTCTAGAAGGGTATCACATAGATTGCCTTTTGCATTTGTTCTAATCTTAGAGTTTCTTAGGTGATTTGGAAGAGGCTATAAACCATCTTACAGAAGCCATTATGTGCAATCCCACATCTACAATCCTCTATGCTAATCAAGGTTATGAATAGCAAAGGAAATGAATATGGGTGATAGGGAAGAGAATTCAATAATAGAGGCTCTTAACTTTAGTTATAGTGATGATATGGGTGATGCAAAATTGCCTCCTAGATTCATGTTCCATCCCACTGATGAAGAGCTCATAACACATTATCTCATTAGAAAGGTTTTAGAAAATAATTTCATAGGAAGGGCCATTGTTGAAGTGGACCTCAACAACTGTGAGCCTCAAAAAAAAATTGACCAAACATTGGTTGAAATTTTGACCAATGCTTGGCTGAAAATGTGCCATTAATTTCAAAAGTTTTCAAACAACTTATTGATTAAAATTTTGACCAAGGGGTTGGATGAATTTGGTTGAAAATTTCAACCAAATTCCGTCAAAAAATGGCCTTAAATGTACTAGTGAGTAGTATAGCTTGTGATTCTTTCTCCAACATGATATTTTTTATTTCTTTAGCTTTTTCTCTATTCTTATCCGTTAGATTTGCAATTACTACATAAAATTCATTGGAGTTACCATCTACAAAAAGCTTTGTGGTGTCAATCTCTTTGTATTGTGTATCATTTTCTACTATGGAAATCTCTTTCCTTCTCTTCAAGGAACTCTTCAAAGCATCTCTAGCTTCATTCAGTTGATGTAGTATAAGATGTATCTTGATCTCCTAGTTCTCAATGGTCTTTCCTAATTCATATACTTCTATTTCAAGATCTTTCCTCTAAGCTATAAAGATTCCTCTTCTAAGAACTTGACTCTGATACCAATTGTTGGAATTACAAATGGGAAGCATATACTTTTGAGGGAGGGGGGGTGAATCAAAAGTTCAAACTTTAGCTATTAAAATTTTCACCATATATTAGATGCATGTAATATATAAACTAAAAATAACATGAAAATTAAATGTATCTAAAACATGTAAGAATATAATCACACACACACACTTAACACCAAATATGATTACCCAGAAACCCTTCGAATGAGAAGGTAAAACTTGGGTGGGGATGACACCCAAATATCTTTACTATTGTAGCAATAAAATGTAGCCAATCAAGGTTACAATGATTTGACCACAAAACATGATTTGTCGTGTGAAAGGCCTACCCTGTTAAAGGCTTACAAAGGTTGTTAAGTCCCACCTTGTTAGAGGATTTCAATACCCTATTAGAAGTGTGCCTAGCTAAAGGAATTCTGATCACTCACTTGGAATTTCACCTTGTTAGAGGATTTATTGTAGCCTATTAGGACTACTCTACCTAGGAGATTTAACCAAAATCACATGTTAGGATGTTTCAACATAGATCTTGTGATTGGCTCTGGTTGCCTAATTAAAGGTCAAATCCATACAGCGTCCTTCTTGATCCTCTTTGATTTGATATAACAATTATTGTATCCTTATATTCTTTGTTCTCCTCCAACTGATTCTACAATTCACTCTCACTGCTAGGTCACCTTGAATTCTCTATAAAAAAATTCAATCATTCACCCCTTGTTACCTCCTGTAACATGATTTCTTTTACTCTTTTGATTCATTATAATTGTTGGGGCTTTATCTTCCTTATAAATAATTTGGTGGCTTAGGGTTAGGTATGAATATATGACTAAGATTCATTCTTTTTATCGCTTAATCCTTCCTATTTTTTAATTTCCTACATGCAAATACATAGGGATTTTGCAAATAGATTTGTCCTTATCTTTAAAGAATCAAAATCTATCCTTATGTTGGCATGAAAATAGTTTACATAGTTGTTTGTGTATTCACAAAAAAATATGTCCAATCTGTGTTACTTGGCACTTGAAGTTACTAATGCTCGACACATACTGTAATTCTATTTTTGACTCAGCATCTGAACTATTTAGTATCTATTGTTCACTTGGCACTTGAATCACTCAGCATGGTCTATCTGCTTAGCACTTGAGTGAATTGGCACATGAGTGACTCAACACTCATTGCAACTTAGTGTATTTTTTTATTTACACATTATAATTGGTATTCATTACTAGTTTAGCATAAACTAAGTAAATTTCTCAAGTGTGTTGATACTCAATTGTCAAAACCAATCTAAGATCAACAACAACTAAACTAAAGAAGAAAGATGAAGAAGACAGATCCATGATTGAAGAAGATAAAATAATAATGGCTAAAAGATGTGAAGAGAAGACATCAGATGTGCAAAAGCTTGCAAACATGCAATTACATATAATTAATCAGCTAATGATTGAAAATCAAGAACTAAATTGGAAAGACATTGAGATTACAAATTTGGAATCACATAATACCCTACTACAGAATGAATTGAAGGCTGATAAGGAAAAACTTAACAATCCTAGTGAATCCATCAAGTAAATTGAAAAATTTATGGAAGCACCTAGGCCAAAGAATGACACTACTAGATCAGGATATCCTATTATTGAAAAGGAGAATCATCTAGTAGTGGTGAACAAAGGAACAATAAGGGAAAGAACATTAATCCCACTTGTCATCACTATGGAATATTGAGTCATAAAAAAAATGTTTGTAGAAGTAACACTGGAAATCATAACCCTAAGAAGAAATTCAAGGGACATTATCACAACTACAAGAAGAATGGACATCAGTTACATGAATGTAGGACCAAGACCACCAACACTTAGAGATTTGAAGGTTATTGTTACAATTGTCAGAAGTATGGACACAAGGCATATGAATGTAGATCCAAATACAAGTGGAAATCAAACAAACAAATAAAGGTACATCATAATGGAAAATCTTATTATTGGGATTACAATACAAGGTACATTTTTCACTATTACCAAGAATATGGTCACATTCCCAAAAATTTCATAAGAACACATTTTAGAGGTAACTATGATAAATGGTTGAATGAGATTGTATGCTTTAGTTGTCTTAAGACTAGAATTAACTTGGTCACCTACACTAAGAAATAAGTAAATAGAAGATTTGGTAATCAAGAGTACATCAATTTGAAAATTTATTTATGGGTTATCCACTAAAGAAATAGCTAAGAAAGGTAAGAAAGTAGTTGCAGATACTAAAAAAGAGAACCTAGTTAAGGAAGTTACTGTGGAATGAACTGAAGGAATGATAGAGGAAGCCACAACTAGAGAAGAACAACAAGATGTATAGGATGTACAATTGCTAAGTGCCAATCCCCCACATGTTGACCAAGAGAGTCAACAAAACTAAGTGAGCATCAAGGATGTTCCTGATACTACATCATAGAATGTTAATCCTTTGACTAAAGATGATTTAAAGAAAATTTAGCAAGATTCTACTAATGCAACACTTTTATGCAATATCTAATATTGGTGAGAGTGGACAAGATACAAAAGGTAGAAGTTGCATCTATAGGGGAGGAACCAAAAGATACATCAAATGTGCCCCCACAAACTATAGAGGTAAAGGAAAAGGAATCATTGGATCTACATATAGATCAAAGTGTAAACCTTGAATATGAAGTTATTACAATAACAACACCATCTACAATGCCAAAAGTTGTCATTCAGATGAAAGAGGTAGAGGCACAGCCATCAACTACATTATTGTCAAGCCTACAAATTTTATTTACCAGCCATAATGATTGCTGACAAGGATGGAACATAAGAGAACAAGGGTAAGGAAGAAATTCTTGTACCTATTCCACCATCACATGGTGAAGTTTAGATAGAAGGAGAAAAGATCGAAGAGGATAAGTTGACTGCTACATCTGAGGAGCAAATTTTCATATAGACATTGGTTACTTTGCTAGTCTCTACATCTCCTATCAGTAGTCAACCTCTTCAAAGCCCAAGTACATAGGATATTCCACTACAAATATCAAGGTCAAGTTTCAACACACCCAAGAGTGCTAGACTTACATCATTTGAGGATGTAAGCTTAGATGAGGTGATTTGTCTACTAAAGTTTGATTTGAACACAATCACAATTGAAGAAATGAGCATTCTTCAAGACACTCTACAAAGGAAGAAAATAAAAGAAATCTTAAGCAGGGAGCATAAGAAAAAGAAAGTTTTGCATGAAATCAAAGACATATTCATTGCTACTTTCAGCCTCCCAAAAATAGCTGAAGATATGCCTATTATAGAGAAACTTGTCAGCATTGCAATAAGATTAAGGGTGAAGACCTAGATAAAAATGTCAAATTATTAGAATGGTCTAAAAGTAAGTTTCATACCAAGGTTTTGGAAAAGATATCTAGTGTTATTGCACTCAGACAGGATGATCTAGAAACCAAAATAGAAAATGTAAGGAAGGCATTAGAGAACATTTTCTCTCTATACATAAACCTATGAAATGTTGAAATATTTATTAAGGAGACTCAATAGGATATTGACTAGCTATAGGGAGATTTTCAATTCATAGGTATCACACTGTAACAATCTCCAAGTAATAGTCAGTTACATTTTCAGAGGTTATTGTACTCTTGTAGTAGGCTTGTGAAGTTGCAATCACAGGATGCAAATATTTTGTCTACTCTAATTGATATCTAATCCATGTTGATACCTCACATGGAATAATTACATAAGAAAATAGCCTATGTAGAGACACTATTGAAGAAAGATTCTCATCTTTCTACACATGAAGGCTTACTTGACCTTTCTACACAACTAGACATTCAATATCAATCACTAGATACAACTACAAGAAATTGGGATGCAACATTGAAGATAATAATGGAGCTGGATAAACTATTTTTGGATAAACACACTCTCAAAGTACAACCCAATCGACATAAGTGTTAACAAGGGGGGATCATAAAATTTTGTAGAAAAATTGTTTGTCAAGGTAGATATCTACTTAGTAAGAGGAATTGAAGAAAACACATAAATGAAGCACTTAATCAGGGGGAGTAATAAGGTATGCAAGATAGAAAAAAATTTTGATACAAATGCAAATTTTACAAATTTTTAAAAATTTGTATAGAAGTTGAGCAATGTATATACATTGTCTAGCTTATGCACAAACTAAGGATGTATATGTCATGACAAAGTGTTTTTGCCAATCATATGGAAAGGGGGGATTCTTGATCTTGATTTGATTTTGACAAGGCAATGACAAAGCACTTAGTTATTATCTAGCATAGTGCATGTCAAGTGATTAGAGAGAGCCAAGAAATCAGTGCAAGCTGAGCGATCAAAGCATGTCAAGCATAAGTTTCTAGATAGTGCAGCCAAGTTATATTACTAGTATGTGTTGAGTCACTCAATTTCCAAGTAGTTTATACATGTCAAGTGATTAAAGTGCCAAGTAATAGTTAGTGTTAAGTTCTATAGAAGTTGAGTTACAACATTAAGAGCATAGTGAAGCATGAGCATCAGAGCCTTTAGATGCTGAGTGAACAATTTTTGGCATAGTTATTTTTTATGGCACAAAATCTTATGTAAGCCACTTTTGGCTGATAGAATCTTAAATTTATGAATATAAGAGATAAGTATAGAGTCATATTTTAAATCCTTATGTAATACATGCAACCAATTAGACTAAGGAAAACATTAGGTAGCAATAAGGATCAACCATAGTCATTGATTCTAACCTAATCCATCATTACCATTGTATATTTAAGAAAGCTAATCCATAAGAAAGTTTATCATTGTGAGAGGAGATGAATGCTAAATGTTGAGAGAGCATCCATGGTGGCTATGGTGGCTATGATAGAGATATGCAAAGAACAATTTGTCTAGAGGAATAGAGACGAGTAGTGAGGAGATTATAAATAATGGATTTGATCAGAAGGATCAAGATTCAATCAGAAAAGAGAGATCAAATAGCAAGAAAAAAGGTGCTAACCAAAGATTAGGTGTTGAATCATTCTAATAAGTGATGTACAATAAATCTCTATGTGTCCATGAAGGATGAATCAGATAAAGATGAAGATCAAGTAACAACATTGGTTACCTATGTGAATAAGAATGACAAGTGGATCATAGATAATGGATGATCACATCACATGACTAGTGATAAAAGTAAGTTCATTACCTTTACTCAATATGATGGAAATAGTGTTAGATTTGGTAATGATGCTCCATGTCAAATCAAAGGAAAAGGCTCTATTAAACTCACAGAGAAAATTTCATGTGATAATGCATACTATGTTGAAGGATTGAACTACAACTTGTTGAGTGTATCATAGTTAGGTAATGTAGGTTTCAAAGTAGAGTTTGGAAACAAAACTACCAAGATCTATGACACTGATGGAAATTTGATAAGAAAAGGTGAACAAACTAGGAGTAATCTATTTTACCTAGATATGGAAGATGCAACATGTCTTGTTGTTAGACTTGATGATGTGTGGTTGTGACATAAAAAGTTGTATCATATTAACTTTGATAATCTGATCAACATTAGCAAAAAGAACAAAGTTAGAGGATTGCCAAAATTAAAGATATGTGCAAACACAATGTGAAAACAATGTCAACTAGGGAAGATGACTAAGTCTAGCTTCAAAAGAAAAACATACACTTCCAAAGAAGTACTAGAGTTAGTCCATACAGACTTATGTGGTCCAATAGAAGTGCAAAGCTACCTAGGAGATAGATACATAATGCTACTTGTAGATGATTATTCCAAGATGATGACTGCTATGTTTTTGAAGTAAAAAACTAATGCATTTCAAATGTTTAAGTGGTATTTGGATAGAGTTTAGAAGGAAATAGGAAAGAACCTGAAATGTCTAAGGTCAGACAAAGGAGGTGATTTCACATAAAAAGAGTTTGAAATATTCTACAATGACAAGGTATCAAAAGGAAAACATCAGCACCAAGAACTCTACCACAAAATGGTATTTCTAAAAGAAGGAATAGGTTAGTGATTGACTATGCTAGAACCTTGATGATGGAGAAAAATGTTGCACTAAAGTACTGGAGAAAAGTTGTAAGTACTATAGTCTACATAGTGAATAGAGTCCAAGTCAAGAAAGGTATAAATGCAACACCTTTTGAATTATGGTATGGTCACTCACCTAATGTTAAACATTTCAAATTATTTGGTTGTAAATGCTATATTCTTAAAGATACTAGAGATGACTAGTTTGATGCAAAGAGTGATGAAGGCATATTCCTTGGATACTCCACTAGAAGTAAGGCATATAAGTGTTTGAACACTAACACTAACAAGATTGTGGAGAGTGCAAATGTAAATTTTGATGAGCATGCAAAATTCCAAGTTGATGAAACTAAGAAATCAGAGGATTATAGATCCTTTGTATACTTCTGTGAAGGAATGACTATAGAAGACAATGTTGCAAATCAAGTTGGGAATCAAAAACAAATTTTAGTATCTATTGAGTCTCAACTAGTGAATGCCAAGTTGCATTTAGAAGCAGAGCTACAGAATGTAGAAAATGCACATTCTAATTCTAAAAATAGTATACATGAGAGGAATGATGAAATACCAAATGAAGAAGAAAAAAATGACTCTGAAGCTAAATGATCAAAAATGGAAAGAATGATAGAACCAAGATTAGCCAAGTATGTAAGAAGACATCACCCTACAAAACAAATCATTAGTGACAAGAATACTAGACCAATGAAAAGGAATAGACTGAGGAATGAATCATGTCTATTGATCAAGGTTGAACCTAAAATAGTGAAAGATTCTCTACAAGATAATGGCTGGTATAAATACATGGAAGAGGAGATAGATTAGATTGAGAAGAATAAAACATGGACCTTATTTCCTAGACCAGCTAATAAGAATGTGATTGGTACCAAATGGGTGTTTAGAAACAAACTTCACGAGAATGGTGAGATAACAAGAAATAAAGCCAGACTAGTTTGCAAAGGCTATGCACAAGAAGAAGGACTAGATTATGGGGAAAAATTTTCCCCTATTACAAGAATGGAAGGAGTAAGAACATTACTTGCATATGTTGCATACAAAGGTTTCAAAGTCTACCAAATGGATGTGAAGTCTTCCTTTTTGAATTGTATACTAGAAGAGGAAGTCCATATAGAACAACCAAAGGGATTTGTAGATGACAAGAACAAGGACATGGTCTACAAACTATGCAAAGAACTTTATGGATTGAAGCAAGCACCTAGAGCACGGTATGAGAGATTGCACAAATATCTTGTGAAGATAGGATTTGAGAGAACAGATGACAATGACAACTTGTACATCAAAGCTGAGAAAGGTAAAGACATTTTGATATTAGAAATATTTGTTGATGATATAATATTTGGATGAAAAGATGTTCTATGCAAAGATTTTGCTAATCAAATGAAGCATGAATTTGAGATCTCAATGTTTGGAGAAATCAAATTATTTGTTGGTTTACAAGTAGATCAATTAAAACATGGCATATTTGTGACCCAGTCAAAATACATCAAAGAGATACTTAAAATATTTGGGACATAATTTATCCAAGAATGATGAAGAAGCTGAAGTGAATCAGACATTGTATAGATCAATGATTGGAAAGCTGTAATATGTTATACATAGTAGACTAGACATTGTGTTAGCTATAGGAATAGTGGCAAGATTTTCTAAAAATCTAAGAGAAAATCATTTAATGGGAGTAAAGAGAATACTGAGGTACCTAAAAGGAACTGATGACTTTGGCTTGTACTACAAGAGGAGTGAAAAATTTGAACTGAAAGCCTACACTAATGCAGGTTGGGGAGATAACATTGATGATAGAAAAAGCACCAGTGGAGGAGCACTTTTCTTAGGAAAAAGGTTGATTACATGGACTGGCAAAAAGCAAATTTGCACCTCATAGTCCACTACTAAAGCTAAATATGTTATAGCTACTATAAATTGCACCAATATTGTATGGATCAAACATTTGTTGCAAGGTATGAAGGAAGAGGTAACTGAGCCTATGATACTTTATTTTGATAATACAAGTGCTATCAACATATCAAAGAACCATGTAATGCATGCTAAAACCAAGCACATTGCAATCAAGTATCACTATGTAAGAGAGTTGGTGGAAGACAAACAAGTAAAGATGGAATATGTTAGCTCAAAGGAACATATTGCTGACATCTTCACAAAAGAACTACCTAAAGATGCTTTTGAGTATCTTAGAGGTAAGTTAGGGGTGATACCCCTAGCCAAGGTCACTTGAAGCAAAAGCAAGACTGTCCTGCATCAAATGAGCTAATTGTTGAAGATTTTACACATTGATGCAGAGGATGTTTACTTTAGGATTCATGCCTAAAGTAGTAGAAGTGTTGAAGCTCCAAATTAGTCACAAGCAAGGTGGTAGAGGGAGAAATAGAATGAACCTGCATAAGCTACCACTATATGATAAGATGCTAATCTATCTTTGGAATTGTTCTCAAAGAGGGAGAAATTGATCAACTGATCAACAACATTTGATCAAAAGTATGAGGGAGATACTGATCAAATGAAGATAGAGGGAGAAATTTATAGAAATAATCAAATGTCGATCAGAACAATAGAAGATGAGAAATATAGAGGGATAAGAACAAAGAACAAGGATACAACAACAAAGAGGGAGAAGCATAAATGGACCAATTAGAATAGTAGAGGGAGATGTGAAGTTACAATTTACTTTTTGGCATTTGACTTACTATTCTAACCTTGTTAGCTTGTGGTTGAATAGTTTAGTCTGATGGTTGATCAGTTTGGTTTTCCATCAATGCCAAAGAGGGAGATTGTTGGAAATCTGATTGGAAAGCTCATTATTGAAGATCAAAGAGGGAGATTGTTGCAAAGAAGGAAGATTGTTTTTTTTAATCATTGTTTTGTCATTAATGTCAAACTTGCTATTTTTAGGAATGACATTTGCTTATAAGATCCAAATACTATCACTTAGTTGATTGATGAAGAGGATTTGATCAACAAGATGTAACAAGAGAACCTAAGGGAAAAGGTTTAGTTATGATGTCGTAATCAAGTGCAAGGATCAGTTAAGAAAATGGTTAAATGATGTATTGATAACATACTCAAAGATACAAAGGTTGGTCACACTTAGAAACATTAGAGGAAGAAGTTGTAACAAGGTTGAATGTAAAGCTTAAACTAAGATCATTAGTGGGTGCTGAGCAAGTTAGTTGAAGCCGAGTAACAGAAAATTCTTGTGTATGTCGAGTGATCTTCAAGTGCCAAGTGAAGTTCAAGTGCTAAGCATCAAAAAATCTTAGTTGGTGATGAGTGATCTTTAGGTGCCAAGCATCTGGAAAAATATAGTTGATGCCAAGTAACACAATATGTGTCGAGTACCAATATTTCAATAGTGCCAAGCTGCTACATTATTTCAAATGATGAAGATTTGCTAAATCTAAGCCAGCAAAGTGGTTACTTTGAATTTTGTGAACTAGTTGGAAGATAAGGATGATGAACTAATGGCACAGAATTCTATGTAAACCAAGACTTCTATTTAAGGAGTCATAGACCAAGAAGAAAATGTTGTTGATATTTTTGCTACTAAAGTGCCAAACTACAAAGTGGTTAGAAGGGTGTCAAGGAGAAGACATCTAGGAGAAGGATGAGCACAAAGGCTCTACTTCTATAAGTGGTCATGAAGAGATGATTGCACTGGTATATTAAGCATGGAGACTCAAGAAGGCTAAGCTTAAAAGGAGGGCAAGCTATCAAGAGTTGTAGTGATTGAAGGCTAGGCAATGGTATGAGCTGAGAAGTAATCTAAGATCTACAAGTTAAGTTGTATGTTGTAGTCAAATCAAGATTTTTCAATACTCTCTAGAAATTGTATTAGATATGAAAATCCTATGGACTTAGGTTGGTTTAATAGCCATTTGTAAATCCTTTAATAGGGTGGCATTCTAAGTGAACGTTCTAAAGTCCTCTAACCAGGCCCACTTCTAATAGGGTGGTTAAATCCTCTAATAAGGTCACATTTAGTAGTGTGTTGTAAGCATTTAATAGGGTAGGCCTTTCATAGAGCATCACTTCAAAAGAGTGAGAATGGAGTAGCATGTTACTAGTGGTATTTTTCAAATTGGGTTTCAGCATAAATCACTATGTTATGAGTTGATTTCTTATGTATTATGCTTGCATGTTGATTTACAGTAACTTGTTGATTAAAAAAGTTAAAGCTTAGATGAATGAATGATTAAAATGGGCTCACTATACTTAGTGAAAAGTTTGAATAGGACATTTGGACCTTGAATAACTAATTCACCCCCCCTCTTAATTATTCTAAAGAATTTCTAAAAAAATATTGACCAAGTTAGTTTTATTTAGCCACTTTTACTTATCAACTACAAAACATTACTAGAATTTGATCACTTTTAGTCATGTGACTAAAATTTTTACTCCTATGACTAAACATTTTAGTCATGTAGTCATTTATTTGCTAAAATTCTACTAGTGTCTCCACTCTAATCTCCCTTAGTTGTTCCACATCTAACCCAAGAAATTTACGTATAATTCATCATAATAACTATGTTTCTTTGTCATTTATTTGACCCTTTCCTCTAAGATCCTCAGACCCCAAACTATTTCAGCTTGCAACCTCCATCCATGTAGTAGTCTATGTTTTACCATATTGTATAGACCATCATTAATGCTCTATCTAGTTGGTTGACATGGTTGCATGATACATGTCTACATAAAACCCAAGACTCTCCTTCAAATACTCCACCTCCCTCTAGAACTCATGGATCTCATCAATGTCCCCCTAGGATCTGTCTCCACCCATTATCACTTATACTGTCAAGGTTGCTAGCTCTACCAATAGTCTATCTCTCTCCTCTTGTACATCCTCTACCCTCTCTTATAATGTGTCAATATCTCCCTATATCAACTTTAATCTCCTCACAAAATATCTTGCTTTGTCTACTATCCATCCCTTTCCAACCAAACAAGACCAAAATGACCTTACAAAATATCCTTCTTAGTAGGAAACTAGTCTCACTTTTCCTATAGTTTATCCCCTAGCCTCTATGTATCCTTTACTAGCTAACTAGTAGAAACATGTGTCTACTATAAAGACACAAATCGGGCTACCAAACCACTTTCCTTTGTATTGTGATGTGGAACCTAATCAAACTTAGAGGTTTATTAGGTGCAATTTCCCCTAGATTATTTCTATGAAGTTTTGGGGGCAAGGTCCCCAATATGGGGTCAAGTGGAAGCACCCCTTGTAGGAATCTAGGGCAGCACCCCAGGTGTGTTCCTTGCTGTAGTGCAGGGTGGGTCAAGGGGCAATGCCTTCATGAAGGTTCTCAGGGGTAGTGCCCCCCAAAACCAAAAATAGCTCACTATTGTAAAATTAATTGGATGTTATTGGATGACTTATAAAAATGACTCACTATTGTAAAAGGTGTTGATTTTTATTGGATGACTTATTCTAGCCCTAATTTTGTAAGCAACAAAAAGCTCATATAAAATGGCTTAGGGTTAGCAATTTAATAATGAATAATGAGATTGTAGCTTCCTATCATGGTATTTATCTATAAGAGATTATAGATTTTAATCACTACAAAATAATAATATTGGACTTATCATTGGTAGACATAGCCCAGGGTTTGGGTGAACCACGTTAAATCTTTGTGTCTTATGTTCTCATCTATGCACTTTATTATTTTTTGATATTGGTTATATTTGTATGTAACTATTATTTATTTTTGTGGTTAACAAGTGGTATTAGAGCAAAACAATCATCACTTTTTTAGCTCAGATTGTCATCATTTTTTTTAGCCCAAATTGTCATCATTTTTTTAGCCCAAATTGTCATCATTTTTTTGGCTATCCTCTACAAGAAGGTCTCATGGTTGAGTGGGAGAAATTGAAGATGAGGGTAAGTTGAAGGTTAAGAAGTTTAATGGGTACAACTTTTAGCTATGGAAAATGAAAATGGAGGATTGTCTTTATCAAAAGGATTTATGGAAGCCATTGGAAGGAAAAGCCAACCAATAGGGAACTATAATAGATGAGGACTAAGAGATTTTAGACAGAAAGGAACTTGGAAGGATTCAATTATTCCTGACACCATCAATGACATTTAACATTAAAAAAGAAAAGATGATGGAAGAGTTGATGAAAACCCTAGCAAAGTTGGATGAAAAGCCCTCTACTTCAAATAAGGTATTTCTCATGAAGCATTTAATTAATGTGAAAATGCCAGAAGGTGGATCTATTGTAGATCATTTAAAATTTTTTAATATAGTTACTAGTCAGTTATCTTCTATGAATATCAATTTTGATGAATAAATTAGGGCTCTATTAATTTTGTGTTCTTTATCAGAAAGTTGGAATGACTTGGTAATAACTATGAGTAATTTTATTATTGGATCTAATACCCTAAAATTTAATGATTTGATTGGTGTTATTCTAAGTGAGGAAAATTTTAGGAAAATCTCAGGTGGATCTAGATTACAAAGTTCTTTGAACACACAAAGAACAGGAAAAATGATTGAGAGATGAAATAATTCTAGAAATCATGGCAAATCAAGAGGAAAATCAAAGGGGAAGAGGTCTCAATCCAGAGGACTGAGGGATTTCTAGTACTATGGGAAGCTGGGGAATAAGAAGAAAGATTTCTAGACTTGAAAGAACAATGAAGGAGATAAACTTAAAGGGAACAAGGAGGATAATATGGTAAGTAACAAAGATTTCTAGACTTAAAAGAACAATGAAGGAGATAAACTAAAAGGGAATAAGGATGATAATATGGTAAGTAAAAAATCCAAAGAGGATTCTTTTCTTATTTCTTTATAAATTATTGATGATTCTTGAGTTTTAGATTATGAGGCTTCACTTCATGCTACACCCTATAGAGGATATTTCATTGATTATGTCCAAGGGGATTTTGTGATTGTTTATTTGTGGGATAATGAAACCTATTAGATTGTTAGAAATGGAAATATTAAGATTAAGTTGTAGAATGGGAATCATTGGCTACTACATGAGGTAAGACTATTCCAAGGTTGAGTAGAAATTTAATTTCAGTAGGAAAACTAGGTGATGAGGATTTCCTAGTTACTTTTAATGATAAAAATTGGAAGGTTTCAAAAGGTTCCCTTGTAGTATAAAAATGTGTGAAAGTAGGCACCTTGTATCTTTGTATAGGCCATATTGTTCCTTCTACTTTAATTGTTTCAGAGAAAAATGAAAATTTAGGAACAATTGCTACAATTGAGCAAGGAGAACAAATAGTTTTTTTAGATTATGATATAACTCTATGGCACAATAGACTTGGGTACATGAGTGAGAAAGGTATGAAATTACTTCATTCAAATAAAATTTTACTAGGTTTGAAATGTGTTAATATGGATTTTTGTGAAAGTTGTGTATGGAAAATAAAAGAGAGTGAGTTTTGTGAAGTGTGGAAAGGAAAAGAATAATGAGAAATTAGAGCTTGTGCATATAGATGTATGGGGACCAACTCAGGTATCTTCCTTTGGTGGCTCTTATTATTATGTTACATTTATTTATAATGCAACTAGAAAAGTATGGGTTTATTTCTTTAGATAGAAATCTTATGTTTTTCTAACTTTTAAAAAATGGAAATGCTTGGTTGAAAATGAGACCAATAAGAGATTAAAATGTCTCAAATCTGATAATGGTGATGAGTATTACAGTTATGAATTTGAATATTATTGCTCCACTAATGGTATTCATAGACAAAAAATTGTTCCAAGGACTCGACAAGAAAATAGAGTGGTTAAATGCATGAACAGGACAATAATGGAGTGTGCAAGAAGCGTGAGGTTGCATGTTGGGCTGCCCTTAAACAAGTGGGTAGAGGCTAGAAATAATATTGTATATTTGATTAATAGAGGTCCCTCTACTCCACTAGGCTTTTATATTCTAGAGGAATCATAGATTGGTAAGAAGGTGAGTTATTCTTTTCTCATAACCTTTGGTTGTGAAGCATTTGTACATATTGATTCTGAAAAAAGAACCAAGTTGGAACCTAAGTCAAAGAAATGCATATTTTTTGGATACAAAATTGAATAATTTGGTATTAGATCCAATAATTATGAAGTATGAGAAGAAATAAAATGATTATGTAGTGTTGGATGATACTCCAAAAGATGATGTTCTAGCATTTCTTCATGCTTCGTAACAACTGCAACAAAAAATAATGCACACCCCAATGAATGTTAGATGGTCAAAAAGGCTAAGTAGACCTCCATAAATATTTTCTCCTTATTTTTATTATATTTTACTTATTGATGTTGGCGAACCTGAATGTTATGATGAAGTTGTGTAGGTGGATAAAAAGATTCAATAGGAGTCTGCAATGAAAGAAGAAATGGACTCTTTGCTAAAAAATAAGGCATGGGCTTTATTCAAGTTGCCTATAGGTAAAAGGGATTTATAGAATAAATGGGTTTACAAGTTGAAAGAAGAGGATGGAGGTAAGAAAATATTTAAATAAAAGTTAGAGGTAAAAAGATTTACACAAAAAAGGATACTAATTTTGATGAGATATTTTCTCATGTTGCTAAAATGACTTATATTTGTATTATCTTAATTATTGTGGCTACTAAAGATTTTCATTTGGAGTAGCTTGATGTTAAAATAGCCTTTCTTCATAGTGATTTGGATGAAGAGATCTATATGGCACAACTATAGAGATCTGATGTCAAAAGTAAGGAGAACTTAGTGTGTAGATTACATAAAATGTTATATGGCTTAAAGCAAGCACCTCGGAGATGGAATCTAAAATTTGATAGTTTTATGCTTGAGCATGAATATAGTAGGTGTCATTTAGATCATTATGTTTACTTTAAGATGTTAGATGATGATAGAAGCATTATTTTATGTTTATATGTTGATTATATGCTTGTAGTTGGGTTTAACATGGCTCACATTAAGAGGTTAAAAGAATAGTTAGCACACTCATTCGGTATGAAGGATTTGGTGGTAGCAAAACAAATCCTTGGTATGAAAATTTGTAGAGATTGGAAGAATAGAAAATTGACATTATCTCAAGTTGATTATATTGAGAAGCTATTGTAACATTTCTCTATGGAGAATGCTAAAATTGTTAACATATCTTTACCTAGTCATTTAAAGTTAACTAAAGAGATGTGTCAAAAGACACAAGAAGAGGAGGATACAATTTCCAACGTACCCTATGCTTTGGTTGTAGGAAGCTTGATGTATGGTCTAGTATGTACTAGGCAAGATATTACACATGTAGTGGGAGTTGTTAGTAGGTATATGATTCATCCAAGGCTTGATCATTGGAATGCAATCAAATGGATTCTCATATATTTGAGAGGAACATCTAGTAAGTGTTTACATTTTGGGGGCTCTACTACTGTTTTATAGGGCTATGTTGACTCATATTTGGTAGGGGATATTGATATCAGGTGGACTACTATAAGTTATGTATTTACTATTGGTGGTATAGCAGTGAGTTGGATTTCTCAAATTTATAAGGTTAATGTTTTATCCACTATAGAGGTAGCATATGTCGCTATTATAGAAGCAGCCAGGGAGATGATATGGCTTTAGCTCTTCATAGAAGAATTGGGAAACCCATAGTGGGATAATTATTATTTTTATAGATAGCCAAAGTTTCATTCATCTTTCCAAGAATTTTACTCTACATTCAAAGGAAAAATACATATAGTAGTGGTACCATTTTAGTTAGTCAATTTTGGATGATGGATAGTTAAAGATGGAGAAAATATATACAGATGATAATTGAATAGATATGTTTACCAAGGAAGTAACAAGAGAGAATTTGAACTCATTTTCAGCTTAAATTTGTCTTTGAAACTGAACAAAATAAAAGAATAGAAAAATCCAAGGTAGTTTGATATTATAGTGGGAGCTACAGGTTTAGTGGTGCTATGATCTATCTCCAAGTGGGAGGTTATTTTTGTGGAGTCTGATCAGTCTCCAAGTGGGAGATTGTTGTGATGTGGAGCCTCATTAGACTCAAAGGTTTATTTGACACAATTTTCCCCCATACTATTTCTATGGGGGTTTGAGGGTAGCACCCCCAAGACAGGGTCAAAGAGCAATGCCCCTTGTGGGGTCCTAGGGAAGTGCCCCAAGTGTGCTCCTTGTTGCAATATAAGGTGGGCTCAAGGGGAAATGCCCTATGGGGATTTTCAGAGATAACACCCCTGAATCAAAAAATGACTCACTTTTGTAAAAGGTGTATGATGTTATTGAATGACTTATAAAAATGACTCACTATTGTAAAAGGCATCAATAGTTATTGGATGACTTATTTTACCCCTAATTTTGTAAGAAAAAAAAGCTTGTATAAAATGAATTAGGGCTAGGGATTTCATAATGTATGATGAGATTATAGCTTCTTGTGATGGTATTGAGATGTAAGGAATTTGTAATGAACCTTGCTTAAATTGATCACAAATTACCCTAATTTTCTACTTGTAATAAATGGTTACAAGATGCATAATGAATATAATCCTTCCTTTCACCTATTAATGCACTAAGAGAAAAGGATGCATCTACAACCAAGACATCTTTACAAGATTTGAATACAAACTAATATCAAATCCAAACTCTGGTATCATATATATAAATAAATTCTTAATTCTGATAAAGATTGACACCTACAATAGTAGCATATAATATGCATGAATAAACAAGAGAAACCTGGTTCTTGAAGTCGCTTTGAGTCTCTACTGACAATGCAATCAATATCCTCTAGGTATTATGCCCTAATGACAAGATAATACAGCGTTCCTATAACAAGCTCCTATAGCAAATGCCCTACTTATTCTTCCTCTTCACTCCTGGCCCATGGCCACAATTCGGCACAATGAAGTGACTGTAATACCACCTCCAATCAGCAATAATTCAGGTGATGTTTCACACCCTCAAAATTGCTATCATTGGGAGTTTTCATTCCCAAAGACAAATTGATTATCTGTAGACCCTTGGCTCCACAAATACATAGGCAAATATTAATAACAAATCTAGATCATTCCCATGAGGCTCTCTCCTCTATTTATATTATTCCTACCCCCCTTCTAGAAGAATCATAAGTGTTATCTTATCGCACTATTCTGGAAGCTTCCTCCTTTCCAACAATAGATAAGCTGTGCTTCTCGACAATTCCCTAATATTAAATTAATTAAATATAAAGTTATCTCTTTTAATTTTTTTTTTTAAAGTATTTAATGACTTTATAAGAAATCAATTTAATTATTTCCACTTAGCCTTCAAAGGAAAAAAGGCTAAGAAATCTATTGAGAGGCTAAAGAGATGGGAACATTACAGTCCACCCGTTTGGAAATTGCTTGTCCCCAAGCAATCTGAACTCTGGATGTTGTAAAATCTCTTCACTCTCCTATGCAGCATCCTCAATAGGTAGGTTCTTCCATTTAATCAAATATTCTCTAATGACACAGCTTCTCAATCTCTTCTCTCTAAAATCTAGTATAGCCTCTGGTATCAAAATCAACTTACCCTCATCATCTAAGGGTGGTAGAACTACAGAAGGAGCCACATGATGTCCCAATGCCTTCTTGAGGTGTGATACATGGAAAATACTATGCACTTTTCTATCTGCTGAAAACTCTAGCTCATAAGCCACTTTACCCACACGCCTAATGAGTTGGAAGGGTCCATAGTATTGTGGCTTGAGCTTCTTTGCACCACTCTTCTTGAGAGTAGACTATCTATAGGGCTGAAACATCAAATACACCATGTCTCCAACCTCAAAAGAGCGTTCCACTCTCTTTTGCTCTACATATTGTTTTTTTTTCTTTTGTACCTTTTGGATTTTTTCACAAAGAGCCCTCATGATATCCTTATTTTCCTGTAACATGCCTCCAGCACTAGGCAATCTACTATCACTTATCAACAAATCAAGAACGCTAGGAGCCTCATAACCATACAAGGCCATGAATGGTGTCATCTGAATAAAAATATGGTAAATGGTGTTGTAGCATTACTCACAAAGGTATATCCACTTAACCCATCCTTTTTGTTGCCCAACAATATAATTTCTGAGGTATCCTTCAACAGATTTGTTGACTATCTCTATCTATCCATTTGTTTGAGGGTGGTAACTAGTACTCAGAGAAAGCTCAGTCCCACACAATCTAAAAAGCTCCTTCAAGAAATTTCTCATAAACTGATTTTCTTAGTCACTAATAATGTTTTGTGGTAATCCATGCAATCTAAACACCTCACAAAAAAATAGTTCAGCAACCTGTGTGGCTGAAAATGAAATAATGATTGGAAAAAAATGTGCAAACTTGGTCAAGCGATCAACCACCACATAAACACAATCCTTACCTTGCACTTTTTGCAACCCTATGATGAAGTCCATAGATATACATTCCCACTTCTTGTTTGGAATTGGAAGTGGCTATAATAAACCAGCAAGATATGTATGGTTTTGTTTGTTCTGCTGATAAACAATACATTCTCTAACATATCATAGAACATTAGATTTTAGACCCTTCCAAGTGAACCTCTCCTGAATCTGTTGATAGTTTTGAAATACTTGGGATGGCCTACCAATGGTGAATCATGAAAGAACCTCAATACTATGTTCTTCACTTTTGATCCTGGACTCAAGAAAATCCTCCCCTTGTAAATGATAAGATCATTCACCACTGTGTACCTATTATCATGTAGTGACCCATCAATAATACTTAAAGCCCAAGAATCCTTAGCATATTTTGCCACAATCAAATGACTCCAATCCTCTAAAACCTTAGCCATAGAGCTCAAATGTGGTCGGTGAGACAAGGCATCAGCAACTATATTCTGTGAACCTTTGACAAAAGAAATGTCAAAATCATAAGATTGCAACTTGCTTACCCACTTTTTCTGATGATCATTAAGATCCTGCTACCCAAGGAAATGTCTCAACCTATTATGGTCTATTTTAACAATGAACTTATTGCCCACTAAGTATTACCTGAACTTGGCTAATGCATGCATAATGGCCAACATTTCCTTGTCATATATACTATAGCTCCTCTCAGGGCCCCTCAAATTTCTTCTTTCATATGCAATTGGATGTTTGTCTTGCATAAGGATAGCTCCAATCCACTCACCTAAAGTGTCACACTGCAACTCAAAGGGTTTAGTAAAATTGGGCAATGCAAGCACTGGGCAAGTAGTCATAATTTTTTTGAACATCTCAAAGCAATCCTGTGCCTCATGAGTCCAAAAAAAAGCCCCTTTCTTAGTCAAATTTGTAGGTGGTGCTACATGGTGAGAATACCCATTGACAAATCTGCGATAGAATCCACATAAACCAAAAAATCCTTTAAGTTGTGTCAGATTCATTGAAGTAGGCCACTCAATAATTGCCTTGACCTTATATGGATCCATCTAAACTCCTTCTGCACTAATGATTTGACCTAAATACAATAATTCTATCATGCCCAAGTCACATTTAGATTCCTTTTCATATAGAGATTCCTTACCAAGAATACCCAAAACTATGTCAAGATGTGCAAGATGCTCTTCCCATGTCTGACTATAAACCAAGATATCATCAAAGAAGACTAACACAAATCGCATCAACCTTGAATGAAATACCCTATTCATAGTAGACTGGAATGTAGCAGGGGAATTTCTTAGCCCAAACATCATAACCACAAACTCAAAATGTCCACAATATGGCAATGAAAAACTATCTTCTCAATATCTTCTTCTCTCACATGAATTTGGTGGTAACATAATCTCAGATCAATTTTGGAGAAGTACTTGGCACCATGCAATTCATTATTCAATTCATCAATGCTTGGAATGTGGTAGCAGTTCTTGATTTTTCTCTTGTTAAGCATTCTATAATCAATACACATCCTTAGAGTGCCATCCTTCTTTTTAACCAATACTACTAATGAAGCAAAAGGTGACTTACTCAGTCTAATATGCCCCATAGCTAGCAACTCCTTGATAGTTTTCTCTATCTCATCTTTAAGCCACTTAGGGTGCCTGTAAGGAGTGACTAAAACAAGCTTTGCACCCTCATCCAATTCGATGATGTGTTCTATCCCTCTATCTAGAGGTCTACTAGGTGGAATCTCGCTAAAGACTTTTTCATGCTTGATCCTCAACTCTTGTATATTAGGATGATAAATAGGTTTTTGCTGCTCTTCCTATGTTGGCTTCAAAACACAACCTACTACCCACTCAACCATGTCATGACACAAGAGATGTTCCATTTTCCTAAGAGAAATAGTCTTGCAACTGGTGTCTCTGAGTGCTTTCAACACATGATTTTTTCCATCCATCTCAAATCTCATTTCCATCTCACGGAGGTTGAGGGTGAATATTCCTATGTCATGTAACCATGTCATTCCCAAAATAAAAATCTACCTTGAACTCATAGTTATTAAAGAGCATGGGCAATTTTGAAATCATTTTGTCACACCTAAGAGTGAAACCGTCAGCAACCTTAGCTCAAATTCCCTCAAACTTCTTAGTCTGTATACCACGCCTCTCAACAAGCCTAGTATCAATAAAATTGTGTGTCACATTTGTATCGAGAAGAGTAATAATTTTTTGACCAGCAAGAACCCCTCACATCCTAAAAGACCCTTCTCGTTGAATACTTGTGAGATATGCCTCTTTAAGCTTTAGTTCTTCCTCTAATTCTTCATCATGTTCTATTTTTTCTGATTCTACATCATTAATTTCAGATTGTTGGTTTGAATTAGAATCTTCAATTAGTGTCCACATTGCACGATTTGACTTCCCCTTAGGTTTCATAAGGTAGTCATGGTAAATATCATATGGTCCCTTATAATAGAAGCATAGTTTCTTCTTCCTCAAATCATTAAGAGTCTCACAGTCAAGTGGAAAAGTAGACTTATCTTTAGCTTTGTCCTCCTTCTTAGGAAACTTCTTGTTGTAATAACTAGAAAATGTTCCTTTTGATGTAAATTTTTTGGTAGGGGCAGAAAACTCTATGCCTCATGCCTTCTTCATTGCTTCTTGTAGTGATGGAGGATCGAAAGCTTTCAACCAACCCTTTAATGGCTCCATCAATCCTTCCATGAATAATACCACCAATCTTCTTTCACTGATGTTAGGAACCATGACCGATAACTGTTGGAAGTCATTCACATAAGCATCAAGGGAACCATGTTGTTTTAGTTGTGCTAGTTCATAGAAAGTCACCTCAGGATCTTTGAAATCAAACCTTTCAATCAGCCTGTTAGTAAACTCCTCATATGTAGTGATAAGGTTATGTCTAAGAGTGACTAACCCATGATACCACCACTAGTGAGTAGCTCCTTCAAGATGTAGCATTGAAAATCTTATGGCATCCTTGTCAGGCATTGGTCTCAAAGAAAGATAATTATCAATCTTTTGAACCCAAGACCTAGCTGTGCATTTTTTACTTCCATCATAGTAAGGCATGGAAATCTTACCAAGTGTTTGTTAATAGTCATTTCTTGGAGCATAGTAATCATTCCTTCCTCCTCTCCTCTTCCTTTGATTCATGAATTGATTAAATGTCCATATTTCTCTTATATCAGGAGGGATATTGGTATACTCCAAGTAAGCTTGTCTAGCTTCATCTCCAAAAGAAATAGTTGAAGTAGCATGTGGTATTCTTCTCTTGGTATAAAGGTGGGAAAAAGAGGCCTAGAGGCTGATCCTCTAGTTTCTTTAGCATGATGTATAGACCTTCCCTCATTATTTCCACTATGTTCAGCTGTGTTTTGATTTTGAGTGGTTGTGTTCTAATTTTGAGTTACTTGCTGATCCATTTTTGCTAATAAGCATGAAAACATATCAAGCATGGTATCAAATTTATTTTCAGCTTTCGCATCCCTATTTTCTTCTTCTGCCATATTTTGAACTATTTTGCTGGTATCTCTTTCTCTTAAAGCTTTTGAGGATGTATCCCCTTTGACTTGTGGATTCTGATATTGTTGTTTCCATTGTTCCCTATTATAACATTTGATTTCTCTCTCACTCATCTGCTATTTGACTATTCATAGGATGGCAGGATGAAAGGCTTTTATACCATTGTAATGAGCCTTGCTCAAATTGATCACAAATTACCCTAATTTTCTACTAGTAATAAATGGTTACAAGATGCACAATGAATATAATCCATCCTTTCACCTATTAATGCACTAAGAGAAAAGGATGCATCTACAACCAAGACATCTTTACAAGATCTAAATACAAACTAATATCAAATCCAAACTCTAGTATCATATATATAAATAAATTCTTAATTCTGATAAAGATTGACACCTACAGTAGTAGCATATAATATGCATGAATAAACAAGAGAAACTTGGTTCTTGAAGTCACTTTGAGTCTCTACTAACAATGCAATCAATATCCTCTAGGTATTATGCCCTCATGAAAAGATAATACAGTGTTCCTACAACAAGCTCCTATAGCAAATGCCCTACTTATTCTTCCTCTTCACACCTAGCCCATGGCCACAATTTGGCACAATGAAGTGACTGTAATACCACCTCCAATCGAAAATAATTCAGGTGATGTTTCACACCCTCAAAATTGCTATCATTGGGAGTTTTCATTCCCAAAGACAAATTGATTATCTGTGGGCCCTTGGCTCCACAAATACATAGGCAAATATCAATAACAAATCTGGATCCTTCCCATGAGGCTCTCTCCTCTATTTATATTATTCTTTCCCCCCCTTCTAGAAGAATCATAAGTGTTATCTTATCGCACTATTCTAGAAGCTTCCTCCTTTCCAACAATAGAAAAGCTATGCTTCTCAACGATTCCCTAATATTAAATTAATTTAATATAAAGTAATCTCTTTTAATTTTTTGTAAAAAAGTATTTAATGACTTTATAAGAAATCAATTTAATTATTTCCACTTAGCCTTCAAAGGATGAAAGGCTAATAAATCTAGTGAGAGGCTAAAGAGATGGGGACATTATAGAATTGTGGATTTTAATCACTTGATAATAATAATATTGGACTTGTTGGCAGATGTAGCCTAGGGATTGGGTGAATGATGTTAAATCTTTGTGTCTTGTGTTCTCATCTATCCACTTTATTATTTTCTAATATTGGCTATATTTTCATGTAACTATGTTTTCTATTTATGGTTAATCCTAACACTCTACTCTAGCACAAGAACCTCCTTAAGAACCCCTTGCAAGCACCTATGTAGCAGGTGGTACCTATAGACCTTGCTCACCATTCACATTCATCTATTATGGCTCAATATCATCCTATCCCCTCATCTTGTGTCATCTCTATGATCTCCTCTCCTGTCTTCCTCTCACTCACTATCTTAGGCACTCATGACGAAGAGTCTCCACTTTTATAGTTGCTTGGGCTCATACCAACCTTGTATCACTATATTTTCATCCTCTCTCCTCCTCCAAACCACCCATGGCACTGCTAATCTCCCAATAGGTTGGGGCCCCTACCATTGAGCTAAGTATGCCTAGGTTGCCGCTACATCTTTAAACCCTCTGAATGATCACCATGTCTAATATGTCATCACTCCCTCAATAAATCATCTCTCCTTAATTTTTTGGCAACACTTTTGTCAGCTTGTGTGTCACACACTAGTACTAGATAGGATCTGCAAGAACATTATGTGGCCAACTAAACTAGATTAGTATCTTATCAAGGAAATTTTGATTTACTATGTAATCCCAACAACCAAAAATAAACCCTAGAATAATAGAAAAAGAAAGTTGGAGATACTCCCTGGGCCATGGACCTAACCCCATATATAACCTCCATATCACTACTCTAATATCATCAACAATGACCCTCTAGTAATCTAAGTCAGATGTATGGTGGTAGGTTAAAGGCTCCACTTAGATATATACCACCAGCTCATCTTCTTGCCTATTAGGTTGGTTGATTGGTCTAATCACTACAATATGCTCCTAGGCCCACAAATTTAAGAGAATAGAAAATCCAATGCTCCTACCCAATGCTCCATGTCCATGTTATAAAATTTGGTGGAGGTCTCTATATAGCTCCACCAACATCAAAAGAATCCCATTTTATTGCAACAAATGTGTCAATGATCCACACTATGGTGAGGATCAAGCCTAGAGTCACCCTTGTCCCACCTGTGTCTAGGGAAAGGTATCCTGACACTACTCCACATACATAGAAATATATTCTCCTCACCAATATTGCATCAAGGTGTTGATCTAAAGAAAATTGACCCTGTTAGATTTTGAATAGTACACTAGGACCTACCACCATCCATATTACCTTCTCTCCAATCATGACTTGGGTCCCAAGGACCTCAATACCCCACACGTGTAATCTAAAAATTATTTATACATCATCTAAAGTAAATATCATCTCCCATGTAGGGAGATGGAAAGTAGTAGTGTCATCTCTTACATAAAGTGTTGGTCATGATGATGTATGTGCATGTATAAATCATCCACACAAGATACCCCAAATTGATAGCATCAACTTGCACCCACTCAACATATTCAAAGTACTATGTGGCTCACAAAACTATCACTTGTCTCTTTTTTGACACAAGCATGTCTATCAACCACTGCATCCATAAAATACAACACTATCAATCATTTCCTATAGTTATCAATATACATAACTACCTACCCCATCCTCTGATTTCAAAAACTAACCACCCCCATGACACCAACCCTAACCTATACTAGCATGACTCTACATCCCACATTTTTGTGGACCCATTTTTTCAATCCTACAAAAGCCTATGACTCAAATGTGTAAGGAAACTTGCAACAAATAATATAACCATTTCCACATAACCCATAATAGATCTGAAATAAATATGCAATTAAAATCCACATGCAAGAGAATAGAAAACATACCCACAAAAATTGTGACACAAGATATACCATGGGAAACCCTCATTGAGTGAAAACCTAGCCTCCAAAAGCATCCATCACCATGTATTATTTAGAAAAAAAACCATTGCAATACAACCATAGAAGCCTTCAAAGTCGTAGACACAACCAAGCAATCCATGTGAACAAGCATGAATCCACACATACCATGCCATGCTTCCAAACTTCACAAATTCTCCCTTGGCTAACCTATCAAGCCTTGTCCCACTCAAATCTTTCCCTTTTTGCTTTTTGTCTTCTCCTTACAAAAACAACTACCCTTGTAGCTGCTTATATAGTAACAAGTCCTATAAAACCACCAAGTAGTATTACATAAACCATGTGCTACCTAACCCATTTACCCCACATTTAATATTAGAAATGTAATTATTTTCCCCAATATTAAATAATCACATGAAATATTATCACAATGTTACAATACAATCATCAAGTATATCCCATGGGAATCTTTATATGTTGCATGTCCATCTAGGTGCTCCTTGTAGACACCTAAAAACCTTTAGAAAATAAAGTATTTTTATTTTCTGAAAAAGTCTTGATGACATCATCATTTATTAATTAATTAATTAATTAATTTTTATGCCATTAAATCCTTTTATCTTAATTAAAAATATTTAATTAAGGAATCCCTCCCAAAAATGTTTAAATCTTATTTAAACATTATTTCCTTATTTATTAATTATTTAATTAATAAATTGACCAAAAATCCCAAAATAAATAATTTATTTATTTTTTGCCCAAAACTTGGCCAATTTCCTTAAGACCACTAACCTCTTCCAAAACCTTCTAATCCTTCTTTAATTTTAATTAAGGGCTAATCCCATCATTTCCTACCCTGAATCCCAACTCAAAATATTTAATTAAGATTAAATATTAATCCTCATGTTTATTAAAAAAGTTTTAATAAATATCTCCTCAACCCAAACCCTTGAAATAAATAAAACTTTATTTATTTCCTAAAAATCTAATTTATCCTCATCCTAAGAAGTTCTAGACTCTTCTAGAAAGTCTTCATCCTCATCCTAGGAAATTCTAGACTATTCTAGAAAGTCTTTATCCTCATCCAAAGTCTAGACTCTTCTAGAAGATGTCTTTAAACCTAATCCTAATACCCTCCTAACCTTGTCACATTCCCTAAACATGGGTTAAGAATTACTAACCCAAGCCAAAGTTAACAAATATCTCCTCCTTCACCCACCCTCATTAAATGCCATCCACTTGCCTATCCCTAAGCTAATCCTCAACCATCCTAATCTATCCTCTAATCATTTGCACAAGCCTAAGCAAGCTTAAAAACCTCCTAATCAAGTCCAAGTTGAAATTTCTCTCATCACCCTCAAAATATCTCAACCATAAAACTTTATGAAGCCCACTAGGCCATAAATGACTCTTCCAAGCCCTTTTATTGCTCTTACAAGTCATTATGAGGGTCTTTATGAAGATTTTATCCCTTGAGCCTCCTTTGTTGACTCATCCTTCCCCTTTCCTCCATCCTCTCACCATGTGACATGTGTCACTCCCTGATTGGTTGTAAGGAAGCACAATCCATGTGCTCTCCTCTCATGCAATCTGAGCCCTCCATAAGCTTTTTCACATCCTTGCATCCTAGCCCTTGATCCCTCAAGCCCTTTGCCTATTTAAGGAATCCTCTCCCAAGTCATTTTAACACAATCCATGAATTAAAGTCATAATTCCATTTTGAGAAGCCATTTTACATCAAAACCATACACTCACACCCAAATTCCAACTCCATTTGAAGCCCTTTTTGAAGCATAAAGCTTGAGCATACATCCTATCTATTTAGACAAAGCCACTCAACAAGAGAGCTTCTCATTGAGAGAGTCCATTAATGGCTCATATTCTCAATTGAGAGTTCATCTTAGTCTATCTTGAATTTTATGAATTTTGTAAATTTGGTTTCTATTAGCATACTAACATTGCTCATATACACTCCTCGATACAACATTACAAATAAAATAAAATAATACAATATAACAATATTATGCAATGTGTGCAACATCCATTATCTCAACAAAGTGTTCCCACTATAACACATTTTGATGAGAATTTATTCTAATAGTTTCCCCACCCTAATTAAAACCCTAATCAATCCCACATTGACCAAACTCCTTTACCTATAGGATTGTATTCCCTCTAGTAGGAATATAATCCAAACCAAATTTCCTATCAAGAATGTGTCCCTACAAAAAATTCTTGAGGCAACATGCTCCTACAAAATATTTGTGATCCCCCCATTTCACCCTATCCACCTTGACTTTCTTGTGGGACTGTGATCTTGTCAATCTTGCACGTGATTGTTAGAAACTTACAATTGGAATAATTGTTGTTTTGTCATTAATGTCAAATCTACTGATAAGACATATTTCTACCTGATCTAAATGTTGTGTCTATTTTATTGATGAAGAGGATTTGCGAACTATAATAATAGAACCTAGAGGAAAGGTTGAGTTATGAAAAGGAAGTTACAATGGATATTTTATTAGATAGAATTTGATAAAGTGATTGTTTATGTGAAGAAAGATAAGCCAAGCCAAGCAAAAGAGTAAAAGGCTAAGGAATGTCGAGTGATGCTAGTGTTAATCGAGCTATAATCAGTGTCGAGAAAATCTAGTGTTGTTCAAGTGTTAGTATTGACTGAGAAAGATGGATGATACTAAGAAAGATAGTTGATGTTGAGCCAGAAAGCTTTACATAAACCAAGTAATTTAGTGTTGATTGAATGGTAGAACTTAGAGATTGCCAAGTAATAGTATGAGAATGAATTCAAGAAAATTATGAGATCTAACAAACTCAGTTGATTTCTTGGGAGATGTAAAACCATGTTGAAAATAAGATTGATGAGTTGGATCATTAGGTTTGAGGAGAGGATTAGGTAAAGACCTAATAGATATATTCTAGAGAATTTTCTAGAGGATGATCAAGAACATGGATAGATACAATGAATCATGTTGAACCTAGTCATCAACCCGAAGATCTATGGTGATGATGGAAAATGTTAAAGCAAGAATTTCCTATTTAAAGAAGTACATAGCCAAACAAATTATCAAGATTGTGGCTGCAAGTATATGTAAGAGACACATATAGAAGAAGGTGGATCAAAATTGCATAAGTGTGTGAGTGAATGCAAAGCTAAAGGAGAAAGCTTGCAAAGATGATGTTGATGTTGATATGTGAATATGAGAAGAATGCTTAAGTGTTGTTGAGAAGAGTGGACTAATTTCTTGAAGGGTTGGCAAGAGAATCAAGGATAGAGATGACAATGGAAAGCTTATCAGTAAGTCAGCACATGAACCAAACAAAGATCTTAAATTGAAAAGTGAGTTGTAATCACACAGATCAAAACCTACTAGTTTCTTTCTAATCATTGTAAATTGTTTGTATTGAAATCCTTTTAATAGAGGTTGACCTAACAATAATTTGAAGACTTAACAATCTATATAAGTCCTTTAACTAGGTGACTTTCTAGTGGAATGATCGAAGTCCCTTAAAAGGTCACTCCTAATAGGGTGATTAAATATTTTAACAAGGTCACATTTGACAATGTGTTTTGCAACCTTTAACATGATTGACTCCTAACAAGGCTCACTTCAAAAGAGTGAAAAAGTGGGGACATGTTGCAAGTGGTTTTTCCCAAATTAGGTTTACATCTAAAATCCTAGTGTCAAAATCTTTGTTGAATGCTTTATATGTTTTACATTTGATGATGCTTTCATTAAGAAAAGTGTGTTATGTTTAAGACAATCTTTTTACAATTGAGTAGGATAAGCATAATAGTGAGTATTTTTTTTAATTGTTCAAGTGGCACTAAAGGACCTTGAGTAACTGATTCCCCCCCCCCCCCCCAAATCCCCTCTCAATTATTATAAACATTTCTACCAATGATTCCACAAGACCCGAGCCCATGGGAATGTTATAAACATTAAAAATATATATACAAAATTGATGAAGTAGGTTTTTGGCTTATCACTTTGTTAGTTTTCCCCTTCACCTATTACCATTAAACAACATATGCATGGTACTCTAGACATCCCTGTGCAACCATCTTAATAATAAAAAATAGTGCTCCAAAAAAAAAAAAATCTATAAACAAAATGAAGGTAGGTGGCCCATTTTATCCCATCTAGTCCCTTACATAGGACCCCTCCTGAACCATCTTTCTTTGCTTCTCCTTTTGGGTGCCCATTTTTCACCCCTTGCTATTTTTTTCATCTTGATAAAAAATTTAACCCTTTGTTAGCCTTTTGTAATCCTCTTTCTTAAACTAGATTTCATATTTTTGAGAAGTCATTTGGCTTCCTATTCTCTCCCTACCACCTTCTTCAAGGGGAATCACATTGTCCTCTCTCTCTCTCTCTCTCTCTCTCTCTCTCTCTCTCTCTCTCTCTCTCTCTCTCTCTCTCTCTCTCTCTCTCTCTCTCTCCATTTTAAATATTGGACCAACTCTATTTGTTTAAAATTCTTCTTCATGGTGTCTACCTTTAACAACTCTTCAAAATGTTATTGTCTCAACATTATGTTGAAGAAGGGCAAAATATAGATACCTAAATATGATTACACCATAATTAATCATATTTAATCATCTTCTAAGGCATTGTTGATTAAATATTTAAAATTTAATTAATTTATGTTATCCCTTAATTAATTAATTCAGTTAATTGACTATAGTCTGATTAATAACTAAATGACAATCAATAGTCTAATTTATTAATTAAATCCCCCTTCCTCTATTTAATTAAATAAATGCACAAGCTATTTTATTTATTTCAAAAACTCTCCCTTTCTATTTAATTTATGTAATTAATTAAATCCCTAAAACTCAAACTAACCCCCAAAGCCAATAGTTATCCTAACCCATCTCATGCACCAATAATTCCACTTTTTAATTAAATAATTTAATGTATTTAATTAACTCCACCTACCTTTTTTCTAATAAATTCATCCACTATCTATGTCATCTCCTTTAACTAAGCCACATCACCCTCTTATCTAAGCCACATCACCCCTTTATCCATGTCTAATTACCTCTCCCACATCACTTGCATAAATCAAGGCATGATTTAAGTCTTCCTAACTCAAGCCAAGGTCCAATCTCATGCCACATCTCCCTCTCCCACTTGTTAAAGGGAAAATGTGAATCAGGAAATAAAACCCTAAGTTCATCAGATAACCACACTTACACAACTCAAAGAGGGAGTTAATGAGATTTTTCCTCTCAATTCCAACTCTAAGGTAACTAGATCTAGGAAGATTGGTGCCAATTGAGTGGTAAAGGAGCACTAATAAAAATAGAGATCTAATGATTATAGGGTTGGAAAAAGAATTTAAAAGTCCTTAAACCCTAATTTATCAAGAGATATGAAGAGAAACTAAGTTGATGTGGAATGTGGAACTAAAGAAATGATAAAGTGTAGTGAAATGAGAGAGAGAAATGATATACTATGTGAAAATACTAAAAAATGGGTTGCTAAATAACCTCCAAAAGAGTTGATTCCTTAGAAGTGGATTGAAAACTACACTCTAGACAAAACCCAAAAATTGTTTGGTGAGATGTCTAGGTCAATCAAGGGGAAAATGGAGCATCATGGGTGAAAAATGCCATTAATTGACTATGTGCGATGTTGATTCTAATTTTGCAATTTCAAAGAAAGCCAAAAAGGGTGCTCAAATTTACAACTTGTTCATCAATTCAATATCTACAACCTACAATCAAAAGGGTTTTAGTTATTAATGGAGGGTTTTCTTGGTCAAAATCAATTTTAGAAATTAACCTCAAATTGAAATAATTGAAATAGCATGAATGTAAAGAAAATGTATGAATTCACCTTAAATAGTTAGATTGCAATTGAATGCAATGTGCTTACCTCACCAATTGATTTGGATCAATCACATGAATATGAATGGATGTAAAAGATGCAACAAAGGATCTTGAATGGAGTGAAGAAGATCTTGAAGATAAACTCCTTCAATTACTTGAATGCTTGAATCCTTCAATGGACGACTGCTTGAATGAATGCTTGAAGATTTGAAGGCTTGAGCACCAAAATGGTTGAAAGATAGAGTTTTTACATTCTTTAACACTTGTGAATGAGATATGAATATGGAGAAGATGGAAAGGTTTTTATAGAGATTAAAATCAATTAACTCCTATAGGCTAACCTATCTAGGAATTAACACCCCAAATGTACTTAGACATGAGATCTGAAGAGGAGACCCAAAATAGGTCCCAATAAGTGGAATAATTGTTGGAAATATGAGGTAGGAAAGGTTACTAAGAGGGGAGGGGTGAATCATGAACCATTAAATTAATCTTATTTCACCAATTAATCCTTCATATAATATTCTAATCTAATTGCCTGCATGAAAGAATGAAAGCAATAAAACATTCATAACATTTAACACAATATATGGTAACTTAGAAACCTTCCAAATAGAAAGTAAAACTAGGGTTGGGATGATACCTACAAGCTTTAGTACCATACTATAAAGTTGGCCTATTAAGGCTTACAATTGACCACTTCTAGTGATCTTCCTTGTTAGGAGCAATAAGAACTATGAGATCCACCTTGTGAAAAGATTTACAAAACATACAATGAAGTATGCACTTAGTAAAGAGATTTTACATAAGAATGTTAATTCTATCTTGTAAAAGGATTTAATTGATACACCTGTTAGGATGAACCATTGGTTGATCTCTGATCTACAACTCTAATTTAGTAGTTGAGTTTCCTTTAATTGTAATGATCACCTTGTTGTGATAGATAAATCTTTTTTGTCTCTTATACTACTTATACCCTTCTTAATTCACACCTTTTCTTATTACATGCTCATGTAATACTTATTTGGATATGATACAATGCTTTACATATATACCAATTCAAATCATAACTTACTGAAGTTGACTATAATACAAGTTTCATGTCTGTGATTCTGCCTATCTTCATTCCTCTACCATCCCACTCAGAAAGAGTTTTTCCACCAATTCAACATGACCTAGGGTTTTGGTTGCTTTGGCTTTGTTCAAAATTGGAAGACCATAGATTCTATGAATCATTTTCTTCAATATTTGAATAGGTTGCTCCAGCCATAATTATCCATTATGCACATGGCTCAGAATATATCTCATCCATTTGACTTGGAAGTCTCTTGGCATATGTGATATGTGTGTCAAGCCCTTGGCTTTCCAATGTTGATGCTCAAGTTTTAGAATATCATTCACACATAACTCATTCAATGCTTCGTTCATCTCATGAGTGCCTAGCTCTTGAATAGAGTAGTGATAATATAAATAGATATTGCACACAATTAACATACCTTGGGTGGAATTTTTGATTATGCACTAGCTATGTCAAGCACTTCTACAATTACCAAACTCAACTTGAAGTTTGGTTCCTTGCAATTAACTCCCCAAACCAACATTTTAGACCCTTTCTTGATTTTTTTGAAAACTCAAAATTTCTTCAAAAACACTCAAATCATTCTTAAGCTCTAAAATTCATTGTGAAACAATACATTCAATTTATTCCTTTTTAATGAATTTCATCTTTACAATCATCGTTAGTTCTTGGTACATTAACTCGCTCAGTGATAGATTGTCTTCCACTTGGTTCAGCCTTTAATACTTGATAGACATTCATAGCTTGGCATAATCATTGTCACTTGGTAGAGTCTTCAACAAATCAGTGTCCACATACAATACTTTAGTGTATCCTAACCTTACTAAGTAGGGTGTTGTGACCTGATCTAGCTTGGTAAGGTCTTGAATTTCCACAACCACTTGGTGATCCTTATTCATCTTGAATGCTGATATGGATCTCTTCTTCCATTTGGATGGAACTGCTGAGGGATTCTGCTTCAAAATCTTAGTTCTAATTATTCCCATAGGGATTCAAGTTAAAATTCTTGAGTCACCCAACTCTTGAGTGACATCTACTTCATGACTTGGGCTTGCATTTGGTATCCATTATTGTTTCATCTACTTTCTAATATTGTTAGCCTTGGCTTTCTTTTTATCTTCAATTCTTCTTGTATTCATATAGTTCTTGGCAAGATTTCCAATTTCTATACAAATGAAACATCTTTTATTGGTATCTCTTTTCCTCATGCTATGTTTCACACAATTTTATCCAATGTGCCCAAATTCACCAGTAGTGGAATCTACACCATGTGTTGTAGCTCCATCCAAATATTTCTTTCACAATATATTCTATTGTATTCAATTTCTTGGTTTTACATTTAGAAGATTTGTGTCCTTGTTTATTGAAACTATAGGATTTTCCTTCAAACTTAGATTTCTCCTTGTATTCACTTTCTCTATGTCCATGTTTATTGTAGTTATAGCATTTTCCATTGAACTTTTCTTTACCATTACTCAAGAATTTATTTGATGTATGACCTATCTTACCAAAATGATTACAAGTAGGCCTTTGATTCTTTGAAGCTCCTTTCTTGGATGATTCACCTTCTTTTTTGTATCCTATTCCATCTTTTCCTTTGTGTCTGTACTAACTTTGTTCATTCAATTGATTTAAGCTTTCTTGAGATTTCATCATCAGGTTTAATCATGCAACAAAAAGGTATTTCTACTATTAGTACCATATCTACATTTGTTGTTAGCCCCTCAATTTCTACAATTTTTTTCTATTCTACATGTATCCATAGCTAGTACAATGATAGTTGAGAACAAGTCTCAGCCATGTACTAAAGTTTCAAATAAGGGTAAGGGTGCTTGAATCTTTGATCTTCAATGGAGGAATGCTTGAATGAATGCTTGAAGATTTGTAGGCTTGAGCACTCAAATGGTTGAGAGATAGATTTTGTGCATGCTTTAACACTTGACAATGGGATATGAAAATGGAGAAAATGGAAGGGTTTATATAGAGATCAAAATTAATTGACTCCTATAGGCCAACCTATCTAGGAATTAACACCCCAAATGTACTTAGACACGGGATCTGAAGAGAAGACCCAAAATAGGTCCCAATAAGGGGAACAATATCCCCCTTATTGTCCCATTAGGGGTACTCTATGCCCCTAACAACTAGGTCTCAAAATATCTAGGATCCCTTTGAGATCCCAAGATAAGTCTCAAATCTCTAGATTTAGGTACATAGAATTTGAGATATAGTCATTATTGTGCAAGGAGTAGATTAAAAGTGGATATATGAAGGGAAGGGAGGACCTAGGAGGTTATATCCTACCTCAAGCTTAATACTATGAATATAGGATCTTTAGAGAGGATATATTAGGTTTTACCTCAATCTCACCTAAGAGGAAGAGTAGAAAAGGGAAGAAAGAATGAAAGATACAAGGAGATTGATCATCTCACATTAAATAAGTGCTAGACCTTCATTAAATTATAGTGCATCCAATTTAATGTGTTACACAACCAAAGAATGATAAATTCCATTTCACAACTCCTTTAGTCAACTATCCATTCACAAATCTTATCCCCTTACCCTCATTCTTATTGTGACATTTTTCATAAGGCTATAGATTTGAGAAAGCACAATCCATGTTCTCCTTTATCCTTGCACCCTATTCGTCCTCATGACCTTTCTTCTTTAGTTATAGATTGTATATTTCCTCTACTCTTGGCCTATAAATTGAACCCTCCATTCTTCATTATTCATCCACCATTTGAGAAAAGTTGGTATGTTATTTTGAGAGCTATATACTATCAAAGCATCATTAATATACTCAAATTTGCATACATCCATCCATCTTTGAATATGCATTGTTTAATCTTGAACAACCATTGAGTACACATACACTATCATTGGACCACATAAAAAGCATCAAGGAAGCTACAAGGACTCATAAGATTTGTATTCTATTGTGTTTGGATAAATTTTCTATCTCATTATATATTTTTTTATTGTCTTTGTATTGTTAGATGTATAGCTTTCATTTCATATCGTTTGCATCTTAATCCTATAATATACACTTTCTATTAGATTGTAATGCCCTTTGGTCTAAAAAAGTTGGAGCTACATATCAAAGAGAAATGACCATGATCTTTCATGATATGATGCATAAATTCATGGAGGATTATTTAAAGATATATTAGCAAAATCTCACAAAAGGAATGAACACTTATCAATTTTTGAAAAGTTATTTACAATATTAGATTAATACAAAGTTAGATTAATAAAAAATTAGATTAATACAATATTAGATTAATACAAAGTTAGATTAAATCCAAAAAAGTTTGTCTTTATATTAATACTAGGCTATATAGTTTTAGCAAAAGGGATACAGGTAAACCCCTCTAACATGAAAGATATAATGGAAATGGGAGCACCTCAAAACATCAGCCAATTAAGATCTCTAAAAGGAAGATTACAATCAATTGGAATATGTGTGTCATGATTAGCATAAAAGTGGCATTCTTTCACTTAAATTTTACACAACGGGGTGAAAATTGTAATAAGACATTTAAACTATTAAATACATATTTAGAAAACTCATAGTCTTGATGCCACCAATTCCAAGTAAGCCTCTACTACTTCATATTTCAGAAACATATCACTCATTGGGGGCACTTTTGGCACAAGAAATAAAAATGGGAAAGAGAAAGTCATCTACTAAATTAGTATAACCTTGGTTAAGTATGAGTTGAACCACAATTTTATTAAAAGACCTTTTCTAGTGGTTTTTTTTGTTGCTTAAAATTCAAGAGATTATATTTTATCCCACAAAGTTAAACTCATTTAAAAAAAAAACTAATCCATTCAAATATCTACCAAGTATGACATCTCTAAATGGAAGGTTGGATAAATGGTTCATGATCTTAAGTGAATTGAATATTGAATATATGGATAAAAAAGTTATCAAAGGCCAAGTAATTATAGATCAGTTAGTAGAATCACCATTACAAGATAATGAGCCTATAAATGGGGAATATCCTAATGCAACTGTAATCACTTTAGAACAAAAAACATGGAATCTTTATTTTCACAACTATTATATTCAACATGGATTAGGGGCATGTATTATTCTAATAACCCCTTAAGCATACAATATTCTTAAGTCTTAAAAGTTCTTGTTCCCATGTACAAATAATATTGTTGCATATGAAACATTGGTCATAGGCATTAAAATGTCTCTAGGATAAAAAGGAATTTAAGAACAAGTCTATAAAGACTCAAAACTTGTCATTAATCAAATTAATGATGATTACCAAAAAAAATATGATAAGTTAATTCCTTATTAAAGGATTATGAATGGCTTAAAGAAATACTTCATTTTTATCACATTTGAGAAAAATTCCTAGAGATAAAAATTAGGTAGTAGATACAATTACAATTTTGGCTTCTCTACCTCAACTACTAGATCAAAGTGCACATTATGGAATCTTGGTAGAGGAAATTGGTGAGACCTACATTTGACCAACCTGATTCCCAAATAACTTTCTTACTTATTTCTCATGAATCCCTTTGGTATGGACCCATTTAAACCTATCTTAAAGATAATGTTTTACCCATTAACCAATCTCAAAATCAAATAAGGAACCTTTTTCACCAAGTCTCATATTTTACCCTAATTATTGATACATTATATCACAAAGGTCTTGACGAAAGGCTACTTAACTATTTAGAGAATGAGGAATCACATACTACCTTAACAAAATCCATAAAGGAATTTGATCATATTTGAGTGATGGGGTATTTTTTAGAATATAATGGACAAATATATTATTGACTTTCTCAAGATATACAAAAAGTACCAATTCCATACAAACTTAAGTCATGCACCAGCTCAAGAAATTCATGCAATGACTACACCTTGGCCATTTTATCAATGGCGGTTAGATCTGATTAGAATGATATATCCATCTTATTATAATCATCAAAAGTAAATAAATACAACATGATATTTTACTAAATGGGTTGAAGCAATGCCACTTTGCAATATCAAAAGAAGAAAATAATCATTATTATCTTGAACCATGTTATTTATAAATATGGTATTCCTAATGCTATATTGATAGATAATGCTTTTCATTTAAAGAAAAAAGATATTAATGAGTTGTACCACAAATTTCATACTATTCATCAATCCTCATCAATATATAACACACAAGGAAATGGACAAGAAGTTTTGACAAACAAAAACATCACCAAGATTTTAAAAGGATTGTTGATAATTCTAATAGGGTTTGACACATTTAAATAAATCCCACACTTTGAACCTACAAAAAAAGTGTGAGGATGTCAATGGGAGTAACAAAAATTTCCTTGATCTATGGAACTAAAGCATTTTACCATTAGAAGTTGAGATTCCATCCCTATGAGCCTTTTTGAATGGAGTGTTGAATGATGAAGTTTATAGGGTTTCTCACATAGAACAACTAGAATTCTTGGAGGAAAATCAAAATATTGCACATGAATTCTCTCAAGTGGATCAAAATAGAATTTTAATGAACTAAAAAAGAGGATTAAACTTGGAGACTTCAAAGTGGTTGATCAACTCCTCAGATAAAACCCTAAAAATCAAGCTAAAAGAGAAAAGAAAGGGAAGTTAGAAGCTAATTTATTAGGCCCATTTGTTATCACAACTTAATTTGTTAGAGGAACTTACAAATTAACCAATTATGATGTCAAAGAATTAGATTAATCACTAGATAGCATCTATTATTTTCCCATAAGTTATCCTTAGTTGAGTCAAGCTTTATTACATTTTGCATTTTGCATTGTTTAATCCAACCTTGTACATGTTATTGAATTTTTCATTTTTGTATATATTTATCTTATAGTTTCATTTTCATAGGCCAAGATCTCAACATGGATTTGAAAATGAGAAGCATACTCCAACATTGTAATACCAACTTGTAGGCAAAATTTTGAAAGGTGATGATTTCAATAAAATAGGCACTACTTCACATGAATCAATGCATAAAAACAAAAGCTTTTGACACTTAATGATAATTTGATGTACATCAATTTCTAAAAACTTGAACATGATTAAAAATTGACACACTTTTGATCCTAAGACCAAGCACTTGACTTATTTTAGATGATTAAAATTTTAAACAATGTTCCAAGGAAGAAATTTTGTTACATTATAGATCAATATGAAAAAGAAATGAAGTGCTACTTGATTTTTTTTTCATATCTTTCTAAAACATTGATGCTTTCCAGGACTAGAAGCACAATGATCAGAGCATGGACATTTCTTTGTTTTCTAAATGGAGTGATTGATCGAATGTCCCTAATATTTTATATAAACTAAGTTTCCATCATAAGTGCCTCCATTAGAATTGGATGACCACATGTACCTTAACTTGCATATATATAGGAAGAATCAAATTATGTAACTATATTTCATAAAAATATAAAGTTTATTATGCAATGGTATCAGAGAGATAATCAATAAATAATAGAGTAATAATCCATCAAATGTCTAATCAAGATACATGAATAATCCATGTGATATATCATGGTACATCAATACATGAGTAGAGAATATATGTTGTGATTATGTCCCATTTTGGGGGGCACTAGATCCATCTCTTTATATCTCATCACTAGGGGTATCAGATATATCTTCATATATCTTGATCTAATCCTCACGTAGTGGGGGTGCTATCACCTAACTACTGGTAGCCTTAATTGTACATAGTTATGGAGGTGGAGCCAAAGGCTAATAAGTAACTATAGAAATTAGTGTATCATCAGGACAAACTACTCTAACTAGTTATCCATCTGTGAGACTTTGGCCTCCAAGATTTGTATCATCATCATTAGTTTACTAATGAAATCTCCACCCTTGATGGAAATGTAGATCCTTCTGATGGTTTATTTTTATTTTTAGTTACTCAAACTTTGTTCATTTTATTTTTAGTCTCTTTAACTAATGCAATCTACTACCTTCATGGTCATTTGGCTTGTTTACCAGTTAGTTTCCTTGATTTCTTGACCTATAGAACCTTTCATTGTGTCCACACTCATAAAAATGGAAACATATTATCCTAATATATTTCCTAGGTCCAACATTATATTTATTTTTCCTTAATATGAAGTCAATTTCCATGTGACCAAAGTTATGGCAATGTGAAAATATTACATTTTACTAGTTCTCATTTTGATAAGGACTCGCTTGATTGTTTATCCTTGCCCTTTGCTCATTAGCTCCATGACCACATTTTTTTGTTGTTGTAACAATGATAATTAAACATATTAGGTATATTCTTACAAACCCTACTAGTATGACTCATCTCATAGAAGATTGAAGATGTAGGAGTAATAGACCTATTCTTGCATACATTTGCAATATGTCCCACCTTATGACAATTAAAATAGAGAAGTTTGTAGGCTTCTCATTATGAGCTCTATTGTTCACCTTTTTTGGAAAATCAACATCTTTTTTTTCTTCTTGGATTTAGATGATTCACCAACTTCATAATCACCATAACCAAGACCATATTGCTCACCATGCAACCTTTGAATCTTGGTTTGTTCATCCATATTTACAAAAAATTCATTGAAATTATTTGACCAATCATTATAAACCTTTTGTTCTTCTTGAAATTTCATATTCTCATTGAACAAAAATTCATTACTCGTTAACAAATCATTAGGATCAGCTTGAATTTCTTGTTTTCTTCATTTCTTACATGTATATATGCATGCAATGTTCTCTTGCCTCTTGTTTAGACTTGAATATTTCACGTTCCTTATCCTTCAAGGCTTGATCTTATCTTTTACAAAATCATCTATAATATTCATTTTTTCCTCTACTAATTAATTCCTTTCTTCTATATCATTATCCATCATGATGGATAAACCTTCCAATTACCTTTGATATTCTTCTTATCCTTATGCAAATACTCATTCTCTAATGGAAAGGCTTCATATTCCTTAGATTTATTATAACTATAGTCTTCCAATTGATCACAATGTTGTTTCCTCTCATCTCTTGACTTCTTGAGTTTTTCCTTTAACCTTTCAATTTCATCTTCAACCTCCACAAGTTGGTCCTCGAGTTTTCTCACATATCTAAATGACTTTATATTTACTTCAAGGATGTTTCCCAAGTTGTTATGATTCTTCAAGGGAACTTGTCTCTGATACCAAGTATTAATACTAGATGACATTGGTGGGGTGGTTGAATCAATGCAACCATGCCAATACCAAACATGCAATAAAAAAAAAATATAAGCATAAAATAAATGAAGAATTGACACAAAAAATAAGACAACAATAGTATGTTCATGTAGAAACCCTTGGTTAGAGGGAAAACCATGATGTGGATTAGTGCCCACAAATATTACTACTATTGTAATAAGTCTACCATGTTAGGAGAAATTGCATCCACCTGATTAAGGGCATACATGGTTAGGAGTATTTTAGCTCAATTATGATACAAAGACCTATCAAGATCAATCCAATTAGGGAATTTCAAACTCCTTTTGAGAGTCTCCTTATTAAATGATTTGTACTTTAAACCTATTATTATTTTTCTTACCCTATTAGGAGTGAGCCACTTAGGGGATTTCATGTTTGATGTCTCTAAGTCTTGTTATCTATTAGTGTCAAACACCTAGTCATATATAAGGTAGAGTTAGTTAGTCATCATTGTGACTAAGATACTCTATATAGGTTGAGTCATGTAAATACTTCTAGATAATAATGTATATGTTGAGCCTTTGGTCACTGAGTATTTGTAGTACAAGTTGAGTCAAGTGAATTCTAAGTTATACAGAAAAAATCAAGTATAATTAAGGTCAAGTAATAAAACAAAGAACGATTATGATTGGGCATTAGAGATAGTATGTGTCGAGTAATATAGAGTGAACATAAATGTTAAAATTGATACAAACTTTGAGGGAAACCATTTCAAGATGATATATACATGACATTTAATAATCATAGATTTTTTTATGGAGGTTGTTACATATTTTTGACGTAGATCACTGATCCCTATAAGGAATGAACAACTAATCAGATGAAGAGGGGAAAAAATAGTTTTTAGAAGACTCCATAGAAGTCTTAAAATAGGTATATCCAAACCTAATTTTATAATTATGAATTGATTTATCAAAAAGGAGATTGTTAAGTGTGTGAAGGAAGAAAAGAAGTTAAGTTTTGGATGTTGTTTGCAAGAGAGAGTTGTGAAGAACAAGGTTTAGCGACCTTATGAAGCAATGAAGGGTTGAGAAAAGCTATATCATATTGGAGATAAGATTAGAGATTGGAAAGAGGATATTCATATTCAGTAATTATAAGTACAAACAAAAGGATTAGGTACTATGTTTTATAGATTGATCAAGGGAAAATCTCTTAATAGAGTGGTTTTGATAGACCTTTGTAAATCTCCTAACAGAGTCCTTACTCCATGTTGGTCTAATTTTTTACAGAATAAATTTTTTCCAATCTAGGTATAAAAAATCAGAATTGAGTCTGTTGGGACTAAAAATTGACCATGTGATTTTTAGTCACATATTGAAAATTTTGAAAAATCAATGCCCTATGGATGCTTTTTATGCATATGTAGTCAGTTGTTAGTTTGAGGCCTAGATGGTGTTTGAGTGGCTTTCCACATTTCATTTGACATATGCATGTGATCCACAATGTTATTGTGCCAGCTTGAGTCATTCGGTGAAGTCCCATTTTGAGCTAGTGTCAAAATTCACAATTCTGCCTAGGTGTCAAAATGGATACAATAGCCCAGTTTGCCTTTGAATATCTTTTTCCCAAGAATGTGTCATGACATACCACTTTGGGGATATTTAGTATGCATATCAAATAACATGTTTTCTAATTTTTAGCCCATTTTGAATCTGTTTGGCTAGGTTTCAAACACCTCAAAGTTGGTCATTTACTATTTCATGCATTTGTGTAGTTCTTCACAATTCTAGGAAGCCCTGTTCGACCAATTATATCTTGGACCTAGTTGACCCAAATGAAGATATTCTTCTTTCATTATGTTCTAGGGGTCAAACACTTCATATGTTCCAATTTTGAGATCATGAAAAATTCATTTGATCAGTTTTCTAACATGATTAAAAACACAGTTTACATTGTTTTGTTATGACTAAGTTGTCCAGATTGATCCATACCCTTGTTCGGCACTTTATAACTTTGATCTCGTGATTGGTAAGCCTAAAAAAATTGTACCATCATGCTATGTCCTAGAATTCCTTGAAGTATGCCAATTCTCAAGTCATGATGAATCCATTTACATACTTTCTTATGTCCATCTATTTACCAAAAATTACTTTTTAACATATTTCCCAGTTTAAAATTTCCAAGTGCCTATTTTCAGAAATTTGCCGAATTCATCTTGTTATTTTTCACTAGCTAGGTTGCTAAGAGTGGAGGGGTGAATTAGTAACCTCAAAAACTTTAAATCAATTCAGCACCTAAAAATATAAATCATTCACCATTCATTCATCTATTCTACTGCATGCATGAAAATGATAAACATTCATAACACATGAACACAGTATTTTGGTGACCCAGAAACCTTCCAAATATAAAGTAAAACTAGGGTGGGGATGATACCTACAAAACTTCACTATTTTAGTATAAAATTGGCTTGTTAGGGCTTACATTGACCACTTCTGATGATCTACCCTATTAAGAGCAATTTGGACTGCTAGATCCACCTTGTTAGAGGTTTTACAAACATACAATGAAGTATGCACTCTATTAGGAGATTTATACAAAGATTGTTAAGTCTACCCCATTAAAGGATTTGGAAAACTAATTCACCTATCAGGATGAAATAGTAGATCTGACTTGCAACTTGATTTCTGAATAGATCTTTGAAGTATAAATCACCTCTTGTGATTGATATGTCTTTGCTGCTTCTTAATGACCTTGTTGTATGCTCTACTCTGCTACTGATTCGCATTCACTCTTCTCAAAACATTAAAAGTCCATTTCATTAACATACATACTTATATTTCAATTGATACAATACATTACATATATACCATTCCAATAATTACAATTACAAGTTTAGCTAAAACACAAATAAACAATTTATTACTGACTGGCCAAATAGTAGAAAACTCAGGTTCTTCAAGCTAACTTGGTGAACTTTTGATACACGATGTCCACTTCATTACTTGGCATCATCATGCACCCAATAGAAGTAGAATCTTAGTCCATACTAATCACACAACATAGGTTGGAACTCGATAACCATTGGAGACTTGATAGATATAGTGTCACTTGATAGATATTGAATCTTTTGTTTACCTTGCTATCACTTGGTAAACACTACACATCCATCACTCGATAGACACTAGCTTCACCTCACAAAAACTAATGACTTGGTAGATACTATGAAGCTTAGTGACCACTATCTACTCGGTGAGCACTATAAGCTCACTAAACACTTCTGAACTGCACACTCACTCGATAGCTTTAGGAATGCTTAGTGTGAACTATTTAAGTGATGAACTTACTTGACAACCACTGAATGCTCGGTATAAACTATAGACTGAGTGATGATCTTGGTAACCATTTAGAATTGAATAAGTGTTTTCACTAATGAAAAATATAACATAATTCCAATAGCCCTAATTATGGATTCTTATCCTTTGAATGACATAGAACCTACATCCTAGTTTTCAGCTTGCAAGATAATTGAAGTATGGATGTTTGACGATTAAAATATTTTGACTGGGAATTCATCATGCGCTAAGAATTTTTAGTATGGTAGAGCATGTAGGATTGAACATTCATGCTAATTTTTGTGGCCTGGTTACTTGATTGAATCAATTTTTAAGGTCAGCTTGCAGGCCTCCAAACACAAATTCACAATTTAAAAAATTGATTAAAAGTAAGTTTTAAATAATGAATCGATGATTGAATTTGAATCTTGTCAGTCTGAGATGTCCAATGGGGTCAAGGAACAAATATGAGAATTCCAATTGTTTGAAAGGGAAAAAAAAAATAGCTAGACCCACTTTGGGGTCTAACTAATTTCTTCAGGCATGTGTGATTGTGAATATTAAATAAACGTTGTCATAATTCAAATAATTTTGAATGCATGATCAAAGTTCTCAAATAAAATGAAAGAGTTTCTACTTGATGAAAACATGAACGCTAATAAAAAATGAGTTTTATATTATGGGAGCATTCAAGATGATCCCTGATCATAAGTTGATTACATATGCAAAGAACAATAAAGGGGATGAAATATACATTGTATGTGTCATTAATGTTGAGACCAATGAGTTCATTAGCAAACCTTTAATAGGAATTATTTGCTACCAAATATCTGATCCAAAGTAGTAGGGGCAAACATAGTTCCACTTGGAAGGAAAAGGCAATCAAATCAAATTTCATTAGTACCGACAGTTGAGCTAAATGGAGGTTCTCCCCATAAATTTCAAGATTTATCTAATACTAGTTGGAACAAAGATACCTTTGACTCAAGCATTAGAATAGGCATAAATAGTGGGTGGAATGAAAACCAATCTATTTTAGGTGAGCCTGAACCATGCTTTTCTCAACCTTCCTGGGGAATTCCTAAGTGTGACAAAGTCCTTCCTGAAGATACAAACAATGGTGGCTAAAGTTTAGAGTTTATGGACAAAAATAGTCAGAAAGAATCATTGACAAACCTTTTGCATCCCAGCCTTCTTGTTGTGTTGGAAATGGAAATTTTTTTTGTTGAAAATGCAACTAATCATATCAAGAATCCTAGGACCATGGAGTCAAATATTAAAAGTGGCCAGGATAGTTGGAATAGTAAGCAATCCATGGATATTAAACCTTATCATTTCAAGCATTCTTGGGAACATGGTGAACACAATTTGGACTTAGAAGAGGGGCACGTGGGATTGTAAAAGCTTGTCACTTAGTTCTTAGGAATAAATCATACCATGGAGTAGTTGACATTAAATAGCAAGAATCTCCACATTGAGTGGCAGCGGCTACTTTCTCAGGAAAAAGACAAAACACAAGAAATGTGCCTTTAAATCTACCCACATAGGAAAAAAATAGCAAACACCAAGAAATAAAAGAGGAAACAACAGTTCACAACAAATAAAAAGAAGCCCTGGCACACAGCGAATAGGAAATTGTTCACATATATGGGAGAAGCCAAAAGAAAAGGCAAAAATGAAGATTAAAGAGGTTGAACCCCACATGAATGTCAGTTGCTAAAAATGCAAGAGTCAAAGGCAATAGAACAAAGCTACAGGGGAGCCAAAAGAAAGCTCAGGACAAGTGAGAATCCAAGGGGAGCACTATATATTACCATTGGAGAAGCTTCTTAAATGTTACAGGCATGATGGAGGAAACTACAAGAATAGAGCAGCACCCAAAATCCTCTCATTTCTCAAATTTGAAGGAGATAGTTTGGAGATCACTCTGGCATATAAAGGAACCTCGATGTCACTGGATCAAGCCTCATTCAGCTTCCTCTAATTTTTCATTGTTCAAATAGTATCAGATTCTTCCTATACCATGGAGGTAGAAAAAGGAGTAGCATGTGAAAAATGGAGCCCCAGACTGCAAAGAGGCAGTGACATGTGAATGAATAGAGGTGAAGATAGTTGATGTCCATATCCTCTACCACATATTTTTGCAAACAAGCCAAAGGAGTTATGGCATTCAAGTAGCTGGAAATCCATGCCAATTGATTTTGAAAGCATGGTAGAAGGTAAATGCAGAGTTTGAAAGAAAAGTTGAAGCTTTTGTCCCACATTCTTTATGTGGAGGAATTTTTAAATGTTTCAATACATTTCAGCTCAATAAATAAGTGATTGAAAAGACATGCCTTTCCAAAGACAAACCCACTTGTGCATAGGGCCAGTGGTTGGCGAGGTGGAGGCGATTATAGAAAAATTTTGAATGAAGTGCCAAGTAGGGTGATGTGGTGATGAAGCATAGGATTGTGCCACGTGGTACATCTTGTGGTGGGTGCTTCCCCACTTGGGTATGTTGCTCAAAAAATGAATAATGCAAGCATGTGCTTAGATGCCATGTGGCATTGGGCCCAGGGTGGTGGTAGGTGGTGAACCAATCAGAGTAGTGAGGTGGAAATGAATGGACAATTCTTAGCCAATACAATGATGACATGTGGGATTGTTGAAGTGGCCAATGGAGACATAAAGGGAAAATAAAAAAATTTCAAATGTCATTTTTTAATTTTAATTTTCAAAAAGGGGTCACGTGGAGAAGATTTTAAATTCAAAAGGTTATTTTCTAAAGTGTAGACTTTATAGAAATTTTAATTTTTTGAAAATTCAAGTTGTAGACAAAGTTTTATGTTAGGAAGTATGATTTTCAAACTTAGATTTAGGGGGTTTCTGGGAGGCAAATATAGTGACATTATATATCACCAAAACTCGAAGAACATGAACTTTCCAATTATGGAGTTCATTTTTGCACAAGAATTCACTGGTTTGAGTTACAATCATATTTGTAATTTTGGGGCCTTCTTAATGAAATGGTCTAAAATTAGAAATGCAGTTACAGGCTTGGTAAAAACACTTGGTAAAAGGTCTATTGGATCAATTTTGAGGATATTATACCATTCTAGTATAATTTGGCTCCAATTTTTAGTTAGAAAGAAAAAATGATCAAGGATCCGATTTATTAGTTGCAGAGAGAGATTAGAGAGATTATTTTCATTGCAAAGGAGGGAATTTCAAGTGGACACATGTATCTTCAGAACAGATCCAGGAATTGACTATCTTCCATATCTTGCTTTCTTTCATCCATTGTAGGGGTTGGAAAAATTAGAAATTTTGGAATAAAAACACTTAGCAAAATTGGATCTGGAATTGATGAAATCTAAATGGAAAGATCTGGGATGTGATGGTTCCAAACCATGAAGCTTTTCTCTAGCTGTGATACCCCCTTCCCATCCCATCAGTTTCTCATTCCCACCATTTTCTCTCTTGTATGATAGCATATGTTATTGTATAGTCTGGTTTATTAGGTATCTTGTGAGTTAATTTCATGCATTTTCATGTATTATGTCAAGGAAATCAATACAAAGAACAAAAAGTGTTGAGTTTCATGTTAAATCTTGTCTCCTTTCTCAATGAGCTATAATTTTTTATGATCTTTGAACAAAGAGCCTAGGTCATAGTTGTAGTCCCTTAAGGCTATATGTTGTTTCATTGTTGCTTATAATTCAAGGAGTTATGTAAATGCTTTAGGGAAAACAATAGAGTTGAAATTTTATTGAGGAGGATATCAGGCAAGAATGAGATTTAGATTGAACATAGATGTATATTTACAAGATGAATGGATAGATCAAATATCTGAAGATATGAATATGTCTCAAGTATCCATATGTATGTGAGAGACTTATGAATTTTCCCAATGGATTAGGCACTGATCAACTACATAATCATTAATTTGTTGTCTATACTTGTTTTTCATCCACTTTCCCCACCCACATATAATTAAATCAAATTCAAATCATCTTTATATTTTATGTTGAAGAGCTGGAACAAAATAACCTCACTTAGCTTATGAATTGCATTATCTTGCACTTAGTTGTTGCAGATCTATGTTATTGCATGAGCCTTTAGGAGAAATAAGGGTCAAATCTACTTGTAATAGATTCAGGAATATGTTTTTGCACTATTACCATATTAATTGAATCCGAGGTCCACCCGCCTAGGTTTTGCAGAGCCTGAAGTAGAAGAACGGTCTAGCCTTATAGTTGGCCTAGTGTCTAAAATGATATGTTGAAAATGGGAGTTAGCTACCCCTAGATATGTCTTGTTCTCATTGGGTTAATTTGAAACCCGTAACATTTCAAAACATGAACACTTAATTATAAGTGTAAAATTCTTTACTGAGGTAAGACCTAATAGTCTTAAATTCTCTTATCAAGGTAGACCCCTCACATGGTAGATCATAAAAAGTGATCAAAATTGTAACCCTAATAGGTTAACTTTGTTACTATAGTAGTGAATATTTGTGGTTGTCATTCGCATCCTAGTTTTACCTTCACCTTGGAGGGTTTCTGGGTAACCAAATATTTTGTGTCATGTTTTTATATTTCATGGATGTCATTAGTAGTTAGATCTACTTATTACAACATATGATTTTACAATTTATTTTATGCATAAACTAGATATGGTAAATTCAATATGGTGAATGCAGTAAAGTTGTTTTGAAAAGTTATATAGATCTTGATTTACAAGCCAGCACCCCCCCCCCCCCCCCAACATATTAGTTTTCCAATTAAACTTCCAAAAATTGGTATCATAGCCTATTTTTCTTAAGGGAAGTCCAACATCTTATGATTTTAGATCCTAGAAATAGAGGCTTAGGAATTGGTAAAGGTTATTGAAAATCAATTGATTGATATCTAGCTCATACTACAGTAACTTTAAGTAGTGGAGAGGAACTAAGAAAATCCCTAGGAAAGAGAAAGGATATGGACATTCAACATAATAACACATTTATGAAGAAGTTTGTACACAAGGAATGTCTGACACTAAAAATTCTAATTAGAGTGATGGAACCATTGTAGATCTACTTGAGAAGAACAATATCATGGATGAATAAATAATAGGATTAAAAAGAGAACATGAAATCCAGTCAGTAAGGCATTGTGAAATGACTAAACAAAAGAAGAAAGATGAAGAAGAAAAGTTATAATTATGGAAGACAAGAGACAAATGACTATCAGACTTGAAGAAAGGTCATCTAATGTGAAAAATCTTATAAGCACTCAGCTAGACATGATGAATCAATTGATGCTTTCAAATCATGAATTGAATATGAAAGACATAGAAGTATAAAATTTGAGATCACAAACTAAGCTACTAAGGAATGAGTTAAAATATGATAAGGAACTTGTGGAAAGAATAAAAAAGCCCAGTAAAGTTTTAAGATACTTTAAAGAACTGATGAAATCACCTAGGTCATCTGGCAACACTTCTGGACTAGGACACACAAAGAAACATTCATCTACTAAAGAAGGAGAATCATCCAAGTGTGGAGAGGTAAGGAATACAAAATCAAAAGGAAAACCTACATGTTATCATTGTGGTAATTTTGGACACACTATAAAGATTTGCAAAAGAAAAAATGGTATGCAAAACCCTAAACCTAAGTTTAGTGGTTTTTTTTTACTACAAGAAGTAAGGTCATCAAATACATGAGTGTAGAACAAGAATAAACAATACGTATACTACACTTGGATTTAAGGGATATCATTACAATTATCAAAAGTTTGGACATAGAGCATATGGATACATATTATAGGCAAAACTCTACAAGACAAATAAAAGGAAAAATAATGCACCTAAGAAAGTTTATTCTAATTATAACAAGATTGGACATGTGAGAAAGAATTGTAGGACCCAAGTACTAATACCTAAAAATTAATACAACAAAGGTAAAGGAAAAGTGGGCCTTGAAAAAATGAAGGAGATAAATAAAACTTGCAAAAAAAAGGTGGAAGAAGAGAATAGTGGAGAAAATGAAGTCAAGGTCACCCAATACAATGGAGAAGGTAATCACGCCATCTCAAACTGATCAAGAAAGGTATTTAAGGAACTATGTATTTAATAATTTATCTTATATTAGTTCCTAACATTAAATGTGTAAAAGTTCATAATTATAATGAGAAAAGATGTATTAGAATAGATCTATGGAAAGAGTAGTGTAAAAGAATCATTTATGCAATGAGTGTCGAACATCAGCAAAATTATCTATATTGACTAAGCATCACAATATGGACCAAGTACCCCAATGTATAATAATGTATAGGCCAAGTTAAATGGAGTTGAGTGAGCTATATAGTGGAGTCTGAGTTCAAAAGTGTTTATATCAACCAAGATAGTTGGATTCCACCTAATAGAAGACATAGCATTAATGGAGACCCTAACTTGAATGAATGGAGGTATATATAAATAATTTGAAGGTATTTTACACATCTTGCATTTAGATTTTAAGAGCATAGAGTGTTTTGAGAAATTTTCAAAGTAATTTTAAGGTGATCGAAAGTGAATTAGTAGTGAAAGAGTGATCAAATATTGATTTTTAGTTGTGCCAAAAAGCTTAGAAAGAAATTTTTTAGAACCCTAACATGAGAAAATGGCATCTTCATTTACAGAAAAGAATTAAGGAGTAGAGATAAGAAATGTTGAATTGGTGATGTGTGACACTTGTACTCCACCAAAGTTTTGTGTTATTCTAGATATTTCTATGGAAAGAGATTCAACAGGCGTGTTATCATTGATATCACCTAAGGTTATTGTGATACATGATGTACCGAGCTACTATATGTGCAAAATTGGTGAAGTTTGTGATTATGATATTCATGTGGTCTATTAGAAATTATGTGATAAAGGTATACTAAAGGATGAATTCAAAATTGTTGAGATAAAAGGATTAACTTGTGCTCTAGATTTTTTCGAGAAACTTTAAGATTGAATGGATTAAGGTAGTTCTAAGAAAAATTCATGACCCTATGGTTAGACAATGGAACTATTGAGATTTTGAAGAAAATGATTCATAATGTTATCAAGTACCCAATGATGGATAAGAAGAATAAAATATGTTGCCTAAGCCAAGAAGAAAATAAGGATAATACAAAAGCCATGTAGAATGGACAAAGATTGTCTATTTCAACTATCATAGATCTGGTGATTGAGCTTGTAGTGAGAGACATCTCTCACAAACTTTATCAATCAAGTAGACTAAATAGTGTGCCTTGTATGGTAGTCAACCCATCATGCAAGATTGTGGTGAAGGATCACGAGTATGATCTTGCAGAGTTGCAGAGGTCATAATTGGCAGCAAACCTAAAATCAATCAAGAAGGTGAAGAAATCAATGTGTAAGTTTGGATCATTAATTATGTGTATTTTATCCTATGTTCAAAATTATATTTATGCTATTGGAAATGTTTTTTGGGAGCAAGGAAAACTAATTATAAATATATTAGTGAGTACATAATACAGTTGGGAGAAAATTTTGAGAATTTTATGGATAAGTACTTCAAGGAATTCAAGTAAAAGATGAGAAAAAAGATTGAGGATCCAACCATTATTAGTAATGAAGCATTATAATGATGTATGTTTTATGGTAGACATGGATAATACATTTGTACATGTAGTTAAGCCTAGGAAGGCATGGCTTAAAACTTGTAATTATGAAGTTGAAAGTAATATCAAAATTTCTTCTACAATTGATATCAAAATTACTTCTACAATTGATATCAAAACTTTTAATTATGAAGTTGAAACTTTTGATATCAAAACCCTTTGGGAAGTATGAAGAAGTAAAGGCTAAAATCACAATTGATATCAAAATTGCTTCTACAAAAAAGATGAGAGAAAAAATTATTGAAGACCTAGAAGAGATATTAGGCATGTAAGGAAAAGACAAAGAACCTTTGAAATTAACACAAGGCCATGGAGAAGATGAAGAAAATGATAGTGGTGATGAGGAAGATGAAGAAAGTATAGCGAAAAAGGGAGAAGCCCTAGCACTAGATTCTCCACCAGTAAAGAAGGCTAAAATGTGGAAATCACAAAGACAAAAGTAAAGAAGGTTACAAAGAAGTTAGCAATGATGCCCCTCTCTCTTCCTACACTAAAAAAACCAATGACTAGGGCAATAGTAAGTGTTGGGCCACTTGTGAAGAAAAGTGTGGTTAAATTACAAAATCCAATAGTACTAGTATAGAAAAGAGGAAAATTACAGCCATTATGAGCCAACCAAAGTGAAGAAGGCTAGTAAAGAAGAAAGACATTGACAAGGAAGATGTAGAGAGGACCTAGTCTAATGAACCTAGACATTGTCAAGTTACTATACCTACAAAGCCAAGAAATATTGATGATGTATGTGCCAACATCAAAATCTTTGTACGATTATCAAGTTTTAGATTTGTGAAATATGATGCATTAAGAAATGCTAACAAATCCAAGGTAGAAGAGGCCATGATAGATATGATGGATAAAAATAAATTGGCTCCTACTAAATTGGAAAATACGATTCCAAGTGATTCATATAGTAGACTAGAAAAAATATGGCAATAGACATTAGAAGTAGATAAATAAATTAGAGAAGGCACATTGGCCAATATTATGCCTAAATTGTCAAATAAACAAAAGATAACAATTTTGGAGAAGCATGGGAACTAGTTGATTCCTATATTCAAAACATTCATGATTCTATAGAATAAAATTGAGGTTTTTGTGTAGCAAAATGAATTTCTATGGAAGAGTATTTTTGGATTAAGTACTAAGAAAGTTAATAGGAGAAAATAGTGGATACAGTGACCATTAAAGATGATCAAAGTGATGAAGAAAGTTTAGGTGTGTCAAGCCCTCAAGGAAACGTATTCCCTATTCATGCCACCACACTTGACACTCCCATTAGTGAGCAAACAAAGACCTCAAAAGCTAAGGAAAAAGAAAGGGAGAAGAAAGAACAATAGGAATCAGTCAAGGAAACAAATGTACAAGTTTCTATTACCAATCAAGAAGGACCACATGTCTCAGGACCTTGAGATGAGGGAGATAAGGATATTGAATAAGAAAAATAAAATGTAGTGTCAAGTGCTACCATTGCTGTTCCAACCACTAAATTTCAAGCTAGACTGAGTGGTGACACCCCATCACATAATCATACTCTAGTAGTATCAAGAAGAAACACTTCAAGAGAAAGCAAAAGAAAGAAGATAAAGAATAGTTCTCTAGATAATATCATTAGTCTACATGAAGCAATGGATATGCTAAAATGGACCAAGTCAATCTCACTTTTGGAAAATTGTCATCTTAGGGGATATATTAGCAAGGAAGAAGAAGAAAGAAGAGAAGAGTAGAGAAAAAAAACAAAAACAAGTGTTGCATGACATAAAAAACTTTTTTTTTTTAGTGTTTGATATTTATACCATTGATGAGAAGGTCCCCATTATCTTTTATTTGGTCCAAATTGTTGAAAAGGTCAACACTACAGATATTGAGGCGAATGAAAAATTTATGGCTTGGTCTAAAAAGAAACTTGAGAAGAGAGTATTGGAGAAAGCTTCTACTGTCATTGCAGTTAGAAAAGTTGAGTTGTAGCCACTTGTACAAAACATAGAGGAGCTTGTAAAGAAAGTGCAAGATATATACAATATACTTTGTGACATGCCAAGATTTACAAATGAATTTCAAGAAAACATATAGAGGATTCGAGCTGATATGAAATAATCAAGAAGCTTTATCTCTCAGTCAACCAAATCAAGCTCATTGCACTATAACAGATTGTTCTTTGCATAAGGGAGGTTGGCCAAGATAGAAAAATTATAGTGGATGAGGGCCAAAGTAATCTCCATATAGTTAATTTTAATACCTCATTTGGGGGTTATGCAATGAGAGCTTATTTTAGCAAAGGATCTAGTGCAAAGAGATCATAATCTTTTGATTTTTGATAGCTTAATTGACCTAGAAATGAATTTGGAGTTAAAGATTCATGTTTTGGAATCACCTAGAACCACATGGGATCATGCACTTGCTATGATCAATAAAATTCACAAACTATTCATTGATAAATATGGTTTGATTCCACCTTCACATCCCTAGAAACAAAATTAGTAGACATAAGTGTCAAAAACAAGGGGGATAGATGATTAATATGGAATGATGATTAATAGAATAAAGGGTGATAGATGATTGAGATAGATGTTTGATATCTACAAGGGGAAATAAAATGATAAATGACAGTGATTTCAAAGAGCATAAAGTAGACAAAGTATGATAAAGTTAAAATCATATTTACTTCAATTGTGTACATTGTAAAAGTTTTGAAGATCTATAAGAACTGAGTCATAGGCTTAGGAGGAGTACTCTTATTCTTTTATTGTAAAGATTTAATCATGAAAAAATTATTTTTCCACTAATGTCAAAGGGGGAGATTTTTGATAGCTCTAAGTCTTGTTGTCTATTAGTGTCAAACACTTAGTCATATATAACATAGATTCAATCAATCATCACTATAACTGAGCTACTATATATAGGATGATTCATGTAAAGACTTGTAGATACTCATGTATATGAAGAGATTTATAGGAGCTGAGAAAGTCTTTGGTCATCGAGTATTTTTAGTACAAGTTGAGCCTAGTGAATGCCAAGTTATACAGAAGAAGATGACTAGAGTTAAGGTCAAGCAATAGAACAAACAATAGTTATGACCGAGCATCAGAGATAGTATTTGTTAGAGATAGTATGTGTCAGAGATAGAGTGAACATAAATGTCATAAATGATACAAACTTTGAGGGAAACTATTTCAAGATGACATAGACATGATATTTGATAATTGTAGAGTTTTTTATGGAGGTTGTTACACATTTTTTATGTGGATCACTAATCCCTATGAGGAATGAACAACCAATCAAAGGAATAGGTGAAAAGGGAAGCAGCTAGAAGACTCCACAAAATTATTTCAATAGGAAAATCCACACCTAATTTTATAAGTGTGGAATGAGTTATCATAGAAGATATTTTGAAGTGTGTGAAGGAAGCAAAGAAATTAAGTTCTAGATAATGCATGCAAGAGAGAGTTGTGAAGGACAAGGTTTAGGAACCTTATGAAGCAATAAATGACTAAGAAAAGTTATATCAGATTGGATATCATATTAGATATTGGAAGGAGGAAATCTATAATAAAAAATTATAAGTTTATACCAAAGGATTAGGTAGTAAGTCAGCTTTAACAGATTGAATTAGGGAAAATCTCTTAATAGAGTAGTTTTGATAGACCTTTGTAAATCTCCTAACAGAGTTCTTACTTCATTGTAAGTGTAAAATAATTTAACAAGGTAAGACCTAATAGTATTAAATACTCTTAGTAGGGTAGACCCCTCACATGGTAGATCATCATAAGTGATCAAAATTATAACCCTAACAAGTTAAGATTGTTACTACAATAGTGAAGATTTGTGGGTGTCATCCCCACCCCAAGTTTACCTTCACCTGGGAGGGTTTCTAGGTAACCAAATCTTTTGTGTCACGCGTTTACACTTCATGGATGTGATTGATAGTTAGATCTACTTATTACAATATTTGATTTTACAAGTTATGTTATGCATAAACTATATATGAGAAGGTTAATATGGTGAATGTAGTAAAGTTCACTAGTACAAAAACAACAATATATGACTAAATAAACTAGTAAAAATTACAAATATATGACCACTTTTGATCACGTGACCATTGGTAGTTTATCGTCGGTCGTTAATATCACAACCAAATTTATGACTAAACTATTTTAATCATTATTTTGGTCATTGATTTAAACATTGATTTGGTTGTTGGTTGTTATTAAATTGTAGTTTATTTGGAAGTTTATTTGGTGGTTTATTTGGCAATTTATTTGGTGGCTATTTTGATATCTTATTTGATGGCCTATTTGGTGACTTATTTGGTGGCTTATTTGGTAGTTTATTTGGTATTTAATTTGGTAGTCAAATTGGTAGTATATTTAGTAGTTGCCTAGTCATTTGTTTGATAGCTAATTTGGATGTTTATTTGTTTGTTTCCATTAATTAGTACCAAATATAATTATGAAATAAGTAATTTATTGAATACAATAAATTTTAAAATACAATAAAAACATGATATTAGAGTTGAACTAAAACATTAAAGAAAACGAAAATATTATACATGAACAACACAAATTAAAAGATTGAGTCAATATCATGATAAATGAAAATATTATCATATCAATCAATTATAACCACACCCATACTAGATTTACAAGTTGCTTTAATAACCCTATTTAAATGGTCCAAATTCTTATATATTTATACAAGAAAGCCAAATCTAAGATGGAATTTTTTTAATTATAAAGGGACCTTAGATAAGGAAGAGGGAGTCATTTTAAAGATTCAATTATTTATTTCCAACCAAAATTTTCAAACAATAAGTGAACTTGCAATGACCCATAAGGAGGAAAAGAAGAAAGAAAATTAACCCATCATTATATATAATCAATAGCAATAACCAACAACAAATGAGATAATAGATAACCAATGGTCTAAAGATTCAATGAAATGACCACATAATAATCAAGGAAATACAACTTTAATCCCAAGTTTTCCTAGTCTCATGCCTACAAAAATTCTAACTAATGTTGTGAGCTAGGAAAGGCCCCAACTTTGGGAAGAAAAGTAGCTAAACAAAATAAGTTTCATGGAGTGCTAGAGTGTCTCATTGAGTATATTTGTACTTTATTAATTATTATGGATCCACAACTCTCTAAAAATTGCATATAATAAATTTTTTGTTTTTACTATAACAAACTATGTACATAATGTGCATAATGGCACATGTGTCTAACTAGAGACACAAAATCTCTCTATGTATCCAAAAAATACCAGGGTTCTTGCATCCTATTTTGTTGTATAACTTTACAATATATTCATACAATCTTCTTATCCATATGCATCAAGTCAATTCTAGTCGAGGAGAATCATGTGCATCCTTGCTACTGATTGGGATCTCTGTAAACTCAGATAGGATGGCCCTAAATTTATCCCCTAAAAGTTTTTTTTTTTTCTAATAAGATCTCCATAATATTATCCATTGTTTCCTAGTTATTCTTGATGTGACTCCTGGCCGCCTCATGTACATTAACTGAAATGCCTTTTACAACCCTATCAATTTCTTATGCTAGCTTCTTTTCCATAGAAATATTTTCCATCATGTGTAAACCAACATCACCACTTTGGACTACATGGTCCAATAAATCCAATAGACCAATTTCAAACATTCCAAACCTTGTCACCATCTACAAGGTATAGAAAACCATACTAAGTTTTCCCATTTGACACCTCACTTCTAGAAATTTTCAAATAGAAAGGCTAAAATTGGTGCTGACCTATGTTGCCAAACATAAAATATAAGAAACAAAATCATAATCACAATGCAATGAGGGAAAAAAAATCCAAAAGTTAGGAATAAGAAATATGTATATATATAGCTAGATAGATAGATAGATATAATTTCATAATAATGGTTTTCTTTACAATATCCACTTAGATAAAAATACTTATTTTTTCATTTGTGTTTCCTACTATAAGTCATTAGCTACAACTGATGTGACCTTAGGCTCACCAAATATGACCTCTTCTATAGCTCTACCACCAAGATCCCCCACAATCTAAGCAAATGCTTGCTGCTTGGTAGTAAGACATAGATCATCTCTATGAAAAAACCATGTAAGACCACATGCTTGTTCTCGAGGTACTAGAGTAACATTTTGAACTAGATCGTGCTGAGGGGCCATTGTGCTAACCTTTTAAGAGTTACAAAAATAAGATTTAGTTTCCTCTAAAACACATATTGATATCATATCTAATTGAAAATTAGACTTCCAACTTATGATCCATACATATATGAAGGGTCTACATAAGAACATACAATAAAGTACCAATAGATGTTTATTTTTGTGTACTTACACACAAATTGCATGTCTAACTTTAGGGTAAGCCACCAAACTCTTGCTCTTTCCATAATTCATTGATGTACCCTCCATGCCAATAATAATCCTATCTATTGCATTATCTATTTCCTTACTTGATATATATGGTTTGCTTTGCCTTCCAACAATAATTGTTGCTTCACTCAAGAGCTTTGCAAGTTCAACACCATTAAATATAGGTGTTCTCATGGAAACAACATCAATTAAGACATCTTTTCCAAACTTCTTGTTTCTTGCATGAACCTTAAGAATAGATTTGTGACCATTTATATCAAGAACATCAATAGTGACCTATAAATGACAAGCAGATGATTTTCAACATTAGCATCATTATCTATAACTTCTCAACTCTTTTGATAGTTTTGAATGTTGTTGAAATAATTGAATTTTTAAGGAATCATATATTTCTATAGAATGATCAAGTGAACATAAAAATCTAAATTCATGATTTCAATAAAGAGTGCTTTATTGAGCACTAAATTTAAATCTACTCATCTAAAAAGATATGCAAATTAGAGAATATTGTTTGATATAATTGATTAATTATGTATTGTCTTTGATGTTACACAAATTTCATTTCATTATTAGTCAATGTATTTCAAGATCACTCAAGCAATAAAGATAGTTTTTTGTGTCTATCGAGCATTCCTATTTTTGCCTAGTTCAGAACATAGTATCTACTAAGTTCACTCAACATCAAAGGAAAGTTTGTAGAAGATGAGTGTTAACTGAGCTCACTTAGTTAATGAAGAAAAAGTTGGATGGAAAAATTACTAACCAAACTCACTTGGTTACCAAAGAATCTATCTGAATATGTAGTGTTAACCAAGTTTTAGTTGGTTAACACAAGAAATCATTTCTGAGTTAGTGTCTACTAAGTTGGGTAAGCTAATGAAAGATTTTCTTTTTTTGCAATATTAATCTTAATTGATTTATCTATTGGTTCTAGCTAACTAAGATGATGAATATTAGTTATTCTAAGTTGTATATGATCTAACTTGACAATATGAAAGATATAAGTATAAGGTCAAGTTGTGGATTCAAAAAATATAGTTTGAATATATTGAAGATTTAATGATGAATAAAGGAAACAAATTTGAAGGATAAGTAGAATATCCTTAAGGAGTAGAAAAGATATATTCAATCAAGAAGGATCAATTACAAGCCAAAATTGAGATCGATAATCAGCAATTTAGTTGCATTTAAATAAAGTGATCTTGTTGTTACTCTCTAACCATTATAGTAGTTATCTAAATCTCTTAACAGAGTTGGCTTAATAGTTATTTATAAATCCTCTAACAAGGTGGTATTTTTTTTGAATTTTATAAAGACCTTGAACAATGCCACTCCTAATAGGGTGATTAAATCCTCTAATAGAGTCACACCTAATAGTGTGTTTTGTAACCTTTAATAGGTTTGGATCCTAACAAGGCTCACTTCAAAAGAGTGAAAATAGTAACTAGTTGTAATTGGTGGTTTTCCCAAATTGGATTTCCACATTAAATCTTGGTGTCCATTGTGTTCATGCTATTTTCTTTAATGTGTTTGCAACCAAGTTAAAGTAATGATAATCATAGATAGCATCTAAATATTTGCATGTTAATACTTATCGAGCATATTCAATATTTATTGAGTTACAACATTTTATGTGTGTTTACTGAGCATCAACATTATTTAGTTCTTAGAGTTTTATTTTGTACTAACATCTAAGGGATATGGGATTTATTTTAGTGGTAACTTATTCACCCCTCCCCTCTCAGTTACTCCTCTCACATTTTCAACAATTGGTATCAGATCTTTTAGTGCTTGCAAGGAAGGTTTTAAGGACCTAAGCTAAAGATTAGGATGTCTTACAGAAGAGAGATTCTAAAGTTGAATAGAGACAATTTTGTAGCATGGAAAGGAGTCATGAGATTAAATCTAGCTACCATCAGTGATTCAGGGTGCAAATATCTTGATACTAAATACAAGACTCCCACTACAACGTTATCAATTGAAGATAGGTGGATCAAACTAAAAGACATCTATGGAGGAGATGAAAATGTAAGAAGAGCTAAGGCTAAAAGTCTTCAAGGCCATTTTTATTAGATGAAAATGAGAGAAGATGAGAGCATTGCAAAATAAGTAGAAAGGATCAAAGCATCTAGAGGAGACATTGAAGAGAAAATCATTGTACGCAAGGTACTTAGAACCCATTTTCCTATTTATGCAATTAGAGTATCTACTATTCAAGAGATGAGATGTGATCCAAACAATAAAATATCTTTGGATGCTCTAGTTGGAAGATTGACTACTTTTGAGTTAGATAACTTTGAAAACTATGTTCCTAGTTCAAAAGTTATTGAGTCTACATTTGAAGCTAAAGGGTAAGAAATCAAAGTCTAGTCAATCAAGAAGTGAAGAAGAAGAATCAGAAGAAAGTTCAAAAAGTGATCTTGAAATTGTTGAAGCCCTACTTGCAAGAAAGTATTCCAAAGGTAGAGGAAAGTACAAAGGTAAAGTTCCTCTGATCTTCTTTTCGTGTGAAGAAGTTGGTCAATTGTTGCTTGGTGTCCAAATAGTGAAAAGAAAGATGAAAAGAAAAGCAATAACCACAAAGGCAAGAGGGATTTCAAGAACTACAATAATTTCAAGGAAAAAGGTAAGAAATCTTATTTTATGGCTAAAGATTTTGATAATGGTGAAGATGAAATGGTATATATTGTTGTAAAGGATGAATCTGATGATGAAGGAGATAAGATGGCACTTATCTCTCATGTTAGCAAAAATGATACATGAATTATTGATAGTCACTGCTCATATCATATGACTAGAGATAAAACAAAATTTGAGAAAATGGAACCTTATGATGGAGTTAGTGTGAGATTTGGAAACAATCAACCTTGTTGCATAAAAGGATAAGGTAGTATATCATTGAATAATGAACTTGTATGTGACAATGCTTATTGGGTTGAAGAATTAAAGCATAATCTAGTAAGTTTGGCATAGTTTAACAACATTGGATTCAAAGCAGAATTCATGAATGGCAAGGCCAAACTACTGGATGGTAAAGGAAATCTGGTTGGATCAGGCAAGAAAACAAAAGGTAATCTATTTTATCTTGATCTCAGTGAATGTTCATGTTTTGTTGATCAAGTAGAAGAAAGTTGGTTATGGCACAAAAGACTAGTCATGTAGACTTTGATAATCTAGTTAAGATAAGAAAACATAGGAGAGTAAGAGGTATTCCTAGCTTGAAGAAACCTAACATGGCTTTATGCAAGAATTGCCAAATTGGTAAGATAGGAAAGACTACTTTCAAAAGCAAAAACTATTAGTCTAAAGAAGTCTTAGAAATTGTGCATACTGACTTATGTGGACCTATTAGAATAGAGAGTTACAATGGAGAAAAATTTTCATTCTTTTTGTTGATGATTATTCTAGAATGATGATTATAATATTCTTGAAAGAAAAATTTGAAGCTTTTCAAAAATTCAAGTGGCATTTGGCAAGAGTAGAAAAGAAACTGGAAAGAGATATAATTGTTAAGATTAGATAGAGGTGGTGAATTCATCCCCAATGAATTCAATAATTTCTACATTGAAAGAGGAATTAAAAGACAAGTATCAACACCTGGTATACCACAGCAAAATGGTATAGTCGAAAGAAGGAACAGATCCATCATGGATTGTGTAAGGACATTGATGATAGAAAAGAATGTTGCTATCAAATACTGGAAGGAAGCTATCATCACTACAGTTCATACCTTAAATAGAGTATAGTTGAAGAAAGACTCAAAACAAACTCCTTATGAACTATGGTATGGCTACAAACCTAATATAAATTACTTCAAGGTATTTCGTAGCAAATGTTATATCTTGAAAGAATCTAGAAAAGGAAAGTTTGATGTAAAAGGTGATGAAGGCATATTTCTCGGATATTATTGTAGAAGTAAAGTATACAAATGTTTGAATCTATCTACTCATAAAATCATAGAAAGTGCACATGTTAGAATTAATGAGTTTGCAAAAAGGAGTGAAGAAGATAGCAACAAAGAACCAAAAAATTATATAAGATTTGTTAACTATGAACCTGATACTCTACCAAATCTATCTAAAAGAAAGGAGACTTCACCCTGTTGGCTCCTAATTTAAAAGTTTTTGAAAATGACCAAGAAACTAGACAAATACATCTAAGGCTAGAAAATTCCTATGAAAGGTACACCTAACTGTAGTCTTGGCCCAACTATAAGGCATAACTCCTTCACTTTAGGCTCTGCAAAACCTAGGTGGGTGAACCTCAGATCCAATTAATATGGTACCAGTGCAAAACATATTCTTGAATCTATTCAAAGCATATAAAAGCCCTTATTTCTCCTAATAACCTATGCAGTAAAAAAGAAGTGCAGTGGCAAGTTACAACTCTATGAAATGCACAAGCTGAGTGAGGGCATCACATTTAGGTTCTTCAACATAAAATGTAAAGATGATTTAAATTTTGTTTTGATTTTATGTGGGTGGGGAAAGCAGATGAAAACCAAGTATAGACAAAAAACTAATGATCCTGTAGCTGATCAGTGCCTAATTCATTGGGCAACTCATGAATCTCCCTCATGAATTTTGGATATCTGATACTTATTCATATATTTAGATATATGATCTATCCATTCACCTTGTAAATAGACATCAATGTTCAACTTAAATCTCATTCTTATCTGATATCCTCCTCAATAAACCTGTAACCCTATTAAATCTTTGAAGCATTTACATAATTCCTTGAATTACAAGCAACATATAGCCTTAAGGGATTGCATTTATGATCTAGGCTTTTTGTTCAAAGACCATAAAACATCACAGCTCAACTAAGAAAGGAAACAAGATTTAAACTAAAACTAAACACTTGTTGTTTCTTGTATTGATTTCCTTGAAACAATACATAAAAATGCATGAAATTAACTCACAAAGAACCTAATAAACCAGACTATACCATGAGAAAATGCTATCATACAAGAGAGAAAATGGTGGGAATGAGAAGCTGATGGGATGGGAAGGGGGTATCACAGCCAAAGCAAAAGCTTCATGGTATGGAACCAGCACATCCCAGATCTTCCATTCAAAGTTCATTAATTCCAGGGCCAATTCTACTAAATGCCTTCATTCCAGAGAAACTTTCCAATATTTTCCAACCCCTACAATGAATGAATGAAAGAAAGATATAGGAGGAAGTGAATTCCTAGATCTGATGTGAGATTGACCTATGTCCACTTGAAATTCCCTCTCCTAGCAAAAAAAAGACACTCTCTAATCTCTCTCTTCCATGGGTGAATCAAATCCCTCAACTGCTAATCATATAATTTCTATTTTGCCTTTCCAAATGCAAAATATCTTAGCAAAAGACAAAGATCTACAAATAAACCCAGATATGTGCCAATTTATCAAATTGAAGCCAAAAAATCACAAAAACTCAAAATAATCTGGTACAATAGTCAATAAATATCTTTATAATGTTTTTCCATTGAATTCTACAACTGGTGACTTGAAACACCTGATAAAACATGTAGATCAATCTCTAAGAGAAAACCTCCTATAGCATGAACCAGTGGTGTTCTATACAAAAAAAAACTCCATAATCAAAAAAATTAGTTTCTCTTGATTTCGGTGATATATAACATCGCATATTTTGCCTCTCAAAAACCCCCAAAAAGCCAGTTTGAAAATGACCTATTAGGTCTATCTGCAACTTTGATTTTAAATTTTCAAAAATTTAAAACTTCTAAAGTATAAATTTTAGGAAAATGACCCTTTTAAATTTAAAAATGATCTAACGTGCATACCCACTTTTGAAAAAACAATTTTAAAATAACATTTTAAAACTATTTGTTTTTCCTCACCCCTTCAAATTCAAGGTCAAACTAGTTTGACCAACCTTTTTCCATGTGTTACTTCTTGATTCATCAGCCTCTGCACACACTACCACTAGACCACCACATCAGCAACTCGAACAGAGTGCCACATCATCATCCAAGCTGGCTTGATGCCACATGTCAATATCGTGCATACTCACAATATTTAACCGGTGTGCATCTTGGTTTTGAGGGCATGCGCTAACCATTGGATCATGATACGTGTCACGATCTGAGTGATTCCTACTTGAGACTACTATTAAGTGCCACCTTGCCACACTCAGGACTTGCTACCACGTGTCACATTTCCACAATCCTGCATTATTCAACCGTCTTGCATCTTCATTTTGCAAATTTGCATTGTCTGTTGGATGAATACACATGTCAGAATCCTATGCACTTGGTTTTGAACTCGCCACATCAGCGCGCATATATTTAGTTCCAAAATTTCTTCCTGATTGCTGCCAGTTGAGCATCCATGTTTGGGGTCCCACGCACATGAGCACTCAACTTTCAAAAGTCAACGTCCTTAAGACACTTAGTCTATTATGTCTTTTAGTATTTAAACTATAGAGAAAGGCACCGTGCTTCCAATGTGGGATCAAAATGTTTTCACAATTTTCCCTCTCTGTCCTACTCTGTGCTTTGACATTCTGTTATGGCGGCTTACTTCATGCGCTGTGTTGTTCCCTGTTGCTTTTATTTTGAACAAATTAAAATCTCATGTTTTCAATTGGTTAATCAAATATTTTACGATTTGGAAGCCTGGCCAATGAATCACTTTGAAGGTAGCTCACATTCATCTTTTGATTCCCTCAGCCGATCTCTTCTAATTTTTGTGATGTCATAACAAGGTAAGTAGGAGTTTCTTTTAAAGCTTCTCTTCTAGTCTACTCTGTTGAATGGAAAAGACGCATGCCAAATCTCATGAGCAAACAGATCGTATTAGATTTATTATGTGCGAGTTTGAAAATATTGGTGAATGCCTGTGGCTTTCCAAATGCTTCTTCTTGTGTGAGGATTGTCCTATTCAAAACATGGCCCCTTGGATCCTCTACTACCACTTTTGCTGGCCCCTTGCACTCCATCATCGTAGACTATAGCTATGAGGCGTCACTTCTTTAGCATAGGATGCTCCCTTGTCTGTTTAAACGTGGCTCTTTCCTCTCTTCAAATGCTAGTTTCTTCTCTCCAATGCTCAGGGTCTTTGCTAACTGACTCTTCACTTTTGAATTGCCCTCTACTACTACGTGTTTGATCTTTGAACTGCAGATTGATGTTTGGCTTTGGTATTTCTATTCCAACATCCTCTTTGACTCCCCTATTTAAACGTGGCTTTCCTCAAATGAAACACCTCCCTTGTTTTATAGGCATCTCTTCAAATCTTCCACAACTTCCTTCCTTAGATGGCTCTTCATTAGTGAATATAGATCTCTTTCATTACGTGGTCTACTATAGTACAGGCATGATCTTCCTTTTTAGCACTGACGACTGGACTCATTGTTGATCGATTGTCAAAGTTGTGATGGATGAAAGCAAGGTAAGATTGTAAAAATCTTTGTGGTTGAAAACTAATTGATCATATGATGAAAGGGGTGTATGATTTGAGTTCAATTCAATAGTTGTATTTCTTTATGCTATTATGAGTTCATGGCGTGGGCATTCCCCTTCTTTTATGCTTAAAGACATATGAACATATTCATCCCCTTCTTTGAATAATCAAAAGTTTGGATTTCTAAAATCTCAACAAATTGCAAATTGAGAATAAGTCATCTTTCATCAGATAGCAACACCCTTATGATCTCGGATCGACCCATCAATCTGGAGCAGTTAGTTGGACCCCAAAGTGGGTTCGACTAAAAAAAATTCATTTTCGGACAACTAAAACCTCAAACTAGCCCACTAATTTTTTGCTCTGCATTCTTCAACCCTGTCGAATTTCATCTCACGATGAATTTGAGGTCAAAAGATATTTGCTGTCCAAGTTGACCTCTCAGAACTTCCTGCAAGAAAACATGTTAGATGACACTAAATTGGGTTCAGAATCAGCTTCAGAAATTGGGTAAACTGACACTTGGGAAGGCAAAAACTGGGGCATTAGTTCACTATCATGAGGAGAGTATGGATCTGTGATTTGGGCTCATGAAAAATAACTAGGGATAAATGGTGGTCGGTCAAAGTGGGCTACTTGGATTTTGCAAACTAGAAACACTAGCAAAAAAGCGATTTTTGCAAATGTAATGGACTTGGAAAAGTGTGCAAATGGATTCGTCAAGACTTGAAATTGAGAACACTTAAGGTATTTTTAGAGCACAACACATTGGTACAAACCATTTGATCTAGGCAATCATAGATTAGGAGTTATAACATCACAAACAGGGATACTGACAAATCTACAAATGTTGACACTGGTAAAAAGATAGAAATTGTGTTTGGAATTGTGTTTGAAAACTGATCAAACGGATTCATCATGAGCTAAAACTTGAAACATAAAAAGTCTTTGATGTATATAATGCAACACAAAAAGAATTTTAGCATTTTGGTCAACTGTGTCAAAATTATAGCAACTCAAACAGGGCTTCCCAAAATTATGAACATTTCATATCAGCATGGCATTGATAACTGACCAACTTTAAGGGATTCGAAACCTAGTCAAATAGATTGAAGATGACTTGAAATCTAAAAAATAGGCTCTCAAGTAAGGACACTAGACACTCCCAAAGTGGTGAGTCATGAAACATTTTTGGGTGCGAGATATTCACTTGCAAACATAGCCTCCTGTCGTTGTTTGACACTTAGGGTAAAAAGCAAATTTGGCAATTTCTCAAAATGGGACTTCAAAAAATGGCTCAGAATGTCAATTTAACTTCATGGAACATGTAGATGCACTAAAGGGAAGGTGTTAGAAACATTAAACACCTCTTGGGGCTCAAAGATACAGCCAGGTACAATCTCATTAAAAGCGCTCATAGGGCTTAATTTTCTCAAAAGTGCTCAAAATTTGGGCTATAATTTTGAGTGCCAACACACCCCCCGAGTCCCCAAAATCACCAAAAGTTACCAAGTTGTAGATAGTGTAACCTGAGTCATAGTCTAAAGGACCTGAGTCACAATCAGAAGCTACTAAGCTAGTTCAAACCAAGTCTGATGGACCTGAGTCATAAATAGTGGGACCTAAGCTTGATACTAAAGTTCATGATGAAAATAGTGGAACTCATTCCAAATCCAAAGAACTTGTGTTAGCAAGATATGTTGGAAGACATCATGCACCTAATTAGATCATTGGAGACAAATTTGATGGAACAATGACAAGGAAAACATTAAAAGGTACATGTTTACTCACTTAATTTGATCCTAGAAATGTTAAATATGCATTGGATAATGAAAGTTGGGTTGAAGCAATGAATGAAGAAATAGAATAGATTGAGAAGAACAAAACTTGGACTCTTGTTCCTAGACCCAAGGATAAAAATGTAATTGGCACAAAGTGGGTGTTTAGAAATAAGCCGAATGAAGATAGAGAAGTTTTCAGAAACAAAGCAAGATTGGTATGTAAAAGCTATTGTCAAGAAGAAGGTATTGATTGTGGTGAAACTTTTGCTCCTATTGCAAGATTAGAAGGTGTTAGAAACTTACTAGCATATGCAACACATAGAGGATTTAAAGTGTATCAAATGTATGTTAAATCTGCATTCTTGAATGGAATTATTGATGAGGAAGTCTACATTGAACAACCAAAAGGTTTTGTAGATCCTAGTAAAAGAGACATGGTTTGAAATTACACAAAGCATTATATGGTCTTAAGAAAGCTCCCAGAGCTTGGTATGAAAGACTACATAACTATTTGGTACAGATTGGTTTTCAAAGAACAAACGATAACAGTAGCCTGTATATCAAAAAAGGACCAAACAAGAAGATTGTATTGGTAGAAATATTTGTTGATGATACTTTATTCATAGGAAATGATGACTTATGTAAAGCATTTTCAGAAGAAATGAGTAAAGAATTTGAGATGTCCATTTTTGGTGAGATAAAATTCGTTGTTGGGTTGTAGAAGTTTGGAATGGAAGATTCAAGACTAGTTGGAAGCCCTATGTCTATAGGACATAATCTTTCTAAGAATGATGACTCCAAAGAGGTAGATTAGACCACTTATAGATCAATGATTGGAAAATTACAATGTGTAGTGCATATAAGGTGTAATATTGCATTAACAGTTGGTATGGTGGCAAGATTCTTAGCAAATCCCAGAGAAAATCATATGATGGCAATCAAGAGAATCATGAGATATCTAAAAGGTATTGAAGACTATGGCTTATGGCACAAACTTGGAGGAAATTTAGACTTGAAGGTGTTTACTGATGGTGATTGGGTAGGAAGTATTGATGACAAGAAAAGCACTAGTGGTGGAGCATTCTTTCTTGGTAAAAGACTAGTGCCTTAGAAAAGCAAGAAGAAAAATTGTACATCTTAATCCACAATTGAGGAAAAATATGTGGTTGCAGTAGTTAATTGTTCAAACATTATTTGGTTCAAGAAACTATTGTCAAGTATGAAGATAGAAATCAAAGATCTAGTAGTCATATAATGTGATAACACCATTGCAATCAATATATCAAAGAACCTAGTGATGCATTCCAAAAAAAAGAACATTGCTATAAAATATCACTTCTAATGAGAATTGGTGCAAGACAAAGAAGTCAGATTGGAATATGTGAACACAAAAGAATAGATTGTGGACATAATCATGAAGCCAATACCTAAAGATGAATTTTTGTATCTAAGAGGTAAGATAGGGGTCATTCCCCTATCTAAATCTCACTAAATAAAGTTAAGTGATGCATCAACCAGAGCAAGTTGAAGATCAATTAGTTAGTGTAGAATTGACAAGAACATATTGCAAATGAATCGATACTTAAGGTACATTGATTTTAACAGAATTGTTGTCTTTGATATGTTTTTCAAAGAGGGAGAAGCTATTCTATCATAACTATCATATCTCATAAGAAATCTCTCTAAGAGGGAGAAGTTCGATGTAAGAGGAAGTTTGCTATCATAGAAACTTTATAAAGAGATGTCAAAGAGGGAGAATGAACTTGGCAAGAAGTTATTGTAGACATAAGTTTTTCTAACAAAGGGAGAAACTAAAGGCTGAGAAAGGTCACACTAATAGAAGGAGTTCTTAGAATGAAACTAAGGATATGTTCCTTACTTTATTCTTGTTCCAAAATTTCATTATGTTATGACATGTTGTGTTGCCATCAATGCTAAAGAGGGAGATTGTTGCATACAATTGATTAACTGTGTATTGTCTTTGATGTTACACAAATTTCATATCATTATCAGTCACTGTATGTTGAGCTCACAAGGGTAGTGAAGACAGTTTTCTATATCTATCAAGTGTTCTTATATTTGCCTAGTTCAGAAGACATTATCTACCAAGTTCACTCAGGTGTCAAAGGAAAGCCTACAAAAGATGAGTGTTAACCGAGCTCACATAGTTAATGAAGAAAAAGTTGGATTGAACTAGTGCTAACTAAGCTCACTTAATTAACAAAGGATATATATGAATATGCAGTGTTAACCAAGTTTTAGTTAGTTAACACAGAAAATCATTTCTGAGTTAGTGTCTACTGAGTTAGGTCAGCATGGTGTTTTGAAACAATACAATTCCAAATTACTGCAATGAGAACAAAATACATCTAGGGGTAGCTACTTCCCATCCTTAACATACCCTTTCAAACACTAAGCCAACTATAAGGCAAGACCCTTCTTCTACTTCAAGCTCTACAAAACCTAGGTGGGTGTACCTCAAATTCATTTGTATGGTACTAGAGCAATTAAACATATAATCTAAACCTATCAAAAATAGATGAAAACCTTATTTATTTTGTTGACTCATGAAATAACATAGATCTACAATAGCTAAATGCAAGACAATGCAATTCATAAGTTGAGTGAGGGTATTCTATTCTAGCTCTTCAAACATAAAATATAAAGATAATTTGAATTTGATTTGATTTTATGTGAGTGGGGAAAGTAGATGAAAACCAAGTATAAATAAAAAGCTAATGATCCTGTAGTTGATTAGTGCCTGATCCATTGGGCAATTTCACAAATCTCTTTCATGCATTTTGGATATCTAAAACACATATGCTATGCTAAGACTCTAGATCTATCCATTTACCTTGTAAGTTGGATATCAATTTTCAATCTAAATCTCATTCTTACTTGATATCCTTTCATGAAAATTAGATATCAACTCTGATATCCCATTAGAGTTGGCAATTGGGTATGTAGACATATGGAGCTATAGAAACCTTGCTTGGAAACTATGGGTGAGTTGCATGCCCATGAGATGAATTCGAATCCCACTTCATTGTTTGAGTCTATTTTGAAGGCATCTCATAACAAAATGCTCTTTCACTAGGCCTTACCCTTGCTCCATGTCGTTGATATTCACTTTCTCTACCTCCTCACTTTCCAACGTGGAAGCATTTTTTATCCCCTATTGTCACCTATCCATTCCCCTCCAATGGCTTCCTCCTACTTTTATGATTGTGCTCTCTCCCATTTTCAATATGGGGGCTCTTATGTGATTTCTCTATGTGATGCTCATGAGCATGATTCAGTAGATTTTGAAAAGGATTATCATGATTGAGACTATGATTTGAGAGATTCAGCCCCAGATTATGAGGTTAGTGATCAAGATGAAAAGTATGTTCTTCATAAGTGAACTTTAGACATTTTTCCATGATCAAACCACCTTACTATTGAAAGGGGCCAAACCCATATATAGTAGTAGCTAGCTTTCTCATAGCTTATGATCAAAAATTTGAACATCAACAACTGTAAATTTTGAGTTATCTACATGAACTTCCTATGCTCCAAGATTTTTTAGAGCTTCTCCTTTTGCATGTATCCAAATGAGGTACATTTCTTTTTATACAATGCTTGGCGAGTTGGAAATAAATGGAGTCTTTTTTCCCTATCAATGGCAATGTCATTGCTATGTAATTTCTTTATTTTGTTAAGTTTATCAAGGGATAAAAAATTCTTATTCTTATATAGAGAGATAGATCCACATCCTCCCCTTCACAAAAAGAACTCCATGAAATGGCTCAAATACATTTAGCATCTACTGTAGGGTTGAGATTCTTGGGACAATCACTAAAAATACTCCATATTTGGCTATCAAATCCAAGTGATACTTTCCTTTGCATGATATAGAACAACTTGCCACCAATCCATCATAGTAATCCTTTAAGACTCCTCCTAGAGGGTGATGTGGTCCCATATTAAATTGTAATGATTACAATCATTATAACCCTCTCATTTAGAAGGATTTTAATCCCCAATATACCTTATTAGTCTGATACAATTTAGTCAGGCTCCAAAGTGGGTCCGACAAAAAAAAATTCATTTTCAAACAACTGAATCCTCAAAGTGGCCTATCGAACATCTACAATTGACTAAAAATCATATGACCACTGAACCATCCATTAAAACTTATTTTCTAACTTCTCCTAAAAACTATCAATTTCATGCCAAGAGGTCCTTTGACTAGCCTTAAAACTGACACCAACACCTGACCAAGCTCTGAAATTAGACATATTGATTTTCAGTTCTCCACACTCTTACCCTGTCCAATCTTGTATCATGATGAATTCTCAGTCAAAAGATATTAACTTTCAAAGTTTCCTTTTCAAAATTTCTTGCAAGAAAACATGTCAAAAAATAATAAATTGTGTTCAAATTAAGCTCTGAAAACAAGTACAACTGACACTTGGGGAAACAAAAATTTGGGTGTTAGTTCATTATCATGAGGATAGTATAAATATGTAATTAGGGCTCATGATGAATAATAGGATGCATTTGGAAAATGGTCAAAGTAGGCTACTCAGAATTTGAAGACTAGAAACAATGTCATAAAACCATTTTTTGCAAATGGAATGGACTTGGGAAAGTGTGGAGATGGATTAGTCAAGACTTGCAAACTTGGCACACTCAAAGTATTTAAAGAGAACAACATAATGGTACAATCAATTCGATCTCACCTATCACATATTCAAAGTTATGACATCACAAACAGGGGTACTAACCAATCTACCTTTCTTGACACCAGTAAAAAGTTAGAAATTGCATTTGGAATCGCATTTCAAAACTAATCAAATGGATTTTTCATAAGCTCAAAATTGAAATGTAGTAATTCCTTGACCTCCAAAATGTAATCCAAAAGTAATTTTTTCATTTTGGTCAACTAGGTCAAAGTTATACTAAGTCAAATAGGGCCTCCCAGAATTCTAAACAATTCACATCAGCATGACAACAATAAATGACCAACTTTGAGGGATTCAAAACCTATTCAAATGGATTTGAAATGACTCAAAATCTGAAAATAAGTTCTCTAGTATGGACACTAAACACTCCCAAAGTGGTTACTCATGAAACATTACTGGGTGCATGATATTCAATTGCAAACATAGCCTCTTGTCACTATTTAACACTTGAACAAAAATGCAGAATTGGACATTCCTCAAAATAAGACTTCACGAAATGGCTCAGAATGGAAATTTATCTTCATGGAACACATAAGCATAATAGTGTTATAAACATTAAACACCTCTTAGGACTCACAAATACATCAGGGTCTATAGGGCTTGATTTTTCAATGGTACTCAAAATAAGGGCTTTAATTTTGAGTCCCAATAGTGGCTCTATCTAGAGATGCATGTCGCTTGTAGGCATGGAAAGAATTTGGATCTCTAGAAGAAGCATACCACACACCTAATAGCAAAAATTTCTCTCTTGAACAACTTTATTGAAAGAAAAAATGACTACTCCTAAACTGTACACATGATGGCCTTGAGCCACAGAACTTCAACAAATTTTTTTACCTCTATCATAAATATGATTTTCATCTGAATGTGCATGAGGTAAGCTATAAATATTATTTATATCAATCTCACCAATTAGATACACATCTTGAAACACACCATTTAGCAAAATTGAATCTACACCTTCACTTTCATAACACATATAAAAACTATGATTACTCTCTACAACATGCTCATTATGAAAGTTCTCATCAGCATGCTCAAAGACATCAGACTCAAACTAAAAATCTTCTTCATGAATTAAATCATGCATACTATCAATCTTGAATATGAGAGCTTCATATTCAACATGGGGAAAAAGGTCACACATACCTTGAAATTGTGTATGCATATGCATAACTAGAGAGTATTCACATGAGTAATCAGATTTGTACTCACAAATATCATCAATGTTAGAATCTAAAACTAATCCAAAATCTTCAAATGGTCTTTCAAAATCAGCAAATGGATTAGTCATCACATGAGAGTATTCATCATAAAACTCATTACAAGGTGCATTCTGATTTTTATTAACAACTTCATCAAACACCTTCTTATCCACATCATGAAGATGCAACATCATCATCATGATCACTATCATATCCAAAAGAAGAAAAATATGATCTCTTATAGTAATAGGAAAATGTATCACAATTTAATTCATCTTCAATTAAATCTGAACATTCCATGTGCTCTTCAGAAAGTGGGTTGACAACTCCATGCAAAGCTCCTTTTTAGATATTGTAACAAGTCATGTGTTGATCAACATCAAACTCTGCACCATACAATGGATTCATGAAAACTTTGAAATCATTTCTAACATCACTTTCATGGATACTTTCAGCATATGAAGAAGAAAAATTAGAATCATCACATGAAGACACACCACCCACTCCATCAATGAAGCATGTAGAATATAAATCAATGTTATTTTCATTGTCTTCATTAAATTAATTCAAATGTCTTGAAAACTAATCTTATTTCATTTTATCAATAGGTCCTGATGCATTAACCTCAAAATCATTTGTATACTACTGGTTACTACTACATATATCTTCAAGATATTCATCTCCACAATTAGGTAATCCATCCTTATAGCTAATCTCTTTGTCTTCATATTGTGTAGACAACTCTTCTTCACAAATTTCAACCTCAAGCTGATTTACATAACTCTGAAATGGAACTATGTTTTTAGATTTAGAAAAAGAATTCATACCTTTACTTTTGTAAGAGTATTCACTTCCACCATTGCTTTCTTCTTCCCAATTTGCATCATATTTACATGAAGACAAACATGTACTACCACTATCCTCTTCTTGACTTGAGGAACAACTCTCATTTTTGTCTTCACGTAATGCTTCTTAATAGTACATCAAATCATAAACTTTACCTTCATCACTTGAAACATGGCATTCAACTTCCTAATCCTCATATTGAGATGAATAACTTTCACCTATTTGTTGATCTAAAATCAAACACTCCTTTTGACATTGATTTGTCCTTTACACCTCATCTTTTCAGCAAACATTCCTAGAGTAGTGACTCCCAGTTAAGCCATACTTTATATTGTTTTCAATCTCTATTCCTATCATGAATTCCTAATGTAAAGTCTTAAGTTCTTTATCTCTCAATAGATAACTCATCTTTTTATCAAATGCATCAAGATAAACCAAAAAACACAATTGATCATCTGGCTTACACTTTTTAGTAATATCATTTAAAACCTTTGCAAATCTAATATTAAATTCAGGAACTAATTCATCATTCTTGATTTGGATCTTCAAGAACTTATCAAAATAATCAAAGATGCTTACTCTTTCCCCAAATTGCTTCATGAAAGCTAAAAGTAATTCATCCCAAGATGAAATAGAATATTCTAGCACAAAGGAAAACCAATCCCAAGCATCATCTTCTATAGTTTAAACAAACAACTTCATATGCACATCTTTATGAGAAATTTCATAGTCACCCATTAAGTCACTAAACATCTAAACATGATGACTGGCTGAAATTTCATGGCTTCCACCAAATTTAGGAAAATAATTTCTAAGATTATACAGTACAGGATTTGGGAAACCATGAATGCCATTAAATTTTAATGGCATATATCTCTTGGTAGAGATAGATCTACAAATTTTATCCATGGACCGCATAACAGGAGAAGGGAAATTTGACATTTCTCACAAACTTAAAACTCATTCATCATATTTACTTTCAAAATTTGTAACTTGTAGCAGATCTAAAATTTTCTACCAATTCAAAGCTTTGAACATACTTCAAAATGCAAAAACACTTTTACTGAATCTATCTCTCACAAAGTATGTTGAAATGTACCAAACCAATCTCCTACTTATTGCTAAAAATACCACTTGACAGAGAAACTTTTGTAAATCTTACTTTCATGTAAATGAAATCACATGAAAGTGGAAAATACCTTTTAATGTTGATGCTTGCAAACTACTTCAATGTTGCAAATAAAAGAATATTCAGATCTCATCTGGAGTTAGTAACTTTTGCATCGCATCCCATACAACTCTTTCACCCATTGTCAAGAATCTTGAGATAAATTCTTCAAATCTACATTCCAATTGTTGTTTCCATCAAAATACCTTCACATTAACAATGTATTGGTACAGAGATATGACTTTGAGTTGCCACTCACTTAGTGAGGAAAGATTTACCAAACTTGCAAATCATAACAAGATGGTCCAAAATTTACAATAGGTATTTGAAAACTTTATACAAGTTGGGAATTTCACACTCTTGACAAAGTGAAAGAACTTGACATTAACTCTGAATTTTGATAGCAACTTATCAAGACTTTTAAATGACCTCAATGTAACAATCATTGTAATCCTTTCAAAATTACTACTATCAGTAATAAGCCACAACTGGGAGACATGAATCTTTAGTAGAGAAATGGAAAACACCTCATAACCCTACTATTGTAGAAAATTCCTCTTGTTGTATTGAATCTTTTTAAAATTCTCAAGGTTTTTCTATCACACAAATTTTGAAAATGTTATTTATACCAGAGATTCCAGTACTTTTAACAATGAATTTCTTCATAGACTCCCCAACAAAGTTGCCATTTTTTTGTTGTTTTAAAAAAACATGGTTCCAAATTACCCTGATGAGAACAAAATACATCTAGGGGAAGCTACTTCCAATCCTTGACACACCCTTTTTAAACACCAGGCCAACTACAAGGCTAGACCCTTCTTCTACTTTAGGCTCTACAAAACCTAGGTGGGTGTACCTCAAATTTACTTATATGGTACTAGTGCCAATTAAAAATATATTTTGAACCTATCGACAGAAAATGAAACCCTTTTTCTCCTATTAACTCATGCAATAACATAGATCTACAATAGTTAAATGCAAGACAATGCAATTCATAAGCTAAGTGAGGGCATTTTATTCTAGATCTTCAAACATAAAGTATAAAGATGATTTGAATTTAATTTGATTTTATGTGAGTGGGGAAAGTAGATGAAAACAAATTATAGATAACAAGCTAATGATCTTGTAGCTGATTAGTGCCTCATCCATTGGGCAAATTCACAAATCTCTTTCATGCATTTTGGATATCTAAAACACATATGCTATGCTAAGACTCCAGATCTATCCATTTACCTTATAAACTGGATATCAATGTTCAATCTAAATCTCATTCTTACCTAATATCCTCCTCAATAAACCTAGAACCCTGTTGATTTCCCTGAACCATTTACATAACTCATTGAATTATAATCAACAATGAAATAGCATACAACCTTAAGGGACTACAACTATTATCTAGACTCTTTGTTCAAAGATCATAAAACATTGCAAATCACTGATAAAGCAAACCAAAATTTAAAATTAAACTCAACATCTATTGTTCGTTGTATTGATTTCCTTGAAATAATACATGAAAAATGCATGAAATTGACTCAAAGATACCTAATAAACTAGACTATACAATAAACATATGTTGTCATACAAGAGAGAAAATGTTGGGAATGAAATATTGATGGGATGGGAAGGGGTATCACATCCAAAGCATAGCTTCATGGTCTAGAACTAACACATCCCAGATACTTTCCATTCAGACTTCATCAATTTCATGAAGCCATTTTTACTTCAATTTCCAACTCCTAACTTTTTCCAACTTTTTCCAACCCTAAATGAAAGAGAGAAAATACATATATAGGATGGAATAATTCAAACCTAACCTAGAGATATTTTCATTTCCTCTTCCATTCCACAAAAGATCTGATTCTTCCATCGTGACTCCAACTTCAATCCCGAAAGTCATCACAGCTACAAAAATGAAACATTCCTTACAACTAAAAATTGGATCCAAATCATACTAGAATGGCATAATATCCTCAAAATTAATTCAACAAACCTTTTACAATGTGTTTTTACGAAGCATGTAACTATATTTTCAATTTTCACCAATTTCACTGAGAAGGCCCAAATTTCACATTTATGCCTATAACTTGAACCAGTGACTTCCTATGCAAAAACAAACACTAAAATCAAAAAGTTCATCTTCTCCCAATTTTGGAAATATACAATATGCCTATATTCTCTTATTGGGGACTCCGAGAATCTTGATTTAAAAATTAGACTCCTGCTAGGCTTCAAAAATTGCACTTGGGCAAATATTTAACTTTTTCAAAAGTTAAAACTATAGCTTTAAATTCAAATCTTATTTAAATTTTTTACCCTACATGTGATTTTTGGGAGAACATTTTTAAAAATATTATTTTTAAAACCTGTCCCTCACTTTTCAATTTGGGTCAAACCTGGCTTGACCAACCTTGACACATGTCATCACCAGATTGGATCATTTCCTACATAGTCACCTAACAACCTCCATCTGGGTGCCACATGGCACCATCTTATTGGCCACCTATTTTGCCACATCATTGGTCGCTATGTTGTTATCCTAGTCAGCATTTTTTGATGTCATCAAAACATAATGACCTTGTGACACGTGTCATTTTCTACCATGTCAGCACCTTGAGAAGTGCACTACATCTGAAGCCTCTGCCACATGTCAATTTCTTATTTTTTCACCTCACTGCTAACTGGCACCAATTCACTGTCCATGTTAGTCTGACATGTCACTGCTGCCTGGTTGGTCACCATGTCATATGACTAACTTCCTTACAACTTCACCTTAGCAAAATAGCAACCACCATTAGATTTGCCACATGGCATGATCTAGTGCATTTGGAATCTGGTTGCCACATCACTATGCGATTGGTACTTGGATGCCATGTGTCTCTCTCTAGTTTTTCTTGAAGGCTCCAGTCAACTAATGATGTTAGCATGTTTATTCAAAATTTGTCTCCCTCTAAATCCAGCTAGCTGGGACCTACACACAAGTCTGGGCTTCCAAAATCCTTTGTGTCTTTAAGACACTTTATCTATTGAGTTGAATATTATTTAAACATTAGTAAAATCCTCTCATGTATGCATGTGGGATAAAGTTTTTCATTATCTTTGCCCCTACTCATCCCTATGTTTCAAACATTCTATCATTGACTGCTATGTATACTGGTGTTATGGATGGTGGGTGGATCCAAATTTAAAATCTCCTCCCTCCTTAATGTAGGTTGCTACATTCTCAAGTTGGTGTCTCCTTTCTAGAGAGGGTGGCAAGGCTCCTGCCATCAATGTGGGGCTTTCTCTCTTCATGTCACAGCTTCAACTCCTCACGTAGCTTCATCTAATGGTGCCTCCCATTTTGGATGGGGTGAATGGAGTGTTAGAAATATTTGAAATGTAGCTCTCCACAGGGACCTTGCCATTAGTGGTGGGCATGCTTGGAAACCCCTTAGAGTTAGTGTAGTTATTGTTGTTATTAGTGTAGTTATATTTGTCCTTTAGCTTCAACAAGCTTGTTATGTAATTCTCCAATGGAGAATTGATCTGTTGGCAATTGGGTATGTACACATATGGAGCTATAAAAACCTTGCTTGAAAACTATGGGTGAATTGCATGCCCACAAGATGAATTCAAATCCCACTTCATTTTTTGCATCTATTTTGAAGGCCTCTCATAACAAAATTCTCTTTCACTAGGCCTTTCTCTTGCTCCCTGTCACTGAAATTTACTTTCTCTACTTCCTCACTTTCTAATGTGGGAGATTTTTTGATCCCCTACAGTGGCCTCTCCATTCCCTTCCAGTAGCTTCCTCCTACTTTTATGTTTTTTCTCTCTATCATTTTCAATGTAGGGGCTCTTATGTGATTTCTCTATGCGATGCTCGTGAGCATGACTCAGCAGAGTCTGAAAAGGATTATCGTGATTAAGACTATGATTTGAGAGATTGAGCCCTAGATTATGAGGTTATTCATCGAGATGAAAAGTATTTTCTTCAGAAGTGAACTTTAGACCTTCTAACATGATCAAGCCACCTTACTATTGAAAGGGGCCAGACCCATACATAGTAGTAGCCAGCTTTCTCGCAGCTTATGATAAAAAATCTGAACATCAATAGCTATAAATTTTGAGTTATCTACATGAACTTCCTGTCCTCCAAGCTTTTTTAGAGCTTCTCCTTCTATGTATATCCAAATGAGGTACGTTTCTTTTTAGACAATGCATGGAAAGGTGGAAATAAATGGAATCTTTTTGCCCTGTCAATGGTAGTGTCATTGCTATGTAATTTTTTTATTTTGTTAAGTTTACCAAGGGATAAAGAATTCTTATTCTTATATAGAGGGAAAGATCCACAGCCTCCCCTTTACAAAAAGAACTTCATGAAATGGCTCAAATCCATCTAGCATCTATCACTGGGCTGAGATTCTTCAGACAATCAATGGAAATGCTCCATATTTGGCTATCAAATCCAAGTGATACTTTCCTTTGCATGATATAGAACAACTTGCCACCAATCCATCATATTAATCCTTTAAGATTCCTTCTAGAGGGTGATGTGGTCCCATATTAAAATTTTAATAATTACAATCATTATAACTCTCTTTTAGAAGATTTTTAATCCCTAATATACCTTATCAGTCTAATACAATTTAGTAGGGCCCCAAAGCGGGTCCGACAAAAAAAAATGTTTTCAATCAATTGAATCCTTAGAGTAGCCTACCAAACATCTACAATTGACTAAAAACCATACAACCACTGAACCATCCATTAAAACTCATTTTCTAACTTCTCCTAAAAACTATTAGTTTCATGCCAAGAGGTCCTTTATCTAGCCTTAAAAACTGACACCAACACCTAACCAGGCTCTAAAATTAGACATACTAATTTTCTATTCCACACACTCTTACCCTATCCAATCTCATCTCATGATGAATTTTCAATCAAAATATATTAACTATCAAAGTTTTCTTTTCAGAATTGCCTGCAAGAAAACATGTCAGAAAACAATAAATCACATTTAGTTTCAGCTCTGAGAATAAGGAAAACTCACACTTGGGGAAATAAAAATTGGGTTTTTGGTTCACTGTCATGAGGATAGTATAAATCTGCAATTAGGGCTCATGATGAATAATAGGACACATTTGGAAAATTGTCAAAGTAGGTTACTCAGGATTTCAAGACTGGAAACAATGGCATAATAGAATTTTTTGCAAATGGAATGGCCCTAAGAAAGTGTGCAAATGGACTCGTCAAGACTTGCAAACTTGGCACACTCAAAGTATTTAAAGAGGATAACACATTGGTACAATCCATTCAATCTTATCTATCATGAATTCAAAGTTATGACATCATGAATAGGGGTACTAACAAATTTTCCTTTCTTGACACCAATAAAAAGTTAGAAATTGAATTTGGAATCACGTTTGAAAACTAATCAAATGGATTTTTCATAAGCTCAAAATTGAAATGTAGCAAGTCTCTTACCTCTAAAATGTAATGCAAAAGGAATTTCCTCATTTTAGTTAACTAGGTCAAATTTATAATAAGTCAAATAGGGCCTCCCATAATTCTGAACAATTCACATCAACATGACAACAATAAATGACCAACTTTGAGGGATTGAAAACCTAGACAAATGGATTCAAAATGACTCAAAATCTGAAACATAGGTTCTTTGGTATGGACACTAAACACTCCCAAAGTAGTAACTCATGAAACATTATTGGGTGCAAGATATTCAATTGCAAACACAGCCTCTTGTTATTGTTTGATATAAGCAAAAATGCAGAATTGGACATTGCTCAAAACGAGACTTCACGGAATGGCTCAGAATGGAAATTTATCTTCATGGAATACATAAGCATACTAAATTCATGGTTTTAGAAACATTAAACACCTCTTAGGCCTCACAAGTACATCCAAGTATGCATGCATTAAAAAGTGCTTATAGGGCTTGATTTTTCAATGGTACTCAAAATCAGGGATTCAATTTTGAGTCACAATACTGGCTCTATCTAGGGAAGTATGTCCCTTGTAGGCATGGCAAGGATTCAGATCTATGGAAGAAGTAGACCACACACCTAACAGAAAAATCTTCTTTATTGAACAACTTTATTGAAAGCAAAAACAACTACTCCTAAACTATACACACGATAGCCCTGGGCCATCGAACTTCAACAAAAGTTTTTACCTCTATCATAAATCTGATTTTCATCCAAATGTGCGTGAGGTAAACTAAAAATATTATTCATATTAGTCTCACCAATTAGATACACATCTTGAAACACACCACTTAGCAAAATAGAATTTACACCTTCACTTTCATAACGAATATAAAAAATATGATCACTCTCTACAACCTACTCATTATGAAAGTTCTAATCAGCATGCTCAAAGATATCATAATCAAACTGAAAATCTTCTTCATGAATTGAATCATGCCTACTATCACTCTTGAATATGAAAGCTTCATATTCAACATGGGGAAAAAGGTCACTTATTACAAGGTGCATGCTAATTTTCATTAACAACTTCATCAAACACCTTCTTATCTATGTCATGAGATGCAACATCATCATTATAATCACTATCATATCCTAAAGAAGAAAAATATGATCTCTTATATAAATAGGACAATGTATCACAATTGAATTCATCCTTAATTAAATCTGAACATCCCATATGCTCTTTAGAAAGTGGGCTAACAAATCCATGCAAAGCTCCTTTGTAGATATTGTAACAAGTGATGTGTTGATCAACATCAAACTCCTCACCATCCAATGGATTTGTGAAAACTTTGAAATCATTTCTAACATTATTGTCATGGACACTTTTAGCATATGAAGAAGAAAAATCAGAATCATCACACAAAGACACAACATCCACTCCATCAACGAATCATGTAGAATATAAAACAATGTTATTTTCATTGTCTTCATTAAGGTGATTCAAATGTCTTGAAAACCAATCTTATTTCATTTTATCAATAGGTGTTGATGCATTAACCTTAGAATCATTTTTATATTGCTAGTTACTAGTGCATATATCTTCAAGATATTCATCTATTCAATTAGGTAATCTATCCCTGTAGATAATCTCTTTTTCTTCATATTGTGTAGACAACTCTTCTTCAAAAATTTCAACCTCAAGCTGATTTACATAACTCTAAAACGGAACTTCATTTTCAAATTTAGAAAAATAACTCATACATTTACTTTCGTAAGAGTATTCACTTCCATCATTTCTTTCTTCTTCCCGATTTGCATCAGATTCACATGAAGATGAACATGTACTACATGCTATCCTCTTCTTGACTCGATGAAAAAATCTCATCATTGTCTTCACATGATGCTTCTTCATAATACATCAGATCAGAAACTTTACCTTCATCACTTGAAACATGACATTCAACTTCCTCGTTCTCATACTGAGATGAATAACTTTCACCTATTTTTTGATCTGAAATCAAAAACTCCTTTTGACATTGATTTGTCCTTTGCATCTCATCTTGCCCACAAAAATTCCTAGAGAAGTGACTCCTAGTTAAGCTATACTTTATATTGTTTTCAATCTCTATTGATTTCATGAATGCCTAATGCAAAGTCTTAGGTTCTTTATCTCTCAATAGGTAACTCATCTTTTTATTAGATGCATCAAGATAAACCACTAAACACACTTGATCATCTAGCTTACACTTTTCAAGAATATCATTTAAAACCTGTGCAAATCTGATGTTAAATTTAGGAACTAATTCATCATTCCTAATTTGGATCTTCAAGAACTTATCAAAATAATCGAAGATGCTTACTTTTTCCCCAAACTACTTCATGAAAGCTGAAAGTAACTCATCCCAAGATGAAATAGAATATGTTGACAGAATGGAAAACCAATCCCTAGCATCATCTTCTAAAGTTTTAATGAACAACTTCATGTGCACATCTTTATGAGAAATTTCATAGTCACCCATTAAGTCAATGAACACTAAACATGATGACTGGCTAAAATTTCATGGTTCCTGTCAACTTTAGGCAAATACTTTTTGGGATTATATGGTATAGAGTTTTGGAAACCATGAATGCCATCAAAATTTAGTGGCATATATCTCTTGGCAAAGATAGATCTACAAATTTTATCCATGAACTGCATATTAGGTGAAGGGAAATTTGATATTTCTCACAAACTTAAAACTCATTCACCATAATTACTTTTAGAATTTGTAACTTGTAGCAAATCTAAAATTTTATACCAATTCAAAGCTTCAAACATACTTCAAAATGCAAAAACACTTTTTCTGAATCTATCTCTCACAAAGTATGTTGAAATGTACCAAACCAATCTCCTACTTAGTGCTGAAAATACCACTTAATGGAGAAAATTTTGTAAAGCTTACTTTCATGTAAATGAAATCAAATGACAGTGGAAAATGCCTTTTAATTTTGATTCTTACAAACTACTTCAATGCTACAAATAATAGTATATTCAAATCTCATTTGGAGTTGGTAAGTTTTGCACTACATCCATTACAACGTTTTCACTCATTGTCAAGAATCTTGAGATAAATTCTTCAAATCTACATTCCAACTATTATTTCCATCAAAATACCTTTACATTCACAATGCACTAGTACAGAGATATGACTTTGAGTCACCACTCACTTAGTGAGGAAAGATTTACCAAACTTCTAGATCATAACAAGCTGGTCCAAGATTTACAATAGGGATTTGAAAACTTTATACAACAAGTTGGGAATTTCACACTCTTGACAAAGTGAAAGAACTTGACATTAACTCTAAATTCTAACAGCAACTTATCAAAACATTTAAATGACATCAATATAACAATCATTGTAATCCTTTCAAAACTACTACTATCGAGAATAAGGCACAACTGGGAGACATGAATCTTTAGTAGAGAAATGGAAAACACCTCATAACCTTTCTTTTGTAGAAAATTATTCCTGATGTATTGAATCTTTTTCAAATTCCCAAGGTTTGTCTATCACACAAATTCTGAAAATGTTATTTATACTAGAGATTCTAGTACTTTAAACAAGGAATTTCTTCATAGACTCCCTAGCAGAGTCACCATTTTGTTGGTGTTCTGAAACACCTTTCCATATTACCTTGATGAGACAAAAATACATTTAGGGGCAACTAATTCCATCCTTGACATACCCTTTCAAAAACTTGGCCAACTATAAGGCTAGACCCTAGTTCTACTTCAGGCTCTACGAAACCTAGGCGGATGTACCTCAGATTCACTTATATGGTACCAGTGCAATTAAACATATAATATGAACCTATCAGTAGTAGATGAAACTCTTATTTCTCCTATTGACTCATTTAATAACATAGATCTACAATAGGTAAATGCAAGACAATGCAATTCATAAGCTGAGTGAGGGCATTCTATTCTAGCTCTTCAAACATAAAATATAAAGATGATTTGAATTTGATTTGATTTTATGTAAGTGGGGAAAGTAGATGAAAACCAAGTGTAGAAAACAAGCTAATGATCCTATAGTTGATCAGTGCATCATCCAGTGGGAAAATTCACAAATCTCTTTCATGCATTTTGGATATCTAAAACACATATGCTATGCTAAGACTCTAGATCTATCCATTTACCTTGTAAATTGGATATCAAAGTTCAATATAAATCTCATTCTTACCTGATATCCTCCTCAATACACCTGCAACCTTGTTGATTTCCCTAAAACATTTACATAACTCATTGAATTATAAGCAACAATGAAAAAACATATTGCTTTAAGGGACTGCAACTATGATCTAGAATCTTTGTTCAAATATCATAAAAAATTGCAAATCGATGATAAAGGAGACAAGATTTGAAATGAAACTCAACACCTATTTTTCTTTTTATTGATTTCCTTAAAATAATACGTCAAAAATGCATGAAATTGACTCACAAGATACCTAATAAACTAGACTGTACAATAAACATATGTTTTCATACAAGAGAGAAAATGGTGGGAATGAGAAATTGATGGGATGTGAAGGGGTATCACAGCCAAAGCATAGCTTCATGGTCTTGAACTAGCACATCCCAGATACTTTCCATTTAGACTTCATCAATTCCATGAACCCATTTCTACTTTAGTTTCCAAGTCCTAACATTTTTCAACCCTAGATGAAAGAGAGAAAATACATATATAGGATGAAAGAATTCAATCCTAACCTAGAGATATTTTCATTTCCTCTTCCATTGCACAAAAGGTCTAATTCTTCCATCATGACACCAACTTCAATCTTAAAATTCATCATAGCTGAAAAACAAAACATTCCTTACAACTTAAAACTAGAGCCAAATCATACCAAAATGGCATAGTATCCTCAAAATTAACCTAGAAAATGTTTTACCATGTGTTTTTACCAGGCTTGTAACTATATTTTCAATTTCACTAGTTTCACTGAGAAGGCCCAAATTTCACATTTCTGCCTATAACTTGAGCCAGTGACTTCCTATGTGAAAACAAACTCCAGAATTAGAAAGTTTGTATTCTCCTAATTTTGACGATATACAATATGCCTATATTCACCTATTGCGGACTCCCAGAATCTTGATTTGAAAATCAATCTCATGCTAGGCTTCAAAAATTGCATTCAGCAAACATTTAACTTTTTCAAAAGTTAAAATATAGCTTTAAATTCAAATCTTGTTAAAAAAATTTACCCTACACATGATTTCTGGGAGAACATTTTTAAAAATATTATTTTTAGAACCTGTCCCTCACTTTTCAATATGGGTCAAACTTAGTTTAACCAACCTTGACACATGTCATCACTAGATTGGCTTGTTTCCTACATAGTCACCTAGCAACCTCTATCTAGGTACCATGTGGCACCATTTTATTGGCTTCCTATTTTACCACATCATCATGCCACATCATCATGCCATACCATCAGTTGCTATGTTGCTATCCCAATCAATATTCTATCATCATTGTGACATAACAACCTTGCAACACATGTCATTTTATGCCATGTCAGTACCTCAGGAAGCACACCACATCTAAAGCCTCTACCATGTGTCAATTTTTTATTTGTCCACCTCACTAACAGTTACCACCCATTCACTATCCACCTCAACTTGACACATCATCGCCACATGGTCATTCGCCATGTTGCATGATTAACTACCTTGCAACTTTGCCTTAGTGACATAGTGACTACCGTTAGATCTACCACATGGCATGATCTGGTTCATTTGGAATCTAGTCGCCACATCACTGTGTGGTTGGTTCTTGGATGTCATGTGTCTCTCTTAGGTTTTTCTTGAAGGCTCTAGTCAACTAAGGATGTCAGCATGTTTATTCAAAAAAAAATTTCCTCCAAATCTAGCTAGTTGGGACCCATGCACAAGTTGGGCCTACCAAAAGCCTTTGTTTCTTTAAGTAACTTTATCTATTGAGTTGAATACTATTTAAACATTAGTAAACTCCTCTCATGGATGCATGTGGGATAAAGTTTTTCATTATCTCTGCCCCTACTCATCCCTACATTTTAAACATTATGTCTTTGAATGCTCTGAATACTGGTGTTATGGATGGTGGGTGGCTCCAAATTTAAAATCTCCTCCCTCCTTAACATAGGCTGGAGCAATCTCAAGTTGGTGTCTCCTTTCTAGAGAGGGAGGTAATGCTCATACCATCAATGTGGGCCTTTCACTCTTCATGCCATGGCTTCAACTCCTCACATAGCTTCCTTTGATGGTGCCTTCCATTTTGGATGGGATGAATGGAGTGTTAGAAATATTTGAAATGCAGCTCTCCACAAGAACCTTTCCATTAATGGTGGGTGTTATTGGAAACCCATTAGAGTTAGTGTAGTTATTGCTATTATCAGTGTAGTTAGGTTTGTCCTTAAGCTTCAGCAAGCTTGTTATGTAATTCTCTAATGGAGAGTTGATCTATTCGCAATTGGGTATGTACACAGATGGAGCTATAGAAACCTTGCTTGAAAACTATGGGTGAGTTGCATGCCCACGAGATGAATTTAAATCCCACTTCATTGTTCACATCTATTTTGAAGGCCTTTCATAACAAAATTCTCTTTTACAAGGCCCCTCCGTTGCTCCCTACCACTAATATTTTCTTGCTTTGCCTCCTCACTTTCCAATGTGGGACAATTTTTGATCCCCTATCATGGCCTCTCCATTCCCTTCCAGTGGCTTCCTCCTACTTTTATGCTTGTGCTCTCTCCCATTTTCAATGTGAGGGCTCTTATGTGATTTCTCTATGTGATGCTCGTGAGCGTGATTGAGACTATGATTTGAGAGATCGAGCCCAAGATTATGAGGTTAGTGATTGACATGAAAAGTATGTTCTTCATAAGTGAACTTCATACATTCTACCATGATCAAGACACCTTACTATTGAAAGGGGTCAGACCCATACATAGCAACAACCAACTTTTTCACAGCTTATGATCAGAAATCTAAACATCAACAGCTGTAAATTTTGAGTTATCTACATGAACATCTTATGCTCCAAGATTTTTTAGAGCTTCTCCTTCTGATGTATCCAAATAAGGTATGTTTCTTTTTAGACAATGATTGGCAAGTTGGAAATAAATGGAGTCTTTTTTCCCTGTCAATGGTAGTCTCATTGCTATTTAATTTCTTTATTTTGTTAAGTTTATTGAGGTATAGACAAGTCTTATTCTTATATAGAGGGAAAGATCCACATCCTCCCCTTCATAAAATGAACTCCATGAAATGACTCAAATCCATCTAGCATCTGTTGTAGGGCTGAGATTCTTGGGACAATCAATGGAAACGCTCCATATTTGGCTATCAAATCCATGTGGTACTTTCCTTTGCATGATATAGAACAACTTGCCACTAATCCATCATAGTAATACTTTAAGACTCCTCTTGGAGTGTGATGTGGTCTCATATTAAAATTTTAATGATTACAATCATTATAACTCTCTCATTTAGAAGATTTTTAATCCCCAATATACCTTATCACTTTGATACAATTTAGTCAGTCCCCAAAGTGGGTCCAACTAAGAAAATTTCATTTTCAAACAACTAAATCCTCAGAGTGGCCTACTGAACATCTAGAATTGAAAACCATATGACCTCTAAACCATCCATTAAAACTCATTTTCTAACTTCTCCTAAAAACTATCAGTTTCATGACAAGAGGTCCTATGATTGGCCTTAAAAACTAACATCAACACCTAACCAAGCTCTGAAATTAGACATACTAATTTTCTATTATGTACACTCTTACCCTGTTGAATCTCATCTCATGAAAAATTGTCAGTCCAAAGATATTAACTATCAAAGTTTCCTTTTTAGAATTACCTACAAGAAAACATGTCAGAAAACAATAAATTGTGTTCAGATTCGATTCTAAAAATAGGGCAAACTAATGCTTGGGGAAATGAAAATTGGAGTGTTGGTTCACTATCATGAGGATAGTATAAATCTTCAATTATGGCTCATGAAAAATAATAGGATGCATTTGGAAAATGGTCAAAGAAGGCTACTCAGAATTTGAAGACTGAAAACAATGGCATAAAACATTTTTTTGCAAATGGAATGGACCTAGGAAAGCATGCAGATGGATTCATCAAGACTTGCAAATTTGGCATACTCAAAGTATTTAAAGAGGAGAACATAGTGGTACAATCCATTTTATCTCACCTATCATGGGTTTAGAGTTATGATATCACAAACAGGGGTACTGACCATTCTGCCTTTCTTGACACTAGTAAAAATTTAGAAATTGCATTTGGAATCATGTTTGAAAATTGATCAAATGGATTTTTCATAATCTCAAAATTGAAATGTAGCAAGTCTCTAACCTCTAAAATGCAATGCAAAATGAATTTTCTCATTTTAGTTGTTTGGGTCAAAGTTATAATAAGTCAAATAGGGCCTCCCAAAATTTTGAACAATTCACATCAGAATGACAACAATAAATTAGCAACTTTGAGGGATTCAAAACCTAGTCAAACTTATTCAAAATGACTCAAAATCTGAAACATAGGTTCTCTAATATGGACACTAAATGCTCCCAAAGTGGAGAGTTATGAAACATTACTAGGTGCAAGATATTCAATTGCAAACATAGCCTCTTGTCATTGTTTGACACTTGAGCAAAAATGCAGAATTGGACATTGCTCAAAATGGGACTTCACAGAATGGCTCAGAATTGAAATTTATCTTCATGGAACACATAATCATACTAAATTCATGGTGCTAGAAAAATTAAACACCTATTAGGCCTCACAAGTATAGTTGGGTATGCATGCATTAAAAGGAACTTATAGGGCTTGATTTTTCAATGGTACTCAAAATCAGAGCTTCAATTTTGAGTCCCAACATGGCTAGCAAAGGATATTCTTGTTTTGGAATATTAAGCTTAATTGGTTTATCTATTGGTTCTAACTAATTGAGATGATGAATATTAGTTATTCTAAGTTGTGTATGAGCAGACTTGACAATATGAAAGATATAAGTATAAGGTCAAGTTGTGGATTCAAAAAAATAGTGTGAATATATTAAAGATTTAATGATAAAGAAAGGAAGAAAATTTGAAGTATGAGAAGAATATCCTTGAGGAGAAGAAAATATATATTCAATTAGGAAGGATCAAGTACAAACCAGATTCAAGATTTGTAATTCACAATTTAGTTGTATTCAAATTGGGTCATCTCATTGTTACTCTCTAACCATTGTAGTAGTGATCTAAATCTCGTAATAGAGTTGTCTTAATAGTTATTTGTAAACCCTCTAACAAGTCAGAAATTTTTTTGAATTTTTTAAAGACCTCTAACAAGGTCACTCCTATTAGGGTGATTAAATCCTCTAACAAGGTCACACCTATTAATGTGTTTTGTAACTATTAACAAGGTTGGCTCCTAATAGGGATCACTTCAGAAGAGTGAAAATAGTAACTAGTTGCAATTGGTGGTTTTCCAAAATTGAGTTTCCATGTTAAATCCTAGTGTCAATTGTGTTCATGCTATTTTCTTTTATGTGTTTGCAACCAAGTTAAAGTAGTGATAATCATAGATAACATCTAAAGATTTGCATGTTAATACTTATCAAGCATATTTAGTATTTACTGAGTTATAGCATTTTATGTGTGTTTACCAAGCATCAACAGTACTCAGCTCTCAAAATTTATTTTGTACTAACATCCAAGGGATCTGAGATTTATTTTAGTGGTAACTGATTCACCCCTCCCCTCTCAGTTACTCCTCTTATATTTCCAAAAAATACAAGAATAAAATAACTTAAAAGACTTGCCCTATTTTCTAAAATAACTTGTCCATCATTGTACAAATGTTAACATCATGTTCATGATGGATCCTTGAGTGTGATCTCAACATATGTAACTAATTCCAGTAACAATCCTTGTCAGTCATTTGAACATACAGATGGAATGTCTCATCTATTCTATAATAATGATCATGTGAAGATAAAAACTAAATCCATTTCACTAATGAATTCCTTTTTGAGAAAGAAATGGTAAAATTAAATCCACTCATCTCAACAGATGTTCAAATTGGAAAATGCAACAATAAAAAACTTAAACACTTATCTTGTTTTCTAAAAGAACTTGTCCATGTCAATACGCTTTTTTCAATGAGGAATTATTGAATATGTTAGATGTATAAGATTTAAAAAAAACATAATTGATTCCAAAAGCAATCTTTAGAATACTAAAATAGTGATACTCATAAAAGTTAAAGCTTGTCAATATTTTTTGGAATCTAACTCATGGTTCTAAGCATTGAAAGATTACTTTAACATGTAGTAGATTCAGTAATGCCCATCACTTAGAAAAACCTAATTTTCAAATATAAGAACAACTATACTTACCACAAGACTCAAAACTAAAAACTATTTGAAGAAAAGAGGTTTTCATTTCAAGGTTTTCTCATAAATATGATAGGAAGAATACCTATTTGTTGATCCTACCATGGTGAAGTAAGGTTGGATTGAGCACATCAACTCTATTGGTGGTCGCAATGACAATTACTCTAGTGTTTCCTCCAAATCCATCCATTTTAGTAAGTAAATGATTTAGGGTTTGCTCCCTCTTATCATTTTCTCCACCAATACTAGTCCCTCTTTTTCTTCCCATAGAATCAAGCTCATCAATAAATATAATTCAAGGAGAATTCTCCTTGTTCTTCTTGAATAGATCATGAACCCTAGAAGCCTCCACACCTACAAACATCTCTATAAAATCAAACCTAGAAATTGACAAGAAGGGAACCCCTATTTCACTAGCTATAGCATTTTCTAGTAGGGTTTTACTAGTTCTTGGAGGACCAACTAATAGAACTACATTGGGAATCCTTTCTTCCACTACCGTAAACTTCTCAAGCCTTTTCAAAAATTCTACAATCTCCTCAAAATCCTGCATGGCCTCATGAACCCCAACAACATCATCAAAAGTTACACTAACATGAGGCTCCAACTAAAAATTTTCCCTAGATCTTCCTAACCCTAAGGAAAACCTAGTCCCCTAGGACCTCCTAGACCACTTTGAGACCTTCTAGAGAATATCAATAAAGTACCAATCAAAATCAAAGGAAAGGATAAGTTATCAAATAGATTAAAGATGACATCCCACACATCTTCTTGCAATGGATGGGTAGAAAAATTTACAACTTTCTCCTTCAATTTTTTGATCAATTCATGGCTTGTCCCTCGAAATTACACTTAGACTCTTTGTATCTTATTCCCATCTTAGGAGACACTAATTCCATAATACGCACCATTTCATTCTAAGAAATGTCCATTTTTCTCACTTGATCTTTGTCTAAATACTCAAAAAATCTTGAGTAAGATCATATTTGCATCATTTATTGTTGAAACTTAATATGGAAAAAATTAGGGTTTATGTAGACAAAGAATTCAAATTTGATTGAGAACTATTGTGGATCGGCTACTGTTTAGGTAGAAAAAGACATTGGAAGGAAGGGATGGCTTGAAAACATCATTCCATATCTAATGTGGTTTGCATGACATGTTAGAATCAAATAAAAATCATGATGTAACCTCATCTAATTCAAGGATGGATGTTTATGATGCTCTGGATAAATTCAAAACATTTATTTGATATGTATCAAAAAAGTAAGAAAGGGAAAAGTGGCATTGAATGCTCATAGGGGGAAGAGGACTGCCAAGTCTGATGAAAATAAATGAAGGAATCCTTTAACCAAATGGATTACCCTGTGCTCTCTATGAAGATTTATTTTTCATGGGTCTATTTTTATGGTGAATATACTAGCATTATATATTTATTTATTTATTTATTTTATTTTTTATTTATTTTTTAATTTTATTTTTTTATAAAAAAAATTATTTTGAATTAAAAGAAGCCAAAAACTAGGAGGCTAGCCCATAAAACTCTCAAATTAGTGATCCACTAGCAAATTACCACTAACCAAAATTACACCCTACCACTTATAACACAAAAAAATTGTTTGAAAACATAGCTAAAAGAATACTAGAACTAAAAAAAAACTAAGGAAACATAAAAACAAAGGCATTACCACCTTAAACCCAACAAAGTTCAACAACCAACAAAAAGACAACATAAAAAAATAGGAGGAAAGAGCCCTAAGGCTTCTTGGCATCCTTCCTCCCCAGGAGGATATTAGCCCAATCTTCTGCAAGGAAGTCAAACAACATCTTGGAGTCTTCCTTTTGAAAATCACCCTCCTAGTCTTTAAGCAAGTGTAGCATCATAGCAATAGCATGTGTCACCTTGATAGTAAATTTAGTCAAGATATGCATTCTTTCCTCCAGAGCATAAATTCTTTCCCACATTTCATTGTTAGCCATCTTTTGGACCTCCACGGTGACCTCTTGCTTGTCACAATGATAGCCATCCACTTGCTCCTTAGTGACATCCTACACAATTGAGGGGTTAGCATTATCTTTGGAAGAAACCCTAACAAAAGAGGATATCATAATAGGGGAGGCTACCCTATCTATAGTTTTAGGGAACTGGTCCCAAGTTAAGTCCACACATCCCAACCCACTAGTGGCTGAAACAATCATTATTTCTATCTTCTCTTTAGTCCCACCTCCTAAGCCAAATTGTGAGGAAACCTCCACTTCCTCCTACTCCATGTTCCCCTCACCAAAATTTGAAGCCTTCTCTTTGATCCTTTTTTAAGGATGGCCCATGTCCTTTGAATCTAACTCCTCCTCCTATGAGGCTCCTGATCTTAGTTTCCTTTGAGCATTTGATTTTACAATTCTCCTAGACCTCCTCCTATCACCCATCCCCTCATCCTTTGACTCCTCTAGTTCCTTATCTTTACCTTTATCTAACTTCTATTTTTTACCCAAGGGGGTAGGCTTCAACTCAATAAGGGACCCACTAGGCAAAGGCTATGGGGTAGGGGCTCTAGGGTTGTGATTCTAAGGGGGACCTATTGGGACCAAGGGTTGGGGTGAGCAAGAATATCAATCTCAAGAATCCTATGAGGGACCAAAGTAAGGTGAAATTGATATAATCAGAACATCAACCCTTGATGTAGACTGGTATAATTAACACCCTTCCTCATTTTTTCTTTTAAATCAATAATTGTATCCTCTAAATCATGTAATAGAAAGCAAGGAACAAAAATTAAGTCACGGTGGTGAAAATGGTTTAGGAGATGAAAATGATAGTAATAATAGACACCATACTTCCCTTCCAAAGTTAGGTACTTCATCAACATTAGACAGACATCATTCCATGGCTTAGGGAGCTTCTCTCGCATAAATCCTCCTCTATCTTGAATAGTTTCCTCCCCTTCCAAGAAGAATCATTGCAGACTCACTTCATTAGCCACCCTTGTCACTTTTTCCCATTTCCTTTCCCTTTATAGAAAGACTCATTGCCAAAGAGATGACTTCCTTAGAGATATGAAATGAGATGCCATTAATCGTGACTTGTTGGTCCTCCCAAGAATTGACAAACTATAGGGAACAATTTTCATCGTACTCATTCAACACCTCCATAAATGGGATGAAACCACCTTCCTTCAGCATGTAGCACACCAATGGCTTCCTAGCATTCTCCTTTATCATAGAAGGCTCAATTCTTAAAAAATCTCTTGCCATCTCTGCAATTTTCCCTAAAACTCTATTCTTCTCCCAAAACAAAAGCAATTACTAAGAATGAAGTCACACTTAGGCATAAAAATAATAGCCCATAAGTGAGCATTAAGGCCTTTATTGTTAATAATAGTAGCATTCCATCTGGACATAAATGTCACATGTCAATTGCCTCTACCTCTTCTCCAATCTTTTCCATCATTCCCAATACTCTCAAACCATTTAAAATTTGAACTTTTACCCATCCCAATGTACAAGGACACACACAAAAAAATCATTAAAAATCCTTTCATCTCAAACTTGAAAATTCTTTCTTTTTTGGGCTATGCAAATTTATTACCACAAGTACATTTTCTGCCACTCCTTGCCATCTATCCATAATGACTCTATCCTATCTGCCTACTCAGCAACAAGTCACAAAAATTTTAAATGATCCTCCAACTAGATTTTATCATGCTTGATTTCTTTAATCACTAAATCTCTTACCAAATTTGGCAAGGCATTAAATTCCCTCCAACATCTTAGCCCCTTCACATTTAAGCCTAAAGCTGCCATTCCATTTTCCACCCTATTTCCCTCCCAAAAAATATGATTTAATTCAAATCTATTTAAAATAACTAATAATTGTCTGATGTCTTCTATAAAACATTTAATAGCTCACCCTTCCTTCATGATACCTTTAAAAGTCTCTATAATGATTTTATAGTCACCTTTAATCACCACATTTTCCCATCCCACACTAATCACCAATTTTAGACCCCAATAAAGAGCCATTGCTTCCACAATATTGTTGGACACTTTCCCTAGCTGTCTAGTATAAGTCAATAGCATCCTACCCTTGCTATCTCTAATTATACCTCCACCCATTGATCTATCCTTTCTGGCAGTGCCATCAAAGTTGAGCTTGACCCAGTTCTCTATTGGGGGTTTCCATCATGTCCTTCTCCTTGCCAATAGATTGGAATTATCAATCTCCATTATCCCCTCCTCCAAACTCCAACACTTGGAAATTCTGATATCCAGCTATTTAGGGGGGAACATCGACTTTCTCCACCTATTGCACTTCATGTTCTCAACCAGAATTTTGCAAATATTGTCCACAAAAACCTCCTCACTTCTTTCTTCATTCCTAAATTCTCTATTATTTCTCTCCTTCCAAATACTCTAGAAAACATGGGGGGATTACATTCCACATATTGACAAGGAAGGGTGAGGAAAAGGACCATGCCAACTCTCAACAAATTGCTTGAATCCCTTATTAAACACCCAGGTTACCTCCAACTTCTATAGTAGCCTCCCCCAAACATTATAAGTATAATTAAAATGAAGGAACAAATGGGTAAAATTCTCCTCCACTTTCTTACATAAATAGCATCTATTGGATAATTGAAAACCCCTTTTCATAAGGTTATCAGTAGTGAGTATTTTCCCATGAATGGTTGTCCACCAGAAAATATTAATATTTAGGATTAAATGATTAAACCATATATTCCCCCAGTAAGTATGCTCTAAGGCTTTATCAAACATTAAATTATAAGTAGATCTTATAGAGAATTCCCCCGTCGAAGTAGCCTTCCAAATGAATGCATCATTCTAGTCTACTCCTATATTTTGTACCCTTCAAGTAGACCATTCAGCTCTTCAATCATCTCCTTGCCATCTAAAGCATTCTATTGCAATTTCACCCTTTTCCACTTCCTCCCTAGGCCAATAAAATCAACAAACTTATTCCCCATCTGCTCCTCAAGGTGATCCTGAAGGGACCCATACTTTGTTCTTGTTAAAGGTTTATTAGTAAGCCACTGATCCTCCCAAAAATTAATGTAATTAGAATTATCCACTAGCCACCTCACACCTTCTTTCAAGAGAGTTATATTTCTCACAATATTTCCCCAAATCTATTCCCATTGGAATATCATTTCTCCAGGTGCAGTGAGAGAATTTCAAATTTCTCAAATACTTGGCTTTTAGAATTTTACACCAATTTTCCTCCTCCTTCATCAGGTTTCACCCCACCTTAGTGGGAAGCACATTATTCAAATCAGATATCCTTCTCACTCCCAAGCCTCTTTTTCTCTTAGGTTTACATATTGTTTCCCAGCTTACCAAGTTTAACCTATTCTTCTCACTTCCTCCTGACCAAAGGAAGTTACATTGTATTTTTTCCAATTTGTCTGCCATACACTTAGTAATTTTGAACAACAATAGAAAATACATAGGTAATCCTTGGAGGGATGAAATTAGAATCTAAAACTTACCCACACTACTCAAATTTTTACCTTTCCACCCAATCAACTTCTTTTCCATTTTTTCCAAAATGGTATTCCAAAAGTTGTTACATACATCTTTCACCATTAAAGGAAGGCCCAAATACGTGTCAAGTAACAAAGTAGTATTACACCCCAAAATATTTAAGATCCTTCACTGAATATTAGGAGGGGTGTTGAAGAAGAACACCTTACTTTTATCCAAATTAATTTTCTATCCCTCATTGACCACATAAACTTCCAAGAAAAATTTTCATGCCCTAGCTTCACCCATAGAGGATTCCCCACTTAGGAAGGTGTCATCCACAAACTATTGAATCACCTTTGGTGGAAGCATGGAGGTAGGCTTAATGCCTTTCATCACCCCCCTTTCCATCTTTCTCAAGAACACCCTTCCCAACACTTCAACTACCATGATAAAAAAGTAGAGAGAGAGAGGGTCACCCTGTCTTAGTCCCCTCTCCCACCAAAGTTCTCCCAAGGTGAATGATTCACCAACACTGAGTAATTAATAGTTTCAACCATTGATTTAACCATCCTTATAACCTTTTGATCTACATTTCTATGAAAATATTTTGGTGTGGTATTTTTTAATCTATATTTTCACAATAATTCATTTATATATGTATTCCAATGCTTCACCTTTGTGAGCCTTACCTAGATCCAATGAACAAGTGTTTCATTTATTCTCACGAGAGATGGATTCATATATGAATCACTACTCATGATAAATGGATCAATGAGTTTGACTCAAAAACTATGGAGTTAAATCTTGATAGCAATATCACAAATCTCTTTCTACCATATTATAACAACATTGTCCTACATGTTATGGGATAGAGATTAAAAAAATGTATAAATCTAATAAATTATGAGCTCATATATACCGATACATTTTTTTATCAATAAATGGGCAAAGCCTTGTATTATATTAAAGAAATAATAAATAATTACAAAATTCTTTGTTCTAATGGGCACTGGTAGGAAAGTATAGAGAAAGAAAACCTCCAGTCTAGCTCGGGACCGAAGTCCTTTATTATACAAAAATAAAAGAGGAATACCCCAATAAGAAAATTGATCAAAAATTTTCATAAATTTTTACATACATTTATATTTTAGTAATTTTATTGTTGATAATCCACTAGCACTCTAACAAATGTCACCTAGTGTTTGGAGTAAGAGCCCTAATTACATAAGAAACACCACAAACTAACCACCAAACGATGTTAATTGTTAATCCAAAATTAGAATATAATCAAAGACCATATCATTATAATCCAAAGAGGGAGTAAACTAAAAGGGAGCCATTATGATCTAATGTGTAATCCTTAATTGAAAATAAGAGTTACCATATCTCAGCAAATAACCACTCTCTTGAGTTTGATAATAATTGGATGATTAAAAGTTTGTGTCTAGATTGATTAATAGATTAAATTGTAAAGAAATAAGGGTTAAGGTACTCTTCTACTGATTTTGAGGAGTGTTAATAATAGTTGTACTGTGTTTTTCTTTATTATAATGTTACCCATATTCCATTTTAATTTTGAGATCTTTAAGTATGATTAAAATATTGTTTGCTCATGCCAAGTTATAGCCTTGTAATTTGGATTAAAAAGTATGATGATTATCAAATATTAAAATTAGTGATAGATTACAAACTCACAGAAGGCATTCTAGATGGCAGCGTCAAATTTGAATCAAGATAAACTAAATATAGTTTTCATATTAATATTGTCTAAATTATAAAAAATAATCTATCTAACCCTAATTACCCAAAAACTATCCTAACTGTCTATGTAGAGTGCAATACAACAACATCTACTAAACTTTATACATTATATATGTTGCCAAGAGAAAATGCAGCCAAGTCGTATCTGAAACTTTTTACATTATATATGCTATCAAGGGAAAATACATCCAAACCATACCTCAAAATCTATCAACTAACTACAATAATATTAGCTTCAAAGCTATAGTGACAAAAGAGGGAAAAAACCATAACAAAGATGTAGGTTCACCCACAGACCTGGTTAAGCTTCTTGGTTCCATTTCTTGAAGAACATGAAAATTTCAGTGGCTTCCTAAAGGTTTTTTGCCCTTGAACCCAAAGGAAATTCATAAGTGTTCCTAGTCCTGCTTGACCTGTCATAGTTGGGTAGGTAGAATTCAATTGCATCCAAGTCAGAAAAGTTCACCTTCGGGTGAATGTAGGCATAAAAAGCTTGTAGGTAATTCATGAGCCAATCCCTTATTGGGTCCTCTATGATAGCTTGCCAATGCAATAATAATTGAACACTTGCCTCCATTCTTGACCATTCTCTATAAAAGAGGATGTTGTCTCAAATAACCAAACTAGGGCATTTAAGGCATCTAGCTAGTTCTGGGCTTCCTAACTAGTACTCCATATAGGCCTCTAGCAAAGGGATTTTTATTTTATCATCAATTTTCAATACTAATTCCTCCAAACCTATCAACCAACTCAGGTCGAATAGATTGAGGGTTAATCTGATAATGTCCCATTTTGCTACTTTGACCCTTGCTAAGCATCCTATCCATAACCCTAGTATATCACTATTGGTTCACCATGAGTATTCATAATTGAAAACCCATTCCCCTAGGACCCTACTAATAGCCACTCTACTCATGTCATCAATGGGTTGAAATAGTCAGTTCCATCTTTCCAGCTTAACAGGGCCACAAAATGTCATTGTTTTATTTTCAAAGGCATGGTACAGGCAGATGTTAGTTTCCATAATGTGGAAGCTATACATTGCCTATTGCTAGAAAAGAGGGGTAAAAATGATGAAACTAAACTCCAAAAAGGTTTATTATAATATCTAGAAAGAAGGATCTAGAACTACACAAGGTGATGCCATTTCTATGTTCTTCGGATGATGATTTCCCTTTCAAGTCATAATTGAAGTGTCACTTTGATACATTTTATTTCTATAAGGTTGATATTAAGTGATCATAGAAATGTGAGCCAATATTTGCACCAATTTGGGAAATCATAAAGCCAAGTGTCAAGGGAAATGATTTTGGAGAGTCTTCAAAAAATACATGAACTAGCTATGATTAAATGTTAAGATGTGTGCTCCATCTGTACCTATGTTAGCTAGATAATCTTCTTTAGTGTTGCCTTTTCTAAATATATGGGAGAATCTAACTTATTTTAATCCTTCCAATAATTTTAAAGTTGCTTCCAATCAAGAATTTATAATCCATTTTGGAGTTTTTTCCCTTTCTGAGTGCAGTTATGACTATTTGTGAATCTTCTTCAATTATAATTTTCTTAATTATTAACTTGATACAAATTTTTAGTCCTTCTTCTATTGCTTCTAATTCCACCATGTTATTTGATGTAACTCCTAGAGGTTTTCTCTTTTAGCTATCTAGTTTCTTGTTTCTTCCCTAACTATACATCTTATTCTTGCCTTGCCAGGATTACCTCTAAAGGCCCCATCAAAATTCAATTTCTTCCAACCTTTCAGGGGTGGTTCCCATTTACATTCTTTTCTAGCCATTTTACTATTCTTCATGTATGTTAGGGGTGGATTGATTAGAATTTTTTTATTTTTATTTTTAGCATCCCATTCTATGAATGTGCCTTCTTCTATCATCTTTTTTCTTAAGTTTCTATTTATAACTTCCACTATATTAGCTTCAATTTTATTGCAGAGCAATAGTATATTTACCTCTTTGTCTTGAAAGATCTATCTATTTCTCTCTTTCCATATCTCCCATACTAAAACTATTGGGGTGATGTTCCAGAGTTTTCCATATGCTTTCTTGTTTGTATGTTTCGGCCATCCAATTATATGATCTTGCCATTTTTTTGGTAGGGCGCTAACCAATTTAGTTCAGATTTGAGCCAGATCCAATACTCCTTCACAAATTTACATTGATATAGGAGGTTCTCTACAATTTTTGATTCTTCTTTGCATAAAATACATCTTGATGGGACTTCTAATCCCATTTTTCTAATTATGTCCGCTGTGAGGATTCTTTTTTGGATAGTTGACCAAAGGAAGATACTAGCTTTGGGAAGCCCTATTGGATCCCTGTGAGAGTAATTATTTATTTACACTTATTAATTAAATCACTTTGATTTAATTAAATAAGTTTCTTATTACTCTAGTTTTCTTAAGCTATCTCATAGGTGTATATAATTAATATTTTATATTAATTATAATGTGCAACATAGCTTTTTTAGGCTTTAGGTTACCCTTTTTGGGTTTTGATCTCCTTTTATAAGGATTGATATCTTTGTAATTAATTGAATCTGTTGAATAATATTTTTCTTCATTTGAATACAATTTGCATGATTTTCATATCAAACCCTTACCTCTTTGTGTCTTTTTCTTCTTTGTGATAGGTTTTGTACGTGCAGGTATTCTTGGGATTCATGGATTTGATTGGCATATTTGCTCAAATCCTACATGGTATCAAAGCCAGATCTACTATACCTTGTTCGATATTTGGAGAAAAGAAAGAATAAGGGTTTGGCAGATTAGATCTAGTGTTTTTCAAGTTTTTTCTAAGAAAATAGGGGGGTTAGTATTTTTGGATCTGTTTGAGGCCAAACAGACATCACAGAGGGATTAAGAAGGAGTCCAAACCCCTGTTTCCATATAAAATTTGTCCATTTTGGACAACATTGATCCAAGAGGCAAAAAAAATTTCCTAGCAAGGCTATACGGCCTCTGCATGCACTCTGAGGTGAAGAAATTTATTAAAATCACCAAAAAAAATTTAAAAATGGTTTTAACTATGTGGCGATTAGCAAACCATAGCGGAGCCACTAGCGATCACCACTACAGTCATCGCTAGCAGTTACTATTGGCAGTCTGCCAGCAGCCTGCAGTGGCTCCACTGGTGGCCCCTACCATATCCCTACTATAATGACACCCTATGGTGGCCCTCTTCCACCCTAGCCACTACTCCATTGGCAGTGCGGGGGTGGCCCATTTTTTCATTTTTTTTATTATTCTTTTTGTATCTCCAGGGACTCTGTTGGTTTTTTCTCCGTAACTTGAGCATACAGATGTATTTTTTTTATCCAAAAAATGTGTCAAAAGGCTAGTTCTAAGACAAAGACATTGGTGTAGGTTTTTTTGGGTTTTTATGTAGTTTGGTTTCCTATTTTGGCAGTCAAAGCTAGATTTTTTTTGCACTCTGGGAGGCGTATCTTGAGCATTCGATCTCTAATTTAGGACTTCTTTATATTGTTGGAAATTTGTTTCCACATTCTTTCCAGTGATGTTGGTTTTTGTTCTAGATTTTGCTCCAAGCACATTTTATTTAGTCTTCTATGTTTTTGCATTCTAGTGGATATCCTGGTTGTTTTAGGTCTAGGGATCAATTTTATTGCTTCAAATGATTCATTTTGGGCTGTATTATCTTTTCTATCAACTTTTGTCTCTTTTGATCATTGTTGATATTATTTGTAAGCATTTTTATGCAAACACACTGAGATAAAGTGCCACTCTTGCATTTTGGGTTCATGAACATTGTTTTGAGATAGTTGTACTTGCACTATTTTATAAAGTGCCATGGGGGGATAGTTGTTTGCCACTTTTGTGCCCTCTTCCTTTTTTTCCCCATGCAGTGTCAGTGACATGTGCCTTTATAGGTGTTTGTACCTCTTACTCTCTCTCATTGCTCTTGGTTCTTTCTGCAGAGGATTTTGGCCCACTTTTTCATTTGCCTGTCACCTCACCCTGTCTGCATTAAGGGGGGATTATTCTATTGTTTCTAATGCTTCCTTGATTTGATGGTTCGTTAGTGTGACCTATATATTTAGTACATGATCCTATATACTAGGTGATTGCAGTGGCTAGCTACCTATGCATTTCAGTGAGATAGATCATCTACTATATAGACATTCTCAGTTTGTGCCTTCTATTTCCATGGAGGTTCTAGAGATCAATAGTTTCTTTTTTATAGAGTTTGTGGCTTCTTCATGCTTTAGTGGTTTTCTTCATGATCACTCTTTGTTCCTATCTTTTGGAACATTCTTTGCTATCTCTTTTTGGATTAGGTTTTTTCCCATGTGGTTTTCTCTATTTCTCCATTTCATAGAGATTTTTTGTGATTGGGTACCTCATCGGGCCTTGTTGCCGGGACCCATTTTCCTGCTTTCATAGTTGTGCTAGGTTATCTTACCTTCTAAGCTTCTCTTATGGGGGGGTGTTAGAGTAATTTTTTTTTACACTTATTAATTAAATTACTTTAATTTAATTAAATAATTTTTCTATTACTCTAGTTTTCTTAAGCTATCTCATAGGTGCATATAATTAATATTTTATCTTAATTATAATGTGCAACCTAGCTTTTTTAGGCTTTAGGTTACACTTTTTGGGTTTCGATCTCTTTTTATAAGGATTGATCTCTTTGTAATTAATTTAATCCATTGAATAATATTTTTCTTCATCTAGCTACAATTTTCATGTTTTTTAGATCAAACTGTTACCTCTTCTTGTCTTTTTCTTCTCCGTGATATATTTTGTACATGTAGATATTCTTGGGCTTCATGGATTTGATTGGTATATTTTCTCAAATCCTACAATCCCAAAATAGGTTCATTGGGATGTTTAATGTTTCCCATCTCTGTGAGTTATTTATTTGTTTATATCCTTCTTTGACTTTATAGTTTTGATCGTTAGATGTTGCCCAGATAAGCCTATCCTCCCTATTTTTAACTCTGATCGGCCTATCTTTCAAAATATTTTCCAGGGTCTCCTGATCTATCTGATTCAAAGCCACAATTAGCTAAGGATTTCCATTCCAAAGAGGTTTCTATGTGGGCTTATGTTACTCTAATGTAATCTTTAATTTTGGAGCCCCGACTATTTTTTAAATGACTTATGACATTGTGATTCAGACCTAATTTTACAAGGGGGGTAACCATTCCAAGAGTCTTCCCAAAATAACACTTTATCTCCTTTCCCCATATCCCAAGTTGTATATTTGATTATGAGGAGACAACACTTCATTAAGAAATTCCAAGTTGTCAAACCTCTGGGGGGGATTCCTTGTTCTAAATAATGAGGTGCTTTCATTTACATTTAGGTATTTTTTGTATAAAATTCTAGCCCATTTACTATCTCTTTCTTGATACATTCTCCAAACTTGTTTTTCTCCTAAAGCTTCATTCTGCCATTCTAGGCTTTTTATTTCTAGACCTCCTACTTCTTTAGGTCTACATATTTTCTCCCATTTTATTAATGCTACTTTATTTTTGTCTTCTAAGCCATTCCAAAAGATTTCTAACTTTTCTACATTAATTTTTTGACTGGAAGCTTCAGTGTAATTGTTCAGGATATTTTTAAAATGGTTTGATTCTTTCTTAGTACTTACTCTGGTGAGAATTGTGTCATCAAAAAACTAATGGTGAGTGGTATTTTCCACATTTTTGGTGACCTTTACTCCTAAGATTTTATTTTGAAGTTGTGTTATTTTGATCGCTCTTCCAAAGGATTCAGCCATAATGATAAATAGGAAAGGGAAAATAGGGTCACCTTGTCTAATCCCCCTTGATATACTAAAGAATCCTTCTAGGGTCCCATTGATGAGGATTGATATTTTAGGGGTGGAGATACATTGAAAGATGATATTTATCCATTATTTTGAAAAATCAAAAGCTTCGAGAGATTTACATAAGAATCTCCAGTCAAATTTACTAAGATTTTTGTATATCTAATTTTAGTAATAGATATGCTACACTATTTTTTATTGTTGAATGGATTTTTTCTTGGATGATTGAGATGCCATCTAGGATAGATCTCCTAGGTACAAAACTTGTTTTTTCTTCTGGTTTTAACTTAGGGAGAAAATTGTTAAGGTGATTAGCTAAGGTTTTCGAGAATACTTTTGTATATAGTGTTGCAAAGAGCTATAGGTCTATAGTCTCTTGGTTCTTCACTCTTATTTTTCTTGGGTATAAGAGTCAAAAAGGTGTGATTAATTTTTGCTTGAAGTGTTCCTCCATTCCTGGATGCTTCAAATTTTCCATAAATCTTCTCCTATTATCTCCCAACATTGTTGAAAGAAGAAAGCTTGAAATGCATTAGGTCCAGGAGATTTGTCTAGGTTGATATTAAAAAGAGCCATTTTGATTTCTTGTAGTGTGAATGGTTTATTGAGAATTTTGTTATCATCAGGTGTAATAACCTTGGGTATAGTTTTCAGCATTTCTTCTTGTTTTGATCTATTAGATGTTTCATAATTATTGAGAATATCTTTAAAGTGTTCCATGAAAATTTTTGCTACATTGTCTAAATTATCAGTAAGTACTCCTTGCTTGTTTTTGATTTTTGGTATATTGTTATATTCCCTATGGTGTAAGGTGTTGTTATGAATGTATTTCATATTCCAGTCTCCTTTTGCCAGCCATTTTTCTTTGGATTTTTGCTTCCACTTTAGTTCTTCTTTGGCCAATATATCTTCTTGTTTTATTAAGTATTCTTTTTCTAGTTGGTAGGTTTTATTATTCATTCCTTTTTCCAATATAACTTCTTTGTTTAATTTTTCCAATTTCTCTTCTATATCTAAGTTTTCTTTAAATATGTTTTTGAATTGTGCATTGTTCCATTTTAGTATCTTTTCTTTTATACTCTTAAGTTTGGATACAAAGAAGAACATTTTATATCCCTGACATTGTTCTTCTTGCCACCATTTTTTTATATTATTCATAATGTTTTTATCCATGAACCACATCTTTCCACATTTGAATGGGTTTCTACTAGGTTTGGTTTGTTCTTTGATTTTGATTTCGATCGAAAAATGATCTGATCTTGCCATAGGTAGAATTTTTACCTTGATCTCTTTATTCAGGTTGCATAATTCTCCTTTAAAGAAAAATCTATCCAATCTTTCTACTATGTAGCTAAAGCCTTTTCTTCTATTATTCCAAGTATACACTCCATCAGATGTTGGAATGGCAATGATAGAGTTCCTATCTATCCATTCTTTGAAATCTTCTATAGCTCTAGACATTGTTCTGGCCCCACCATATTTTTTATCTCTATTTAAAATTTCATTTTAAATAATGATGTTCTCTTCTTGTAGTGTGCTAAGGTAGGTGTTGATCTCACTCCAGACTACTAATTTTTCTACTATTTGTATAGGTCTATAGACATTCATTACTATCATCTGTAAGTTTGTCTTGGTGCTGGAAACTCTGCTTCCCATCTAGTTTGAGTGTGAAATGATGTATTCTATACTAACTTTTTAGTTCTTCCAAATAATTCCTAGTGCTCTTGAGGCTCCTTGAGATGGTTTAAATTATAATTTCCAGATTCCTAGTTTCTTTCCTAATCTGAGGCCTTCTTCTTTTCTTAGTTTTGTTTCTTGAATTAATAGAATCTTTGTATTAAATATTGTTAGGTTATGCTTCAATAAGCATGTCTTTCTAGGGGCATTTAGGCCCCTAGCATTCCATGTAGTGATTTTTAGTGTTCCTTGGGAAGGTTCTTCCCCTTCCCTCCTTGTAGTATTTCTATTATTTTAGTTTGTTCCTTTACTTGTCCTACTACTTCCCTTAACTCTTTCAATGATTTGCATCCTCTTTTTTGTTTTTGTTTGCCACAAATGGGTGTCTTTATGCCTTCCTGATTCATTACTATAACCAAGTTTTCCAAATTTGTTTGGTTGATTACTCTATTTGCAATTTTAGATTCTTCTATTATCTATTTTTCCTCTATTAGGATTTCTTGGATAATTTGGTTACTTATTTGGTCCTCTTCTATTTCTAGGTTTTTCCCTTCTTCCTCCAATCTTTTGTCTATTGTTTTGTTCTTCCTAGAGGTGCTTTCCACAAAAGGTCCATAATCCTCCCATATTTCCTCTACTTAATTTTCTTGTTCTTCTTTCTGCATGCTTTTTTGCTTATCTATATGTTCTATTCCTGATGCCACTTTTCCTATATCTATCTCCTTCCTAGATTCCTCTCTATCCCAATTGAACATATCCTTTTTGTTACTTGGTTTCTGATAGAATTTATAGCTCTTCTTTTTTTCTTTTTTCTTGATAGTTATATTACACAATTGTGTTGAATCTGTTGGTGGAATACTTGGACTTTGTTCTTTCTTCTTCAATGTTTGATCTTGTTCTTGATTTATTTCTCGTTCTTGTTCAATTTCTCTATGGATCCCTTTTTCTAACTAATTGTTACAAATCTCTTCCTCTGCTAGTTTAAATTATGTATTACTTCTACTTGGTATTTCCTCCTCTGCATCTTTCTCCAAAATTCCCTTACCTTTGTGTATTATATTATTAGCTTCTATTATGATGCATTGATCTTCCAGATCATTCTGTAATAGCAAGATCTCATGAGTGAGCATCTTTATTTTTTTGACATTGATCTCTATCTCATCTATTGAGTCCACCTTTTTTTTGTAGTCCTGACATTTTCTATATTTTTCTAGTGAATGTTGATAATCAGTGTTTGTCATTCATCCATGTTCTGCCTTCTTTTTCCCTTTCAGAATCCTCTATTTGGGTCTCTTGGTTTATATCTACTTTCTTTATGTCTTTATTTTTGTCCTTCTCTGGTATTCTTTTCGCCATGTTTTCCTCTAGTTTTCCATCCTTTTTCCTACCTTCCCTTAATAATTTCTTAATGTTATTTTTTACTGTGGTATTAGTAAAGTCAATTCCTATAATATTGTTGATTTCTCCTGTGTATTCAGTGAATGTTAGTTTTTATATTGATTTTTTTGTTGTGATTTTCTTGTTTATGGAGTTTCTTTGGTTATTTTTAACTAAAAATATTATTTTTCTTGTTTTCTATTTACTTTATTCAATGCCTATTAGAGTTCCTAGAGATTGATTTTTCATTTAATTCTGATGGTATGTTCGCACATTCCATCCATTTGATTGCTTTTTTATGATTGTTATAATTTTCATTGGAATTTGGCTTCCATGGTATGAGATCTATATGGTGCCCTTTGTAATAACATTTTCATAATTCTAAAAGTTTATTTCTAGAATCTATATCTAGACATTATAGAAACCAATAATGCTTAGTATGGGATATTATGTTACTTACCTTTGCTTTAGAGATCTTTGTTAGGTACTGATCCAAAGTGATTCTATATTTGTTTAGACCGTTCCAATATGCATAAATACCTTTTTCTATGCATTACTTCCATTTTGCTTCACTGTATATGTTGCTGATAATTATAGTATCAATATTGTCTTCTTCCATAGGATCACTTTGTTTAGGGTATCTTTCATCACTCGATTTGTTTAATATATTTTTCATTTTTTGATGGGGTGGAATATAAGCTGACCAGGACCGTGCTTTGTTTCCCCTCTGAATTGGTTCTAGCTTTTTTGGTATAAAATCATATGATTCCTAGTTATCAACAAGAGCCCATGTTTGTGGCGAGGAAGGACCTAGAGGTATATTATTGGGCCCAAATATCTGGGTGGGTTGATTTGTAATCTTATTGTATTAGCTTTTTTTCAATAGAGATTTTTGTTTTTCTGTGCTAGGATATTTGGTTTTATTGAAGAATACATCTTTATTTTTGAGCCACTAGTTTATACCTTCACTCCCTTTGTATAGTTTTGAACTCTAGCTTCTATTTATTTGTCTAGGCTTCTTTCTATTTACAATGGTCTTCCATTCATGTTCATTCGTGTTGTTCTAAGACTTATGAATGACAACATTGCATTCTATATGAAGCTGAATTAGGGTTTTGAATCCTTTTTTTTTTGGTTGTTTTGCATTTTTGTAGATTCTCTTGGGTCTTGGCAGATGCTCTAAACCAGTGTCTGACTAGGTTAGAATTGTTTCTCCTTGGTTCATCGAGAGGCCTGGTTTTGGATATAAATGTTTCTTCTACTATCTGAGCTTCATGCATTTTAACCATATTTTGGAAAGAATTTTCCTTCTGATCACCATCTACAAGTGCTTGGAACTTGTTACTGGTTGGAATATAGGGTTGCACCTTCCTTCCTCTTAGTTCCCTTTTTGGTAATATTGCATTTATTATGCAACCATGTTTAGCAACTTTTCCTCTATCATGGGAGGGTTTTTTATTTGTGCAAAAATTATTTTTTCATAGGCTGCTTTATTTGCTTTCTCTGCTTTTCTCACCATTTTTTAAGTTTAATTTAATATTATATATACCAATACATGTTAAACACAAGGTGAAAAAGATAAAAAGTAAATGGAAGCCTAAAACACCTTCAAATAAAATTTCATCATCTTATAAACTCAAAGCTCCCTCAAACAAAAAACTATGAAAGACCACTAATCTAGAATGGCTTAGACAATGTCATCAATAATGGATCCATGAAAAACCCCAATTGTCATGAACTTTACAAAATTCAAAAATTCAAAAATATTAAGAAAAGAGAATTAAAATATGTATTTTCCATTAATATACAACTACATTTTGGTAGGTTTTTATTGAGATTTGGCAATACATCTTTAGAGGGAACAACCAAGTTTTTAAAAAAATGAAGATTTTCCTCCACATTTCTTCGCTGATTTTAGTATTCACCTCCATGAAAAAGTTATGCTGCATTTTCATATGTAGCATACTAAAGGAGAGAGGAATTTTGCATAGGCATTCTTTATCCTTTTTTAAGAAAGAGATCACTAAAAATTGGTATCATAATAAAATTTCATCTTCTTTAGATCAGAACAAAACTATGTCCTTAGTAGAGAAGTTATTCATACAAAGGATTTAATTAAGGTTTCTACGAACTGCGTGTGAATTTAAAAAGTACAATGATTAGGGTTTGTGTGAACTATGGATGGATAAAATGATGTAAATCTATACCTAAAGCATATCACCAACACTTCACTTATAAGATGTGGATGGGATTTTGTAATTAAAAATTTACATTATATAAGTTAGTGTATAATAGTTTATATTTATAAATATGTATCAATTATTTTTTAAATTAAAAGTGACCAAAAAAGGGGATTGGCCCTTACAAAAAAAATTGGTAACCAGCACTCTACCAAAAAACACATATAGAACTAATAATGTGCCACCCAGTCACAAAGACAATTACAGCCTAAAAGCACCAGTAAAAGGAAGCAAAACTAACAAAAGTCTAAAAACTAACCAAGAGGAGTTCAAGATCTAAAAACTAAACATAGTAGCCTAAGCCTAAAAATCTTAAACACATAATAAAGTTTTGAATAACCACTATTGGCTTAAACAAGCCAACCCAAGTCTTAGTAATAGTAGTAAACTAGCAACTATGTTGCAGCAAAAAACAAACAAAAATAAGAAACTTTAAGTCCCTCAAAAACATTCAAATTTTATCTTTTTCTTTTTCTTTTCCTTTCCCAGCTAGAAGGACTCGAGCCCAATCATCAGCAAGGAACTTGTAGAGAAGCTTATTATCTTCCTTGTCCATCCCTACATCATCCTTCTCATGTGCCAGCAATTGGAGGGTGGTAACCACTACATGTGTGAACTTTAGTGCAAATTTAGAGAAAGAATGAAATCGCTCCTCTAAGCATCTAATTCTTTTTTGTAGTGGTGTAGTCATTTCATTACATTCCTCCATTTTAAAATTCCCTACCTTATTAGACTTTCTAGGTCCCCCTTTAGACTTTGTCAAATGAAATCCATCCTACAGCGGGTTAATAAAAACATTACATTTTTCTTTCACCAGGGAGGAAATAGTGATGGGGGAAGTGTCCACTTTGTTATTGTCCTCACAAAAATTTATAGGCTAAAGGGTGAAACTGACCGAAACATGAGTTTCAATGGTAATGTCATTACCACCTAATGCTAGGGTATTACCAGTAGACACCTAGGAATTATCCACCAAGTTCTCACTTTTCTCTCTTTTCCATTCCTCATTCTCTCTCTTAGAATCACAGAGATTTTCCTCCTCCAACTCCCTTTCCTTGATCATAGAGCTCTCCTCACCCTCCTCTTCTAGCCTATATCTTTTGAATTTTTGTTTGTACCTAGCCTGGGATTTTTCCAACCTTCCTGACCTTCTCTTACCCTTTCCCCTCCCTCCTCTTTTGACTCCTTAATTTCCACCACAACAAGTTTTTCAACCTTAATGTTTTTACACCCCTTTTTTTCTATAGCCAACTCTAGTTTTTTTCTTTTTTTTATCATCTCCGCTAGGGAAGGGCTGCAAGGAGTGGAATTTGGTACCTGTGCTGGTAATCAAGAGGGAATTTTGATTTTGGCATTGGTTATCAACCACTATAGCCCTAGGGTGACAAAGGGTGAGGTGGAACTGATAGAGCCTAAAGATCAGACCTTGGTGAATAATGGTAAAATTTAGACCCTTGCCCATTTTTTCCCTAACATCATTTATAGTATCCTCTAGGGAATGTAAGAGAAAAAATGGAATAGAAACAAAATACCTTTTCCTAAAATGATTGAGAAGAGGAAAGTGATAGTAGTAGTAAATTCCAAACCTACCTTCAAGTGTAAGGTATTTCATAATCACCAGGAAGATGTCATCCCATGGAGTCAGAAGCTTATCTCTTCTGAATCCTCCCCTATACCTTACTGGTTCTTCATTCTCCTCAAAAATGTTACTCATGCTGGCCTCATCTACAGTTTTCATGACGTCCTGCTATTATTTCCCCTTCATGGACAACCCAGTCACCATTGCAATCACTTCCTCATTGACTTGGAAAGTAATACCATTTATTGTGACCTTGTGATATTCTAACTATTCACAAATTGTATTGCATAATTTTTGTCATATCCTGCCATTTCTTGCATATAGGGAAGAAATCCTCCCTCCTTCAATAGAAACTAGGTTGTGTATCAATTGTTAAAGATAATTTTGTACATAATTTTTGTATCTAAAGAATTCATTATAAAAATAGTATTTCTTTTGGATGAATTAAAATAGCATTAGTGTCTTTATTGTATTTTTTTTAGGTCATATTTAAAAAACCATAACATTAAAATGGATTGAAAAATATTATAGGATTTATATTTGAAATTATAAATACACCATATTTTTCTTTTCTTGATCATTGAGTGTCCAAGTGTAGAGCTTAAAATATTGTAATTGATTACCAATAGTATTTTTAATAAATCAAAGTAAGTCAATTTTATAATGTATGAGACTTTAAAAGAGAGTATAGAAGCCATTATACATACATGAGACATGTTATTGGAAAATAAAATTGAGTTTCTAATTAACAAACTAAGACATCCTTGAAAAAACTATATAAAAAGGGTAATAGGAACCCTCTTGTATGATAGAAAGAGATAAAGCTATTCGGTTTTTATGACTGAAAGGAATGGACAGATTCTCCCATGATTATACCTAAGGGTTACTTAAATCATTTATAGATGGTCATGAAGTGTATAACATCTCTAGAGAATTTATCCATTAACTAGAGACTTGTAACTCTAGTCCTAAATAGTGTATCTTAATATTGTTCAGATCCTGTGAGGCCTCACCCCGACCCATCCTAGCACTGATGATACATTGTTATTTTGATACTCATGTTGTTATGTCATAACATTATTGGATACACTAAACATTATTATGCTATTTTTTGATGTGTGATGCTTACTTTAGTTATTTGATTTTGCCATTTAATGCTTATAAATATGTATAATGATGAAGAAAAATGTATGCAACACTAACACATTTGGTTATGCAAGTCAAAAGGTTAGAAATATGAGTAGAATTAGATAAACAACTATTTATTGAGAAATGGATGCTTTAATTTATATAATTCCTCTAATATGTAATTCACATTATGCATGTGGTTTTGGACCTACTGATGTGTGCAATGAGTGTGCAGGAAAATTAGCCGAGAAAACTCAATGGAAGAAACGGAGCTAAATTTCTTGTTAATTTTGTGCTAATCTTATATTGTAATTCTTTAAAGGTTGTAATTTGATCTTACTATTCTCCTAACTTTTATTTGTTCCTAACAAGCCTTTAAAGGCTTAGAGACATTAAATTTAAGTACCCCTATGGGTAAGGGTATGGGTGGGGGTACTTTCCAACCCTTTAGCCTCCTAGGTTAACTCTTAGGGTCTCTTAAAAACCCTATTATAGGCTGATTTCGAAAATGGGGTTGCTCTTTACTTGGGTTAGTGAAAAAAAACCTCCATCTTGAGTTACTTGAAGCTTAGTGGAGTTAAGGACCATACTTAGAGGCATTTTTGAGGGGGGTTTAGTTTTTTGTCACCCAATCCTCTAGTTTTGGAGGAAGTCTTGAAGATTGAAGAAAGAAAAAGGGAAGCTCTTCTCAAACCACCATTTCCATAACTCTTTTATGAAGGTAGGAGTTCTTCACTCCATGAATGGTTCTTTGTGTGTGTTCATGTTTTGAATCTTGCTTGAATCATGTTGGAGACATTGTGTAGTTATGCATTCCTTGCTTGTGTGTTGGGGGTGGATTTGGGAGAGATTTTATCTTTTTTTCCTTTGATGTTATTCATATGCCTTCTTGATGTTTTGTTTGTTTTTGAGAGGTTTTCATGGGGATGTTCTTGGCAACACTCACCCTTGGATAGGGAAGAAGTGGCCATGCTTGGGGAAAGGGCCTTAGTTGGACCTCAATAGTGTAGAGTCTCCTCTCATGGAGAGAGGAGGGAGAAAGGGTAGGGTGTATGGGCCCCTACTTGTCTTCCCATACCTTGTTGTTATTGATAATTCTTGAATGTGGAATAGAATGAAAATCCTTGTGGATTTAGCCCCGAAAGGGCCTTGTGAAAGAATGGAATTTCTTAAATTTTTAGCCCCAAAAGGGCTAAGTGAAGGTATGGTGATAGACTTCTCCTATTGAGAAAATCTACCTTTCCCCTATATTGGTTCATTGTTGGACCTATTGTGCAACCGGGTGGGAATGTATGTTCTTTTTGCTTGTCTCCTTGTGTTGCTATCTCCATGTTATTTCTTGTATCTTCCATGTTTACCCTTGATTCAATGAAGACATTTGATAAAAGTCTCTTGTGGAAGCCTTGAAGGAAACTCAATGAATTGTAATATCATGTAAATTGTAATTGAAATTTATGTAGTGGCAAAGACATCGGATTTTCTTACTGGTTCATTCCCAATGGAGCCTTGAACCAGGATGAATAATAAAGAAAAGAAAAGATTATGAAATTTTCCTTGCAATGCTCTCATGAGGTTCCAAATTTTGGCATATGTATGTGAGAAACTAAAATGATAGATAATGTCTTGAATTGGGAAATTTCAAGTTTCAATTATGATAGTAAAAGACAATTGAGGTTTTGAAGTTTTCAATTCGATGTTTTGAATATTAGCACGTAATAATAATCCTACATTGTGATCACCAAGTTATCACATTCATTGTTAAGCTTCATTAGTAATACAATTAAATTTGATAAGAATTATTCATCACCTTTTGAATTCTGGATATAGGATCATAATTCCTTGTTAAGTTGCATAAAGAGCAAAATCAATTTGATTAAGAAGATTATAATCCTTTGCATGCTTTTGTATCAATTTGAATAAGAGGATTATCACTCCATATTGCCTCTAGAAATTTTTACAAACTCATCTTGCATATCAAAGAACTTAAGCAAGAAAGCATGCCAACACTTAGTCAAAATTGGCAACAAAAAAAAAACAAACAAAATGTGCACCTCCAAGCCAAATGGCTCTTTGGAAAATGTATGAAGAAGCCTTAAAATTCTCCATGTTACAAAGAATATTCCATGAAACATTCCTCTTTTCCTTGCAAATTAAATCATTTTTATTTAATTTAACAATATAACTTTAATAAGTTGGAATATAAAGCATATATATTTATATATGTTAATACTTTTAAAATTCATCTCTCAACTATAAAACTTTTGGTATTTAATTCCATAGGACTGTTGAAGCTGGTCAAATCACATGGAAAAGTTAAAAAGATTAAACCTTTCACCCACCTGTCAACTAGCACAGGGGGTCGATCCATCATGAAGGAGGGCAAGCAATGTTTAAATTTGAGGGAGGGACGTACATACCCTCTATCCCCATGATCCCCTCCAAATGCAAGTCTCCCTTGCTGTCTCCAAACGTAGGCCAACAGTGACGTGTTTCCCCCACACAAGGACGGGGTACAGACCTACCATGCGTAGGCCTCGGGCAACGCGTGGGCAGGCCTTGTGACGAGCACTAGGGGTAGGTAATAGCTTAGGTGGGTGGGGTATTTTAGATTAATAATTTTTTTTTTATATGTGTTGTTTTGTTAAGTGGAGTTAGTGGTTAGTTAGAAGGGAATTTAGGTTAGTAATTTAGTATCATTGTTAGTAGAAGATGAAAAGCTTTAGTTTGTATGTAGCTTTAGGGAAGTTAAATAAATGTTAGTATTAAAAAAATTATATTTAATTTTAATTAGGAATGTTTTCTTTTAATTGTTAGATTATTAATTGACCTTTCTTAAAGTTGAGTTGACTTTAATGTATACTAATTAAATTAGTTTTAATGTTTTTTTTCTAATTCATACTATTTGGAGATAAATTAGATTAATCTTATTATTGACATGTTAACATTTGACTTAAATTTATAATGGTTTGGAATAAAGCTTAGTTTAATTTATAGATTTAATTGAATTAAACCTAGTCGAAATGTCTATTGTAAATGATAAGTTAATGAGTTAGTTTATGTTTGATTAAAGTTATTCACGTAGCTAGCTTGGTTGAATAGTAAAATTTTATCTGATCTTCTAAAATTTTGGTTTCCCCAGTATGATTAATGGTTTAAAATTTAAGGTTGATCAAGTTATTAAAGTTATTAGAGAGCCTAACCGATTTGACCACCTTTAGGGTTAATGATTTATTTCCCATAATTAAAATGTATCATTAAAACAAATTGATGAATTATGACTTTGGTTAAATAGATTAATCATCTAATTTCATTAATGGAATTACTTAAAGACTTTTAGTTCACCCGATTAATCTCTTTCTCAAAAGATCTAGCAGAGTCCTAATCTTGTTAATTGTCTATGGTAATCTTGCTTTTAAACATCTACTCCATTGTGGTTAAACATCTAAACCCTTGTCGATTGTATTATTTTATTGGATCATAGTACATTTAAAATTTTTTTTTTTTTTTTAAAAAAAAATTGTGTGTGTGTTTTTGCTCCTTACTTTTTGGGCATGACAGATCCAAAGAAAAAAATTTGTACATAAATCTTCATAAATAGCTACACTTTGTACACCATAAACATAAGGAGTAAATTTGTTACCTTTTTGTTCTTAAGGAGATCATTGGGGTTTTGAACAACATCTACACGTTGTACACCATAAATACAAACAATATTAATTAAATATATAACACTATCATTATAACTTATATACTATAGAAAGCATTGAATAAATAATTCACTTCAAATTGATAAAAATATATATATTTATTACAATGCATAAGCCTAAATATTACAAGAAATTTGAATGGAGTTACAACATATTGATAAACTTTAAAAATATGCTTAGTGTAACTTTCTTTCAACTTTTTGTTCCTCCAAATCGATATGTCTATAATCTTACAAATTTATACTTCATGAGAAGCATGAAACAAACTGATAGGCACATGAATATCAAAAAGGTCACTTTAGAGATGTCTACAAGATGATGGTGTGTAACTGGAGGCTTCAGCCTTGTGATGTTCCAAGTTACTTGTGCTTCCTCTACATCTAATCTCAATATTTTTTAACTTTTTTTGCACTACCCCATTAGTTTTGAAGTATCTTCACTCTATTAAAAGAACAGGCTTCAAATGTTCATCAATCTTATAATTTCATTCTCCATATTTCATCTTGTATTTATGCTTCCTCTAGCCTTGTTAAATTAGCTATCTTTATTTGCTTGCATTCTTAAATGCTTTTTGGGTTAAGGGGAAGGGGTATTTAATATATTTTATTTTATGTTGAGAAGGTTTTTTTTGACTCAGTTCTCAACACCTCCTTGGAGATTTGTGACATGCCATAACCACCTCCCATAGATCAGGTTACATCTAGCATTTGCATTGGGATTTGATAGTTTGATATTTTGGTGCAACAACAAATGATTCCAACAATTGGTATCAAAGCCTTAGGTAATGGCTTAATTGTTGACAACACAATAGAATAAATATATTTTTCTAATATAGGAACTTTTTTGACATCTAACACTTTTTCACTTATTGTGATTCCCAGAATAAAAACCCTATATTTAAATTATAATTATTTATTATTTTTGTTATTTAGTTATTTTATTTAAATTTTTAATATTGATTAAATAATTGTTCTCCTTATTTACTAAATACTAAAATATATTAAATGTGAAGGATTTGAGCAATATGAAAAACAAATCCACAAAACCATCAAATACCTGCATGTAGAAAACTTGTCATAGAGAAGAAAAAGACAAAAGGAGGCAAGCGTTTGCTCTAAAAAATATGCAAATGTATTCTCAGATAAAGAAAAGATATAATATCCTTATAGTAGGAGATCAAAACCCAAAAAGGGTAACCCAAAAGGTAAAAGCTATTTAATAATTACTAAATAATTATTAAATTATTATTAAATAATTATTTAATAATTACTAAATAATTATTAAAGCTATTTAAGAAATGATCTATCCTTATAGTAGGAGTTCAAAACCCAAAAAGGGTAACCTAAAAGGTAAAAGCTATTTAATAATTACTAAATAATTATTAAATGAGATTGCAAAAGTGCATAAAGAGAAATCTTAACAAGGGAGAAAAGGTAATTTAATTAATGAAATTAAATTAACCTTTTTCTCTAACACCCCCCCTTAAGATGAGCAACAATGCAATTACAAACAATGTAAAAAGAGAAAGGAAACTACAATGCAATGCTAAAAGAAAACTTGTGTCCCAGCAACAAGGCATGATAAGGTACCCAATCACAACCAAATCTCTATGAAATAGAGAAATAGAGAAAACCCAGTGGGAAAAACTCTACTCCAAAAAGAGAGTTGAAAACCTAGTGAAGGACTGCAGAAGCCTCCAACTAGAAGAATGTTTCAAAAAATAGGAACAAAGAGTGATCATGAAGAAACATCAAAGAAGCATAAAGAAGACATAAACTCTATCAAAAAGAAGTTAGTGATCCCTAAAACCACCTTTGAAATAGAGACTGACCAAGTAGAGAAGACTCTAATGTGCATCAAATTAGAAGGCAAACAAAGGCAAACAATTGAACTCAAAGAAATAGATGGCATGAAACACCAAAGCCTAAAGAGTTGATAAATTGAACCAAGGAAGCATGAGAAATAGTAGAAGAACTCTCCCTAATGCAAACAAGGGTGAGGTGATAAGAAACTGATAAAGTGGGTCAATAACTCCTGCAAAATAGAAAGCACCAAGAACATCAAGAGTATGGAAGAGGTACAAACACCTATAAAGGCACGTGACATTGACACATCATGGGGCTAATGTCATGGAAGGAACACTCACTTGATAGAGGAAGAGGGCACTAAAAGGCAAACAACTATCCCCCATGGCACTTTATAATGTAGTGTGAGTAAAATAAGTCACAATGATGAAAAAGATCCCAAAAATGCAAGAAGTGGCACTTTATCTGAGTGTGTTTGCATAAACATGATCAAAAAGAGAAAAGAGTTGTTACAAAAGATAGTACATCCCAAAAGAAGAAATTGCATGCCACAAAAATGATCCCGAGACCTAAAACACCCAAGATATCCACCATAGTGCAATAAAGAAAAAACCATAATAGAAGAGTTTGGAGAAGAATCTAGAAGACAAACCAGCATTTCTAGAAACATAACTAAACCAGCTTTACAAAAATATATTTTTTTTGAAAAATAGTTGGGATGCTCAAGATATGCCCTTTAGAGTGAAAAATAGAACACCCAAATTTGACTACCCAAACAGGAAACCAAAATACATCAAAACTAGAAAAATCCTATGTCATTATCTCCATCTCAAAACCATCTTTTTGATGTATTTTCTAGATTGAAAAAAGACTCTCGTATGCTCAAGATACAAAAAAAATTTGACAGGGCCCCCGTAATAACCAAAAAAATTCAAAGCCCTTTAAAATTGAAAGGGGATTAAAAATTTAGCCCTCAACCCTCATGTGATCATGGGAAGGTGGAGCTATATGAAGAATACTAGTGGTAGAACCACTAGTTGGGCCATCGGTAGAGTGGTGCAAGGGTGGAGGATCGGTGGTTGGAACTTTAAAACCATCAGGAAAATTTAAAAAGTGGCACAGGTGCGGTAGCAGCTAGAAAAAGAAAAATCAATGCCAAAATTTTCTAACTACTATCAGGAAAATAAATAAAGTAGTGTCGATGCAACAACGAGCCAAAAAAAGTAAAATCGGCACCAGAAAAGGCATGTAGGCAGCTTTTCTTTTTTTTTTGCAAAAAATTGCATCGCTATGCATGTAGGAGACTGTATGACCTTCTAGGCAAAAAAAAATTGCCTCCTGGATCAACATTGTCCAAAATGGATGAACTTTATATGGAAACAAGGGTTTTGATGCCTTCTAAATCCATTGTGAGGTCCATTTGGCCTCAAGCTACTCTAAAAATTAGTGACCCCCCAATTTTCTCAAGAAACACCCAAAAAAACTCCATATCTGATTTGTAAAAGCCTCATTCTTCTTTTTCTCCAAATACTAAACAAGCTATAGCAAGTCTAGCTTTGATACCATGAAGGATTTGGAAAATACTCAAAATAAATCCATGAAGCCCTTGAATACCTACATGTAGAAAACCTATTACAGAGAAGAAAAAGACAAGAGGAGACAAGGGTTTGCTTTGAAAAATATGCAAATGTATTCTTAGAAAAAGAAAAGTTATAAGATACTTACAAATGATCTATCCTCGTAGTAGGAGATTGAAACCCAAAAAAGATAACCTAAAAGGTACAAAGGGTAACCTAAAAGGTAAAAGCTATTTAATAATTACTAAACAATTTTTAAATGAGAATGCAAAAGTGCATAAAGAGAAATCTTAAGAATGGAGAAAAGATAAATTAATTAATGAAATTAAATTAACCTTTTTCTCTAACAAAATGTAATGATAATAAAATAATATTTTATTTTGTAAAGATGTTTATTACATGGCGTTAATGTGATTAATAACTATTATATGTTGAGATTATAAAATACTTAATTTAAAATTATTATTTTTGATATGCACGGATGGACTTTGAGTTTTCTTTTTAGTGCATGGAGGGATTTTATTTTGCTCAAGAGTTTATAGATAGATTTTGTGGAATTTGAATTTATATTGGGTTAATTTTGAGTTTATTTCTAATTTAATATCAGTTAAGATGACACTCAAGGAAGTTAACTAATAATGATGTATTGATAGGACAAAACCATCATGAGTGAATAATTAAAGTTACAAAAATTGTAAAAATATATTAATATGATAAAAATCATTGATAATTGATTCAATCATTTGTTTGGGTGACTAATTATTAGTGACCTATTATTTAGTCATTTATTTGATCATTTATTTAGTCACATATTTTTGTCTAACCTTGTGATTTTACCCAATGACCAAATTAGTCATTTATTTAGTCACTTATAAATTGTAAAATATTACTAGAATCTGATCACTTTTAGTCATGTGACAATTTTTTTAGTCTTGTGACTAAATGTTTTAGTCACATAGTAATTTATTTGCCAAAAGTCTACTAGTGGTTATTTTGAAGAAAAGAAGTTTTATAGATCCTAATCCCCCCTCAGTATCTTAGTTTCCAAATTAAACTTCCAAATTTTGCTTGCTATTTGTTAAAATCAACAAGTAGAGGTGATATATATTTGCACTTAATGCATTAACAATCCAATGTATCTTTGATCAAATGCTCTACTTTAAATTTATCTAAATACACTTCTAAACTATCATCATAACATCAATAATCACATTAAAAAACATTACAATTCAATCTTTCATCTCTTTTTAGACTTGCCTTAAGGAAATAAAGAAACCCTAAGACCATTTACCAGGAGTCAAATTTACATGCAATTAAAATTTCACAAGTGAGTGCCAATACATAGAATTAGGTGCCATGATGTCAACTTAGCCTAATCCACTAGGTAACTAATCCATCTTTTGACTTTGGCATTACTAGATTATAGAACCCAAAGGAAAACAATTTGTTGGCTGCTATGTTCTTCACACTATTATTGGCTCAACTCATCAAATATCCATATGTACATCACTCCCATAGATGAATCTAGGGAATTGTATAGACATACTTATAATGGATCTTCCCTATCAACCACACACCCAAAAACATAAATTTCATTTCCTCACATAAAAAATACTACATCTAGCTTTGTATTCCTTGGTACACTAAATGCTTCATATTTCTAGGTGTCTGTTCATATTCTCTATTAGTATGGCCGATCCAAAAATTGTAAAATATATTCTTGTCAACAATGGCAATACTGAAATGATGATCCATCCATTCTAATACTTATGATCACCTTAAATATCATCATAATTTAAATACTGGGTAGAGGTGGAGGAGTTTTGATGCAAGAGCATCCTAGGTATAAGAGAAATCTTATGTCACTTTAAAAATATTTCCTTTATGTTTCTTGAAGAAGGGTTGCCTCAATGTAGATTTGTTGTTTCTAGAGGTTTGCTACTTAGTAAGTTAGTCATATGAGCTCAAAATGTCCTAATTTTAGAGGTGGAGGTTCATCTTGAATATATCAGCCTACCAATAGAGACTTAGTGTTATATCATAAGTAATCTTCAAGTTGTTGCAAATTTTTGGTGTGTAATTTTGATAGAGAAACTCCAAGCTCAATTTTGAAGTCCATAGAGGCCCTAGATGGGCTCTAAAATAGGATTGACTAGAGATTTCTCTAATTAGGCCCTATAGTTCAAAAGCTGAGGATTCTATAATGGGGTTGTAATAGCCAATTGGATCAATAGTTCGTAAGTTATGATCTTCTAAAGTTGGTCCAACCAAAATTTCCAAAATAAACATTATAATTGATTTGAGTTGACTCTATATGTAATTTTAGGGTTGGTCAACATCAAGGGTTAGGGTTTGATGTCTAGAAACTTCTCAAGCAATGTAAAATTGACTATATAAGGAAGGCATGTAGACTGTCAATGACAACTTTGGGTGATATTTCACAACTTTATCTTGCAAATTATTGTAAGGAAGGAACCAATTTGAGTTTGTATATTGTATTTCAAAATTTTTTAATTCTTCATTGTGGTATTAATAAGATTTACATATGTTGTTCTCACAAATTATTGTTATTTATTTGTTTTTGTTGTGTTATGGTATTAAGGGGAGAGCCCTTTTGTTAGAATATATAGTCCACTAATATAACTAAGAGGGGGGATGAATTATTTATACAACTATCATAGAAATCATTAACTTCAAACAATCTTAACCATATGAGTAATGTTACCTAAAACCACAACAAGATACTCATACACAATTAACACTAGATATGTTAACTAGGGAAACCCTTGATCAGAGAGAAAATCTCAGTGGGGATGGTACCCACAAAATTATGTACTAATATAAATATTCCTTGTTAGAGGATAGACCTTTTTAGGATTCTATACAACATTAAATACATATGAGTACCTATTACGAGACTTTGAATCCCTATTAGGAGTTGTTGAAGACAATTGAACCCACTACCCAAATAGCTTCAAGGTTAAGATCAAAGAACCCACTGTCCAAAAGATTCTATATTATTCCTTGCAAAATAATAGAACTAAAATGTACTTCCTTCTTTTTTCTCTATCCTGTCAACTAGATTTATGTTCCTTTAGATCTTGTAACTAGATCTCATACTATGCATCCATTGATCCCTTAAATTGCTTATATGCATTTAGTAAGCATTTTGATCCTTCTCACACCATGCACTAATACTTCGCATTCCACTTGATCCTCTAATCCAAGTTCACATTACAAGCAAGGGAGACAATTTCCTTTATAGTGTATCTTCATAATAATACCTTGAGTCGGCCTTGAGGCTTTCCCAATTAATTAAAATAAGATAATTAGTTAATTCACAATTGCAATAGCATTGTCAGCTCACAATCTATACAAAACTTCACATGTGTGAAACCACATCATGTGCACATGCTAGTGTCATCACATGACTATCCTCTATCACAATGTAACTATTCATCTCTTCATTAATCTCTGATGAAAGATAGCAATAGGTCATCAGAACTTTATTTTCTAGTTCTTTGTTTTTGCATCACTTCCAATGAATCAAGTGTAACTTCCATACACCATTGACTCAAACTTAGTCCTCTTACCACATCATCAAGACAACCTGAGAAACATGTCCTCCACTATACATCATCTAAATCTTCATTAGCTTTTGTGCATCATAAGGTTACTAACTTCTACTCCTTCAGTCTTAACAAAATTACTGCTATGTTGACATCAATGACAAATACAATCATGAATGCAACATATCAATAATCTCTAATTCTTAGGATACTCCCCAATGTAGTATCATCAAAATTCATGCTAACAATCTCCCCCTTTGGCATTGATGGCAACGTAGATGAAAAAACATCTAAGTTCCAAGAATTCCAAACTATACTCTATTGTTTCTTCTGATGTCATCTTCTCAAATCCTCTTCATCAATTTGAAATCTTCCGGCTGCTGTCATGAGTTGTTTACGGTAAGCAACTTCCAACATTTTTCTAGCTTCATATCTTTTCCATAGAGATATACTTCTATGCACTAATATATTATTTTTCACACTCACATATTCTTCTACGCACTTACATGAATCTTTCTAAATCTCCCTAAAGAGATAACACTCCCCCATTGACAACTCAATAGGTACTTCTCTCACATTTTCTCTCCCCATTTCCTAGCAAATGTTTTTCATGTACACATTCTCTCCCCCATTGAAATCAATGTAAAAGGTATCAATACAAGTACACAATTATACTTCTTCCAATTCTTTTAATCAACCCAAGTGTCCAAAGACACTATTTAATATAAAATACCAAAATACCAAGAGTCTTCATTGATTTAGTACATACCAAATACTCCCCCATATAGGAAGCATCAACATTCAGTCCAATCTAACCATAGTGCTTTGTACCACTAGATGATGCACTCCTTGCACCATCTATTCTGAAGTAGGTAGGGGCATAACCTCTAGCATACCTCTTAGGTCCTCAAAGGTATCTTTAGGCAAAGGCTTCGTAAAGATATCTGCAATCTGATCTTTAGTACTTACATACTCCAACCTCATTTCCTTTTCAGCTACCTTCTCTCTCAAAACATGATACTTTATGGATATTTTCTTTGTCTTAGAATGCAATATTGGATTCTTAGATGTACTTACTGTACTTTTGTTATCATAGTAAATGATAATAGGTTTTGCAAACTCAATCCCAATAGCCCTCAACATTTTTTTCATCCACATAACCTGATTATAGTTATTTTTTGTTGCAACATACTCTGCCTCATTTGTACTCTGAGATATATAGTCATGTTCTTGCTCAACCAAGAAACCAATATTCCTCCAAGAAAGAATGCTCCACCACTAGTGTTCTTTCTATCATCCATACTGCTTGCCCAGTCTGCATTAGTATATGCACACAAAGTGAAGTCACTTGATCTATCATACCAAATTCCATAATCAGATGTACCCTTCAAATATTTGAATATCCTCTTTACTGATGCATAAAGATAATTTTTAGGATCATCTTAAAATCTTGCTACTCCAACTTCATTTTATATATCTGGTCTGGTGTGAGTTAGATATTGCAATCCTCCAATCATAGATCTATACTTTTTCTGCTCAACTATAGGTGTCTCATCTTTACTAGATAACTTGTCACCGATTATCATGGGTGTACCAATAGGTTTACAACTTTTTAAACCAAATATATTTTTAACAAGTCTTTTAGATACTTTGTTTGTGAAATAAATATCCCATTTATGCTCTGTGCAACCTACAATCCTAGGAAAAACTTCATTTCTCCTATCATGCTCATTTCAAATTCATTTTTTATCTCTTCAAAAAACTTATGGCTTTCTTTATCATTACCTCCAAATATTATGTCATCCACAAATATTACAATGATAAATAAACCATCATCATTTTTTCTCAAATACAAATTGTCATTTTTTGTACCTTTGATAAATCCAAGCATGGACAAATGCATGTCCAATCTTGCATACCAAGTTCTAGATGCTTGCTTCAAGCCATACAATGATTTCTTTAGTCTGCATATAAAATCGTTTTCTTTTGTTAGAGGGAATCCATTAGGTTTCTCAATGTAGACTTCTTCTTCAAGTTCTCCATTTAGAAAAGCTGACTTGACATCAAAAAGGACTTCAACATTTTGTCAAACAATTCTAGAATAATCCTCTTCTTCATCAAAATTATAATGTGCCATCTTTTCTTTAGTACCAAACTTTTCATCAATCCTTACATTTTCAAACTCAATCCTCTTCTTCATCAAAATTATAATGTACCATCTTTTCTTTAGTACCAAACTTTTCATCAATCCTTACATTTTCACACTCAACTATTATCTTAATTCTATAATTGAAACATCTATATGCTTTACTTTTCAATGAGTAACCAAGAAACATAACTTCATCACTTCTAGGATCAAACTTACCAATATCATCATCTCTCTTTTTGTAACACTTACTTCCAGATATTTTAAAATACTTAACTAATGGTGAATGACCAAACCATAACTCATAGGGTGTCTTGCTCATACATTTTTTGATTTGTATGTTGTTCAAAGTGTATACTGTAGTGTTAACTATTTCTCTCCAAAATGTCTTTGAGACATCATTCAAAAATAACATCATTCATGTTGCTTCTACTACTGATTTGATCCTTCTTTAATAAATCTCATTATGTTCAGGTGTTCTTGGTGAAGATAACTATCTTTTGATTCCATTCTCTTCATAGAACATGTTGATCTCTCTAGAGGTGAACTCTCCTCCTCTGTCTAATCTCAAATATTTAATCTTGACACCATATTCATTTTCAACTCTATTCTTGAATATCTTGAATTTCTCAAAAGCTTCAGACTTATCTTTAAGAAATTCTGCTCAAATCATCCTAGTCAAATCATCAACAAAAATAATAAAGTACCTTTCACCATAGAATCCTCTGGTTCTTGCAAGACCACTTAGATCTATGTGAACAATCTCCAATTTTTCTATAGTAGAGAACTTCTTGCTAGGAAAAGACACTTTGCTCTACTTAGCCAAAATACATTCCTTGTAAATAACATTAATAGGCTTAATAGTCTAAAGCAGATCTCTCAATACAAAATACTATTAACTTTCATAGTATTATCAAATTTTATATAATAGAACCTTTTATGCCATAACAAACTATTGTCAACCTTTACAACCAAACATGTTATTTTAGTAGGATTCAACTGAAATACATTACCTCTAGATCTAGTTCCAATACCAATCAGCTTACCATCTTTTTCTTTGATAATGCAAGTCTTCTATGTGAACTATAATAGATGTCCCTTGTCTACCAACCATCCAACACTAACAAATTATGTTTCAAACCATCAACAAAGTAAAAATCATTAGTTTTATTTTTACCATCAAGAATAATAGATCCAATCCATGTAATATGATGGGCTATATTTTTATGAACTCTAACAATACCTCCATCATGATTTTTGAACTTAAAAAATCTATTCATATCACTAGTCATGTGATGTGAACATCCACTATCAATTATCCAATCTAATTTTTTCTCAACTTGGGTAATGAGAGCTCTCTCTTCTCTAATTTCTCTATCAAGATCATCTTCCTTGATAGCCACAAATCCTAATTCATCATCACTTTCACTCTAATCTCTTTCATTAGATTCTTTGTCCTCATTAGCATATAAACAATTTCTATCCTTATATCTTCTAGGATTAAATTTTTCTCTAAATTTTTTTCTCTCTTTTAGGAAATTTAGATGCATAATGACCATATTCATCATAAGTCCAACACTTAATGATTTTCTAACCATATTTCTCTCTTCTTACTAGAAGGGCTATTCCTTCTTTAATCTTTTTATCTTCTTTAGATCTGCTATTACTGGAAAAGTCTCCTCTTGAACTTTTACTTCTTGATAGATTAGGTCAAATATTTAGAGCACTAAAAGTTGTTTCAACTCTGGCTAGTTCTCCAGATTGTCTCAATTTTTCTTCTATAGACTCTAACCTTCCAAGTAACATTTCCTTTGTGAAATCTTGGGTGCAAGGAATTACTAGCTATATCATCTAAGTTGTCTACTTGAATGGTGGTGTTATACTTTTCAAGATCTTACATATAACCTCATCATCTTGTTTAGTTAGACTAAGAGATTGAATACCTACAATAATTTCTGATCTTCTACCAACATAACTTCTTATAGATTCATCTTCCATCATCTTAGCATCTTGAAATGTGCAAATCCAATTTTGTAATTTCATTCTTTCTGCATGATCATCACCTTGAAAAGTAACTTCTAATGCTTTCCAAATTTCATGAGAAGTTTGAAATGTCTTTACCTAATTGTATACATTCTCTAAAAGAGCTGATAGCAGGGATTATGTGGCTCTCATGTTACCCATGAATAGTCTCTTTCTTCTTCACTGTATTCCTCTAACTTCAATTCTTCAATGATTTCCTTCTTAGCTTTTTTCAAAAGCCAATATCCTAGACCCATGCATACTAGATGATTCTTCATCTTTTCCTTTGAACTATCATAGCGAGCTCCATCAAATCTTGGACTAGCTTTCCTGAACATATTTTCCATTGATCTCCTAAAGTTGTTAAGCCTTATCTTCAAGTACCTGATGCTCTAATACCAATTTTTACAATATATAGTCCACTAGTATAATTGAGGGGGGGGGAGGGAATTAGTTATACAACTATCATAGAAATCATTAACTTTAAACAATATTAACCATATGGGTAATGTTAAATAAAACCACAAGATACTCATACACAATTAACACCAAATATGTTAATAAGGGAAGCCCTTGATTAGAGGGAAAATCCCAGTGAGGATGGTACCCACAAGATGATGTACTAATATAAATATTCCTTGTTAGAGGATAGACCCTGTTGAGAGTCTGTTACAACATTCAGTACATATGAGTCCCTATTAGGAGATTCCAACCCTATTAGGAGTTGTGTCAACCCTGTTGGGAGTTGTGGAAGATAGATGGACCTTCCTACATCTCTATCATGTCAACTAGCTCTACTCCTTTAGATCTTGTAACTAGATCTCATACTATGCATCCAATGATCTCTTAGATCACTTACATGCATTCAGTAAGCATTATGCTCCTTCTCACACTGTGCACTAATACTTCACATTCTACTTGATCCTCTAATCCAAGTTCACATTACAAGAAAGGCAAATGAATTTCCTTTATACCATAGCTTCATAATAATACCTTGAGTAAGCCTTGAGGCTTTCCCAATTAATTAAAATAAGATAATTAGTTAATTCATAATTGCAATAGCACTATTTCTCACAATCTATATAAAGCTTCACACGTGTGAAACCAAATCTTGTACACACACTGGAATCATTACACAACTATCATCTATCATTATGTAACTATGCATCACTTTGTTACATCTCAGATGAAAGATAGTGATAGGTCATCAAAACTCTATTTTCTAGTGCTTTGTTTCTGCACTACTTCTAGTAAATTAAGTGTAACTTCCATACACCATTGATTCAAAATTAGTCCTCTTAACCACAACATTAAGAAAACCTTAGAAACATTTTGTCCACTGTGCATCATCTAAAACTTCCTCAGCTTCTGTGTATCATATGATTACTAACTACTATTCTTCCAGTCTTAACAAAATTACTAATATGTTGACATCAATGACAAATACAGTCATCAATGCAACATATCAATACTATCCAATGCTTAGAATACTCCCCCAATGTAGTATCATCAAAATTCATGCTAACATATTCATCAAGTGGTATCAAAGTAGGAGTTCTAGAGTTGTGTAAACATATCACCAACTGTGAGGCAATTTACACTAGAACCATAGTTTGGACTAAGCATGTAGATAGATTGTCAATTGTGAGATAGTTTATGCTAGAGTTTCAATGAATGAGTAAAAATACCTCCAAAGAGAGCATGGTGAATATTTTTAGGTGTTACACCTAAGGATTTTAGAGCCCTCTAGAGATGGATGCAAGAATTGGAAGAATAAATAAGGAGAGGAATATTTTATTCATAAGAGATAAAAGTGAGGAGGAGAAGAAAAAGAAGAAGAACTTGATAATTTGGTATCATAAAAGATGGTCATGAAGTTAAAGCTCAAGAGGTAGAAACAACTGCATTCATATTGTATTTTCTAGATACAGGATGACTACAAGTTCATGGTTAATGAATGATTCCTACTAAAGTTCAATATTGGAAGCTAACAGGATGAGGTGTTGTGTGATATCACAACTATGGACATATGTCATATGTTTTTGAGTAGGTCATGGTAGCTTGACAAACATATTTTACATGATGGGTGTGAAAATAACCTACACTCTGACAAAGGAAAGAGTGAAAAAATAGATGAATCCATTGAAGGATATAGATAAAAAGGTATGTAGTGTTATTAAGGTATGTTTTTTTTATGGAATGAAGTTCCTAGAGAGTATTAGGTGTGAGTGTCTATTTTTTTTATAATTTTAAAATATGGAAGAAGAAGTAGAAGAAGTGCATTAGAAGTTGTAGATTTATTACAAGAATTTTTAGATATTGTATCTGATAATTTTCCTAATGGATTACCACTAGTAACAAAGACCAATCACCAAATGGACTTGATTCTAAGAGCTAGTTTACCAAATAAGGTAGCTCACAAAATGACACCAATGGAGAGTGAAGATTTGAACAAACGAGTGCATGATTATTGCAAAAGGGGTTGATTCAAGAGAGTCTGAGTCCATGTGTTGTACCACCAATATTAGCACTAAAGAAGAGTGGAGAATGGAGGATGTTCATATATTTGTGAGATATCAACAAGATCACAATCAAGTACAAATTTACACTACCATGAATGGATGATATTTTTGACTATTTGAGTGGAGTTGTGTATTTCACAAAGATAGATATGAAGAGTGGGTACCATCAAATTTGGATCAAAGAGGGAGATGAATGGAATATTTCCTTCAAGACAAGGGAAGGACTCTACAAGTAGAAAATTGTGCCTTTTGGGATAATCAATGCACCAAGGATTTTCATGTAGCTCATAAATAAGGTACTAAAGGATTTTTTGGGTCAGTTTTTCATTGTTTACCTTGATGATATTTTGATCTTTAGTAAGACATTGAAAGAGCATATAATACATATTCGTAATATATTTGAGAAGTTGAGGCAAAGAAAAGTTGTTGATAAATCTAAAGAAGTGTAGTTTTGTGAAGGAGTTAGTATACCTAGGATTTTTAGTTTTTACAGAAGTTCTAAAAATGGACCTTGAGAAATTGAAGGCTATCCTTGAATGGTCTACTCCAAGGAATGTGGTTGAGGTAAGATATTTTCATGGACAAGCTACTTTTATAGAAAATTTACTAGAAGTTTTAGCAATATTTTTAGACCCTTGACTAAAATAATGAGAGGGGATAGAAAACAATTTAAGTGGACCATAGGGGAGATAAGAGTTTCAATTTGTTGAAATAGAAGGTTATAGAGCAGTCTATTTTAGCAATTCCAAATTTTAATAAGGTATACCAAGTAGATTATGATGCGAGTGATACTAAAATTGGAGTTTTTTTGAGTCAAGAAGGTAGATATGTTTCTTATTTTAGTAAAAATTTGAATAATAAATGAATAAGTGGATACATTATCTTCTTCCTAAGGATTTTGGTTGTATACTAATCATCAAGCTTTGTAATGTTTGAATAGTCACAAAAAATTGAACCAAAGGCATTTGAAATGGGTCAATTTTTTGTACTGTTAAACATTATTTTAAAATAAAAGAGTGGAAAGTCTAATAGGGTTACAAATGCTCTTAGTAGAAGACAAATGTTTTTCGCAAAGATACCAATTAAGGTGGTTGGGCTCAAGGATCTCGAGAATTTATATCCAAAGGATCCTAATTTTGGTGAAGCCTAAAAAGCTTGTATATAACTTGTTTCACTTCACAAGATGAAGTGGTTGGAGTTCATAATCCAAGATGGAATGGTGTTCAAAGGAATTAAATTGTGTATTCCAAGAAGTTCTATGGGAGAGAATATCATCAAGGAAAAGTATATTGGAGGATTTGAAAGACTTTTTGGTAGAGATAAAACCATTGCTTTGGTTGCTAGAATTATTACTGGCCAATGTTGTAGCAAGATGTCAATAAATTTTTATAATGTTGTAGAGTATGTCACATGGAAAAAGAAGTGAAGCAAAATATAGGGTTGTATCATATATTACTTGTTCTAGAGAAGTTGTAGGATGATGTCAGCATGGATTCCATTTTTGGTTTACCAAGGATATAATGAGGGGTTGATTATATTTTTTTGGTGATTGACATATTTTCAAAGATGACACATTTCATTCCCTACAAGAAGATTAGTGATGTTGTCCATGTGGTGGAGTTGATTTTTAGAGAAGTGGCAAGACTACATGATCTGCCAAAGAGCATAATTTTTTATCAAGATACCAAGTTTGTTGGGTATTTCTAGCATATATTGTGGAAGAAGTTAAAGATAGATTTGAAGTTCACTTCATCACATCATCCATAGACTAGTGGATAGACCAAGGTTGTGAATCAAAGTTTAGGGAACTTGTTAAGATGTTTGTTTGGAGATAAGCCAAAAGGCTAGGATTTTATTCTACCTCGGGAAGATTCACACATAATAATTTTGTCAACATAACTACCGATAAATCACCATTCCATATTATAAATGGGTGTAGTCACATAAATTCTTCTAAATTAAGGTAGTTGGATAAAGGAGAGATAAGTAGTGTTAAACTAGAGAATTGTGTTGAACATTTGAAGAACATCCATGAGTAGGTGAGGAGGCACATTACAAAGATGAATACACAGTACAAGGCTAAGCTAGGTGTGAAAATTTTAGATTAGAGATGAATTTACAATTCATTTGAGGAAGCAGAGATTTTCAGTGGGTACATATAATAAGCTGAAAAGGAAGAAGTTTGGACCATGTAAGGTTTTGAAAAAGCATATTTCTAGAAATGACTATGAAGTAGAGTTTCCTAGTGAACTAAATATTTCACCAATTTTTAACATTTCAAATCTAACATAATATCGTGAAGTAGGTGATGGAGATGAAAATGTAGAAGTGTAGTGGAGTATTCCAATAACTACTTTAGCTATGAAGGAGATTTAGGAGGTATTAAATAGTCATGTTGGAAGGAGCACAAGGAATAGAACATGTGAAGAGTATATAGTCAAATGGAAAAAGTGACTAATAGAAGATTCATCATGGCTAGAAAGGTAGGAGGTTGACCATCCTAGTTTTGAATCACTACCTAAGATGTGATGGGATCACTTCTCAAATTACACTAGATGTCTGATGTAGGAGCATCTTGGTTGTAAGAGAAATCTTGCATCACCCAAAAATATTTACTTTATGTTTCTTGAATAAGGGTTTTCTTAGTGTAGAGTTTTTATTTCTAGAGGCTTTCTACTGAGTAAGATGGTCATATGAGCTTGAAATGTCCTAATTTCAAAGGTGGAGGTCCATCTTGGATATATCAGCATGCCAGTTGAGGATCAATTCCATATCATGAGTATTAATGATGTTACTATGGATTTTTGGTGTTTAGTTTTGGTAAAAAAAACTTTAGGCTTAGTTTTGAAGGCCTTAGAGGCCCCAGATGAGATCTAAAATGGGGTCAACTATAGTTTGAACAAGTTCAGCCCTCTAGATTAGAAGTTGCAGATTTTGGAATGGGGTTATAATAGCCAATTGGATCAATGGTTCACAACTTATGGTCTTTTAAAGTTGGGCCAATTAATATTGTAGACACCTAAAATTGTCCAAATCACGTGTCTTGACCAATTAAATAAATATTTATTATTTATTTAATTCCCTTACCTTTAATTAAATAAATTTTACATTTATTTAGTTATGTTCACCTTTTCTTGATTTAAACAAACTAAGGTTTATTTAAATCCTAACCCATCCCCTTTAATTAAGTACTTTGTTTACTTAATTAATCCTTTCCTAATCCCACTAGGAATTAAATATTACATTTAATCCTATTTGAGCACATGGCTCCTAACTTTAACCTTCACCTAGCCTCACTTCCCTAACCTAACTCATCCTTCTAACCTAGGTCAATCCACTTATCAACTAATTAATCCTATTTTCCCATATAATCACATCCCTAATCATTTGCACAATCCTAATCAAAGGATTAGCAAACCCTAGTCACATGTGACATGTGACTCTTACATCTCTTACAACCTTGTCCCCCTTCACATGTGAACCAAAGTGTCTCACACATGTGTGAGGAAACCTTAAGCCTCCATCCCTCTTACACATGTCATTGACCCATCACTTTCAAAGGTGTCTCACACATGTGTGAGGAAACATGATCTTACATACCTCTTACACCTGTCATAGACATGTCACCATCAAAGGTTTCTCACACATGTGTGAGCATCTTTCCCCTTTGAATGGTCAAAACTCTAATCCACATGGAGTCTACTTGGCCTCCACCTCATGGACACCTCATCAATCTTGAGAGATCCTAGCCCTTCATCTTACATTGAATCTCAGCCATCCATTTTCCTATAAAAGGATAGCCCTCTCCTCATTCTAAAAAAATAAAAAAGAGGCACCTTCTACCTCATTGTTATGCTACTGGATTTGTGAGCAACCACATCCCATGAGCAATGAAATCATCTACACTTGATGGTTTCATGGGGTTTGCATAGTGCTATTTTGTTATTCATTTACATGTCTTCTTTCATATTTTGAGGTTTTGCATGATAATGTAGGAATGTACATTAGCTGTTTAGTGTTATTTCCTTAGTTACATTTTTATGCAACATAGATATTTCCAAAATAAGTATCATAATTGATTGAGTTAACTCTATATGTAATGTTAGGGTTGGTCAACCTCAAGGGTTAGGGTTTGATGTCTAGAAAATTCTTGGGTAGTATAAAATTTCATGTATAAGCAAGGCTCATATATTGTCTAGGCTAGCTCTAGGTGATAGTTTACAGCTCTATCTTGCAAATTATTGTAAGGAAGGTACCCATGTGGATTTGCATATTGTATTTCAAAATTTTATAATTCCACATTTGCAACTATAATAAGAAGCCCATATTTTGTTCTTATAAGTTATTTTTATTTCTTTGTTTCTATTATGTATTTATGGTATTGAGGGGAGCATCCTTCATCAAGTTTTCATTTGTGACTCTTCTTGGGTGGCCAATAAAGTCATCACCCTTGGGTTCCTTAGTTACTTCATTTGTATGTATCTCTTTATTTTCAAGCTTTTTTGCTCAATCTTTTGCTTTGTCTCCTTGTTTATCCATCCCTGTCTCTTTCTTCCTTTCAAATTCTTCATCAAAAGATGATTATATTGACAAGTGCATCTCTATCCAGTCATCTAAAAATTAATCTTTACTACCCTCCTCATTGAGACTCTTCTCTACTATTATTAATGTGGGAGGAGGAGAAAAATTTTCTTCCCACCCTTGCATTGGTGATGTATCTGTACTTGTTTCTTCTTCTTTAATAAGAATATCAAGAAGGGCTTCTTTGAATGTAGGAATATTCTCAAAGTCAAAGACATAGAATTCACCGGGGCCTAGTGCATCTTAAGGATCTAATTCTTTCTCAAGTTTTGTCTTAATATTAATAGTCTATATCTCCTAATCAACTTAAGTAGTCTCCTTTTGTAACCTCTTCTTTTTAGTAATAGTGAATTGTTGTATTCTTTTTATTAATGCCACATCTTCCTCTTCAACAAGTGGTATCTTTAGTAATGGAGACACTAAGGCTCTCTTTCATTCATACACTTTACCTTTACTTGGGGTTCTAAATGATGGGGTCTAATATTAGTATATAGTTGTTATGGGTTTTATGGTTATTTGGAGGGTTTTTATCCTTAAGTTCAAAAGACTTTTAATCATATTTTTTGTATAAACCTATAAAATACTATGCATCACTATCGTTTCTTAAGACATATTATGGTTTCATAATTATAATGCTATAGATAGAACTTGTGATTGATAAATGAAATCATTTGTGTGCATATTGATAAATATGTTCCTTTGTTCCTTAAATTTTGTATGGGGTAGGTTCCTACAACTATATGTCATGAGCAAGGATTAGTTTATTTGTACATTTAATGATTTCTATGAATTATTGAAATGGATATATGTTTCAAAATTTGGTATGTGTTCTAACATTTTTTTGTAAGAAGTCAAATGGAATTAAAGCAGCACTATCAAGGTGTAACAAAATATTCATGCAACAACCACATCCAAGAAATTTAATAGCATAATAGGTCAAGGAAACTATAAACTTCTCATGTGAAAATCTAGAGTCATGATGTGCAACATTTGTGAAAGATTTGTTTAGTGGGATGAATGTGTCTTATATTGTTGTAAATTATTTAAGTTTATGCTAAATCCTTGATGTTGAAGGATCTTAGATTTAGAAAGTTTGTGTTCCCATAGTTTCTATAAATAAGTTGTTGATCAGAATTCTTTAGTTAGTCAAAAAGTCAGTTGTAATCCAACAATAGTGCTTAATATTTTGTTTTTCTATTATAGTCATATGTATGATGGTTTCCATATCAAGAAAATGACATTGTTATCTTTTAGTACTTTATTCTAAGCATTTTTTTCTTCGCTCATCCAAGGGGGCCCACTTGGTGAGTGAATTCAGTTAGTAGAATTAATTTTTCATTTCTCGTACCATAGTTAGTACTCTATTGCTCCTACAACCACATGATAACATAATTGTTAGTTGTTCCTATAGTATAGGCAAAAAGAGTAGTATCATGTTTCTTGAAGTTGATGAAAGATCAACTCCATAGCTCTCAAGAATCACTACATGCAAACACCTACCACTGAAACAGAGGAGAAAAGCTATGGAGGCTCGAATTTAGAGATCCATAGAAGATGAAATATTCTTGATGTGAAAAAAAGAATTGCAAATTTTATTGAATGAATGCATTACAAAGATAGATCAATACTTATAAAAGGAGATCAAAACCCCAAAAGGTAAAACCTAATTTGAAGGATAATAATTAATTAAAGAATTAATTATTAGATGCCTAAATTTTAGCTTAAGTAAAATAGAGCTAATTATAAAATGTCTAATTACTCTAACAACCTCCCCTCCCACCTTAAGATAAACTTAGGGAGTAGCTAAAAATCTAGATAATACTACTAAAAGTAGATTTGAGTCTTGGCAACAAGGACTGATGAGGTACCCCAGCACAAAAAAATCTTTATAAAGAGGAGAAATAAAGAAAACCACATGGGAAAAAGCCCTACTCCAAAAATATATGGAAAGAATGCTAAAAGAACTAGTGAAGGATTGAAGAAGACTACAAACAAGGGAATGTCCCAAAAGATAGGAACAAAAGGATGATCATGTAGAACACCAATTAAGCATGTATATGTTTTAATGATGTATCAAAAGTAATTATTTATCTAAAGAGACTCTATTGAAATAGAACCTAACCAAGTAGAGAAGGCTATAATCTACATGAGTTCTCTTAAAAGAAACTACTCAAATCAAAAGATATACAAAGGAAAGCAACTAAACATAAACATACAGATGACATGAAACACCAAAGCCTAAAGAGTTGATCAATTGAATATGGAAGGCTATAACCAAAGTAGGAACAAAAAGAAGAGTGTCTATATGGTTGTATTGTCTTAAAATGGAAGCACTTCCATGTTAAGAGTTTTTATCCCTCTAAGTAAGTGGTCTGGGATCAATTCAAGCACTTTGAATCTAGCTTTTGCCCCTATTTTCCCCCTTTTCCACTTTCTTTCTACATTTTTTTGGCATTCTAGACTAAAATCTTGAGATTCTTGACTTTTGGATCAAGGATGACCTCAAGGTCAAGGACAACCTTTTGGTTCAAGGTCAACCTTGACCTTGACCTATGTCAAGGATGACCCTGACCCTGACCAAGGTCAAGGAAAAACTCAACCTTGACCTAAGGTCCAAATTTCAAGGTTCCATGATTTTTGGATGTCAGGTTTCAGAATGAATTGTTTTCCTACTTCTAGGTCAGCTATTTTGGTCTACAAAATGGTAAACTCTTAAATTTCATTTAATCTAGGTCCATTTCTAGGGGTTAAGGTTAATTCGAATTTAATACTCCCATGTCAGCCTTCTCTAGAAGTTTGTGCCCTCGATCTTTATATAAGGAAGCCTCCTCCTCTCATTTTCTCTAATGCTCAAGAAAACTTAAGAACAAGAACAAGGCATAAGGATATGAGATGAATTTATACTCTTTCATAATCAAGTAGTCAAGAATTATCAAGTTCAAGAAAGCATCCATCTTCAATTATTCAATTCATCAAGGAGATCAATTAGTAGCCATTGAAGGATTCAAGCTCTATGGAGCCCTCTTGCTGAAGATTCATATATTTCCATTCAAGCCTCTTCCTAATCCAAGATCCATTCAAGATTGGTGTTGAAGATCTAATTCCATTGATTTGAGACATCTTACATTCATTTGGAGCATCCATACTTATGGATTCAAGGATTCGAATCCTCCACAAGGATTTCAATATAAGCAAGGTGAATAGTTCCATTTACTTTATTTATACATATTACAATTTTAATTAAATTTCAAGGTTGATTCCAAGATGGGGTATGACTAAGGAAAACCCCTCATCCAACAAACAAAACCATATCAGTATAGATTTAAATACCCTTTTTGTCAAACTTGTGGGATCTACGAATAGAAATTTTGTCAGAGCAGTGCATGTCAAGGTCAACTTTTGGGGCACAATTGTACTCCACTAACTAGGTCAAGGTTGACCTACCTTTAGAAAAGAAAAAGATATCTGGGTTTTGAAGATCTCATAGTTTTAGTTCAGATTAGTAGAAATTGACAATTTTTGAGATCGTTTAATAGGATTTCAAGCCAATTCTTTTTCGGAGGTAAGTACCTCTTATTTCTTCATTTCAATATTATTCTCCTACATTTACATCCCATGTCATAATAATCTATATGCATGTGTAAAATATGGGTTTATGGTCTCTTTCATGTCCACTATTATAAAACCCTATTCTTCCATATTTACCCTACACAATGCTAAATGATCCATGTCACTAAAATGCATAGGTACCCAGTCAGTGCACCCTCCTAATATATAGGAATAAATACTAAATACATAAATCACTCCATATAATCAAGGAAGCATGAGAAATAATAGAAGAAACCCCCCTCCCCCCAATATAGACAAGGGTGAGGTGATAGGCAACTAGAAAAGTGGGCCAATAGAACTTCGTGTCAAGGAACTATGATCAAGATGAACAAAAGAACATATATTTGTATACTGACATGATCAATCTTTGACATGTCATGAGGCTAATTTCATAGAAGAGAAACTCACTAGACAAAGGAAGATGGCAAACAAAGGCAAAACATCAACACCCCATGACACTTTAATTAGAGTAGTGCATGTATAATGAGGCTTAAGATATGGTGAAATCCAAGAATACAATAATTTTTATAACTATCCTCAAATGGCATTGCTCAAGTAAGAAGGAAAAATAAGGAAAAATAACTAAAACAAAAATGCAGATGGAATATGGCACTTTATCTTAGTGTGTTTGCAACAATGCATACAAATGATGTCTACAAAGACCAAAAGTAAGGATAATAAAATAGATAGTACAACCCATGAAAAAATGAAAAAAATAGAATAGAATTTCCTTAGGGAAAAATATGGAAAAAGCAACTAGCATCACTAGAACGTGTAGTGCCTGCCCCTAAGTCGCATTTCTGTCATCCTTGCCAAACTCTTTTAGGCCAATTTATGTTTGATGATTAGTATTATTATTTTAGAGGTTATCAGATGTTGTTTTACACTCAGTTTATTATATGATGAGATTACTTGGTACTCTATATTTCATGCATGTATGATGATTATTCAATGTTTTTAGTTATCGATGATGATTAGTTAGATGGTTTATTATCACATGTGCTTTCTTATGGATACTTACCCCATACTGCATGTGTATGGTGTGCGTGTTTGTTTTATTTATGTATGGTGTTTCTGATGTGGTTAAGGAAGGGAGTCGTAGTCACCTGCTAGTCAAGATCTACATGATGCACCACTTCCTACCATTGTCTGTTTAGCTTAGAATATTGTGTTTGTACATGTGTGGATTTTATGTAGGTTGCAGGTACCGGGTATCGACTTCCCTGAATTGCCAGGATGAGCGTACCCTATCGCATTATCTCAATGGTAAGAGAGAGGAGATAAACTCTTAAGTCCATTTCCTAAACCCTTTAGCCAATTGTCCTAATTGATAATTAGGAGAAGTATCTGAGTTAAGTACCCTCTGAATGCATCAAATGATGTAATTTCGTGATTATAACCCTTTTTGTTTTGATTTAGTATGTGCTTTTCTATGAAGGGGTTTCGTATGTTGTTATATGAGTCCTTGATGTATTTTCTATTAATTAAGTCTAATTAAAAAGATTAATTAATGATTTAATTTAATGGAGAATTAATATGATATCTTTAATATCTAATTAATTGAGAAATTAATTAAATAAAAGAAGTAAATTTGGAGATAAAAGTTCAAAGATAAATTTAGAACATGATAATATGTATTTAATTTAATAATAATATATTTGGAGTTCATTTTTAAATAAATGCTAAATATTATTATTATTTAAATTAATTAAATATGGTATCAATTAAGTTTCTAAAATAAATTTTTAAAAAAAGTTGAAAGATATTAAATTATTAAGGATTCTAGATCGCATGATCTAAGCATGAGTTTAAATATGAGAAATAAATTAAAAGATTAAATAATAGGAATTAATAATGTTATTTTAATTTCATGAAGTGCACATGAGATTAAAGTAATAAATTAATTTAAAATAGAAGTCAAGTGGAATATTAAATAAAGTTATTTAATAATTCAACTTAATGTGCATGAAAGATGAATGCAAAATAAAAGAAAAGATAATAAAGGTTAATTGGGGAGTTAACTCATTTGTGCAAAGAGTCTTCTCGGGTGAACGCACAATTAGTGCCCCGATTTGAGGAGAAAACTTCTTATCACAACTTTGGGGGTTCATTTTTTGGTGACACACGAATTTGGACGGGAATTTTTGGGAGACAACTTTTGGAAGCGAATTTTAGAAGGCTGATACCAAGAAAGTTTTCCAGATGAAGGTTATTGAGAGGAGTGAATTCTCTTACAATTCTTGGAGATTGCATAATAGCATCAGGATCAGGTAGGGTCTTGTGTTTTTTATTATCGAGTAAATACGCAATTATCCTTTCCTGTTTTCTTCGTGTCTGGGGTTTGTAAATTTGAATTCTCTATGATGAATGTTTAAACATTACAATATTGGAATTTATCAGATGCTTGTCAATAAACTTTTGTATACATAAGATTTAAATGGGAAGGGTTGAATCTAAGACTGAAATTCTAAATTAGAAGTTCGGATGTTTGACTATATTTTCTCTATCAATATAAAGAAGGAGTCAATTTCTTTTAATATATTTATATATATATATATTAAAGAGGAATTAATTTAACATATTTATAGATTTATATATATATAAATATCTTCAAACAAATTAAGATTTCAATAATAAAAAATTGATTATAAAAAAGAAAATTCGTATTTTAAAAAAATATATAATAAAATATATTAATATGATTATAGTGGGGGGGAGGGAATTACCCCATACCCACCCCCACTATCGGTAGAGCCGACAGTACCTACGTCGCAGGTACTATGATGTCAAGTACAATGTACCTACCGTCATAGGCCCTGCGACCGTAGGACTGTAGCAGGCTGCCGACTTGGATTAGCCAACGGCTTATTTTTATACGTGCCCTTTTTTTATAAATATTTTAGCTCATTTTTAAATTTAAAATTTCTATTATTTACAAAACAATTTTATTATTATTTAAAATTTTAATTAATAAATTTGTAATATATTTTAATTAATAATATTTTTACCTTTATTAATATTTAATAAATAAATATTAATGCATTAAACATAGTTTTTGTGAATATTAATTTATTAATAATTTTGGTTAAATATTAATAAATTAACAATTAATGAATAGATTAAAAAAATAATAATAATAATTAGAACAGTAATTATTGATTAATTTAATTAAAATTAGTTTAATTAAAGTTAATTAATAATGGATATTATTTGATGAAATTGTAGATTTAGATTATTGATTTAATGGAAGTTATTATAGAAATGGGTTAATCGTAAGGGGTAGTTGTGAAAACTTAGTTACTTGAAATAGACATTAAACTGGAACATAAACCTTACCTTAACTCAATAATATACTTTCAAATCCAATCTGTGAGACTTTGATGTTTTCTATGTATTCTCTGTGTTTTGGGGTTGTTCTAGTATTGACCAGTTTAGGTTGTTACCAGAGGCCCGGGTTTGTGAATGTGAGGTTATGATGATTTGTTCTCGATCTTTTCAAACCAACCAAGGTAATGTGATAGTATGCTCTATGATAGATGTATTTACTGTTTGTTATTGCTTTCCAGTTTCCTTGTGTGAAGCTGAGGTGTATGTATTTGAGATACCTAACTTAACCATTTTTGAGTCTCAATCAGTTATATGTGATAACCATTTCTGAGTCTCGATCAGTTATACTTGTATTACCTTCTGGTTGCTTTGAGAGGACTGAAGTGTTCATTTAGATCTTGATGATGTCATGTTGTGACATGTTTTGACTTGACCATTTTGGAGTCTTCGATCAGTATTGTAATTTACTATTGGGATACTTTCAGGTTGCTCCTTGGAGAACCATTGGATTTTGTGATTTATCATTGATGCCTTTAGTTGCTGATAGAGAACTATTGTGATAATATGATTATTATTTGATGCTTATCTGTTGCTCATGAAGAACTGATGTAATTTTTGTGGCTTATCTTTTATGATGTTTTTCAGTTGCTTGTATAGGACTGAGGTGATTTTATTATGATTCTTTGATTTGTGATTTCATGAGCCAAGGGTAGGTTATCTATGTGTAGAGTCGAGAAGTGGCTTGCAATGGGGGTCAAGGCCCTAAGAGGCTGCCTGGAGAAACCCAGTGTAAGTCGTTTTGATAAGTGAAAACATTTACACTAAATGAGAGAAAATGAACCTAACAAGATAATTGTATGTTCTCTCCCATGCCTTGAGTGCTAGTACAGACTAGGATGGGGTAGAGAGAATGCTTGGTTATGACCTTGCATTCTGTAGTATGCCTCATCATTATGAGAGGATACTAGTGGCTATAGGGATCAGTAGGGACCCGAGATTCCTAAGGGATTGCTCGGGTAACTTCTACGTGACTTTTGCGATGACACTTTCCTGGTTGCATAGTAGGTTTCCTACGTGTCTTTGTGGTGCCTCTAGGTTTAGATGTCGATCTTTTTAGGAACCCTTGAGTTAGCATACTTATAGGATTTCCTAGACTTAGAGAGTATTTATGATTATAGGTTTTGTTATCCTATTTGGGACTTGAGACTATCTCCTCAGCGCGGTGGGAGTGGACCATTTAGGTTCCACGCGGTCGGGTGGTAGTGCTTTTTACTCTTACCATTGAGATCCATCCGTAGTCGCCATGGCTGGAGTGTTCTTGGTTGGCATTTACCTTCACTATGTTCTTGGATTGTTATGATGGATGGTTAGATTTTATGATAGATGTTTTATCATTATGGATGTATGGATGTATCATGTATGGTGAATAGTTTCATATATTTTTACTATACTTTGTATCATGGATTCGTGGAGGTTGATGCATTTCTATTTTTACATATGTATATTCTTTTAAGCCTTTCATACCCTGTGACTTGTACAGTGGATGATTGAGCATTCCGAATTAATTTACCAAGGAGCATTCTGAACAAATGTATATTATGGACATTGGAGTTTCTGATTATTCTTTCATATGTATGTGATAGTTGTTAGACTTAGAATTAATTAAATTTAAACGTGACTCAATGTCTTGGGATCCTTAAGAGATGTAACTTGTGATGTATGTTTATTGATGATTCATGTTATTGCTTCTGCTACTATGTGTTTGATGTGTATGTTATACATTCTTGCTTTAAAAATAAAATAAAATAAATGTTTAGCAAACTTAGTGAAACTTTAGGTTAATTCTTTTGGATCCCTTGGCAGGGCGTTACAGAAAGAGCTGTGAAATGCCTTTCTGACAATATAAAGAATTCCCAAATTGAAGATTAGATACTCAAGATATGTCTCCTAGAGTGAAAATAAAACTCCTAGCTTTGATTGAATAAAAAGCAAACCAAATAGAATCATAAGTTTGAATAAACTGCACTATCATGATTGACTCAAAAAGATCTTTTTGATGATATAATATTTGTCAAAAAATATCTTCGTATGATGAAGATATGACCAAAAAACCATCAATGGGTCTCCAAGACAAAGAAAATCAAAGAAATTGTGGTTTTAAGGCCATAAAATTTTGGCTCAATAATAATGATGTCAACATTGATGGTGGTACTGCATGTGCGGGCCTATTAGTAATTACTAATGTCAGCACATATGTAGGCTTACCTTTCCAAAAGGAAAAAGGTTTTTTTCTTTAAAAAGCATGCACTTTTCAAAGTTCTTTTTGAAAAAAATTATTAAAAATCATGTTTTTTTTTTAAATAAAGTGTTTTTTAAGAAAAAATAAATTTTTGCCTCGAGAAGCATGCCCAAATCTAGGAGTAATTTTTTGCCTCAAATTCCAACTATGTCCTAATTGGACAAATTTTATATGGAAATAGGGGTTTTTGGGTGATACAAATCCAATAGTGGTGTTCATTTGGGCTTAAAGTGCACCAAAAAATGTGACCCCCCAAATCCAATACAAAAAACCTTGAAAAATAACATATCTAAAAAAAGTAAAGCCAAACCTCTCATGAAGAGAACAGGTGCATGAAAGTATAAAGCTTTCATCTCATGTTGAATTTGATGAAATACCAACTCTATAGCTCACAAGAATCAGTGTGTGCAAACATCTACCAGAGAAAGAGAGGAGAAAAGCTATGGAAGCTTGAATTTAGAGATCCATAGAAGATGAAACATTCTTGATGTGAAAAAAAAGAATTTTGAATTATATTGAATGAATGAATTACAAAAATAGATCAATCCTTTTAAAAGGAGATCAAAACCCTAAAATGTAAAACCTAGGTTGCATGATAATAATTAATAAAAGGATTAATTATTAGATGCCTAAAGTTTAGATTAAGTAAATAGAGTTGATTAGAAAATATCTAATTACTCAAACAATGTTTTTTATTTCAATTTTTGTGCAATAGATTAATTGTTCATAGTTTTAGCATTTCCATTTCATAGTCCATTAATGAAAATTGGGGTTGTTTAGAGCATATACATTGCAAATAAAATTTCAAATATACATCTTTGGTTGATATATTAAATTATTTCAATAGGTAATTTGGTCATTTCTTAAGGATATCCAATCCATAAGGTATGGGTGTAAAGCTCCAGTTTCCAAACCAATTAATTGACTAGGCATTTTTTGTGCTATTATCAAGGATGGTGTCAATCTTATCCTTACATGTCCTAAGATTTCTCTCTATAATTGGATGTCACCACCTAGGCAAGGGTCCTCCCAAACTCTATAAAAGGAACCCTCATTTCCTCACAAAAGATAATTAGCACTCTTAGTATTCAAGCAATTGGAATTCTAGCATCCTCCAGAAATCAAGAAATTCATAGAATTTTCATAACTATATCATAGTTCCATTAGGTTTTTAGTTCATCCATCATCGTTCATTATTTTATCTAGTTCATAGAGAATTCTACATACATAGGATTGCATTAGAATTCATAATTTTCCAACACCTTGAAGCATCTTGAAGGAGGGAGATGATTGAATTCTAAGACCTCCCAAATCCAAGAAAACAAAGTTTAGGAGGATAATAGAGGCACATTGCAACTTGTAAGTAAAGCTAAAAGTCACACTTTTAGCTTAATTTATTTTTTAATCCTTTGTTGGGTGTGCATAATTAGATTAGATTATTTCTTTTATAATATTTTCTACATTACCACATAATTTTGTATACAATTTTGGGGCTCACCATGGGCCATATCCCCCAAAGTTTGATTTTTGTTTTTAGTTTCTATGTGTACGTGATCTATAGGTTATTTTGGTGCTTTTTTTCAACACTGTCATGCTTCCATCATGTTTTATTTTGTTTCCATATAGCTTTATGCATTCATCACTTATACTTACACATTTGTTTATTTGTGTAGACACTCAAAAATGGTTCGCATCTATGACTTTATCACTTCTTCATACTAATTTGTCCCATTTTCTCATTCTACTAACTTTGATCTTTTGGCCAGATTGACCATATTTTGTCATTTATATCCCCTTCACATCATATCAAATCAACTCGGAATCATATCAAATCAACTTGGAATCACCCCAAATCAACTCAGAATCACTTGAAATCAGTCCTAATCAACCCAAAACATATCAAACATCTGAAATCAATCATCATTTATCCGCTCCTAGGCATTGTTGTGGCTTTCAGTGCCTTGGAAACATATCAACTTATCAATCTTATCAATTTGACCTTAGTACTGTTGTGGCTCTCAGTGCTAGGTCAAACTATCATTCATGTCATCCAATTTTTTGACATTGTTGAGGCTTTCAATGTCGGATCATGGCATCATTAACCATTTTAGAAATATTGACAGTGTTCGTCGATGTTATTATCATCGAACCTTATCAATCAATTTCAATCCTGTAGCATTTATAATGCCGGTTAAATGTTACATATCAATTAATTCATGTCATGTGTCCTTGGCATGTTATCAACTTCAATCAATCAATTTGACCATGGCTTTGGTCTACCTTTTCATCATCTTATTCGATATCCATCATCATCACATTTTCATCAAAGGATACGGTTGCATTAATTTAATCAATTTGGCCAATCATCTACTAATTTTCTCTATAGGATTAAATAACCCATAATTTAATTCTATTGTTCTCACTAATTATTCTTCCTGATTATCATCCTCAATTAATTAATTTTATTAATTAATTGGTTTATCATCTACAAACCATGGAAATTCTTAATTTCCTAAGTTCTATTTCCATCATTAATTCCATTTTCTACTAATTCTTATTTTGTGGAATAAAGGGATTTTTAATTCAAATATTCCATAAAATATTTCATCATCATGACACTTGGATGTGACACCTCGTGGATTTTCCTTTGACACTTGGCTGAGATTTGTCATAATCAAATATTCTTATCTCTTACACATGTCCCTATTTGGCTTATTCGTCCTAGATTCTTGGCTTTAAGTGGGTTGAGGAATCTTATGACGCATCATAGATTCTCTTCCAAATTTGACTCTTGTGTGTCATAGAATCTTACTTTTGGCATATTCTGTCATATGCGTCATAGGAATTATTATTACCTCTTACACATGTCCCTATTTGGCTTATTCGTCATAGATTCTTGGCTTTAAGTGGGTTGAGGAATCTTATGATGCGTCATAGATTCTCTTCCAAATTTGACTTGCATGTGTCATAAAATCTTACTTTTGGCATATTCTATCATATGCATCATAGGAATCTCTTGCCACATCACACATCTATGGGTGACAAATCCAATGCCCTCACTTTGAGTGTTGATTATAAAATGAACACTCTTCTCTCATTTTGGGGTCTCTTGGAGGAGAATGCTTAACTCTTGAATCCTTGAATGCTTAAGTTTTGAAAATCCAAATCTTTGAATCTTTGAGTCTCTACTTCTTTGCATGTTGCATTCTCTCTCTCACATTCAAATCACAACTTCAAGTACTCTCATGGCATTATCCACATCATAGACTTTTGCTTCAATCTTGTGTGCACTATAGGCAACTTTGGAGCTACAATCATTTGGAGAAGAAAGAATAACATGGGAGCTACAAATGAAAAAGGAGGTTTCTATTGCTTTCTTAATTAGTTTGGCTTTCATGGTAGACTAGTGGGTGCTAATGTATGATTATTGAGTTTGTGATTTTCTCATAGTATGTTATGCTTTTAGCCCATTTTTTTGGTCCTACAATTTGTTACATGCATTTATCATAAATGTGCATTACTTCACGAAAACTATGCATACATTAACAATTGTTGTGCTTCTACACTTATATTGCACACTCTTGCATGTACACTCCATTTTGTTGCATGTGTTTCTTTCCTACACTTTTTGTTCACTAAACTTTGTGCATAAGTTTACTATTGTTGTGCATACATTTCAGTAGTTAATTATTTATATTTTCTAGTTGCATTTTGATTTTTGACATTATAACTAGTTTTTATATGTTCTCATAGTTCTATAGGTTGTTTTGTAGGACATTGTTTAGGAGGCCCATAAAATACATTTGACTAATCCTTATTTTGTAGGAATTCCTAAAAGGTGTAGTTAAATGAAAACCATAACCTTCTTTTGGCCTTAAAATATGGCATGCTTTTCAATTTCATGTATCTTCTTTAGAATAGATTACCATGTAAATTATATCATGTGGAATAACTACATTCTATGTTTTCCCAATTTTAGTACAAAAGTATCATCTCTACTTGTCATTCATGGATCTCAGGTGTAAGAGAACTTTGTTATCATATAGAGAGGGCTTGCCTCCCAAGAATAGCTTTAATAGGGTTGGTGAGCAGGTATGACCCAAGTTGTAATAGGCTAAGGTCAAGATCTTCTAATCCAATATAAATAAAAATCCATTTGAGATGAAATTTTCATGGAGTGGTTGTGATATTATTATGTCAGGATGTGATTCTCTCTTAGAACTTGCATGGTGCACTAAAATCTACAAAGTGTAACATCTATAGATTGAGGGATCCTCCTAATGGGTATAAGCTAGAAAAATCATAACAAGGGGGACTATAGTGTCAATAGGACATAGAGAATATATGAAATGTCTAGTTCGAACAACTAAATTAAGAAAAGGTGGCTATGTGGCATTGTTAGCAGGCATAGCGGGACTATGAATGATTGGATTCTTCCAAATGGATGCACTTACTAAATGCCTTCTTTTAGATTGCCAAAAACCTTCTAATTTTTGGCACTAAGGGTCCCTAAAGACATCCCACACCTCTAATGGATTTTTTGTGGGGTAGTGGTTCCTTGGGATTTCATCACCCTTGGAATTTGTAGCTTGGTGTACCAAGAAGTGAGTGCACTATAAGGGGGAGCCTATGCCTCCAAGCTATTATTCTATCTACATAGAGTTAGCATGAATAGACCTATTCCAAGTGGGAATTTAGTAGATATTTTCTAGGTTAGTCTAAAGATATTAGTGTGTTTGAGCATTGCATTTTAGAAGCACATTTAGAGAATCATTCATATTGTTTTACTTGTGTGTATATTTGTATTTCCAAAAATAAATAAAAAATCTTGGTTTTTAGGAGAAATTTCCCAATTTTCATTTAAACTACACATTTAACACATATAAATGCACTTCTATCTTATATTTATGTGTTCAACACACATTGTTACACTTGCAGTCTAACTTGTTGCACTTTTGTTTATTATACATGCGCTTATGTATTCTATACAAGCATATTTATAATCCTCAATTTTGTGTATATAACATTGATACTTGTGCATTTGTTCTTTATGTCTATGTATTCATTAGTATGCATTTATAATAGAGAGCATCTAGACATCATTTCAAGAAAAATACGAAAAATAAAATTGGATACCCATTAAGTTTGTCCTTCTAGTTAGATAAACACTTCATACTTTTAGATAATAGAGACAACAATTTGAACCTCATTTTCATTTTTCATATCTTCTTTCTATCATAATAAAATTTTAAATACATCCAACATAAATCTCTAGTGTTGAACATATATATCTTAGCAAGTTTCCTTATCAGGATTTATCATCCTCTACCTAGAAACTTACTTGGATTGACATTTAGAACTCTCTTTGTCTACACCATAGTGAGTACCTATCTCCTATAGAATTAGAGTTTCATTATCCAATCCAAAATTTTGAATAGTGCAACAAATCCTTCAACCAACATCTACACCTTGACATTTTATGGTCATTCAAACTAGAGCTCGAAACTAAAAGAACAACAATAAGACAACATGGAAGAAATCAATGAATATGTGAATCCATGGCCTACAAAACCTATTAGGACTTTTTGATACTCAATGGGTGATAAACCAACTAAAGACGAGATAAATAAATCCATGAAAGGCCCTAGGTTCCAAAATATTATTTTAAAAAAATTATATTTAGATATAGAATGATACTTCATTATACTTGCACAATAGGGTGTAAAGCTACCTACTAATTTTGATCTCAATCAACTTTAGAATGCTTCTAATGATCAAGGACCTCCTCAATAAGGGTTAACCCCACAATAAAATTTTCAAAAAGGTTCAATGTTGCAAGATTCTTTACCATCAAGTGATCCTTTACAACAAAAGATTGTACCTTTACAAGGACCCATTCAACACAGTCCATCTTTCCAAGGTCCTATACTAGGTTTAACATCTCAAGGTTTTCCACAAAGTTCATCATTGGGACTTCCTAAACAAGGGTAAACAAAACAAGATACTACTCAACAAGTTTTTCCTTTACAAATTCCTTCCCCAAAACAAAATTCATCATCTCAAGGTCCTATATCACAAAATACAAATTTGCAAGGACTTTTGACACAAAATTCATCTCAACAGGGTCCCAACCAAAGTGAAACATTTCAACAACCTATTCAAAATTCACTACAACAAGGACATCCTCAACAAGGTTACACCCAAAAAGGTTCTTTTAAATAAGGTGTAACCCACCAAGGTCACATGCCAAAAAATTTAACTTTGTAAGGACCTCCTCAACAAGATTATACCCAACAAGGTTCTTTTCTACAAGGTGTAACCCAACAAGGTTCTTAGAAAAAAAGTTCAACATATTAAGGACCTTATCAACAAGGGGTAACCAAGAAATTATTTACACAGCAAGGTTATCCCCAACATTTCCCTAATCAAGGTTATGTCCAATAAAGTTTAACATCACAAGGGCCTCATCAACAAGGATACAATCTTCATGGTATAGACACATATGGTTTTAATCCTCAAGAAATCAATACCCAAGGAATAAACACCCAAGGGTTTAACATGATAGGACCCCAAAGTTCAAATATCCAAGGAAATACTTCATATGGGCATGCATTATCATTATATCCTCTTGTACAATAGATCCAAATGCTTCAACAATAAATCCAAGACATTCAAACTAGATCTTCAACCAAGAGGTACGCTTTAGAAGACATATTTCCATATTATTTTGACAAGAAATTGTTCATGGTTCCATTTCCTCATCATTTTGAATTACCTAAATTCATCAAATACAAAGGATTACAGATCCATAAGGCCATGTTAGATAATTGTGTGTTTCTTGTACTAAAGTATCTCATGATGAGACTTATATTATGAGACTATTTCCACAAATTTTGGGAGGCTAGGATATGGATGTTAGAAGCATGAATAATGATGATATTATAATGGGGGAGTATTTTAGATATTTTAATATGATGATATATAACATTAATGACTATGTTCATCATTGATGACAACATAGCAGTTTTCTTTGGTATCTGACAGAAGAATAGCAGAAAAATCAAGTTGGTATATGGCTAGTTGAGTATTTTCACCATCCAAGGTTATGGGAGATACGTCTAAGTATCTAGTATATGTAGTTAATTTTAGATAAAGAATTTTAAGTTTGGAAGAAGTTATGTAAGTTTTGGTGATGTTTTTTCTAAGATAGAGTTTACAGAGGCATGTTCTGGTAAACTTGTTATATCTCCTAGAAAAATTGTTATTGCAAGAATCGATTTTGAGGATATGAAGAAGAAATGTTGGTGATGATGTGGCTAATTTTTCTCATCATAATGACATGTGTATGGAAAGTTATTCAAGTTGTAAGGTAGAAGATTAATGTTATCACTAAGTGTAACATGTTCTTAATGTGGCCTGTAATAATTAATTGAGAAGGTCTAACAATCGACTCAAGGAATTATTTTATGGACTCAATATAAAGGAAGGAGATATTCCTTTATCATAATATGTAATTTTAATTGATGCAAAGTGATTATAAGTAGTAGAGAGAGTTGAATGCAAAGTTGAGCAGAGCAGAGTGAAAGTGAAGGAAACTTCATTATCGAGGTTCTATTGTGTGATCTAAGGTTTGATATTTGGATCCGAGGTTTGTGACCTAGTCTATAAGGTCTGATAGTGATTGGTTCATGATAGAATAGAGGAAGAGGAACTTAACAATAAATTACCTATTTGGGTAGTGAGCTCTTCTTGTAACTAAAATTGCATGTTGTGGCAGTGGGCTCTTCTTGCATACATTGTACTACAACTCCTATCTAGGTTGGCACAAGTCCTAACAAGGTTGGAATCTCCTAACAAGGATTCAAAGTCTCCTAATAGGGACTCATATGTACTAAATTTTTTAATAGACTCCTAATAGGGTCCATCCTCTAACAAGGAATATTTATAATAGTACATCATCTTGTGGGCATCATTCCCACTTGGGTTTTCCCTCTAACCAAGGGTTTCCCTAGTTAACATATCTAGTGTAATCATTTATGTGCATCTTTGTATGGCTGTTGTTTACTTTTGTTGAATGGTTAAGTTTATTTAAGGAAGATAAATGGTTTAATCATTGGATAATTGAATCAACACCCCCCCCCCCCCACCCACACACACACCTCAGTTATCTTGGTGGACTATTATTTCTAACAATGGAATGGTTTTCTAAGTTACCACCAGGTATCAAGTCCTTTAATGATCTATTTTTATATTTTTTCTCATTATTCCTATAATATTAGACACGAAGTGACAATGCTAGATCTTTTCCATTAAAAAAAAAAAATGGAGAACCATTTCTCACCTTCTTACAAAGATGGCATCACCTTTTGTTAAAATATTTGAGAATCATTTTTTAACATGAAAATATGGAGATCCTTATACAAAACCTTACACTATACATGAGCTATCGAGTAAAATTTTAATGTCTTCTAAACTTTAAAATCCTCATAGAATATGGTGCAAAGATTGAGGAAGCTATGGTACGAAAGGGAGAACTAAAACTTAACACAAAAGACAATACTAGCTCCTCTAATTTCAACAACAATTCTAATTCCAACAATGACAAATCCAAGTATTTGAATAGAAACAATAACATTGTGAGTGATGGATTAGTGCATAATCAAAATGTCAAGACATCACAACCAATTTTGAATTTGGTATATAAATCTACTCAAACAAGTTAAAATAACCAATGAAATAATCACTCCTTTAAGAACATCAATCATTCCCAAAAATAGAATATTCGCTCCTTTAGGTGAGTCTCTTGAATTATCTTTGAGGAAGTTATTCACTAAGAAACTCATCATACTTCCTAAAGTGAGAGATTATGAACCAAAAGTAAAACCATAATGGTTGAATAATGATGACTATTGTAAATTCCATAGAGGCAATAGAAATTAAAAAAAATGATTGTCAAAGGTTAAATAATGTGATACAATATTTGCTAGTTAGTGGTGAAGTAAAGATTTATAGACATACCTCAAATGAGATAAATACAGCATTTAAAGATCCACTTCTACAACATGAGAAAGGAAATTCCCCCAACAATAAAAGTGGCAATCATAATAGTTGCAATGAAACATCATGCACGCACATTAGCAACATATCTAAATGTGATATGTCTTGTATTATTCCAATGTCATTACACTCCATGAGAAGGATGAATCCAAATATGTTAATCTTACCACTAGAAATCAAGCTAAGGTCACACTACAAGGTGTCTCATCCAAACCATCCATGTCTCAAACAAATTTTTTCTATGTTCCAAATTATACACCCAATGAAACAAAGAAATATAACATTTTGGATCAATTGAAGAAAATTGCAGATCATATATCCATAGTAGGGCTTTTAGAGTTATCAACATCTCATAGTGAAATTCTTAAAAAGTGTCTTCTAGAAACCATAGTCCACATGAATCTAGATCATGATCAATTCCAAGCTATGGTGGGACATTAACCACACTGCATTTTATATCTTTTACTAAACATAATGATCTTGCAATTCACCAATCTTATAATGATCCACTTTATATTGAATTTCTTGTTAAAAATCATACAATTATAAAAGTTCTCATAGATGGAGGAGCACACTAGTACATTTGGGCCCAAATTAAAATGGTAGGTCATCACAATTACTATGGCCACCCATCACCTAAGTGACAATACCACAAATTGGCTCCCATTATATAGGCATCATACTTTTTTTGTCACAAATTGTGATGGTAAGGGCATCTATCACAACTGCAATGGATAAAGATGTTGTAACTTGGAACATGAAAGGTCAAGAGTTCATCTTCTTTCCCTCCCACTTGTGATAGTAGACCATCACAATTTCAATGGTATAAGCTTCCAGTCTATCATTGGATTGATGGTTAGCTATCAAACATGTCTATCACAATAGTGACAGTTGTGTGATAAACGTGCTGTGGAAGTGACAATTATCTATTGGCACAATCCATCACATTTGTGATAGAGATATAACAATAATGTTGTTAGTGTGAATTCCATCCATCAAAACAAGTCATCACAATTGTGACAACTTATTGAATTTTAAAAAACAATTGACAAAAAATGAATTCTAGTTGCATGAGTTAAGATCCATTTTTAAATGTGGTTGGACAAGGCTAGGGAAATTCAAGCTAATAGGCTTGCACTATTTCAGTTCCATTATTTTCTTAAACCATCACATTAGACCTTAAGGATGGTTGGTTATGGGTAAACTCTCCTTTCATTCCATGACAAAAATTTTGATGATTTCTCGGTAATTTAATCTTCCTAACACAACCCAACATGATCAACATCTATAGCTAAAATATTGACGAAAAAATATGGCACAATCAAATATAGAATATGTATCTCTCTGATACAATATTAATTTTATTATCATTAGTTAGTTGTCATGCATCCATAGGTTAATATTGAGCTTCACTTGGTTTCAGGAATAGTTTAATATTCTCTACTAATCAAGGCCAACAATGTGAAGGTAGAAACTCATTTGGTCCCACCCCCCCAACATTTAAATTCCCCATTAACATCTAAAATATTTAAGAAAGGATTAATCATTAAAGTACAATAAAAAGGTTCCATACCTACAAAAGTGGCATCATTTTCCCATCTTCTAGTGCATGTCATTTTTTTGTCACACCCAAGATTAGATTATGCCACTCTAAATCAAGAATGCATGTGCAGCTACATTCTATATGCATGGACAATAGAAGAAGCTGAAAAACCCACCATGTTTACATTTATTTGATAGTTCTATGAAAACTTGTTGGGTTTTTTCAACTCCACCTAATGTCGTATGCATATGAATTGAGATTGCATATTGAACTATGGTATCCTTCTACATTTCCTAAAACCAATAGATTCACACAGTTAGTTGTCATACAATCATAGGTTAATGTTGAGCTTCACTTGGTTTCAAGAATAGTTTAATATTCTCTACTAATCATGGCTAACCACATGAAAGTAGAAGCTCATTTGGCTCCACCCCACCCCCCCCCCCCCCCCCCCAACATCTAAAAACTTTAAGAAAGGATAAATCTCCTAAGTACAAAAAGAGATTCCAAACTTGCAAAAGTGACATCAATTGTGTTCTATATGCATGGATCACAAGTGCAACTGAAAAAACATAGCATGATTACATTTATTTAATAGGTCTATTAAGTTTTTAAAATTATAGACCATCATAAACATTAGAATTCTAGCTACTATGACCAAGAGAATGTTTATGATGGTCTATAACTTAAAATACCTAATTAAAGACCTCTAAGAAAAAAATACAAACCTATTGCATTTTTCAACTGCAGTTGATGTCGTATGCATATGAATTGAGATTACATATTGAGATTGCATTTCATCACAATTATTTATTGATTCTCGTACATCTAACATGGGTGCATATAGGAATGTCCTCATAACCTCCTACATTAAATGAATCCAATATTACAAAATTTCCCCTAAGAAATAATAGTTCAAGTGAAATAAACACATCAAAAATGAGAGAGAAAAAGAGGGAAATACTTACCAATAGTCGTTTCCATCGCATCTATGGCCATGCTATGTGTTGAGTGAGTTTTATTGTTTTTCTATTGTGCCAAGATCTCTTTGTTTATATGCATACATACATACATACATACATATATAGAGATCACAAGGGCAGGGCAACAAGATGCAGAGATCACAAGGGCACGGCAATGAAATGTAGTGATCACAAGAGCACATACATACATACATACACACACACACACACACACACACACATATATATATACATATATATGCATACATATACATACATATATATGTATATATATACATACACACATAAATACATGCATATATACATACATACATACATACATGTATTTATATATACAGAGAGATCTTTCTTAAGGTGCTAAGTGACTTACCTCAAGATCCTCCACAAAAATAATGTAGACCAGGAAAAATGGGCAGTGTTCATAAGAAATTTTACAAAAACATATTATAGAAGATATTTTTAGAAAAGAAACCAGTCATAACACAATTAAATGGGTCCAGTTGTTAATTAGTTGGGTTGATTAGAAATTCCTATATAATTGTCATCATATTAGGTACAATAAAATGAATGAGATGCAAAGATCACAAGAGCATGACAACAAGATGTAGAGATCACAAGGGCATAGCAACAAAATGTAGTGATCATAAGGGCATGACAACAAAAATCCACGATCTCCACTGATATATACATACATACATATACATGAATGTATGTATGTATACAAAGAGATCTTTTTTAAGGTTCTTATTACATTTTAGCACAATAGAAAAATTGATCCAGCTACATACATATTCCAGAATCCAAATAATAAAATAATAAAACTCACTCAACACGTGCCAAGTGACTTGCCCCAAAATCTTGCACACAAATAATGTAGAGTTATTGGAAATATATATATATAATGTATGTATCTAGGGGAAATATAATGCCCATTAACAATGAAATTAACTCTGCCCATTTTTCTTGGTCTATATATACATACATACATACATACATATATACGTACATATATACATAGAGACATATATATAGACATACATATATATATACATACATACATACATACATCTACATCATTTGTATGGTCTAGAGGTAATGTCATTGTGGCAAAGGCTTCTACAAGGGAATGAGCCTCATGATTATGGCATTTACACCCAAAAAATGGGGAATTATTAATGTCATGTTTTCTTTTGTTTTCTTTTCTTTTTATTTTAGGTAGTCCTCCATATGGCCTATCATAATACATATTCCATCTCTATTTTCTTTGCCATTGCAGCAATAGTAGTAGATACTTGGAATCCTCATAGGGAGAGCATGTCAATACATGCATGGTTGCATCCTTGGCTTCCATTGTTAGGCTAGTGTATGGAGCTTTTATATTAAACCATTCATGATAAATTGGGGAACACACTTCATTCCTAGCATTCAAGTGATGCATCTGCATACGCAATTTTCTCACCTTGGAAAACTATATTTGATCTTGCTAGTTGGGATTATTTTATTGTACCGAATCTAATGATAGTTCTATAGGAATTTTTAATCAATACAACTAATTTTTGAGTTGTTGTTTTGCATGATGCTTAATGGCAGGAATCCTTTTGAACTCCTCTCTTGAAAAGTTGATTAGGGATCAATTCCAAGGTTCTGGGTAATCTTGTGACCTACTAAAATGTTCTTAATAGAAAATAAATGTGAGTGTTCATGAGGAGGCCTTTGTTGGTTCTAACCAATTTTGGATAAGATGTTTAATCATCTTGCTATCTCAAAAAAAGTAACCACACAAAAAGAAATATAGTTTTCTATTTTTCTATTTATAATGAATGCAGTTTTAACTATGCAACTATATGAATTCCTAAATTAACCAAGTTTTTGTAAAATAAAATAAAGAAGATAGGGTAACAAGAAGTTTAGGAAAATGACTTGAAAAATAAATCCATAATGGACATAAGCCACAAAAACAACACGTCTATGAGTTAAGCCTTTAAAAAGATTGGTAGGTAAACAATGAAAATAGGAGTAGTGCTTCCTTAATTCCACTAATGCAATCATTGATGGGAATTTAGTAACCATAAGATGTTTCACTTTTCATCTAATTGCAAGGACATAGAAAGTGTGCTCATATGAGACAAAAAGCTATGTAGGAACAATAGGGTGATCTCTTCTATGACTAAGTATGTCAACAAAAATTGTGAGCATGTAGCAAACACCAAAATTAAAAGATTGCTCAATCAAAATAACACAAAAAAACTATTGGCTCCATTACACTCCATGAACATACATTCAAAAAATATAACACACTCAGGCAAGAATAACTACACTCTGAATGAGAGTACTAATAGCATATATTATTGCATCAAAATAATGACCTGGAATACATATTTAATTCCTTAATTTATAGGAAATCTTCTCCTTAATTTGTGCTAAGAGTGAGAGATTCCTTCATGCAAATATATGCTTAAAACTAATAAAACAAATCTATTTATGTACAAACTAACTCTCTAACTAGTGCTAAATAGGACTCCACCATTGTTTATATTAATTAATGGGTGCATGAGTCTTTACATTTCTTTAAAAAAAGCATGAGAAAATAAGAAGAAGAAAGCCATTAGATGATGTAGAAGTCTCTAGAGATTCCATAAATAGAAGTTCAACCTTCTCTGGATGTTTGTAGGAGTTAAATTGCCATCAAAATGTGTTTCTGATGCATGGAAAGCTCTAAATTTAGAACAAGTAGTTAACTATCACCGCACCTTTGAATTCTTCAAAAAATTATAGTGCACCTTTGAAGAAGCGCACCTTGGAAAAAGTGCACCTTTGGAGACAAGTTCAAAAATTGCAAAATTTTACCGAGTGTCAAAACTAAAATTCTAACTTTTGGGTTTTGTTCCCCTTTATACTGGAGATGTGTATGGGTATTTTTTCTTGAATTTATCTATAATATTTGTCACTTGGGTTGCATCTAGAAAATCTAAAGCACCATATTTATCCTTTACTTTTTGTCAATAGTTGCCCACCTCTATGTGAGTCTCTGCAAAATCTCCCAATTTCACATTCAATTCTAGCAATGCCTCTTTGGTTTTAAATGCTTGTCTAATATCCTCATCAGTGGAAGCTTCTTCAAATTCTTCCAAAATTATTCAACAACTAATTGCATAGTCATGATTCTATCCCTTGAATCATCTTCAAAAATATTAAGGCAAGCATCACTATAATATTTCTCTCCTTCCAAAATTTTCTCTTGGGTTTGATCCTTGAGCCTATAAATATTTGGATGTAATGTCACCATTACTTTATTACCCTTTGCAATCTTTTCAATCCAATCATCTATTTTATCTAACTCATCTGCAAGATGTATGTATCTCAGTCATCAACCAAAAATCCTTATTCAATATAGCAACCAGCTTGTTTGTATTATCTTGCATGTGGTGCAATAACTTAAGATTTCCTTATATGATCTATAAACCTTTCTCTTCAAAACTTTCCCACCATTTATCTTATTTTATATTCTCCTTATCCCTCTTATCAAGTGTTGCACCTAGAGTCTCCTTAGAATTTTTAGGATCCAATGGACCAACTACTCTGTACAAATAACCTCTAAGGAGTTCATTCTACTTTTAGAGCTTTAACACTTCAAACTCATCCTATTTTAATTTCCCAAACACTTCTTTGATTCCTCTAGTGACCATCAATTTAGTATCCATAGTGGGTTTTCCAAGAAATATCTCTTTGATTTGATAATATTTGGGGTCAAATCCTCAATATCTACATGTAGAGGAGGGATAGCAACATGGGTGAAAAAATCTTGATTTTGATCACTCATAATGAAGGCCAATTTTTGTGCATAACATGTGGGTGGCTTAGGTTTCTTGAGAGCTTCAATTAATTCTCTCATTTCCTCTTCCTCAATACAATACTATTGCCTTTTTTGTCTAAACATCACCTCTTTTCTCAACCATCTTGGAGTATCTTCATTCGAAGATTTATTCTTAGATGATGAGGGAGCTTGTATTGCTAGGCCCTTTCCTTTATCACTCCTCTCTAGAGTCTTCTCCTTTTGTGAGAGATTCATATCATGAATCTTTATTTCTATTGAGTCCACAATCCTCACCATTGTATCATAGGAAGTTTTTTGAGGTTCCTCATCTATATTCCCCTCCTATGATTCTTCATTGGTGGGTCTTTGTTGTGGCACTTCTATCTTCTTAGCTTGTACCTATTATTCATTATCTGGTAGGAGAGGAGTAACTGAATCTTTATCCAAGTAATATAAATCTTGTCTTAGTGGTGATGGATCAATTAAAGGTCATTGTAGCTAAGGCAACAATTGACTCCAATCATCTTCTAGAGGTTGATTTTTTGGTGTATCCCTTATCTAATCTCCTACAAGTTTAGTGCCTACAAGCATCAAATAAAAATTTGACATCTTAAAGACATTAGCCCCTTGGTCCTCTTGCTCATAAATCCATTGTTGTAACTCATCCTCTAAAGTCATAACCTAAATAGGTTGTGTAGGAATGGATGGTGGAATTATAGTGGAGATCTTTCTCCATTCTACATCAGTAGCCCTAGAAAAATGAGTCCTTTGACTCAAGGGAAGGTTATCCTCTTCATCTTTGGCATCCTATTCTTCTTCCTCTAGAATAACTTTTGGGACTAATGGAAAAGGAATAACCTTTCTTATCACCTTTTGTCTCCTTGTCCTTTTAACTAAACATTCATCTTTCTTTTCTTGGGATCTAATGAGGAGGCTTCTTCCTCTTGGGCAGGTAGAGACACTTGATGTGCTTCTACTTCAGCTTCTTTCCCTTGTTCTAGTGATGACACTAGCTAATTATCCTCAATTTGAGTAACTTCTACATTCTCTACCCCTTGGCTCTCAGGTGCTTTAGTTTCCTCCTCTTTGGGCTCAACTTGTTGAGGGGAATTTTTTATCCTTTTATTTTTATCCTTTTGTGCCCTGAAGTATCCAACTTCTCTATCAAGCTAATGCACCATTTCTAGCCTTATTGGAGATTGAGCTATGAATATTGGCACTGTCACTTTTTCTCCTCTACCTTTCACTATGTGAGTTGTAGCTTTGAAAAACTACTATTTGTGGAATTAGATCCAGATTGAATGGTCTCTTAATCCATTCCTTGGTTAACTGGATGATATGTCTTGCCCTATGATTGATATCTATGTTTTCTTCTCTATCAATATTTGCATTCTTGATAGGTCGATCATATATCGTATCTTGGTTATATAAGGGATCTAAGACCTCTTTAGTATCTTATTGTATAATCTTTAATGGGACCTTCATTTTCAAGGCATTTCTTACCAAATAAAGAGTTGTTCTTTAATAATCTCTTATTCAGATCTCGTAGTCATCTACTGCATTCATCCAATGATCCTCTATAGCATCTTCATGTTTGAACTATTTTTCTACCAATAACTAAACTCTACCAATGTTGTCAAAACATGGATGAGGGGAGTTACAATCCTCCAAGGTATACTAATCCCATTCTAACTAAAAATTTATGATATCCTAATGTTGTTTGACACCAAATGGACCTATAGTGATGGGCCATACCCAGATCTTCTTATGCTACTTCCTTACTCTATCATATGTAGATGAGAGTTGTTGTGTAATCTCTAGCAATATGAGTCTATCACAAGGATACCTAGGGAGCTTCTTTTGATTTATAGTTGTGCATGTTGCCCTTGAATAGGTGAATGTCTTGAATTGGATGTAGTAGGTACCTATTTTTGTAATCTTTGTTGCTACCTCTTTTGACATCCTTTTTGCATAGTCTCCCTCAATGAACTGGATGAATGCAAAAATGAAAGAATCATTCACTTTTCTATATTCCTTGTTATGATCCAAGAGATTTTTCCTCAATAGTTGGGGGCATACCACATAAGGCTATGCATCAGCATCTTGCAAGTTGCCCCTTTTAAACAACCTTGGGTAATCCATAGTTCTTGCTATTAATAGATACACCAAATAAGATGTCATATAGAACCTTAGGTGATTTTTTACCACAACCAATTGTTCATCTAAACTTTCATTAAGAATTGAGGCCCAGTAAATTGGCATCTTTTTCATTCTAATGGTTTCAATAAAGTGCACCATCCATATGTTTAAGTGTCCTGATGCTAGTAATCCCATGATTCTACTTAGGAGCATTATGGAATGCCTAATATCATCTTTCATATAACCCCTTGTCATATCTGCTTTCCATTCTTTTCACCCAAGAGGAGTCATATCAATGAGATACAAGGGTTGAATAATTTTTGTGGCTTCTTGTTCATGCTCTTTATACCACCTTTACTCTTGATGGCATGTCAACTTAATGTACTAATATACCCTCAAAATATGGAAAACTTTCTCTATATTCTTAAGCCTCAAATCTAGAATGATCTCTCTAGATATGCTTTTTACAACTCTTTCCTTTGAAGCATAATTCTTTGCTAATGCTATAACTAGCTCAGAATATTGTATTGAAACTGGGTGTGAAGTTGCATTTACTAACCCCAATATTGTAAGTGCAAACACCATTGTTGGTCTATCATTTGGTTTGTTCCATAGGACCAAGAATGTGTTCCAGTCAATATGGCCTAGCTTAGTGTCTCGAATCTTTGAATGAGCATCCTGAAAGAGTGACTTTGATGAAACACCTTAAAATTTAAAGACCACCAATTTTGGAGCCATATTTGTATAAAGGGAGGATGAGGAGGAAGCCATTTTATCTACCCATAATAGATATCCATTAGTCCATAAGCTTGAAAACAACACCCTAAAAAAGCCCTAGTTATGATAAAAAGAAACCCAGAATGTGAAACTCTGACAAAACTGGCAAAAAACCTATTTCATATATTGTTAGATAGAATTTAGCACACCTTGTACACCTTGAGGGCACCCTAGGTGCACCATTCCTAAGCATAAATCCTCAAAAATAAGGGTGCAAACATAGTGCACCTTATGGGCTGCATTAGGTGTGCACCCTATAATGAAAAATTTAGCTCACATGTTGTGTGTTGCACTAGGTACTGTACACCCTATAATGAAAAATTTAGCTAAGTGTGAAATAAAAGGGTATACACATAGTGCACCTTGTGGGGTGTGCTATGTGTGCACCCTTACTTTGCATGTGGGGGATACTTTGCCTTGAAAGTTGTACATGTGCACACCTTGGACAAGTGTGCACATGTACACCTTTCACTAAGGTGAATGTTTTGTTTTTAAAGTTTTTTACTAAGTTTTTGTGAGAAAAGGTGCACACCTTGCACACCTTGTATAGGTACATAATGTGTGCTCCTTATAACTTAGTGATTTAACATGTTTGTGTGTGTAGGTTGAAGGGATGAAGCATACCTCACAAGGTGTAGAGGTGCACTCACCTAAGATGTAGAAGAGAAATTGAGTAAGGAGGAGAAGGGGTCCTAGGCTTTTATAGGCCCAATATGGAGCACACCTTTAGATGTGTGCACCTATGCATGTGCACAGGTGTGCACTTCCAAAGGGAATTTCTCCCCACTAGTGGACTTAGCACACTATCACACCTTGAGGAGTGTGCTAGGTGCACCAAATGTGCTAGCACACCCCTTTCTATAAAAAAATCATTTTTCACCTTAAAATCTCTAGTTTTTGGCAACTAGGTTTTTCTAGAAGAGGGCCAAACAAGACTCGACCACTAGGTAGAACCCTAAAAAAGACTTAGACCCCAGACTAGGGATCTGGAAAGCTAAAAAATACTAGGGTGTCCCCATTTCTCCTAGAAATGGGGTGTGCACTGTGAAACCACAACAAATAGCCCTGATAAAAAGGAAAGAAAATACAAAGTCATTTCTTCACCAACAAAAATTCCTCTAATATGTGTCAAATACCAACTGAATCTTAAATACTCCAAGTGTATTTTGAGTCACTTCATAGTCAAAACCTTAGAATCTTGAATCTCCAAGTTCAATGTGTGTTCAATGAATCCATTTACTTTGACATCTCAAAATGCAATCTATCAAAAGCTTCAAACAACTTGGAAACAATCTTCCACCTCACTGGTCAATTCATTGGGAATCCTCATGAAAGTTGTTTATCAATCACTTATCTAACCAAATGAGAGAATCAGTCCTAAGGGCTCTTAATGGGTTATCACTTTTCATTTGAAGTCCTAGGTAATCTTCTAAATCATGTAGCTTGCATGTCATCATTTGATTCTTTGATGAAGTAATTGTTTTGATACTAGATAGCCTATTTGGAGTGTGTATCCCTATATTCAAATTACCTTTCTCAGACTTTGTAGAATCTTTCATTATTAACAATTTTTTTCCTATTTTTATTTTCTTTATGTACCTTGACCATGCTTAGACTATGTGGCCAAGATATTGGTGTCATTTCTCAGATTCAATAATTAGTTAACATCCCTTGCATTCCTCTTTCAAGAACTTTATGGAAACTCTCATGCCAAAAAATGATCTTAGCAATTCCTTCGAGAAGACCCTTTTGTTAGAACTAGTAGAGTTTGGAGTATCCCTTGTTGCCACTGACCTTGGTTCAAAAACACCTAAGATAATTGATCTTTTAAATTTGCAAGGTGTTGAAAACTTGTTGATCTATAATTCTAAATTTAAGACTAAAAGTCCTCTATTACCGCCAGTAACATCCGTTCCTTAGTTGGTATAAGAAACAAAATCATTTAATTTTTTTGACAAAGAAATACCTCTTCCCAAAAGTTGAAACCAAAAAATGGTTTAAATGAGATAGATCAAGATAAACTCTTGAGTGCACCTAACCCCTGAATTGATGCAACTTTGCAAGTAAACAATTGAAAGCAAACACACAACTAAAAGAAAATAGAGTTGCAAAAATAAACACTCTTGCAAAAATAAACACACTTGCAGAAAGGATTTTTTTTTTTTTTTTTTTGCTTTTAGTCCTAAAAGTAATGCTTTAGGAACTATACATTGACTGGAAATGGAACCAATTCCCCTTGTAAGGAACTCAGCCTAAAATTATTTTCTCCCAAAATTTTCACTATCTGAGAAGGGTCAATCACAAGTGTTGAAACTTGTGGTTGCCTAGCTTTTATTTTGCATTGTCCCACAAAATAACAAGATTGGATATGCTGAAAGATTTTATCATGGCCTGCTTGTCAAACCACCTCTTAAGGACAACCTGATGTTTTTCCATATGCTCTAAAGTAGTTGTCCATTTCTTCTCCATCTCCAAGAGATTTGTCAATTTGATCTGAACCCTATTAGCATCTTCAGCATACCCACTCATGAATCTCAAAATATGAATCTTGAGGTTAAGTGGGAATACTAACTCTTTTCCATAGAAGAGAAGATATGGAGATGATCCCAAAGCATTCTTGACCCTAAATCGATCTAACCATAGTGCATATTTGAGTTGAGTATGCCAATCTTTAGGATTTTCTTTCAACAAACATCTTATTACCATAATCAAGCTCTTATTTGTAGATTCGGCCACACGATCATCCTAGTCAATCTCCATTATTGGCACATTTCATCAAAGGATATTGTCATGCTTATTTAATTAAACTAGCCAGTCATCTACTTATTTTCTCTATAGGATTAAACAACCCATAATTTAATCCTATGTCAATTTACCAATTATTCTTCCTAACTAACCTTCTCAATTAATTGATTCATCCTTCCCATGGAAATTCTTAATTTCCTAATTCATATTTTCCCCCATTAATTCCATTTTTACTAATTTCTATTTATGTAGATAAATGGATTTTTAATTCAAATATTCCACAAGATATTGACATCATCATGACACATGGGCATGACGCATTGTGGATTCTCCATTTACACTTGGCTAAGATATTTGGCTTCTATTGTAATAGATTCTTGGCTTTAAGTAGGTTTGAGGTGTCATATGATGCGTCATAGATCCTCTTCCATCTTTAGCTACGTTTGACTTCCAAGTGTCATACAATCCTACATTTGACATCTTGTGTTATATTCATCATGGATTCTCAAAGGAATCTATTGCCAAGTCACATATGCAAGGTAATGATCCCAATGCTCTCATCTTGTGAATTGATTATAAAATGAGCATTCTCTCTCTCATTTCCAGTCCCTAATCCTTAAATCCTTAAGTCCCTAGCTTCTTAGATTTTCACTGTTGCCCTCACACCAAAATCACATCTTCTATTATTCTCATAGCATCATCATAACCATAGGCTTTTTCTCCCTAATTTTGTTCATTATAGGCAATTTGGAGCTACATCATATGGAGAAGAAAGAAGGATATGGGAATTATAAATGAAAATGGGGTTTCTAACTTTTTATTGCTTCCTTTTTGTTAATTTGGCTTTCATGGTAGACTAGAGGGTGTTGATGTATGTTTATTGAGTTTTTGATTTTCTCATAGTATGTTAGACATTAGCCCATTTTCTAGTCCTACAATTGGTGAACCCCACATGAACATGCTTAACTAACTTGGGTTTCTTGTGTTCGTGCTTGTAGGTGCAAGGAAGGAGCTCACTTAGAGGGGTATAAGGCTTATTCTCTCTCCTTTATCACACCTAGTATAATTAGGGGGGCCAATAATATGGTTGTATCCTCTTATTTTATACATTATGTTAGCTTGTTGTCCTAGGGTGCACTCTGCTATGTTGGGTCGCACTTGGGACCCCTAGGAGGCAATTTTAGGAGCCTAAGAGCCACCATAACCCCTATTTGATATTCCTAGCTTACCAAATGTGCCCTTCTAGGCCCTAACTACACCATGGGTGTAGTTTTCACTATTTGAGCACACTTGGGGGGTAGGTTTCAGAATTTCACTTTCTAGGTCTTGTTTGGGCACCATTTTCCCAGACTTTGCAATTGGCCTCCCAACTGCACCCAGAAACTATGAACTGTGCCCTTCTAGACCCCAAGTGCACCATGGGTTAATTAGCACTATCTGAGAACACTTGGGGGCATTCTGAGCCATTCTATCCTTATGTGGTGCAGTCTACTCTGTCAAAGCGCACTTGGTTCATAAAAAGCACATGTTTCAATCAGAATCTACATTTAGGGTTTATGTTTTCTTCGAGGACCTAGATTAGATATTTTTTTGTTATTGATGGTCTATTTGTAACATGTGGTGACCATTGGATAAAGACTAATCCTTGAAAAAATATTAATGCTTGTTTGTAGGACATTGTCGAAGACCCTATGTGTTTGTCAAAACAATGTGTGTGGATTTCCTAGGTTAAATAACACTTTGTTTGTTGCATAAAATGAATGTTTTCTTTTTTTCTTGACATGTTTATAGTGTTTAAAACCCTAGGAGTTACAAGGATTTATCCTCTCTCCTTGCCATTCCTGGATCTTGGGTCTAAGCAAAATCTATGTGACTTCTATAGGAAGCTTACCTTGGACCAAGATACTCGATATTGGGTATGCCTGGGGATAATTTCAAAGTGGTAATAGGCCAAAAGCTAGGTCAACATTCTAGCCACTATATAAAACTTGATTATGATGAAAGCCATGTCAGCGATATTGTCACATGATAGCTCTCCTCTAGTACCCTTGTGGTGCATCCAACCCTAGTTCTCAAGGCTAGGAGACCTTCTGAGGAAGTTTATCATTCACTTGTCAAACTGAATTACCTTACTAAAAACTATATTTGAGTGGCCAAAATCCTTTCTATCCACTAGCTCAAGGGGTCACCTATGCCTATGAAGACATCCTACATTCCTGTAGTCTTTAGTAGAGACAACAATCCCTTGGGAAGCGGATCTTGGTAGCCCTAAGAAGTGAGTGCATTGTAAGGGGGAGCCTGTGGTACCAAGATCCTAATTTTTCTACTCTAGATAAGTGTGGCTAAACTTTGCTTCAAGTAGGAATTTAGTAGATACAGTCATAAAGCCTAGGTTGTGGTGTGATTATTCACTTTTAACAACTATTCTTGTCTTAATGTGTCTTGTGTGTGTGTAAAACATTAATCAAGATAAAGAAAATTTGTAAATTTACACCTTGGATATTGTTAAAACCTTGTCAAAACATTAAACACTATCTAAACATTACAACCTTGGTCAAAACTTTACAAACTTTGGTCCAATACATTCAAGACTTAGAAAACATGGCAACTTGTGATCCTAAATGTGCTTGGCATAACATAGATTTCATCCTTGCATAGAACCTACTTTGAGCCTCATACTTGAATCATATAGGCTTCATCTTGCATCCTTTAGTCCTCACTTAGTATCCCTCATCTTTCATATTGCATTCATTAGGGTTTAGTGTGCATCCCTTAGTCTTTTCATTTCAACCTCAAAATTTGTACTTTGCATCTTCCATCTTGCATCTTTGCATACCTACCCTTCATCTTACACATTTTAATCATCATCCTAGGTGTCCTAAACATCATTTTGAACCTTCATTTTGGTCTTAGCATTGCCCTCTTCTATTTAGCTTACTGTGACATCAATCTGGAAATCCTAGCACTTAAAATTGCCTTAGTTTTAGCCCAGTTTACCAACTATGCCCTAAAACTACTAGCTATGCCCAAACTAGCCATATAAGCACACTTGGTGATCTAAGGACTTTTCTTAGGCTTCTAAACAACATTCAAAGACCTTAGAGGTGCTCTTAGGTACCTAGATAGGTCCCCTTGTATTAGCATACCCTGATCTACATTTTGCACCTCCTAGCCTTCATTGCCTTCACTTAGGAAATCATTCATTAGGTCATATCATTAATTTTGCATCTCCTAATCCATAAAAACATCATCCCTAGCATCCTATCTTTCTAGCATAGCAACATTACAATCACCCAGCTTAGAATCAGCAACCATTCAACCCAGCTTCCCAACTGATGCAAGAGCATCTAGATGTATAAGGGCAATCTTGTGTCACCCAAAAAAAAATGGACTTAGACTTAGTTTCTGTTTCATGTCTTTACATTTTTGGATACCCATTTGGGGCAAATAAAGGTTCCAACTCTCACAGTTCAGCTATCAGTATGCTAGAAAATCTCGATAAAAATAGGAGCATGCAATTTGGCCATCATTTTGGTAACCTAAAAGGTGTAAATTGGCTAGATGAATTTAATTGTGATTTAGAGCATTCCAAAAAAAGAATCAGGTCAAAAGGCCCCACAGTTTGAAAGTTATTGCAATTTTTTGGCTTTTGGAGACCTCCTAAGAATGCTTCAAAGTTAGGTTAGGGGCATTAAATGACCTCAAAAAGGGCCAAAAAATGGGGGATGAGAAAAGCTCTTCCATAAGGCTATAGAGCACTTTGAGGGCTTTTTAAAAATGTAAACGGTTCGTCAATCGGAGCTATGGTTCAAAAGTTATGCCTCCCGGAAGTTCGATTACCGTTTCTAGATTCTTCTAGATTTGTGCCAACTTCTACCACAGCTTCCAGAACCTTCTATTTGGTCGATGGATGCCTACTAGCACTTTCTAGAATGTACTCCTAGTCCTTAACCCTTCGAAGTCTATTTAAGGAGATTTCTGGCATTGTAAAAGGCAGTTCAAAGTGGAGTTTGAGAGGAGGTACTGAAAGGAGAAACTATCTCAAATTTATGCCATTGTAAGCCCTTAGGGCATGTTTTGAAGTTTATTTTCCTATACTATTTGTACTAGCTTATTTTCTTAGTTAATACAATTTCCCTTTTCTTTTGTGTCCATTCTGTTCTTGGGTTGTGTCCCCATCAAGTGGTATCAGAGCTAGTTTTCCTGAGTGTGTAGATAGAGCGCAGACTGTGAAGCAGTTTGCACTAGGACTGTGTGGTTGTGGGTTCAAGTTAGAAGATGCCTCCATGAAGAGAGCATGGTGGAAGGGCAAAAGCTATTAATCCTGAGGAGGTTAGAGCCCTCCAGAGGCAGGTGCAAGCATTGCAAGAGGAGCTTCGTAGAGGAGCAAATGTTGCTGCAGGTGACAACAGTGAGGATGACAATGAAGAAGTAATGGGACCAGAAGAAGAATTTGATGGGGAAGTTTTGAATCATGCAGAGGAAAGGCTTTTTAGGGCCATTACTAAGTTTGGGAAAAGACCCACAATTGAAGTGGGTGTATTTTCAGGAAATCTAAAACCAGATGAGTTGATCGATTGGATCAATGAACTGGAAGAATACTTTGAGTATGAGGATATAAGAGACCCAGATAGGGTTAAGTTTGCAAAGGCCAAACTGAAAGGCCATGGCAAAATCTAGTGGCAAGAGGTTTAATTGGAAAGAAATAGAAGAGGAAAGGAGAAGATCACAAGATAGGATCGCATTGTGGACAAATTGAAGAAGCAGTTCATTCCTATGGACTATGAGCTTGATTTGTTTAAGAAGATGCATGGGTTAAAGCAAGCAGGAAGATTAGTCCAAGAATATACAGAGGAATTTTATCGACTCTTGATTAGAGTGGGACATTCAGAAGCAAATAAGGAGAAGGTTGCTCATTATATTAGTGGGTTGAGACCTAGCATCCAGGAGGAATTAAGTCTAGTAAGAATGACCAGCGTTGAAGAGGCATACCAGTTTGCCCTACGAGTTGAAGAGAAGCTGAATAAAAGGTTTGAAGGAAGAAAAAGAGGGTGCAGTCAAGGAGGAAGGGGAAGTGGTAGGTCATCTGGAGGCCACAATGAAACCCAAAAGAAAAATGAAGATGAGGGTACTAGCAGGAACCAGAGGAATGAGGGTTTCAACCGCTCCTGTGACCAAGACTTTGGAAATTAGAGAGGAAGAGGTAGAGGACGTGGACAAGGAAGAGGAGGCTTTCATGGTACCTGTTTCCATTGCAATGAAGAAGTTCATCATGCCTTTGAATGCCCTCAATGACAAGGAAGGACAGATAGGAGAGCTGAGGGCCAAGCTAGGGTTGCTCATGTGGATGAGGATGCACAATCATCACATTCAGAGGATGCAGAAAGAGGAGAGACCTTGGTAAATGAAAGATTCCTACTAAGTGGTGAGATTGAACTAGGACAACGGAGTAGTTTGTTCCATACCAGATGCAAGTGTGAGGATAAATGTTGTGGCGTGATCATTGATGGTGGTAGCACTGATAACTTAGTATCAGAAGAGATGGTCTCTAAGCTGAAGCTCAAGAGGGAGAAACATCCTCAGCCCTATCGGATTGCTTGGGTAAAAGATGATCATAAGGTCCTGGTAAGTGAACAATGTTTAGTGAAATTCAAAATTGGGAGTTACCATGATGAAGTTCTCTGTGATGTTATTTTGATGGATGTTTGCCATCTATTGTTGGGTAGACCATGGTAGTTTGATAGACATGCAGTACATGATGGACATGCAAATAGATACTCTCTGAAAAAGGATGGATTTTGCCACAAATTGAAGCCCATGAAAAGGGAAGTTGAAAAGGTATGTAACAGTGCTAGGATTTGTCTTGTTGATGAAAGGAAGTTTTTAGATGGCATGAAACATCAGCATATGTGTTATTCTTTGATTCCTAGGAAAGATAAAGAAGGTAGTAGTGAAATGCCACTTGAAGTTTCAGATTTACTAGGGGAGTTTGGAGATATTATCTCTGATAATATTCTAGATGGATTGCCACCAGTAAGGAAAATCAGTCATCAGATAGATCTAATTCCAGGAGCTAGTTTGCCGAACAAGGCTGCTCACAGGATGACTCCTACTGAAATAGAGGAGATAAATAGACAGGTTCAAGAGCTGTTGAGGAAAGGCTTGATTTGAGAGAGCCTGAGTCCATGTGTAGTACTTGCAGTACTCACACCAAAGAAGGATGGAGAGTGGAGGATGTGTATAGATCCTTGTGCTATAAATAGGATCACCATCAAGTACAGGTTTCCTTTGCCAAGGATGGATAATATTATGGACTACTTGAGTGGAGCTTGGTACTTCACAAAGATAGATCTGAAGAGTGGTTATCACTAGATACGGATTCGAGAAGGAGATGAGTGGAAAATAGCCTTCAAGACCAAGGATGTTCTTTATGAGTGGTTAGTCATGCCCTTTGGACTGACGAATGCCCCAAGCACCTTCATGCGGCTCATGAATGAGGTACTTAAGAAGTTCTTGGGAAAATTTGTTATTGTCTATTTGGATGATATTTTAATTTTCAGCAAGACTTTGGAAGAACATTTATTGCATATTCATAGTGTCCTTGAAAGGCTAAGGGAAGAGAAACTATTAATTAATCTGAAGAAGTGTAACTTTGCAAAAAGGGAGTTAGTCTATTTGGGGTTTGTTATATCACCTAAAGGTCTCAAAATGGATTTGGAGAAGGTAAAAGCCATCTTGGAATGGCCTACTCCAAGGTCTGCTAATGAGGTAAGATCATTTCATGGTCTGGTTAGTTTTTATAGGAAGTTTATTAGGAATTTTAGTGGCATATGTGCACCCCTAACTGATACAATAAGAGGGGATAGAAAAGAGTTCAAATGGACTGCAGCAGCTGCGAGAAGTTTTGAATTGCTAAAGAAGAAGGTAACAGAACAACCTGTGTTGGCACTTCCAAATTTTTGAAAAGTGTTCCAGGTGGATTGTGATGCTAGTGGTAGCGCTATTGGGGCTGTATTAAGCCAAGAAGGTAAGCCTATTGCATATTTTAGTGAAAAATTGAATGATGCAAAGAAGAAGTATTCTGTTTATGATCAAGATTTCTATGCAATAGTTCAGGCCTTAAAGAAATGGAGGCATTATTTATTGCCAAAAGAATTTGTTTTGTATACTAATCATCAAGAATTACAGTACCTTAATAGCCAAGGTAAATTGAATTAGAGGCATATGAAGTGGGTAGAGTTCTTGCAGAGCTATACATTTGTGTTGAAGCATAGAAGTGGAAAATCTAACAGGGTTGCAGATGCACTAAGTAGGAGACAGTTGTTGCTTACAGTAATGCAGGTTGAAGTAGTTGAGTTTGATGAACTCAAGAATTTGTACCCTGAGGATCCTAATTTTTCTAAAGCCTGGAAAGCTTGTAAAGAACCTGTTGCTGTAGATAGAACCAAGTGGTTAGACTATTTGATTCAGGATGGTATGTTGTTCAAAGGTAGTCAATTGTGCATTCTGAGGAGTTCCATGAGGGAAAATCTAATTAAGGAGAAACATAGTGGAGGAATGGCAAGACATTTTGGTCAAGATAAGACCATTTCCATTCGTAGAGAACATTATTTTTGGCCTCAAATTTCACAAGATGTGAAGAATTTTGTACTGAGTTGCTAGGTTTTCCAAGTTGCCAAGGGGTTTAGTCACAATACTGGCCTATATCAGCCATTGCATGTTCCATCAAGGCCATGGAAAGACATAAGTATGGATTTTGTTCTTGGATTGCCAAGGACACAAAGGGGTAATGACTCAGTATTCATGGTGGTTGATAGGTTCTCCAAAATGGCACATTTCATTCCATGCCACAAAACTCATGATGTTGTCCATATTGCAGACTTGTTTTTCAAAGAGGTGGTAAGACTACATGGTCTTCCAAGGAGTATAGTTTTTGACAGAGACACTAAATTTGTGGGGTATTTCTGGAGGACATTATGGAAAAAGTTGAGAACAGACTTGAAATTTAGTTCCACGCATCACGCACAAACTGACGGCCAAACAGAAGTGGTAAACAGAAGTCTGGGCAATTTCCTGAGATGTTTAGTTGGGGATAAGCCCAAGGGATGGGATTTGATTCTACCACAAGCAGATTTTGCTTATAATAACTCTGTAAATAGGAGTACTATAAAATCACCATTCCAAATTGTATATGGGAATAGCCCGAGGATTACACCAGAGCTGAGGAACATAAAACACGGGGAGAGGATGAGTGCTAAAGCTGAGGAATTTGCTGAACATATCAAGCATCTACATGAGGAGGTTCAGGCACACATAACCAAGATGAATCAAGAGTATAAAGCTAGGGCTGATTAAAGGAGAAGACATAAGGTATTCCAAGTAGGAGATTTAGTCATGGTGCACTTACGAAAAGAAAGATTTCCAGCCGATACTTACAAGAAGCTGAAAATGAAGAAATTTGGCCCCTGCAAAATTTTGAAGAAACATGACTTAGGAAATGCATATGAGGTGGAGCTACCAAATGGTATTCACATTTCTCCCATTTTCAACATTGCAGATTTAACAGAGTATCATGATGATGGTGCAGATGAGGAGCTGGTGTTAGAGCCATGTCCAATTCCTACTTCTTAGAAGGAGGAGATAGAAGACATTCTAGATCATCGTGTGGGTAGGAGTACCAGAAATAGGCAGTATGAAGAGTGTTTGGTCAAATGGAAAGGACGGCCGATCGAGGACTCAACTTGGATTTTAGCAATTGAGGTTTCCCATTTGGGATTTCCTCTACCATCCATAAAGTGACAGGGTCACTTTTCAATCTACCCTAGGTGTCTGATGCAGGAGCATCCAGAGGTATAAGGGCAATCCTGTGTCACCCAAAAGAAATGTACTTAGACTTAGTTTCTGTTTCATGTCTTTACATTTTTGGATACTCATTTGGGTCAAATAAAGGTTCCAACTCTCACAGTTCAGCTATCAGTGTGCTAGAAAATCCTAAAAAAATAGGAGCATGCAATTTGGCCATCATTTTGGTGACCTAAAAGGTGTAAATTGGCCAGATGAATGTAATTGTGATTTAGAGTATTCCAAAAAAAGAATCAGGTCAAAAGGCCCCACGGTTTGAAATTTATTGCAATTTTTTGGGTTTTGGAGACCTCCTAAGAATGCTTCAAAGTCAGGTTAGGGGCATTAAATGACCTTAGAAAGGGCCAAAAAATGGGGGACAAGCAAAGCTTGTCCATAGGGCTATAGAGCTTTTTGAGAGCTTCCTGAAAATGTAAACGGTTCATCAATCGGAGCTAGGGTTCAAAAGTTATGCCTCTCAAAAATTCGGTTACCGTTTCTAGATTCTTCTAGATTTACGCCAACTTCTACCGCATCTTTCGGAACCTTCTATTTGGTCGGTGGATGCCTACTAGCACTTTCTAGAATGTACTCCTAGTCCTTAACCCTCCGGAGTCTATTTAAGGAGACTTTTGGCATTGTAAAAGGCAATTTGGAGTGGAGTTTGAGAGGAGGTACTGAAAGGAGAAACTATCTCCAGATTTATGCTATTGTAAGCCCTTAGGGCATGTTTTGAAGTTTATTTTCCTGTACTATTTGTACTAGCTTATTTTCTCAGTTAATACAATTTCCCTTTTTTGTTGTGTCCATTATGTTCTTGTGTTGTGTCCCCATCACCAACTATGCCATGAAACTACAAACTATGCCCAAACTAGCCCTAACTACACCATAGGCATAGTTGGTACTTTTGGAGCACACTTGGTGATGTCAAAGAATAGTTGCACACTTGTATGACCATTTTAGGCCTCCAAACTATATTTTGGGACCCTATACTACATTTAGAAGCCTCTATAGATCCTCATTCTGCATTTGACCCAAAACATCATCCTACACCCAAAATCTCATTTTGCATCTTAGTACCTTTGTAAATTGCATACCCACTTAGCATCACCATCATTTTGAACCCCCTACATGTCATTTTAAACCCAAAACCTTTGAATTTAGTCAAAAATCTGAACAAAGTATGAGTCCTAGAGTATCTCCTAGTGTTGATGGATCATGGATCTTGACTAGTCCTTTTGTCTTTTTTATCATTCTCTTTGGTCAAACTCTGTCTATGTCTCAATATATTTGACCTTTTCATCTTTATCAACTTGATCCTTTTGACTTTTATCACTTTTTGGTCAAGATCCAAAGTCCATCTTCATAAGGTTAAGCTCTTAGACAAAATACTTTCCAAAGATTTTTTCTAAGTTCAAAACCTTGCATATACCCTTATCATTAGCATCATCATATCCCTAGTCTCCCTAAATGTCATTTTGACTTACCCTAGTGGTATATCCCCTTCATCTTGCATTGTTTAAAACCCTAGCATCATTTTCACTATCAAACCTTATCAACTTGTCTATCAACCAACTTGTCTCCTTGATCACTTATCCTCATTTTGCATATCCCAAATGTCATTATCAATCCTAGAACATCGTCCCTTTCATAGTCCACCTTTCATACACTAACCTCTAACAACATTACCAAGTCCAAAGTCTAACCCTGATCATCATTTTGCATACCATAGAGTCATTTTCATCTCTTTTAGGTCAAATTCCAAAATGTCACTTTGCATTTGCATTTGCATACTTTTCCTAGGAAATTTTCACCTTTCATATCAAAACCTTACTTCATTTGGCACTTTCCTAGGTTTCATAACATCCCTAAACACATAAAAATCCAAAAAACACTCATATCTTGCATACCCACATCCTAATTATCAAATTTTGACCTATTTAACCAAATGCAACCCTATTTTACCAATTGCACACTTCAAGTAAACAATTGGTAGTTTTAGTGTGAAATTGGTAATTAGGGATTTCATTCTAGGTTCTATAACCCTAATCTACACTTCCATAGCCTTCATTGCATCCCAAAACCCTAGAAAACACTCAAAATCATTCAAATCATTCATATTCTACATTTTAGGCACACTAGCACCTTTGTTTACCAATTGCATAGCTTTTACTTACCAACTGCGTACCTTCAAGGCCCCAAGTGCACCAAGGGCACATTTAGTACTATCTGAGCATAGTTGGTAGTTTAGGTTTCCACTTGGGTGGTAGGGAGTCCATTTATTTTTTCCTCCACTGCATCTACATCCTTAGGTATCATGCCAGCACTCACTAGGACACAATTAGCTCAGAGACCCAAAGAACTTTATCAACCCTTATTTTTTGAGGTGCCAACACAATGAAAACCTTGTCCAAGATAGAACAAGAAAGCCCAACAAACATTTGATGAAGACCAAATCGAGCCATCAAAACCATTACTTGCAGACCCCTTAAACATGTATCCACAAGATCACCATAATCAAGAGATGACACAACAAACCCTAAGCAATGCATCTACTATGAGGTTTCCTTTAGATACTTCCCCTACACATGGGATGATTCAATGGAGTCCTAACTTTGAACATATATTCATGTTGATACCACCTAAAGGTGGAAGTGTACCAACCACACTCGAGGATGAACAAAGACACTCCTTTGAATTCAGAAAACCCAACACACAAAAAGGTATTGTACACCTAAGTGATGACTCTGACACTAATTATGGCATTACTAATGAAGAAATTGCTAGGGCATGTCAAGACAAAAAATTCTGCAAAAACTTCAAACTTTTGGCAGCCCAAGAAATTGTCAAATTCAACCCAAACTTTGAGGGGCCTAAGTCCAAACATCAAACCAACACAACAATTGAAAACATACAACCCATGATCAATTTGGAATTATATAAGGGAAAACAAGCTTTGGAGTTTCCAAACACAATAATGGCACCTATAAGGTCCCATCAAGAATCAACCATCAAAATCCTCCAAAATACATTTGAACATATCAACATTAATCCCTTGTTTGATGAACCATGGCCAATGAAGGGAAAAAAGACTCTTCCTAAGTATCCCAAAAGGATGTTAAGACTTGATCTCAATCACATGATGCAACAACAAAATATGCCTAAAGGGACTAGTACTCTAGGGATGCCAAACATACCTCCTTTGGAGAAAAATCAACAAAGTGCACCTTTGCTCCTAACTCTACCAAGTGTTATGACATCAAATGTTATGGAGCCTCCCACAAGTAAACCAAGTGAGACATCAATTTAAATCATCTCTATTGACATATGAAGGAAAAGTCTTATTGACATTATGCCCATTCCCAAGAGGAACACATCACATTATCAAGTCAATACGATGTCCCAAGGAGAAATCTCTAATGCACAAAGGTACCAAAACAAAAATACCAACATGATGATCAACTCTCAATGACATAACCAACTACCCCTACAACATCAACCTATAGTAGTACAAGGACTTAATATGTCCCTCAGACATTCACAGCAACATCAACCACAACAACAACAGTCTCAAGTGGTGCAAGTATCCAACATTCCTAATACACAATCCAATGTAAATCCACTTGACTTATATGCAATATACCAACAACAATTCCAAAAAAAACAAGCCATATTTTCTAAAAAACAAGAGAAACTCAAACAATACTTGGAATACCAAAGATTCCTTGAGCAAAAAATTCCATATCATCAACATTTGTTACAACAACAACATGTGCCACAACAACCTCAAAAAATACCTCTACAACAACAGTCACATACATGGTCTCACATGCAACCAACAGAGGTATCCCAAAAACAACCACAACAAATGGCACAAAAAAAAAACATGGTACATTAATTGTATTTGATACCACAATAAGCACCATTTCAAATACCACAATGTCATGTCCCCTTTTCAAATAATTAAAAATAATAATCTTTTCTAAGGTAGGCAGGCCCAAAAAGGTGAATTTTTGGAAAAAGGGGATAATATTTGGAAGATAATTGACTAATAAATGAAAATTATTATTAAAATATGTTTTATTAACCCCTATTGGACGTGAGTTAGGGTTATGCCCTCTTTTAAGGGGTTTGGAGGCATTTTGGGCTCATTTCAGAACTTGATTTTTGCTCATTTCTTTGTTGTTCTTCAGAGGCTGCCAAACCTGTGGAGAAGGAGACCCAAGAATGGGAGTTTGTAGGTTTCCAAGAAGGCTAAGGATAGTAGTTTGAATCCATTCCATGTGCATGCTCATGCAGAGTTTGCCTTTGTGCTGAACAGTGCAGATTTGTGGTTTTTCGGGTGTGATTTTTGTAAGAGTTTGATATTTCTGGTTGAGTATTTCATATCAGTTTGGATTTCTTCTGTATTTCAGAATTTAAGATGTTAAAATAGAGCTGAATATATGTATTTTGTCATGATTATACTTCTATGATAGATTATTAGTGTTTTTGTGGTGTTTTCGGGCTATTCTATGTTGTTTTCGGGAGCCCGATGAGCATTGTTTTTATCCTCCGTTTGGGAGTTGCTGTGTAAATGTTATACAGATCTGAAAATTTCATTTTGTAAAGTTTTATGCTGCTGAAATTTATATAAAAATTTCCACTTTTAGATTTACTAATGATATGTGAAGCTGTGAAGTTTTTGGCACTATTTCCGACATACCCGATTTGGGGTTTATTGAGAAATTGGTGGATCTTTGAAAGATTGGTTGTTTGGTCTTAAAGATCTGATTAGAGGCTAAAAATATCATATAAAATCAGAAAAGGGACATTTCATTGGTATCAGAGCTATGATCTTGCCAGCCTGAGGGTTTGTAGAAGTTTGCATGTCAGTTTTGACAACTACCCAAATCTTGCATGTCAAAATTTATGGTTGCATGTTGCTTCTAATCAGATGCATGTCAAAATTTATGCTTGCATGCTACTTCTAATCATTTTCATTTTAGTCCTTGGTGAATTTGGTGGTTGCATGTTGCTTCTAATCATCTGCATGTCAAAATCTATGGTTGCATATTACTTCTAATCATTTGCATGTTAGTTCTGGGTGAATTTGGTGGTTGCATGTTGCTTCTAATCAGTTGCATGTCAAAATCTATGGTTGCATGCTACTTCTAATAATTTTCATGTTAGTTCTTGGTGTTTTAAGAAGTTATAACCTATTTGGGTTACACTCTACTTTATCTAGAATGGACAGGTATAGTACAGAGTCTCAAAGGACACGATCTTGGACAATTGATATCCAGAGTCAGAACGGTAGAAAGGATGGTTATTTAGACATTCGAGATAAACTTATGAAAATAAGCCATGACATGTCTGAATAGTTGGTTGAGCACCACCGTATGATGAATGACATGTTGTCTAACTCAACTAAGGTGGATAAGTTTATTGGATTTCTATTTGGCAGATTTTCTCACAGGGCAGATGACACAATTACCAAGAACTTGCATGAGGAGTTTGAGAAACTAGCTTATAGCTAGGCAGAGGTCTCAGATTCTACTCTACCATAGGAGGTAGTGGGTTTAGATGATGATTATGAAGATGTTGTTGTGCATGATGGTGAGATACCTGGTAGAGATGAGTAGACATTGAGCATTCGTGACTTTGCTGAGAAAGAGTACCAGGCATAGTTAGATGCTTCATCACATGAGGTTGAGGCAGGTAGTACTTCACATGATTTGTCCATCCAACTGAAGGTGAACAAAGATAGTATTATGACTTCATTATCTCATCATGATAGGATGTGGGATATGATAGAGGATCACATTCAGATGATTCAGTTACAGGGTAGACATTAGGGAGTTCAGGCAAAGTCCCCTTGTGTTGACTTACAAGCGATTAGGGAAGGAATGGGAATGATGAAGTTAAGTTATTTACATCTTCTATAAGATCATGACCATCTTTTTAGCCTTGTCAGAGACTATTCAGATGCCTTGAGGAGGAAGGAGGAGGAAGTTGATAGGCTTTCTCATGAGCTTGAGGACACTCGAGCTTCTTTGGTGAATACTCCATTGGCATTACAAGACTGGGAGAGACATGGGGATAAGCATGGTATGGAATTGAGTTTAGTTTCATCTTGCACTCCTAATACTCAGCTTTCTATAAATGGTAGATCATATGTGGACATTGATAATGTTATGAGTTCATCTTGCATTCACATCCAGGATATAGGGACAATGTCAGACAGGTATGTGGAATTAGTTGATATTGGTCATATTACTCAGGTGAGGAGTTTGCTTGAGTTACCAGCTGATTATAGTTTATGGATATGGACTCGAGATTTTTATATTGGCATTTGGGATTCAGTTGATTGGAAATCTTTAACACTTTTTGGTAGCAGTGATTGTTTGGGTGCTATCATGGATTTGATTAGCAGATTGCACAGTGTTTTCTTTTCTTGTGCCAGGAGCTTATCCGATATTGGTATTAGTTTTTATACACCAATTTTGGGCTTTTTTCATATATCCAATCAACCATACTTGCTGGAATGTATTGATGATCTTTCATATTTGGTAGTATTTACAGATGAGTCCCAAGATCATATTGGCATTGATGACATCCAGGAGGATGTAGTGGGCAGTTTTGAAGACTTATTTTCCTTGGGTATAGAGGAGTTGGATAGTAGTGCTATAGTTTTTGATACTCTGTATGTTGATATGAGCTTTAGATTTGATTCACAGGATATAGATGGTAATACTCTAGAGACTAGTAACTTTGAGGATACTCCTTTAGACAGTGCATCAGAGGAGGTTTGTAGGAGACAGTCTAGCCAGTGCCATCATGTGTCTAATCAGTTGAGAGTTAGTGAGCAAGACATTGCTATCGCTTGCTAGCATTTTGATGCTGCTCATCAATTGTTAGCAATTTATGGATGGGGTTCTCCTACTAGTGATGAGCAGGAAGATAGTTATCTTTCCTTGACAGAGATCCACTCTTTATGGGAGGCTATTCGGATTTTGAGATAGAATTATATGCAGTTGGTAGCTGACAGAGATTATCTTATTGAGTGGGGGAGTACAGTATATGATGCATTATTGGCCAAGGAAGATGAGGTGAGTGAGCTTACTCAACAACTTGAGGTGACTTCATAGATTCTTGAGAGTACACAGTTGGCTTTCGAGGAGTCGCAATTTTATATGACTAAGGTGACCATGGAGTTGGAGCAACTACAATCTTTACCAAATTCTATACAGTCACAAGCTATGGTGTCTAGTGATTTGAGGATGTCCATGGTTGAGATTGCCAAAGATAGTGGAGATGGGGATGCATCTATCCTTGATACTAACATTGGTATATTGGGATCATTCCCACTAGAGTCAAGTTCAGTTGAGTTGGGTGCTGCAGCAAATAGTTGTGGTATGCCTGACATGGTGGTGGCCTCTAGTATTAATGGCACAGAGACTAGAGATGTTGTATCAAAGACCATGTGTGATGTTGGTGAGTTGACAGTTGGCATAGTTCCTGCTAGTAATACTACTCCCTTGGTGATGTCTTCAAAGGTAGTAGTCAGTTCCAACTTGGTTAGTGATCGATTGCAGTTAGTTACATCTGGATTGCAATTTGAGCCACTGACTGAGATTGGCGCATTTTATCAACATTACATTGTGAGGTATGCTCATCAATTCACCTTTTATGACCATGTTGATGAGATGATGATACAGAGATGTAATTTGGTTCCTAGTGCTTATCATTAGTTATGGGATAGTTTGACACCTTGGGATGAGAGTTGTGATGGGCACGACAGGGCAATAGGTTCTACAATTGACAGCTTGATAATACATGACTTAGAGTAGGAGGTTTGGAGTGATGCTTTAGCAGGTGTTGTTATTGATTCTACTCCTTTGGCTATGACATCTCCTGACTTAGCTGGTGATCAGTCATAGTGGGTTGTATCACTTGTTCATGGTGAGCTATTGGCTAAGGTTGGTTTTTTTTATCAACATTATATTGTAGGGTATGTATATCAGTTACCATTTGATCCTTGTGTTGAGGAGTTGATGGTAGGAAAATTTGGTTTGGGTTCCATTTCTCGTTGTTTATCTTGTGATGGCTTTTCACCATCAGGGTTGCATGGGAGTTATGGTTATGAGACAATGGCTGGTGATCTACAGAGTTGTGTTGACTGCAGGAGTTGTACAGTGTGTGGATTCTCTATACATGGTACAGTTTCATTCGGGAGCATTCACCATTGTTGCAGAGTTGGATTGTGCATTCCGTATAGGCCAGTGCGATGTGTTGATGGTATTTATTGTGTTGGTAGTTTAATTTTTCCACTTTACTTGGGTTTTGATGTTCTAAGAGTTTGTGTCTCATGGGTTTTTGACTGTGGAAGTTGTGACTTCGGAGTTTGGTTGAGTAGTAATTGTCAGTTTGATTATAAATTCCTCTTGGTTATATTGCAAAGGATATTGCATGAGCCTGTGTTAATTGACAATAGTATAGTTCATGACTACATTTGGGATCTAGGTGGATTGATTGGTTTATTTTTCAGCCATTTCTTGAGGACAAGAAATATTTGGAAGGGGAGGACTTGTCATGTCCCCTTTTCAAATAATTAAAAATAATAATCTTTTCTAAGGCAGGCAGGCCCAAAAAGGTGAAGTTTTGGAAAAAGGGGATAACCTTTGGAGGCTAATGGACTAATAAATGAAAATTATTATTAAAATATGTTTTATTAACCCCTCTTGGACGTGAGTTAGGGTTATGCCCTCTTTTAAGGGGTTTGGAGGCATTTTGGGCTCATTCTAGAACTTGATTTTTGCTCATTTCTTTGTTGTTCTTCAGAGGCTGCCAAACCTATGGAGAAGGAGACCCAAGAATGGGAGTTTTCAGGTTTCTAGGAAGGCTAAGGATATGAGTTTGAAGCCATTCCATGTGCATGATCATGCAGAGTTTTCCTTTGTGCTAAACAGTGTAGATTTGTGGTTTTTCAAGTGTGTTTTTTGTAAGAGTTTGGTATTTCTGGTTGAGTATTTCATATCAGTTTGGTTTTCTGCTGTATTTCAGACTTTTAGATGTTAAAATAGAGCTAAATATATGTATTTTTTCATGATTATACTTCTATGATAGATTATTATTGTTTTTGTGGTGTTTTCGAGCTATTCTATGTTGTTTTCGGGAGCCCGATGAGCATTGTTTTTATCCTCCATTTGGGAGCTGCTGTGTAAATGTTATCCAAATCTAAAAATGTCATTTTTTAGGCTGTTATTCTGCTAAAATTTCTATAAAAATTTCCACTTTCAGATTTACTAATAATATGTGAAGCTGTGAAGTTTTTGGCACTATTTCCGGCATACCCGATTTGGGGTTTATTGAGAAATTGGTGGATCTTTGAAAGATTGGTTGTTTGATCTTAAAGATCTGATTAGAGGCTTGAAATATCATTTAAAATCATAAAAGGGACATTTCACACAACAATTACCCCAACATCTATCACAACAAGGACCCTTTTATCTTCAAGGTACTAACATACCTCCACCACCTAATGACACATCACTAGACTGATCAGATATAGAAATGTCAGAACTAAGTAGACATAGTTCTCACCACAACAAATAGTCTACTCATAGACACAAAAGACTTGAAGGGAAGGCTATCATGTAAAACCCTAATGAAGAGAAATTACAAAAATTCAAACAAGTCAGGGCATTGGGAGTCCAAAAGAAATAGGCTCTATGTATAGAAAGGGACCTATGCCCTAATCCATTTGATAAAATTCTATATATGCCTCCATTCCCATTAAACTTTGAGGCTCCAAGATTCAAAAAATATCAAGGAAAAGGAAACCCCATCGATCACATCTAATAATTTTGTGCCTCTTGTACCACACTCATTGATGAGCCCATCTACCTCATGAGATTGTTCCCCCATTCTCTAGGTGGGCCTACACTTGAATGGTACTCCAAACTTCCTAATAGTATCAAATCTTGGTCAAAGCTGGTAGACAAGTTCATCTCCCACTTTTTCTTTAACATTACAAATGAGGTGACACTTTCTAATTTTTGTTCAACTAAATAAAAGACAAGAGAACCATTTATCACATTCTTACTACGCTAGAGAACCTAGTTAGTCAATGCTTCCTAGGCATTCCTGAAGAGCAACAAGTTAACCTATGCATTGAAAACCTAGCCCCTCACTTAATGTATGAACTCAAAATCAAAAAGTCCAAGCACCATTTCTAAACTAATGAAAAAAGGGGCTAGTATTGAAGATGCTCTTATCCATAAGGGAATCCTCAAGATGAACAAGGAAACCACAAACACCAACTCATCAAATGACAAGGAAAAAAATTTCTCCAAAAAAAAGAATGTGACTAATGATGGCATTGTGGATGCATGTACAATTAGCATAGCACAACCTCAACTAACTTTGAAAGGTGCAAACCCTATGAATTCACAAGCTCCCAATAAAACATCACCTCCACAGTAGAAAACTGAGACTTCCACATAGGATGGACCTCGGAGATATGCTAGAACCAAAGAGAGAAAATTCACACCATTGAGGATAACTCTTGAGACTGTACTTTAACAATTACTTAGTAATAACTTCCTACAGTTACCTCCAATCAAAGATGAGCCACTAACTAAAGCATCTTGGTGGGATGACAAAAAATTCTATGATTTCCACTACACCAAAAGACATAATACCTCATCATGTTTCCAACTAAAGCATGCAATACAAGACCTTATTAATGATGGTATAATCATAATTGATCCATCACTGCTAGCATCCAACTCTAATCACACTATCTTCAAAGGTCCTTTGGGTAATCATGACAAAGAGAAACCCTCCAATTCAAACTCAAACTCACAAACCAATGTGAATTACACACACACTGGATATGACTATACCATCAACTATTTTAATGAGTCTAATTCCTGCATACCCACATTCACATAAAAGGTTGAAGACCCTCATTGTGTTGTCACTACACACCATACCAAGATCACCCTACCTAGAGCTCCATCTAGACCTACTGCCTCTACTAGACCTTCACCCCCTAGTAGACCTGCTACTCCTACTTCATCTAATTATAGACTCGTTGAATAGCTTGACAAGATCCCTGTACAAATATCCATCTTGGACCTACTGCGTACATCTCCCCAACATCAAAAGATCTTGGATTAAGCCCTTAAAGAGTCAATAGTCCCAAATAACATCGATGGTGCCTAGTTCCAAGCCATGGTTGGGAACCTATCTACATCACAACATATCACCTTTTTGCCTTGGGATATTCTTAAAGATAGACCCAACCATAATGATCCTCTTTACCTTGAATTCTTTGTCCATAATTTTAAGGTCAGACGTGTCTTGATAGATGGAGGAGTAGGATTGAATATCTATACCGTTGAGATAATGGGTGTTGCACACATTGCATAATATTGTTATTTTATTATTTTATTTTATTATGTAATGTTGTACCTAGATGGACGTGCAACATGTAAAAATTCCCATGGAATATTCTTGATGAGTTGTATTGTAACATTGTGATAATATTTCATGTAATTATTTAATATTGGGGAAAAGAATTAAATGCCCAATATTAAATGTGGGGTCAGTGGGTTAGGTAGCACATGGTTTTAGCACATGGTTTATGTAATACCACTTGGTGGTTTTGTGGGACTTGCTACTATATAAGTAGCCAAGGAGAAGAGAGAAAGAGAGTGACAAGGAGAAGATAAAAGGCAAGAGTCGAGCGGGACAAGTCTTGATAGGTTAGCCAAGGGAGCATTTGTGAAGGTTGAAAGCATGGCATGGGATGTGTGGATTCATGCTTGTTCACATAGTTTGCTCGGTTGTGGCTATGGCCATGAAGGCTTCCATGGTTGTATGGCAATGGTATTTTTTGCTGAATAATACATGATGATGGATGCTTTTGGAGGTTGGGTTTTTCCCTCAATGAGGGTTTCCCAGGGTATATCTTGTGTCACAATTTTGTGGGTATGTTGTCTATTCTCTTGCATGTGGATTTTAATTTCGTGTTTATTTCAGATTTATTATGGGTTATGTGGAAATGGTTATATTTTTTATTGCCAAGTTTCCTTACATATACACTTAAATTGTCAAGGGTTTGGGTTATTTTGAAGACAATGTGGATCCCTCTCGAAGAATCACAATAAAATCCTATGATGATGGTGAATGCTTCTCCAAGGGTGTTATCATATTACCCACAAGAATTGGTCTAACTATTGGAGACACGTTATTCTATGTCCTAGATGTTGAAATGAACTACAACATGATACTAGGATGCCCTTGGATCTATGCTATGAAAGCAATTCCCTCTACATATCATCAATGTCTAAAGTTTACCTACAATAATATCAAGGTTACAATCCCTAGTGATATAGATCCTTTCCAGTTTTGTGCTAATTTGAGAGATGTTATTGCATACCAAGTCCCTGTAAACAATGAAACACAACCCATAGATTCCTCTAAATATGTGGACATAGATATACTCCTCAGTAAGGCCAAAGAAAAGATAAAGATTGAAGATAACAGGTGTGAATAATAATTTTCATTTAAAGTATCCCACATTAGGGAGTCACCACAGTCTCCCCAATCTAATGGTAAATTACAACTATTGCAAAATCAACCCTCTGATATTAGTACACAAAATGCCACTTCTATCAATGGGAATACATCTATATGTATTGAGAAAGCAAAAGCAGAACAAAAACCCACTTCGGTATCTCCTAACAAGTACGGACCTGGGTTTACTATCATGTAGAAAGAAGGCTATGATGGCTATAGCAATCTTGGATGTCAGAAACAAGGAATAATTGAACCTATCACTGCAAAAGGATGACCTCCTAGTTTGGGGCTTGGATTTAAACCATTACGAATAGGTCCTCCTAGTATTATGGTACCTATGTGGAAGATTGTGGATGTTTTGAATGATGAAAAGGCATCTGAGGATACCCCACCTAAAACCAACAGTCCTCTAGCTTCTAAGCATGACCCCAATTATACCACTGAATCAGATATCCATATATACCTTCAACAAAAGTCCATTCAACACTAATGATGACATCCCCTCAAGTTATCTTGAATTGTTCGATTGGGACCAACGTGGACCACCAATTTTTTATCAATTCAAAAATGATGACGCTCTCACAATAGACTTTGAAATCTATGAAGGCATTAAAATGGGTGATCATAAAGAAGCAATTTCTCCTAAAGAGAACACATTGGCATATTTTGGGGGGTTAACTCCACCTTCTAGTTGCAAAGAAAAAAGAGAAAAAAATGAAAAAAGTAGGTCTCTTGGTGAAAATCAAAAGGTGCCATTAGACCATCAAAAATCAAAAGCTAAGTAGCTTCCAAGGATACAAAATGAAAAAGATGATGCCATGAATATCAGTGTTCCAGTGTTCAACATGCCTCAAAGTCTTTTTAAGTGCTCCCAATCATCCTTTATGTGGGAAATTGTTGATCTCAATCCTCACAATCCTTCCTTATATCTAGCTATTTATCCCCTATCCTACTACCCAATCTATCTACCACCCAAAATCAAGCCTCTACCAAACAAACCTTTTAGTACATCATCATCAATGACATCCCACACAACATATCCTTTGATGCATTTATCCTAAGATGCCTTGATTCACAAGAGGTAGACATTGTCTTACATATAATACAAAATGGTATATCTTGAGGCCTTTCCAATGGTTTGATCTTAGCTACAAACTCATAGTTATGGTCAATTGTGGGTCCAGAGATTATCAGCTAGCAGCTCCAACAACAGATTTCTTCTCAACATTCATCAACAACATTTGTGATTTCATCTAAAAGTCCTTAAAAAATATTCTAAAATGGCATAAAGTCTTGAAAAAATAGAAAAAAAATAGAAAAAAAGTCGTGAAAAAATGGATGCCTTGATGAAAACCTGGTAAATAGGCATCTTGGCACGAAAATTTGAGTCAAGAGAAAAATTCTATCCAAAAGTGAAAACCTGGCAAACAGGCACTTTGGGCAAGTACAATGGTGAAAACCTGGCAAATAGGCATCATGTGTAATTAGTTGTTGCTCCTCCATATATCAAGATTCCATCTAGTTTTCTCCCCTTTTTCTATTCCTTAATCATATCCCTCATCTTACAGGATATCCATGGTCCCTTGTCATGGCCCATGAACTACTTAATATCCATTGTTATCTTACCTAAAGCATCACCAGTCTGTACATACTCTATCATTGGCCTTTGTACATAGTTTGTGTCTTGTATGGGGGCATATTACCTACACAGTGCATGAGTTTGAGCTTGAACTAGGTGCATGTCCCTAAGCACATCTTATCCATTGGACTTATCACATATCATATTGGAGCTAATAGTTAAATTCTTTTATGATTCTAAAGAAATCCTAAAAATTTAAATATGATCTTGAAAAAATCTTAAAAATTCAAATTAGATCTTGAAAAAATCATAACATGTCCTAAAAAAAATTTTAAAAATATAAAATATCCTCAAAAAATCACTAAAAATAATATAATGTCATAAAAAAATACTAAAAATCATAAAAATGTCCTAAAGTATATCCTAAAAATCATAAAATGTCTTGAAGAAACCAGTCACACAAAAACATCAAATATCCTCAAAAACCCTAAAAATTACAAAAGCCACCAAAAATGTGTAATAAACCTTGTAAATAGTCATTGTGGATAATCACCCCTATTGTGTCAACACTTGCACTTCGTAGACTAAAACTCAAAGCACTACACTTTCAAGACAATCATACTATCTGAGCAATGTGAACCAACAATCAATCCAACATGTCACTATGAACCTATAAACTGAATCCACAAATAGAACTATCACATCATCAACCTGTCAAACACTATCTGAAGACCTAAAACACTAAAAGGTAAGTAATAATGGACAAGAATAGTTGTTGGCTCATGTTGTTTAGTGAGTGATTTTTTTTTTTTGCTTTGTTTCTTCTTCGATCATGTTCCTATGCCACTCAATGATATAAATTGATCTATAAGAGTGGTCAGGATGGTTCATGGTCATTTTTACTTTTTGTCTATTACAATGTACCTTTAAGAGTCTGAGGCATGTATATATACCTTAGGAGGGACAAGGTCATTTTTTTCTATATTGTGCTTGTTTATACAAAAGGTTTGCATTTTCACTCTGGCCCTTTATGCCATGATGTGTTGCCTTCCATTTGCCATATCAAAATAAAGCTCCATTTGACATATAGTGCACTTCTTGAAAGAAAAAGTCTTCACCTCATTCTAACTAGTCCTCATCTCATCTCTTTAGTCTTCTTTCATTCATATCTTCATCCACCACCATGATCATGTGTTCTGATACACCAAATCATCTTCATCTTGCATTCCTACATTCCTGCATCATCCTACACTGTCTATTAACCTTCTAGGGCTTTCCACCCAGTCTAGCCTTAGTTTGACCTTTTTTTGACCAATACTAACCAAATATGACCATTTTTGACTAATTTCAACCATGTTATGACCTCTTTCCACCATTTTGGGAACCCACACAAAGTTTTAGGTCATTTTGAGTCTAGTCAAGTTGATTCTGGCCCCTAGAGCCTTCTAGGGTGTAGTTTGCACTTTCTGAGCATAAGTGGGCATCCCAAGTGTGCCTAGGGTGTACTTGGTACTTTCATAGCACACTTGGTCTTACCAAGTGTAAACTAGGCACACTTGGGTGTGTTTTGGGCACATTTGGGGTAGTAAGATGCCCAAAATTGTTCCTAGAGCCCCTATGTTACACTCCAGAGCCCATAACTTTTGCGTTTCAACTCCAATTTTCAATCTGTTAGTTGTGTTGGATTTGTATCTTCATTTTGAAAAAATTGAGCTATAATTTTCATTATTTTTTCACTATCATGAGTGGTAACCCTTGAAAACACTCTTGTGCTTCCAATCGACCCCCATTCTACACTCTGGACCTCATAACTTTCACATTTTAACTCCAATTTGTGATCCGTCAGTTGCTATGGTTTTATCTTCTCATTGTCAAGAAATTGACCTATCATATTCTTATCTTAGTCAATTTCTTGAGGGTGAACCCATATATATACATATACATATATATATATATATATATATATATACATATATATATACATATACATATATATATACATATATATATACATATACATATATACATACATATATATACATATATATATGTATATATATGTATATATATGTATATGTATATATATATGTATATGTATATATATATGTATATATATATGTATGTATATGTATATATATATTTATATATATATATATGTATATGTATATGTATATATATGTATATATATATACATATATATACATATACATACATATATATACATATATATATATATATATGTATATATATATATATATATATATGTATGTATATGTATATACATGTATATATATATGTATATATATATATATGTATACATATATATATATATACATATATATATATATGTATATACATACATACATATATATATACATATATATCATCCCTACTGGGGCATCTTATTGTGGCTTTCTCATCAATGTTCTTTGACACAACGCTCTAAATCACATTGTATCAAAGAGAGGCAAAATGTAGATGCTCAAAAAATGGTTCATATCTATGGTTTCATCACATTTTCATACTAACTCATTCCATTTTCTCATTCCACTAACTTTGATCTTTTGGCCAACTTGATCATAGCTCAAAAGCTTCTAACATCATTCACATGCTCTTTTACATCAATTTTATATCATTTTGAAACCATTTCAAGTCAACTCAAAATCATATCAAGTCAACCCAAAATCAGCCCAAATCAACCCAAAATCACCTAGAATCAGTCCCAATCAACCTAGAATATGTCAAACATCCCAAATCAATCATCATCTATTCAATGCTAGGCATTTTTGTGGCTTTCAATGCCTTGGAAACCTATCAATCTATCAAATCTTATCAATCTGGCCTTAGTACTTTCATGGCTCTCAGTGCTAGGTCAAACTATCATTCACATTCATCTAATCTTTGACATTGTCGAGTCCCTCAATGTCAGATCATGGTCTTATCAACCATTTAATAACATTGATAGTGTTCGTCGATGTTATTATGATCAACTCTATTAACCAATCTCGGTCTTGTAGCATTTTACAATGTCAGTTAAATGTTATGTATCTTTAATTCATGTCATGTTTCCTTGACATGTTATCAATTTCAATCAATCAAACAATTTGACCATGGCTTTGGTCTATCTATCATCATCCTAGTCAATCTCCACTATCAACACATTTCATCAAAGGATATTGTCATGCTTATTTAATCAAACTGGCTAGTCATCTACTAATTTTCTCTATAGGATTAAACAACCCATAATTTAATCCTATGTCAATTTACGAATTATTCTTCCTAACTAACCTTCTCAATTAATTCATATTTTATTAATTTATTTATTTATCATTCAAAACCATGGAAATTATTAATTTCCTAAGTAATACTTCCCCCATTAATTCCATTTTTACTAATTTCTATTTGTGTGGAATAATGGATTTTTAATTCAAATATTCCACATGATATTTACATCATCATGACACATCATGGATTCACCATTTACAATTGGCTAAGATATTTTATAATCCATATATTCTTACTCCCTTATGCACATCCATATTTGGCTTCCATTGTCATAGATTCTTGGCTTTAAGTGGGTTTGAGGTGTCATATGATGTGTCATAGATCCTCTTCCATCTTTAGCCATGTTTGACTTCCAAGAATCATGAAATTCTACATTTGGCATCCTGTGTCATATGCGTCATGGATTCTCAAAGGAATCTCTTGCCAAGTCACATTTCTAAGGTGATGATTCCAATTCTCTCATCTTGTGAATTGATTATAAAATGTGCATTCTTTCTCTCATTTTTGGTCCCTAATCCTTAAGTCCTTGAGTCACTAGCTTCTTAGATTTATACTCTTTCTCTCACACCAAAATCACATCTTCTACTATTCTCATAGCATCATCATTACCATAGGCTTTTTCTCCCTAATTTTGTGCATTATAGGAAATTTGGAGCTACATCATATGGAGATGAAAGAAAGACATAGGAGCTACAAATGAAAGAGGGGGTTTCTAACTTTGTGTTGCTTCCTTATTGTTAATTTGGCTTTCATGGTAGACTAGAGGGTGTCAATGTATGTTTATTGAGTTTGTGATTTTCTCAAAGTATGTTATATATTAGCCCATTTTCTCATCCTATAGGGTGTACCTTGAAGACTGGTTATAATGGCATTGCAGGATGTCTTTCTCTGTTAGCACTAGTCTAACAAATATGGAAAGTACACGCATGTTCAAAAGTATCTTTGAAGATCAGAGGCCAAAAATAACATAATCTTAAAAGCATATGGATAGTAGCCTCTACTTAAGAATGTCCTATACCATACCTATCATAAAATTGTTCCAAAACTTCTTTAACTTCTTCACATCCTAAGCACTTTAGATAAATCCCTTCATAGTTCCTTTTGTATAATTTTATATCATATAGCATGTTAGATTTGCACTTCATTTTGAGTCCCCTATGCTATGAACTATTCATCCAATCAGGATACTAATTTTGTAAAAGATAGTAAACAATATCCTGGTACCAAAAATTCGTTATTATACCTTGGTCAATATCAACTTGAGATACTATAATCTTCTTATGATCTTCCACCTCTGTTTCACCATCAAATCAGAATTTCTTTTCATCCTCAATCTAGTTATCAACTATCATTTTTTATAATCCTTGCCCTCTTACCAACTTCATGCGTTGAATCTCTGGGTCAAACTCTTGAAGGATTGCCATTCATTTTCCTTGTGTTTCACCAAATTCATTTTGCATCAACAATGATTTAACCACAAGATCATGCACAATTGCATATACCTTTCTTGTGAGTATATAATGGCAAAAATTCTTTACAACTTTTATTAAAGAAAAATATTGTTTATGAAGGTTAGAATAGTTTATCTTAGCATTTTTCAAAGGGAAACTCATAAAATCAATTGGCCTTTCATCTTCCTTATCCTTCTCTTGCATAAGAATCCTAGCACATGAATATTCTAAAGCAAAAGAGTATATTTTAAAAGGTGGTCCATAATCCAAACTCAATAGTACTAGGGTCATAAAAAATGGCCACTTTGATATCCTCAAATGATTTCTTAATCTTTGGAACCCATTCTCTTTTTTATCCCTTTTTGAGTATATAATTAAGGGGGCAAACTATCTCTGCAAATCCACTTAGAAAATTTTGCACAAAATTTATCTTCCCAAAGAAAGACTTAAGTTCCTTCTGACTATGTGGAGGTAACAATTTTAGAATGGCTTCAATCCTCTTAGGATCAATAGAAATTTTAACTTCAAAGATAATGTGACATAGGTGATTTCCTTTAGTAACCCAAAACAAACATTTATTGTGATTAAGTTATATGCCATATTTACGACATCTATTGAATACGTGTCTTAACTTAGCAATATGAGTGCTTTGATCCTTTGAAAAGATAGTCAAGTCATCCATGTAGATGACTATGCACTTTTTTATTAATCCCTTGAAAGCTTTGTCCATGCCTCATCAAAATGTAGCTCCTACGCCGATCAACCCAAAAGACATTCTTTTGTAAGCTAAAGTCCCCCATTTAGTCATAAAGGCCATCTTTAGCCTATCCTCTTCATCAACCATTACCTAGTTATATCCCAAATATCCATACAAGAAAGACATCATCTTAGAACTATTGACAATTTGTAATACTTCATCTAGTGAGAGCAAAGGGTAGTTTTCCTTTTGAGATGCAAGGCTCAAGTTACAAAAATCCACACAAAGACAAATCTCTCTAGTCTTTTTACACATAAGAACCAAGTTATCCACCCATGTAGAAAGGCATATGGGAAATATGATCTTGGCATCAAGTAATTTCTTGACTTCCTTCATTATCAAGGGTTCAATAATGGGATTAACAGGTCTTTTCCTTTGACGGAAGGTTTTGGCATCTATTTTCAATGTAATGTCATGTGTAATAATCTTAGGATCATATGTTTTTAGCTCTTCATAGCTCCAAGCAATGACATCCTTGTATTTTGTAAGCAATTTGAGCATATCTTCCCTTTCTTGAGCATTGCATGCCTCTTTGAACCTTACCATTTTAGGATCTTCATCAGTACACAAATTAAATGAATCACAAATCTCAATCCCCTTTTCTTTGATCATCCTTTTGTTAAGTTTTGATTCATCATGATCAAAAATGTGTTTCAACTCAACCATCCCCTTAGGGATAGTGTTGGTCTTCAAGTTTAGGATCCCATCTTCATCTTCAAGTTTAGTGTCATCAATGTCTTATCCTTTAAAGTGGCCATTGCACATGACAAATTTGAGTATATGTTGATCATCCTAAAAGACTTGGAAGTTCATAATATTGTCTAGGATAGACTGTGCAGCAACTAATTCTACTAAAAATCTTTTCAATTTTGTTCTTTCAACTGGCTATAATTTACTAGCTGAAATAATGAGGACATCTACTGCCATATTTTTCCTCCTTGGAATGGACTTTATTTTCAAAGCTTAAAAATCATCCATTAGATCTCATACTCTTTTTTGTAAGCAAGAAACCTCTTATCATTGCAAGAGTATACTAATTTCAATTGTGTTATCACCAACTAGGAGTCTCCTTCAATTATGAGAGTTGTGATCCCCTTCTCTAATGTGAAGATAAGTCCTCAAATCAAATCTTTGTACTCTAAAACATTATTACTACATCTAAACTATAATCAATATATTAAATAGAAAGAACTACCTTTTGGGTTGATTAACTCAATACCTACATCGACTTCTAATTTTCACTTGGAGCCATCGAACCAGAGTGTCTAGATCAGATCTTCTTTGGGCTTTCTAGATTTATGTTTGTTCATTCATAGATTTTATTTCACTAGGACTTTAAAAGATTGTCTCTTTGGAACCCATTGTAATCTTTCACAAGGTGGACTTGATGAATTCCCATTGTTAGTCCTTGATATAGGGGGCGTATGTTTTTCTTTTTTATCCTAAATTTCCCCTATCAATCTGTAATTTCATCCACTTTGGGTTTAGGATGAATGACTATTGAAGTCCAACCTTGACCTTTTATGTAATGTCTTCTTCTTTAGACTTTGATCATTCCTGGTGGAGGAAAGATAAACCTCCACCATACGAAGAGGTATCAGTGTACGATGCATTTAGATCTTCAATTTCCTCTTCAACTTTTTCCACAGATTCAAATATAGTTGTAGAATTTTGACTTTCTGTGGGTTCATCTTTTGGGACTTGGTTCTTCCTTATTCCCATAGTCTGTGTTAATACCTTAGCAATTGCTTCTTGGCAATACAAAGATTTAAACTTTGAATGACTAACTTTATGAAATCTACAAAATCTTGGGAGAAGTAAGACATCTGGATCTACTTCTTCACCTAGGTATTGTAAGTTTGCCACCATGTTATCTATGAATTACTTGACAGTTTTTCCTTTGGAATGGGAATCATGGATCTTCCATTGTGATTAGTTGAAGTTGTATCAAAATCCATTACTTTATAAGAGCCCAAATCTGATTTGATTATTTAACCATTTCCATGGTAACCACAATTGAATTAAATCTATAGAAAACCATCCTCTTAGGAATTTTATCCATTCTCTACTTAGTAGCAATCTGTATGTTTCAAGAATCTCAACCACATGTATGCTAATGATAACTTGAATTTTGGGATCAATGATTAACTATATCCAAACCTCTTTCAAGACACCAATGACTTTTACTTTCATTTTGTCCAATTTTATCACTATTTGATTAGAGAGCTAAGGAGTGACTCCTAGCCTTTGTGCTATCGAAAGTGACATGACATTACAAGAAGCTCTTGAATTAATTAGGAAATTATGAATATTCTTCCTATATATCCTAATACTAAGAAAAAAGGGAGGTACCTCAATCTTGTCTTTAAATATAGTTGGCATGGCCTCTAAAGCATTGACCTATTGAGATACTATCTTTTGAGGAATAGTATTCATATTATAGGGTGCCTCTATATGATCAAGAGTTTTCATCAGTGCTACTCATTGATTAGGACAATTTTACATGTTGAACATGGACATGTTTGCCTTAGTTCATTTCAAATATTCCACCACATTATACTTTTTAGTAGACCAGGGGCAATTTTTCAAGATTGTAGGCACATTTCCTTGATTCTAATTTTGTTGTCCTCCATATGGGGGTTTGATTAGTACTAGATTGTTACTCACTCTCAAATTGGGAGGAGTTTGTTGTAATGTTGGAGGGATCCCATCTATTATTGGTTCTTTTCAACTTCTCAAATTGTAATTATTCTAGTTGTCATTTTGAAAAGAAAGCATCTATTCTACTTGCATATCTGGTTCTTGACTAAATGGGAAAGAAAATTCTTTGTTGATTTTTTGGTTCCACTTTTGTGTTCTCTATAGAATAATAGGATTCTAGTAGCATAACATTAAATTTCATAAGAGGTACATTATCATTTTTTTGTGAATTCTGATTCACTTCTTGATTTCCATTGTAATATGAACCATCAGTATTACGTGTGTTTTGACTATTGTCGTATTGATTGATGTCCACATACTAAGCATTATTGTTATTGTTATCTGCAAAAATGCTTCCATTGTTCTAACAAGTGTTCCATTGTTGATTTTGTATTTGGAGACTATTGTTGTGATCAAGAGGATTGAAATTGTTTCCTTTATTATTGTTTTCTACATTGTTGTTTCCATTGAAATTCCTATTGTAGTTCTAACTGTAATTGTTTTTGTTGTATGGACCAGCATTATTTCTCTAAAATTTGTTATTTTTTCCTTGCAAAAACCTCAAGATGGTCAGCTCATTATTCATTTAAGACATGGTCTTCTTCATTTGACCAAACTTAGAGGTAAAACTATTGTTTGCTTTAGCAAAAGTTGTTGCCTTTTGCTCAAAGAAAGAAGTTTTTGGAGGTTCATATTCTAGGTATGTTATAGTTGGGGTTTATAGAGTGGGTGCCCACTATAATGGAACTAGATTCATTAGTATTAGTTTGCTAAGCATCATGGATGCTCCAATAGGATATGTTGGCATTGTTGTAATAGCTTGAGCTAGAAGCATCAATCCTCCTCCATTAGGATTGGTCTAATTTGTGAAGGTAATTACTTCTAAATAGACTTTATCCAATGTATCTATATCTATTGAAGGAAATCTTCTTAGAAAAATAGCAATGAGATGATCCATAAAATTTAGGTAAATTGGAATTGTGGCTTCAACTAGTATAGTGTATGGCATCTCCAACTTGTAGTATGCCATATGAAAGTGATGGTTAAAGTGTGAGGCTATCTCTATTGGGTCCCTTTTGATTGATATAAATTGATGATGTATCACAGTTAGATTGATGAAAGTTTTGAATTGTCCCAAGAAATTTTTTTTGAAAGTGTCCCAGTCTCCAAACATCCAAGTAGTAAATTAGTATACCAATTAAAGGCAACTTCTCCCAAAGAGTAGGGAAATAAGAGAAGAACCACATTCTCATTAGCAATCTACTTTCAATTGCAAATTTCATTGAATACCTTGATGTGATATTTATCTATTCTTGTCTCTCTACAAATAAATCTTGGGCAAAACTTCTTAGGATTCTTACTTCTTAGGATTCTTAGGAAGGCCATTGAGTACAACTATCAAGTTGATTGGTAAGTCTATAGCATTTGCGAAAAAGGTCATTGGAGGATTTTGTAGAATAACAGGTGGTTGTTGTGGAGGTGGAACTAAGAAAGATGATGAAATGTTAAATGGAAGTGGTAGAATTCAAGGGAATCCTTTATTTCTAAGGGGTTTGTGAAAGTGCCTAAGTTTGAGGAACTCATGTGTACCAGGTGAAGATCTCAAAGCTCACTAAAATAGAGATGACGGATTAGGATCTTCCAATTTGTGTTAAATTCAAAAAAAGAACACCTCTACAAAAGTGCACCTCTCCAAAAAAATGCACCTAGCCCACCTTGGAACATTGTGCACTTAGGGAACCTTGCAACCTTGTGCACCTTGTACACCTTGGAATAATGACAGTTCAAAAAAATTTCTAAACTTTTAAAAAATGCAAAATTTTGAAATTGCAAGTTGTTTTCTTCTATTATGAATGGTTGGTAGGCCCTCCTTGTAGAGCCACTTCTATTGAGTTTTTTTTTGCACGATGTTTAATGGCAGGAATCCTTTTAGAATCTTCTCTTGAAAAGTTGATCTGGGATCAACTCCAAGGTTCTGGGCAATCTTGGTACCTACTAGAATCTGCTCAAAAGAAGATAAATGTGAGTGTTCACAAGGAGGCCTTTGCTCATTCTAACCAATTTCAGATAAGATGTTGAATCTTATTAATATCTCAAAAAAGGTAACCACACAAAAAAAATGTTGTATTTTTCTATTTATAATGAATGAAGTTTTAACTATGTAACTATATGAATTCCTAAATTAACCAAGTGTTTGTAAAAGAAAATAAAGAGGATATGGTAACAAGAAGTTTAAGAAAATTACTTGAAAAGTAAATCCCTAATGGATATAAGCCACAAAAACAATACATATGTGAGTTAAGCCTTTGAAAACATCGGTAGGTAACCAATAAAAATAGGAGTAGCACTTCCTTAATTTCACTGATGCAATTATCAATGGAAATTTAGTAACTGTAAGATGTTTCACTTTTCATCTGATCACAAGCCCATGGAAAGTGCACTCATGTGAGGCAAAAAACTATGTAGGAAAAATGGGGTGATCTCTTCTCTGACTAAGTACATTAGCAAAATTTGTAAACACATAGCAAAAACCAAAATTAAAAGATCACTCAGTCAAAATAACACAACAAAACTATTGGCTCCATTACACTCCATGAACATACATTCACAAAATATAACACACTCAGGCAAGAATAACTACACTCTAAATGAGAGCACCAATAGCAAATATTATTGCATCAAAATAATGACCTGGAATACATATTTAATTCCTCAATTTATAGGAAATCTCCTCCTCAATTTGTGTTGAGAGTGAGAGATTCCTTCATGCAAATATATGCTTAAAACTAATAAAACAAATCTATTTATGTACAAACTGACTCTCTAACTAGTGCTAAGACTCCACCCTTGTTTATGTTAATTAATGGGTGCATGAGTCTTTACATGTCTTAATATAAAGAAATCATGAGAAAATAAGAAGAAGAAAGCCATTAGATGATGTAGAAGTCTTCAGAGATGCCAGAAATAGAAGCTCAATCTTCTATGTATGTTTGTACGAGTTAAACTTCCATCAGAATGCATTTTTGATGTATGGAAAGCTCTATATTTAGAACTGGCAGTTAACTATCAATGCACCTCTAAATTCTTCAAAAACTTCTAGTGCACCTTTGGAGAAGCGCACCTTGCACACCTTGGGCAAAGCACGCCTTTAGAGATAAGTTCAAAAAATGCAAAATTTTACCAAGTGTCAAAACTAAAATTCCAACTTTTGGGTTTTTTTCCCCTTCCAACCAGAGCTATGTCTGGGTATTTGTTCTTGAATTTCGCTATAATATTTTTCACTTGGGTTACATTTAAAAAATCTAAATTGTCATATTTATCCTTTACTTTTTGTCAATAGTTTCCCACCTCTATGTGAGTCTCTGCAAAATCTCCCAATTCGACATCCAATTCTAGTAATGCCTCTTCGATCTTAAATGCTTGTCTAATACCCTCATCAGTGGAAGCTTCTTCAAAAGTCTTCTAAAAATTTTCAATAACTTCTTGCATAGTCATGAGTCTATCCCTTGAATCATCTTCAAAAATGTCAAGACAAGCATTGGTGTAATATTTCTCTACTTCAAAAATTTGCTCGTGGGTTTGATCCTTGAGCCTATAAATATTTGCATGTTATGTCTCATTACTTTATTACCCTCTGCAAACTTTTCAATCCAATCATCTATTTTACCTAGCTCATATGTAGCATATGCATCCATCAACATCTGATACCTCTAGCCCTTTATTGATTATAACGCTTGTAGGTCTTTACCCTAGGTATGTATCTCATCCATAAACCCAAAATCCATATTAAATATAGAAACCAGCTTTTCTACATTATCCTACATTTGGTACAATAACTTAAGATTTCCTTTTATGATCTACACACCTTTCTCTTCAAAACTTTCCCACCATTTCTAACAAGCCTTCAAAAATGGATCTAGGTGTACATTCTCCTTATCCCTCTTATCAAGAGTCACACTTAGAGTATCCTCAATATTTTTAGGATCCAATGGACCAACTACTTTGTGAAAATAACCTCTTAGGATTTCATTCTACTTATAGAGCTTTAACACTTCAAACTTGTCCTGGTTTAAGTGCCTAAACACTTCTTTGATTCATGTAGTGACCATCAATTTGGTAGTATCCATAGTGGGTTTTTCAAGAAAGACCTCTTTGATTTGATAATCTTTTGGGGTCAAATCTTCAATATCTACATGTATAGGAGGGATAGCAACATGGGTAAACAAGTCCTTATTTTGATTACTCATAACAAAGGCCAATGTTTGTGCATCTCCTATGGGTGGCTCAAGTTTCTTGAGAGCTTCAATTAGTTGTCTCATTTCCTCTTCATCAATACAATATAGCTACCTTTTGAATCTAACCATCACCTCTTTTCTCAATCATCTTGGAGTATCTTCCATCAGAGACTTATTCTTAAACAAAGAGGGAGCTTGTACCACTAGGCCCTTTCCTTTATCACTCCTCTATGGAGTCTTCTCCTTTTGTGAGAGATCCATATCAGGCATCTCTATTTTTGTTGAGTCCATAGTCCTCACCTCTATATCTTGGGAAGTCTATTGAGGTTCCTCATCTATTTTCCCCTCCTCTGATATTTCATTAGTGGGTCTTTGTTTTGTCTGTTCTATATGTTCATCTTGTACCTATTATTTATTATCTAGAAGGATAGGAGTAACTAAACCTGTATTCAAGCAAGACAAATCTTGTCAAGTGGTGATGATGGAGAAATTAAAGGTCCTTCTAGAAAAGGCAATAATTGACTCCAATCATCTTATGGAGGTTGATTTGTTAGTATATCCCTTATCTAATCTCCTACAAGTTTAGTGCTTATAGGCATGAAATAAAAATCTTAAATCTTAAATACATCAGCCCCTTGGTCCTCTTGCTCATCAATCCATTATTATAACTCATCCTCCCAAGTCGTAACCTAAATAGGTTGTGTAGGAATGGATGGTGGAATTATAGTAGAGCTCCTTCTTCATTCTACCTTAGTAGCCCGAGCAAGATAAGTCCTTTGACTCAAGGGAAGATAATCCTCTTCATCTTCATCATCCTATTCTTCTTCCTCCAGAATAACTTCTAAGGTTGATGGAAAAGGAATAACCTTTCTTATCACCTTTTTTTCCTTGTCCTTTTAACTAGAGTTTTCATCTTTCTTTTCTTGGGAGCCGATTGAGAGGCTTCTTCCTCTTGGGCAGGCAGAGACACTTCTTGTTCTTCTACTTCAGCTTCTTGCCCTTGTTCTGGTGTTGGCACTAGCAGATTATCCTGAGTCTAAGTAACTTCTACATTCTCTTCTCCTTGGCTCTCAGGTGCTTGATTTACCTCCTCTTTAGGCTCAACTTGCTAAGGGAGAGCTCTTTTCCTTTTATTTTTACCCTTTTATTCCCTGAAGTATCAAACTTCTCTATCAAGTTGATGCACTATTTTTGACCTTATTGGAGACTGAGCTATGAATGTCGGCACTATCACTTTCGCTCCTCTACCTTTCAGTAGGTAGGTTGTCGCTTGGAAAAATATTGTTTGTGGAATCAAATCTAGCTTGAATGGTCTCTTAATCCTTTCCTTGGTTAACTAGATGATATGCCTCATCCTATGATTGATATCTATATTTTCTTCTTTATCAATCTCTAAATTTATGATAGGTTGATCATATATCTTATCTTGGCTATATAAGGGATCTAAGACCTCTTTAGTATCTTGATGTACAATCATTAATGGGACCTTCATTTTCAAGGAACTACCTACCAAATAAAGAGACATTCTACAGTAATCCCTTATTTGGATCTCATAGTCATCTACTACATTCATCCAATGATCCTCTATGGCATCTTTGTGTTTGAACTTTTTCCTGCTAAGAACTAAATTCTACCAATATTGTCAAAACATGGACAAGGGGAGGTATAATCCTCCAAGGGATAATGATCCTATTCTGACTTAATAGTAATGATATCCTACTTCTATTTGACACCAAATAAACCTATAGTGATGGGCCATACCCAGGTCTTCTTGTGCTACTTCCTTATCCTATCATATGTAGATGAGATTTGTCATGCAATCTCTAGCAATATGAGTCTATCACATGGACACCTAGGGAGCTTCTTTGGATTTACAATTGTATCTACTACCCTTAAATAGGTGAATTTCTTGAATTAGATGTAGTAGGCACCTATTTCTATAATCTTTACCACTATCTCTTCCGACATCCTTTTTACATAGTCTCCCTTAATGAATTGGATGACTACAAAAATTGAAGCATCATTCACTATTATATATTCCTTGCTATGATCTAAGAGATTTTTCCTCCCTGGTTGGGGGTATACCACATAAGTCCATGCATTAGCATCTTGTAAGTTGCCCCTTATAAAAAACTTTTGGTAATCCGTAGTTCTTGCTACTAATAGATACACCAAATGAGATGTCATATAGAACCTTAGGTCATTTTTTATTACCACCGGCTATTCATCTAAACTTTCACTAAGAATTGAGTCCCAATCAATTGGCATCTTTGTTTTTCTGATGGTTTCACTAAATTTATTCTTCCAAAATTGAGAATAGCTACTATAAATTCCTGGGAGCCAAGGGATGTTGAACCTATGCTACATTTTCTAGAGACAAGGGAGGATTTTCATAACATTTTAGATGATATGTCGATGCTCAAATTAACAGCAGCAATAGATATTTGGGATCCTCGTAGGGAGAACATGCCAATACATGCATGGTTACATCCTTAGCTTCCATTATTGGGCTAGTATATGGAGCCTTTATATCAAACCATTTTTGATAAATTGGAGAATGTGCTTCATGATTGGCATTCAAGTGATGTATCTTCATATGCATTTTTATCAACTTGGAAAACTGTATTTGATCCTACTAGCTAGAAACAACTAATTGTTCATTTTATTGTATTTAATCTGATCATAGTTCTACAAGAATTTTTAATCAACCTAGCTAATCAACAACTATACCCATTCAACTGGGTTATGGATTGTATATATATGTATATACATACATATACACATAGATACATATATACATACATACATACATACATATACATAAATAATAGTAATATATGTATTGCATCTACATTTGCTTTTCCATTTCTTATAAGAGTATTTCAAGTTTGGGAACCACTTCAACATCCTTTGCATGGTTTAGAGGTAATGTCATTGTAGAAAAGGCTTCTACAAGGGAATGAGCCTCATGAGTTAACATATAATGTCTTAAAATAGTTAAGTGCTACCTAACTATGTCCAAGGCATCTGCACACTTGAGGCATACTCTGCCTAGCAAGCTACCTACATACTCGTATCCATGGGATCAAGACCCTTGAACTACTTACTCTAATGACTATGTAGTTCTAGTTTCTAATGGTTTTGATGTAGTTATATTCCTATAATCATAGGTGAGCTTTACTCACCTAATATAGCTCTTTTCCATCATACACCCACTCAGGAGAATCAGGCAATTTTCTATAATTACAATATTGTAATACAGTAGTGCAACCTTTGTGTTGTAGTTTATAGTTAATGTAAGGTTAACCTATATATGTCCTAAATCACTCCTTATATAGTTATTTTTCAAATCTTGTGACAATAATCAAATAGACCAATCAAGTTAATGTTGAAACTTAGATTTTAGCCTTTTATTTTCAAAAGCCAGGTAGACTAGGTTGCATCTACTAAAATTTCTTAAGATAAACCACAAGTACAGATTCTTTGTTCTATAAGGAGACCCTTTATTCAAATGAGTGTATAAATTTAGTGAAGATTTGACTATAAGGAGTTACTACCTTGAACCTATGCTACAAATTCTTGGGAGCCAAGGGACCCTAAGGAGAAGTTACTACCAGCTTCAATACTTCATAACATTCCAGATCATATAATTATAACCAAATTAATAGTAGCAATAGATACTTGGGATCCTTGCAGGGAGAGCATGCCAATACATGGATGTTTATATCCTTGGCTTCCATTATTGGGACACACACATGATGGTCTTCAGGTTTATGGCTTTGGAACTCTTAGTATCTATCTAGATTCTATAAAAAATAAGTGCTTGCATAATCTAGAGATAGATAGGTGATTGCATCATTGTAGTAGCTAGTTGAGATGCACTATAATCAAAATAGAGGAAATCATTAATAAACCAAACATATAATGAAGAGGAAACTTGAAAACTTGAATGTTGAAATAAAAGCTATTGAGGATCAAACACCTATGCTAGAGTTACAACACAATGTGAAGTTGATTTTAGATATAAACATAAAAAATATGACATAAATCAATTACCTATTTGTTTTGATTGTGGAGAGTTGTGTACGAAAGAGGATGGAGAGCTCTGAATGAGGGTGGAGAGCTCTGAACGTTGGTGGAGAGCTCTAAGCTCAAAATATTGGTGGAGATTTCATTATTGTGCTCTTGTGATCATTTCTTTTTTTTTTCGTTCCCTTATGATCTCTGCATTTTGTTGTCATGTCCTTGGTGGAGATCAATGGAGATCTATGATTTCATTTTCATGCCCTTGTGATTGCTGCATTTTATTGTCATGCCATTGTGATCTCTACATTTTCTTGGCATGCCTATGTGATCTCTATGTCCTTTCTCTATAATTTTTTTTTTGTATCATGCCCTTGTGATCTCTGTGCCCCTTGCACTACAACATTTGGGTTAAATTGTGATGGCAGTGTAATTTGTGGTGTAATTTGGGCCTAAATGTAGTAGTGCTTTCTCTATGATTTTCTTCAAGGGGAGAAGAGTTACCTATATAAATGTTCTTTTCTTTTCCTTATAAACATGTATCTCTTTATATTTCCCCAATAGGTGATTAGAGAAGCTTCTCTTTATGTATATGTATGTGTATATATACAGGTATACACACACATATATGTTTGTGTCTATGTATGTATGTATGTATATATAGACATATATACATATACATATATATGTGTGTGTGTGTATACATACATACATATATAGAGATCACAAGGGCATGACAATAAGATGTAGAGATCACAAGAGAATGGTAATGAAATGCAAAGTTGTAGACATACATATACACAAATATACATATATACATACATGCATGCATGCATACATACATACATCTACATATGCAATTTTATCACCTTGGAAAACTATATTTGATCTTTACTCAATCACCAAGAGATAATTAAGTCAAGAGGCTTTCTATAGTGGAAGCATTCATCAATGTAAAAAATTAGCATCTAAAAAAAATGGACCATCATTTCAGTGTCGTGTATATTAAAATGGCAGATAAATCATATTAATAATATAGAACATTAACATAATTTGATTTAATTAATTTTGTAACTAAAACAAGAACTATCCAATTTTATCCTTGTTGTCAACTATTATTGTGTTCCTAATTACAAAAAGGTGATCCAAACATTCATATTGAATATTTGAAATATTTCATAATAAAGTTGTTATTAGAAAGAAAGAATCATAGTTGAAATATATTTAATAATAATACACATGTTACAAAAAATCTCTTATTTTATAACATTTGTGTAGGAAAAATAGACTAAGGAAGCTTTGTTGAATTCACCATTACTAAGTTTGACATTTGCATGGACGGTTACAAGCTAGGTAGTTGGGTGTAAAAGGAATTGAAGCACCTCCACAATGTTAATTGAAGGGACAAATGCATGAAGATTCAACAGCCTACTCAGCTTATTTTATTGTATATTTCATGTAATGCCCCACTCGGAGATCCTTGGAAAAAAGGATTCAAATCAAGCCAAGATTTTTTTTTTTTTAACAAGTATGAATGCACATGACAACATCATATAGGGATCACAAAGATCGCAACGGAAGACTTCAACACAATCCCGACAACTAATGAATCTCCACACGCCACAACCAAAATGACACACCCAAACAAAGCCAACAACCACCACAAACAAGATGAGGGCACAAGAAATGACCACTCATCAATAAAACACCAAGCTAGGGTAAAATGTAGAAACCCAAAATTTGGCTAATCTTGAAATCCTGAAGCCCTGAAAATTGGTTAAGTCTAGATTTCTGAAGCCATGAAATTTCCTAGAATCCATAACTTATCTCCAAGATGTCTGAAACCTATCTCAAAAGATTCGTCGCATATATTAAAATATATCTTAAGCATAAGGAATTAAATATATGTCAACTTATACTTAAATGATATATTTGAAACCCCAAGAGACAACAACAAAACATGAAAAACTACATTCAAGAGAAACCAACAGAATGCAAAATGCAACAACATAGGGTCAAAGAATGCCCAAAAGGATATCCAAAACAACTCTCAAAAAGATTAGATCATGAACAAAAGTGCCCACTAATGGTACACACAAGTTTTTCACAAAAATTGTGCGATACTTTTTACTAAGGGAGGGCAACACTTCTCCTTAAGGCATGCAAAACTCTTCCAGTGTCATACGACATATCTCAAGAAGGCATGCAACACTTTTTAGCATCGTATGAAATTTCTCAAGAAGGCGTACGACACTCTTTTAGTGTCGTACAATATTTCTCAAGAAGGCGTATGATACTTTACAGTGTCGTACGACATAGTTTGCATGGGTGTGCGATACTTTTTAAAGTGTCACACCATGCTGAACAAATGTCACCCATAGAAAACAAAAACACTTCCAGAACTCGAAAAGGTGAAGAATAGACCAAAGGACCTCCACACCAGGGAGTACCGGATCCACAAAGGCTTGAGGAATGAACACTCGAGTGAAAGAAAAACACAGAATGAAGAACAAAAGCAACATCGCAATGAACTAAACAAACAAACTAAGTACGTGATTCCTCCCATCCATCAATAGCATCATAAGTCGATCGTGGGTCCTAGCCATCCCCCGCGCGTAGCATCCCAAGCCACCGACCAGATTGTCAGTACTGTCATAATAGGGATGTCACTACTAAAAATATGCAACAATATAAGCATAAGGAAATATAACATTCTAGAAGTAAAACATAAGATAATCCTACAGTAGATAACATCAACTATCACATGCTAAATAGCAATAAGCAATAGATATGCTAATACAACAATTCACAGCATCTAATCATATGCTTAACATCATAATAAGGGAATGCATCAAATAAAATAACATCATCTAAACATGATATACAAACATCCCAATGAAAGCATAAATCACAAAAAAACATACTCTGGAACCCGAAGTACCAAGTGAAGACATGCAGCAACGGTCGCACTAAGACAAAAGATCGTCTCTGTACATCGATCCCTAGCAGTGGTGAAGGTAGCTACACCTCCCAACCATGTGGCACCCATAGGTCCACACTCGTCATGCTAATGGAGATAATGATCCAACCATAAAACACACCAAACAACAACCAAGGCTAACACTCATGCCAGAAAGTATGATGGCTGCAACCAAGAACCTAAGACAATGCAAGGAGTATAGGTCCTAGTCAGACACTCAAAAGGCTACTAAGTAGCGGCTGCCATCATGGAGAGTCGCTTGGCATCAAAAAGCCCAAGCTCAGAACTGTGTAGCTCAACTCCCTCAATGGAAGCCCAATACACCGTGTAGCTCAACTCCCTCAATGGAAGACCAATACAAAAAAGTACCATTTTATTATCTTAACTTTTATTACCAGTCAAACATTTTATTTAGTTATCACTTATTTAAAACTTCCTATCCTCTGCCAACCCTATGGGACTAAGGTCACCAGGCTGTGAGATAGAAGCCCTCTCCATATGCTACCCTACCCTACCCATGCTCATCCTACGATAAGTTCCTGTGGGCATGCATACTCCCATCCCAACCTCAATGATCATAACTTTCAAAAGTACCACGAAAGATCGAGCCTCGCAAGTCACTCGACAAATGTACACGGATGTACTCGTGTATGGTGCACCACCATCATGAAGATCATAACAAAAAGGACAGGAATGAGAACACAATGAAAAGAAAACACCCAACTAAAAGCAACATGGGAAGGATAGATTCTACATGAATCCCAAAGCCAATAAAATTATACATTATGAAATCACTCAACCAGCCTCAATCCAAGTGTATGGATTCTACACGAATCCCAATGATGTAACAAGACCATACATCATGAACTCACTCAACTAGCCTCAATCTGAGAGTATGGATTCTACATGAATCCTAGCGTTCATGAAACAAAAGCAAAGGTCCAAAAGAAACCATAACAAGTAACAAATCACTCAACTGAACACAAAGTTGGGAGTACAGGTGCAACACGCATCCCAATGCAAAAAAAGGTGCAAGAGTGGTCTGACTGATATCCAAACAAATCATCCAAGTCCACGATCCACATTGTGCCAAGAAAACTCGAGAAAACAGGGCGGCATGCAAAATGAGATAAAAACCCCAAATTTAAAAAAAAAAATCAAAATTAAAACCCATTTTGCCTTTGGGTTTAAAAACCCCAAAAATCCAAAAATAAATAAAAACAAACACCGTATGCAAAAACGGCTAGCATAACGGCGTAAAAACCCAAACCCCCATCTCGAAAAATAGGGAAATATTCATACCTACCCAACTGGGTAGAACTAACATACAGAAACGGAGGGGAACACTAGTTCTTAGCCTCCAAACAAACAGCTACCAAAAATAGAAGCAAAAACAATAAAACAGGAAAGCCCTACCTCACAGCCAAAAGGGCAAAATGAGAAACTGAACTAGAAAATAAAATGCCCACAGAAGTGGCTAAAAATCGCAGCAATCCAAGGTTTCCCTAAGCCGGATCCAACGAGCCCAACCTCGCAATGATCCCATGTCCGTAGCTCCCACAATGAACAAAACAGTAAATCCTCATGAAGAGGATTTTGGGTTTTACTCTCCAACTTTCCAATTTGAAAGTGAGAAGTGAGGAATTAAATTCCTCTTTGGATACTTATTCACTTTTTGAGTAAATAATCGATTAGGGCATTTAACCAGCCAATCTATTTAAACCTCGAATCGACCCAAATGAAAATAGGCTATTCTTATAAATAGGAATTCATCTATGGCAAAGCTGCCAGAAATTAAAATAAATCAATTAAAAAGCTCAAAAACCCAAAAGCACATAAATCTCCTTAATAACTTTCACGACAATGCGAACCTCTAAATGTACAGACATGCTTACTGGTCTAATTACATAATGCAAATGAGTTCGGATTTAATAATCACCAAAAGGTTTAAATTAAACATTAATAAAGGATACGTCGACCATATAAGGATGACATTGGTAAAATATGAATGGTTGAATCACTAACTCCATGTGCCACTACCAGGGATATAAATCTTGCACACTAAACAACACGATCAAGTGCAATTGCATATAATAACATAGCCAAAGCAATAAATGCATTAAATCACCTAATTTAACCATTTATTTAATTATATTAAAATAATCTATTTACATCACTCACACTCGCAAAAGGCATAGCAACACAGGAATGAAGTAAATAACTATAGCATTAAATCCATCACATAACAAAATCAGAGGTATGTCCAAATACCAGATAACTAGATAACATCATAAAACACACTGTCATCTCAAAATGGCATCATCATGCAATATGATTAACTGAACAGCATAGTAGTCTAAAATCCATGATATTGGAATCAAAGTGTAGCATCTGACCCTTGGGTCCTCTCAAATGTAAACATAACATGAGTAACAAATATCTCTCTAATCAAAAATATAACAAGGTAAATGTCCGCAGCACATAACCAAATAATCTCACATGAACAATCCATTTAGTTACTTATGCATTAATAATGATTGATTACTCTACATTAAAAAGGCACTAAAAACACATAAGCAAACACAGTCATAAACATGACTAACCACTGCTATAGGAACCTAGTCCAGTGTAGCATGGTAAAAAGTACATAGTGTAATCTCTGCACACATCTCAAGGTAATCACAGAACAACCTCATGATACCACATCGATATTGGTAACCACTGGCACAAACCTCAATCAACCAAAAATCACATCATAATCTAAAAGATCAATCAAAAGCATAATCAAAGCAACTGATACAGAAACATAAATCCAAACACCTCAATGGTGTAGACCACTCAGGGTCACAATGATGATCCATCACAATAAAAGATCAGCAACACTGCATCCATCAGGATGACTAACAAAAGTCAAATGGGAGAGGCACTACATCATCCCCCCCAAAGACTAGGCTTACTCTTGGAAGCCTGTAATCCAAGAATAGAAACCAAAATACACAAGAACCAAAATCAAAAGCGAGCAATAGGAATGACTCAAAAACTCTCTACAAGTCAAACCCAAATCACTCCAACATTCTCAAACCATCATGTTAACCCCCAAATAGGTTAACCACAAGAGAATGGGTGTCACACAGACACAAGGTCCTCCAACAAGGAACCTTCTATGCGCTAGGAAAAACCATCTAGCCATAAAGTCAACAATACAAGGTAAGGAACAAACCCCTCTACCTCATCTACAGGTGCCCAACAAAACATGCACCTACCAAGTGACCGCAAAACTAGGTCAAAACACTAAGCACTTCCAACAAAAGTTGGAATCATGGGGAAAAACCATCCCAAAATTCCCAAGAATACTATCATGTCACACATGATCATTCTAGAATCCACGTAAACTCACCCTTAGAACAAAGTGGATGAAAGTTTACCAACAAAAGGACACACTCCAAAAGACTACTCACCACCAAGCGTAGGAGCACAATGCCTCACCACGGCACAAAAGCTCAACTATCAGTGGGAACTAGGGTAACACAACCCAACAGAACAAGATATCACCTTCTCACAAGGTTCAAAGACTTTCGTCAGTGGACACAATCATGAAATGTCTGCATACCAACTCACGAGATGGTAACATGTGTCCAACGATACCATGTCCCTCTAGCACCATGCTAGTAAAACTACACCCAATCTACTGCTAAACTCAATCTCTAGCCTCAAGTCAACAATTAAAGAGAAAACTTGACTGAGATAATCCACATGAAGATATAAGCTTAGGGAGAAGGATACTACAGAGTATTAGGATTGAGAGGGAGTCTCTCTCTCAACCTCTACACTAACCAGTCCATGATGCATTAGGAAACTCAAAATTTCACCAACCATCAACATACTCACCTGAAAACACTAATTGAGCTAGTGGCATAACCACACTAGCCTACTCTCACAAGAGAGAAAAGGATACAGAGATGCGCCAAAGACAACATCCAGAAAGGAGAATCTAGACTCATCAAAGAATTGAGTCACTTCCAAATGACAAGGTGACATCATCCAAGAGCAAGGAATGCTCACAAACCACACTACACCTCACAAGGGTGGTTCAGTGCTATAGGAAACACACAAACCTCAGCACGAACTCCAACAAGTACCTAGTAGATTATGAAGACAAGATAACTCTTCCATTATGAATAACATGAAGAGTTAAACTTCTCCAATGGCCATAAATATGATATGTCATGATTGAATTGACCTCTACTTGAAAAGGTACTCAGAACATCAATCAGCAACTCTAGAAGCCATAGCTTCACATCCGAACTTGAATTGGCTCCACTTGAAAAGCGTTGAAAAGATATCGACAAAGACTACAACAACAAGAAGCTAAGAGAGACCTAAGACCTAGGATTTGAGTCACCACTAAAAACAAAACCACAAAGGCAAAAACAACAGTCTTGGCCACCAAGACAAGTGACGGACAAAACGTCCAAATCCACACAAGAGCACACATGCCCAAACAACATAAGACATGGAATGAAAGGTAATTCACACATTGAAACCATCATTACTCTTCTTTCATAATTCCTTAATTAAACATAATATAAGCACTAATGCATAAAGAACTGAAATATTTTCAAGCAAGGGTTCAAGAGTCACCATAAAACAAGTACATACCTTTCAAGAATTAACATTAAGTTTAATCACCCTTTAAACCATTCAGTTGCAATAACAACTTAAAATCTATCAAAGACACACTAGCATGTTCTCCATGATATTATCCCTTGTATGTACTACCAGAGGTTTGAGATGAACATGATAGAGTCACAACACACAACTGGGTAGCAGTAAAAATACATCCAGAATAGTCATCAAAAAACAAAACAAAAAGCCCAAATGGGGGGAATTATCAATTCCAATGGTAAGTACCAAAAAGAGCTCATTTCAACAATAAGTCAAATGTGACAACTATCACAAAGAGAGTGATAGATAAAATTTGATGACTACTCCAAGAGAGAAAAATACTAAAAACCAATGCTAGCCCAACATGAGGAAAGTACCTCCAGCCAAATAAAATAAGGCATCAAACAAATCACATTATAGGTGATGACTAAGTATAGTCACACAAGAGGGATAAATCACCACACAATGCTACGGAATACATCCTCCTAGCAATGTTAGAGAACACACTCACACACGCCAAGCAATATACCATTAGCAACCTCATGCATATGCAGACAACAATAATTTCCATGCAATGCAACATTTAGATATTCATCCATCTAATTAATATAGTTTTACAAAAGCTTAAGAAGCATTCAGATTGGGGACTTAAGTCATTAACCCAAAGATATAATGCAAAACTACTACTTTGCAATGATTCACAATAAACACTCATTTCCAATGAAAGGAACCATTTCATCATTACAACAACAAAATAAAGAACCACAAATAAGATTCATCTATCTACTTGCAATAAGGAGAAAATAGGAAAACAATGCACCTACTCCAAAAGGAGAAACAAAAAGGCTCTCAAAGCCAACACATGGACACCAATCAGTGGTTCCATCTAAAAAGGGTCACACAAGCAACCAACTAAACAAGGCACATTGATTCTGCTAACAAAACTAGGAAGACTCACTTCCTTCTCCACACACTGCTCTAGTTGCCTCTACTGGACAAGCAAGTCCATCACAAGTAGATACCAAAGCAACAAGATCATGAGTTCTTACCAAGACACTCACACTCAACCAATGCAACAACAACTACAAGGGCAACATAACACAGAGATCCCAATGTTTGAACATGGGCTCTGATACCAAATGTAATGCCCCGCTTGGAGATCCTTGGAAACAAGGATTCAAATCAAGCCAAGATTTTTTTTTTTTTTACAAGTATGAATGCACATGACAACATCATATAGGGATCACAAAGATCGCAACAAAAGACTTCAACACAATCCCAGCAACCAATGAATCTCCACACGCCACAACCAAACTGACACACCCAAACAAAGCCAACAACCATCACAAACAAGATGAGAGCACAAGAAATGACCACTCATCAAAAAAACACCAAGCTGGGGTAAAATGTAGAATACCAAAATTTGGCTAAGCCTGAAATCCTAAAGCCTTGAAAATTGGCTAAGTCTGGATTCCTGAAGCCCTGAAATTTCCTAGAATCCATAACTTATCTCCAAGAGGTCTGAAACCTATCTCAAAAGATTCGTCACATATATTAAAATATATCTTAAGCATAAGGAATTAAATATATGTCAACTTATACTTAAACGATATATTTTAAACCCCAAGAGACAACAACAGAACACGAAAATTTGCATTCAAGAGAAACCAACAGAATGGAAAATGCAACAACATAGGGTCGAAGAATGCCCAAAAGGGTATCCAAAACAACTATCAAAAAGATTGGATCATGAACAAAAGTGCCTACTGATGGCACGTGCAGGTTTTTCAAAAAAATCGTGCGACACTTTTTACTAAGGGAGGGTGACACTTCTCCTTAAAGCGTGTGACACTCTTCCAGTGTCGTACGACATATCTCAAGAAGGCATGCGACACTTTTCAGCATTGTACAACATTTCTCAAGAAGGCGTGCGACACTCTTCCAGTGTCATATGACATTTCTCAAGAAGGCGTATGATACTTTACAGTGTCGTACAACATAGTTTGTATGGGCGTGCGATACTTTTTAAAGTGTCGCACCATGCTAAACAAATGTCACCCATAGAAAAAAAAAAAAACTTCTAGAACTCAGAAAGGCAAAGAATAGACCAAAGGACCTCCACACCAAGGCTCGAGGAATGAACACTTGATTGAAAGAACAACACAGAACGAAGAACAAAGGCAACATCACAATGAACTAAACAAACAAACTAAGTACGCGGTTCCTCCCATCCGTCAATAGCATCATAAGACCATCGTGGGTCCTAGCCATCCCTCGCGCGTAACATCCCAAGCCACCGACTAGACCGTCAGTACTATCATAATAGGGACGTCACTACTAAAAATATGCAACAATATAAGCATAAGGAAATCTAACATGCTAGAAGTAAAGCATAAGATAATCCTACAGTAGATAACATCACCTATCACATGCTAAAAAAAAATAAGAAATAGATATGCTAATACAACAATTCACAACATCTAATCATATGCTAAACATCATAATAAGGGAATGCGTCAAATAAAATAACATCATCTAAACATGATATACAAACATCCCAATAAAAGAATAAATCACAAGAAAGCATACTCTGGAACCCGAAGTACCAAGTGAAGACATCCAGCAACGGTCGTACTAGGACAAAAGATCGTCTCTGTACACTGATTTCGAGCCATGGTGAAGGTAGCTATGCCTCCCAACCACGTGGCACCCATAGGTCCATACCCTCCATGCTGAAGGAGATAATGATCCAACCACAAAACACACCAAACAACAACCAAGGCTAACACTCATGCTAGACAGTATGATGGCTGCAACCAAGAACCTAAGACAATGCAAGGAGTATAGGTCCTAGTCAAACACTCAAAAGGCTACTAAGTAGGGGCTGACATCATGGAGAGTCACTTGGCATCAAAAAGCCCAAGCTCGGATCTGTGTAGCTCAACTCCCTCAACAGAAGGCCAATACACCGTGTAGCTCAACTCCCTCAACGGAAGGCCAATACACAAAAGTACCATTTTATTATCTTAAGTTTTATTACCAGTCACACATTTTATTTAGTTGTCACTTATTTAAAACTTCCTATCCTTCACCAACCCTATGGGACTAAGGTCACTAGGCTACAAGATAGAAGCCCCCTCCATATGCTACCCTACCCTACCCATGCTCATCCTATGACAAGTGCCTGTGGGCATGCATAGTCCCATCCCAACCCCAATGATCATAACTTTTGGAAGTACCACAGAAGATCAAGCCTCGCAAGTCACTAGACAAATCTACGCAGACGTACTCATGTGTGGCACACCACCATCACAAAGATCATAACAAAAAGGACAGGAATGAGAACACAATGCAAAGAAAACACCCAACTGAAAGCAACACAGGAAGGATAGATTCTACACAAATCCCAAAGCCAATAAAATCATACATCATGAAATCACTCAACTGGCCTCAATTCGAGAGTATGGATTCTACACGAATCCCAATGATGTAACAAGACCAAACATCATGAACTCACTCAATCGGCCTCAATTTGAGAGTATGGATTCTACACAAATCCTAGCGTTCACAAAACAAAAGCAAAGGTCCAAAAGAAACCCTAACAGGTAACAAATCACTCAACCGAACACAAAGTCGGGAGTACAGGTGTGTCATGCATCCCAATGCAACAAAAGGTGCAAGAGTTGTCTGAATGATATTCAAATAGATCATCCAAGTCCACGATCCACATTGTGCCAAGAAAACCTGAGAAAATAGGGTGGCACACAAAATGAGGTAAAAACCCCAAATTTTAGAAAAAATTCAAAATTAAAACCCATTTGGCCTTTGGGTTCAAAAACCCAAAAATCAAAAAAAAATCAAAAAAAAGGGGCACCGTATGCAAAAATAGCCAGCATAATGGCGTAAAAACCCAAACCCCCATCCCGAAAAATAGGGAAATGTTCATACCCGCCCAACTAGCTAGAACTAACATACAAAAATGGAGGGGAACACTAGTTCTCAGCCTCCAAACAAACGGCTACCAAAAATAGAAGCAGAAACGGAGTAGAAACAATAAAATAGGAAAGCCCTACCTCACAGCCAAAAGGGCAAAATGAGAAACTAAACCAAAAAATAAAATGCGCGTAGAAGTGCCTAAAAATCGCGGCAATCCAAGGTTTCCCCAAGCTGGATCCAATGAGCCCAATCTCGAAACAATCCCATGCCTGTAGCTCCCACAACGAACAAAACAGTAAATCCTCATGAAGAGGATTTTGGGTTTTAGTCTCCAACTTTCCAATTTGAAAGTGAGAAGTGAGGAATTAAATTCCTCTTTGGATACTTATTCACTTTTCGGGTGAATAATCGATTAGGGCATTTAACCAGCCAATCTAGTTAAACCCCGAATCGACCCAAATGAAAATAGGCTATTCCTATAAATAGGAATTCATCTATGGAAAAGCTTCCAAAAATTAAAATAAATCAATTAAAAAGCTCAAAAACCCAAAAACACATAAATCTCCTTAATAAATTTCGCAACAATGTGAACCTCTAAATGCACAGACACGCTTACTGGTCTAATCACATAATGCAAATGAGTTCAAATTTAATAATCATTGAAAGGTTTAAATTAAACATTAATAAAGGATGCATCAACTATATAAGGACGACATTGTTAAAATATGAATGGCTGAATCACTAACTCCATGTGCCACCACCAGGAATATAAATCCTGCACACTAAACAACACGATCAAGTGCAATTTCATATAATAACATAGCCGAAGCAATAAATGCATTAAATCACCTAATTTAACCATTTATTTAATTATATTAAAATAATCTATTTACATCACTCACGTTCGCAAAAGGCATAGCAATGCAGGAATGAAGTAAATAACCATAGCATTAAATCCATCACATAACAAAATTAGAGGTATCTCCAAATACTAGATAACCAGATAACATCATAAAACACACTGTCATCTCAAAATGGCATCATCATGCAATATGATTAACTGAATAGCATAGTAGTCTAAAATCCATGATACTAGAATCAAAGTATAGCATTTGACCCTCGAGTCCTCTCAAATGTAAACATAACATGAGTAACAAATATCTCTCTAATCAGAAATATAACAAGGTAAATTTCTATAGTACATGACCAAATAATCCCACATGAACAATCCATTTAGTTACTTACGCATTAATAATGATTGATTACTCTGCATTAAAAAGGCACTAAAAACACATAAGCAAACACAGGCATAAACATGACTAACCACTGCTACAGGAACCTAGTCCAGTGTAGCATGGTAAAAAGTACGCAGTGCAATCTTTGCACACATCTCAAGGTAATCACGGAACAACCTAATGATACCACATCGATCTTGGTAACCACTGGCACAAACCTCAATGAACCAAAAATCACATTATAATCTCAAAGATCAGTCAAAAGCATAATCAAAGCAACTAATACAGAAACATAAATCCAAACACCTCAATGGTGTAGACCACTCAGGGTCACAATCCTGATCCATCACAACAAAAGATCAGCAAGGTTGTATCCCTCAGGATGACTAACAAAAGTCAAATGGGAGAGGCACTACATTTCAAGTAAAATTTTGAAGCACAAATGTAGACATGGTAATGAAATCACATACCATAAACCTTTACCAGGCTTGTCATGTAATTTATTTCTTAATTTAAATCATCCATGCATATGAAAATCTCTTTCAAAAAGGTAATGATTTCCTTTGCAATATTTACCTTAAGTTGAAGATTTGCTTCGATTTTGTGCCAAATATGAGTTATTTAGAGTTTCATTGAAATAGACTATTTATAGAAAGCATGCTAGTTTTTAATCATGATGCTTTGAGAGACAAAAACTTCATTTGCATAATGATAGTTTAGAATTTTTAAAGCATACTGCCATTAATTTTGGTTCTGTATTTTATTTTGTGTATCTAGCTCTGTCTCTTTGCCCCTTTTGATTTACTTTTGATTGAAATATGAATGTACACTTTTTTCCCAAATACGATTTCCTAACATTGTGTAAAAATCAGCATTATTTCATATTTTTTTCTAGATTTGTAAATCAAAATTCTTTTATCAATGCAAAATTCATATCCTAAGATTACTTTATTTATTTATATATATGTTATATTTAAAGAATGTGAACATGAACAGATTTCTGCATACTTAGTTTGGTATGAATAGTTTTGATTGAATGCAAGGATAATTGCTTGTGTGAATTCAAGACATGAATGATTAATTTAATTTAGCACAAGTACTATGCAAGTGTATATGTATGCATGTAAAGTAGTTTACATAGTGAAATAACATGCATACATATATGCACATATGCATACAATCATCATAATCATTTATCCTTGAATCTGACCAAAGCTATTATATATGAACAAGAGATACATGTTTAGAAGGCAAAAAAAAAAAAAAACATTTACATAGGTACCTCTTCTCCCCTTGAAGAAAATCATAAAGCAAGAGCACAAAGATCACAAGGGCACAACACGGAAATAAAATGCAATGATCATAAGGGAACGACAACAAAAAATTTTGATCTCCACCAATGTTCAGAGCTATCCACCCTTGTCCAGAGCTATCCATCCTTTTTTGCATGCAGCTCTCCGTAATCAATCAAAACAAATGGGGAAGATTAATGTCATGTTTTCTTTTCTTTTTTATTTATAATCCACAAGATCTCTCTGTATGTGTGTGTGTGTGTGTGTGTGTGTGTGTGTGTGTGTGTGTGTGTGTGTGTGTACATCTATATACATACATACATACATATATATACACACATATATACATACATATATATACACACACATATATATATACATACATATATATACATGCATAACATACATATATACATACATACATAAATACAACAATGCTCAAATGAATGCTCAAATGAAAGCTATCTATGATCAAACGCCTATGCCAGAGTTATAGCAAAATGTGAAGTTGACATTAGATAAGGTAAAGGAAAATATTTAGAAGTTTGATAATCAAAATTTAAGGCATTAGAGAGAAAGAGAAGGAGTTTCTTTAGAAAGAGAAGGAGAAGAAGCAACTTTAGAAAGAGACTACACAATAGAAATAATAGCTAGAAACAACTCCTAACACTCAACTCTTCACTAAAGTTATTTTTAAATTCCTTACATATGTAATTTTATCACCTTGGAAAATTTTATTTGATCCCGCTAGTTAGAAATAGTTGATTGTTCATTTTATTATACCTAATCTGATGATAGTTCTACAGGAGTTTGTAATCAACCCACCTAATCAACAACTAGACCCATTTAACTAGGTTATTGCTAGTTTCTTTCTAAAAATATCTACTATGCTATGTTTTTGTAAAATTTCTTGTGAACTCTACCCATTTTTCATAGTCTACATTATTTTTGTGGAGGATCTTGAGGTAAGTCACTTAGCATGGGTTGAGTAAGTTTTATTGTTTTATTAGTTGGAATCTAGAATATCTATGCAGCTGGATCAATTTTTTTATTGTGCTGAGATGTAATAAGTACCTTTCTAAAAAAATCTAAATATACATGTTTGGAAGGAAATATGAAGAGATACTTGTTTAGAAGGAAAAGAAATGAATATTTACATAGCCCTTGAAGAAAATCGTAGAGCTAGGGCACAGCAATGAAATTTTGGAGCAAGGGCATTAAGATCACAAGGGCACAACAAGGAAACAAAATCATAGAGCAAGGGCATAGTAACAAAATCATAGAGCAAGGGCATGAAAATGAAATCATAGAGCAAGGGCACGGCAACAAAATGTAGAGATCACAACAATGAAATCATGGGGAAATGGAATGAAAACCAAATGTAGAGATCATAGAAATGAAATACACCAATCACAAGGGCACAACAACATTCAAAGATCTCCACCCTCATTCAGAGCTCTCCACCCTCTTTCACATGCATCTGTCCATAATCAAAACAAATGGGGAATGATTTATGTCATGTTTTCTTTTTCTTTTTTTATACTCATGCAAGCATTACAATTATTATGTCAATGTCAATATTGTGAAGACATCAAGGATAATTGCAAAAAAAAAAATTGAAAATCACCATAAATTACACTATCATCACAATTTGACTCCAAATGTTGTAGTGGTTGGCTTGAATATCTATATTTGAAAAACTAGTCCTTGCCTTGGGATTTACTGAAAAATGTTGTAGATCCTGAAAAGAAAGTGACAATTAAAGCTTATGATGAGAAATAAAGGTCATCCAAAGGATCATTTTTTTTACCTATCAGAGTTTTTCATGTGGTCAAAGATGTACCTTATCAAGTTCTTGATATGTGCCTAGTATACAACATTCTCTTAGGACATCCTTGGATTCACTCTATGCAAGTAGTTCCCTCATAATGGACACAGGATAACAATCAAAGGGTATCCAAATCCTTTTCAGTATTGCAATACAATAAAATCATCAATAGAATCTTTAGTGCCACACAATCAAGCTATATCAACATCTATCATTCATGATCCTAGTAATGTAGCATCTACCTCCAAGTCATCCAACTAGAGGTTGATGTCAAAGTCTAAGAATGGGAGAATATACCTTGGGAAAAACTTGTTGTATCACATAATTACCCCTATCTCCTAGATCACATGGAAGATCATTGATTACAAAAAAATAGTTGGAACCTCCTCCCACTACTATTTCTATCACTTTTATAATTGGGGGAACCTTAACTAATGAAGCAAACAACAATAATGATGATCAATTTCTCTATAGAGAGAAGAAACAAGAGATTATCAAGTATGAAAACATATCTCATGAACATTATTGAAAAGGATATGTTATCTTAGAAAAAATGGGATACAAATAAAGTGAACATATTAGTTTGCAAAGAGAAGGTGTCTTACAACCCATTTTGAAGAGTCTAAATTATCAAAGAGATACCATAGGATTCAAATATATACCATATCAAATGAGTTAATCTAAAGGGAAACAAAAGGTTAAACTTTAATTTCTCAATCAAATCAAAGATAAAGAAGATGATAGTGATGAGGATGAGGATGATTCTAATGTTTATGAATGGGATGAGTTATCTATTCTTACCAAATAAAAGCAAATATATGTTGTTAAGACTTATAGTAACCCATACCATGAGGGGGAAGGTTCACAATTATAATCATGAAAGTTAATCTCATATTATGCTAATCATGAAAATTGTGAGGAGCGAGAGGTTTATCATGAGTGAGATATTTTGGATGAGTATGGAAATAGACCTTGTTGATACATTACTACATATTGATAATTTCTCCATAAATACAATTACTACCTTTAAATATGACCCAAATTATCCATTTCCACTTTTGTATCCTAAGCTTATAGATTGGGATTCACCTCCTATTCTTGAACTTGATGTTTTACATAATGATGATGCAATTATAGACTATCTTGGGATCAGATATTATTTTTCATTAGGAGATCATAAGATATGGTTTCTAATTAAACTCAATGACATGGCTTACTTCCTCAAGAATTTCAATCCTTTTAGTCATAAAAATGTAAAAATAATCAATAGAACTAATGGTGAAAACTACTCTATGGCAGTATTAGATCCAAAAACAATAAAAATAAAAGACCTATATGAGGGTGAAAACCTTTTTGGGGTGCCTAAATATGAAAGGATTGAAAATCTTCCTAATTATTTATATTGAGAGCAATCAACAATACTTATTGAATTGAAAATCCCTATCAACATTAGAATAGAGGAATCTCCATTCTAAAAGTAGTTGTATCTTTATCAGAATTTGAAAGAGAAGAGTTTCTATAGTTTTTTAGATCTAAACAAATCAAATTTTCATGGTCATGTGCTAATATGCCTAGTTTGGATCCAAATATTATAATGCACCATTTATCTATATCTCCAAGGATCAAACCAATGAAATAAAAAGTTAGAAAGATGTATCCACACATTGCACTCCTAGTCAAAGAAAAACTAAAGAAACTATTGGATGTAGGATTCATTAGAGCAATTGATTATGTAGAGTGGAAATAAAATATTGTTCCTATTTCAAAACCAAACAAGTCTATCAGAGTATGTATAGATTTTAGAGATCTTAACAAGGCCTGTCCAAAAGATAATTTTCCCTTGCCTAACATTTACATCATTATAGATCTTACACCAGAATATGATATGTTGTCATTAATGGATAGATTCTCTAGTTATAACCAAATAAATATTGCACTAGAAGAATAAGAGAAGAAAACCTTTATGTTGGCACTCAAAAGTGCATGGTTAATTTTGAGTACCATTGAGAAATTCAAGCCCTTTAAATGCTTTTAAATGCCTATGTACCTAACTGTACCTTTGGTCCCCATGAGGTGTTTAATATTTCTAACACCTTCCATTGAGTGTGTCTATGTGTTTCATGAAGTTAAATTGACATTCCAAGTCATTTCGTGAAGTCCCATTTTGAGAAATTGCCAAATCTGCATTTTACCGTGTCAAAAAGTGACAGGAGGCTGTGTTTGCATCTAAATATCTCACACCGAGAAATATTTCATGATTTTCCACTTTGGGAGTGTTTATTTTCCATACTTGAGAACCTATGTTTTAGATTTTGAGTCATTTTGAATCTGTTTGACTAGGTTTTGAATCCCTCAAAGTTGGTAGTTTACTATTTTCATGCTGATGCACTTTGCACATAATTATGGGAAGCCCTGTTTGACGTACTATAATTTTGACCCAGTTGACCAAAATGTTGAAATTTATTTTGCCTTGCATTTTAGATGTCATAAACTTGTTATGTTTCAATTTTCAACTTATGACGAATCCGTTTGATCAGTTTTCAAACGCGATTCCAAATGAGATTCCTAAAGTTTTACTGGTGTCAGCATATGTAGATTGGTTGGTAGCCCTATTCGTGACATTATATCTTGAGATCTATGATAGGTGAGATCAAATGGATTTTACCACTGTGTTTTCCTCTAAAAATACTTTGAGTGTGCTAGTTTGCAAATTTTGACGAATCCATTTGCACACTTTTCCAGGTCAATTCCATTTGCCAAAATCACTTTCCTACCATTGTTTCAGTCTACAAATTCCAAGTAACCTACTTTGACTGTCTTCCATTTGCACCTAGTAATTTTTCATGAGCCCAAATCATAGATTCATATTCATCTCATGACAGTGAACCAACGCCCCAATTTTCATGCCCCCAAGTATCCGTTTGCCTAGTTTTCAAAGCCAAACCTAAACCCAGTGTATTGATTTCTAACGTGTTTACTTGTAGGTAATTTTTGAAAGGGTCAAATTTGACAGCAAATATCTTTTGACTCTAAATTTTTCATGAGATGAGATTTGACAAGGTTCAAGAATGTAGAGCAAAGAATCAGTGGGTCAAGTTTTGGAGCCCAGTCAGGTGTTTGCATCAATTTTTAAGGCCAGTCAACAGACCTCTTGACATGAAATTCATAGTTCATAAAATAATGGTAAAATTAGTTTTGAATGATTGTTCAAAAGGTTGAATGTGTTTTGAATTAGTACAAGGTAACTATGGATCAATTTGATGGTTCAAGTATTTGAAAATGAAAAAAAATTAGCTGGACCCACTATGGGGTCTGACTAATTGCATCAGGCTGATAGATCATTGAATGATCCAATAAATGTTACAATTGCCAATTATCACTTTCATACATTAAGTTATATCATGTCAAAATTGAAAGAACAAGAAAAAGTGGATATGTTTTCAAAGCAGGAAGAAGAGATGGTGGTGAATGTTAGAGATCTAAATAGGAAATCACCAATAGTTGATGACCCAAAAAATTAATCACTCTTTAGATTTTTCTAAAGAGAAGTGTGGGAAATTTATAGATGCAAATGTGAATCCAAATATAAATATAGAGCAAAGGAAAGTAAATGAATGGAGTTATCAAAATTTACTTGTGAACTTTGGCAAAGAGTCGGTTGGTAGCTCAAAGAGAATTGTTGAGTCACAGCAACATGGAATGCCTAGACTAGTGCTCAGTGGGCAAGATGAGGGCTTGAAGTTTAGTTTAGAATGCCACAAATACAGAGATGAATATTTAGCCATTTCTACAGATATAAATCATAAGTCTCCTATGCTTGATAATACAAAGAGAACTATTGAATCAATAGCTAATGCTGACAAGAGCCAGGTATCTGTTATTATGTCTCAGAAAAGTGTTGAACCCAAGCAAGATATGAAGTTTGTGTCAATGCTTCCTAACAAGCATATAGGCTTTAAGGCTCCTAAAGACCATGCTTACCCAGAAAAATTGAATTTGGATAGTGCAATCAATGCATATTTGAAGTCCTACATGTATGTGAGTTATAAGAGAATAGGTAATCATGAGGATGTAATATCTACCAAGGGGGTGGGAAAAGTAGCTATTTTCTCTCACAAAACTGATGATTCAAAGCAGCATGACAGTCCAGTGCAAGCTTCTCTTAAGAACAAAGTTTTAGGGCAACGTCATAGTAGTCATTCATCTACAGCTAAAATCATTAAGGCTTCAGAACATGTAAAGGCTAAAGGTGATCAATTGGAACACAAGTCTACACTAATCAAAGCTAAAAGATCTAATGCAACCCTACCAAAGAAAGATCCTATAGCTGTGTCCAAGAAGGACGAGGGGCATTTTATGGAAAAAATGAACAAAAGAGCACCCCGCAGCTTATCAAAGAACAGGGGAGCCAGCTAAATACCAAAAGGAACCTGTGGTTTTTTAAGAAGATGCCATAGTAAGAAGAATCTACACATATGAAAAGAAAGGAAGTCACTCCAGGCCAGAGCTGTGACATTAAGAAGGTAATGGGAGAGCATGGTCAAACCCGTAGCACAAGAGGATGCATATCATGCCTTAAAAGGAGCTGACCACCAAGAACAAAGTCATGGCAGCATGAAAAGAACTCCACGCATGCATTAAAATAGGAATTCATAGACCCAAAGGCTGCTACTTGGAAGCCATATGTAATAAGAAGATGCCCATACAGCAAGCAAGCCACCATGTTTGAGAAATCACGCCTTGTTAAAAGGAGACTACTGTCTAAAGCAAGCTAGTCAAATAAAAGGATAAAGCCATCCACACCAAACAAAGGAGATATTACAGTGTTTGAAGTCATAGCCTAACAGGGAAAACCATGAAAAGCTTCAGTCCCATATTGGCTAGGGGATAGGATTTTCAACATTTTAAATACAAATCTTTGCCAACACATGTGTCTCAAAGGAAGAAGGCTTTTGGAGGCCGCTTGGCATAGGTGGGCCAATGGTCGGCCAAATAAAGAATAATTTTGAACAAACTTGCACATTAAAAATGATGACATTATCAATGTTGCAGGTCATCAGAAAAGTCTCGAATCTAGTGGTTGCTACCTCGCTAGCCAAAAAATCCAAGGATTTCTAGCTAGCAACATAGCGAGTCATCAAAAAAACTCTGAAAATCTAGCCAAGTTAGATAGCAATGTGGATCCCACTTCCAGTATAGAGCAGTGAATCAGGTAGTGCCAAGTGGTAGCTAGCAAGATGATGAATGATGACATGGAACCCAAGTGTTGAGATCGTGCCACATGGCGAATCGTGCGGCCATCGCTATCTCACCAAGGAGAAGTTGCTCATGCGATAAGATGGCAACATAATGAGAATTAAGGTGGTGACAACACGTGGCACCTAGGTAACAAGGTCTGATGGCTATGAAGGTTCAAACCAATCACGTATTGACACATGGTAGGGATGGTCAAACCAATTTTGACCCGGCTGGAAAATGATGAAAAAATCACAGTCCCAAATATGATTTTTATAAACTCATGTGCAGACATATAAAAATCAAATTTGAAAATTTTGATTTAAAATTGTAATTTGCTATAGTTCTGACTATAGAATTTTGAAATTTTTTCAAACTAATCTTTTATTGACTATGTCATGAATGGGAGCCCGATTTTCAAATGGGCATAACTGGAGCAAATTTTAACCAAAATGGGTGCTCCAATATACCACTAGAATCAGAACGATCTAAATTTTCCAAATTTGAAGTTAGTTTGTGCACAAGTCTTCACCAATTTGTGTTATAAGCCATTTTTTGATTCTTAGGGCCTTCTCAGTGGAATGAGCAAATTTGATCATTGAGCGTCAGAGTTTGTTAGAGGGTAGTTTTAAAGGCTTGTTGGGATTTGAATATCGAGAAAATCAACTCTAAACAATTTTTCTTGCATTTTGGAGGTTATATTGAACTGATTTTCACTTTTACTATGAGTTTACTTTGATATCAAAATCAATTACGATTCTCATCAAGTTTTGAGATATTTGATGTCTTTGAGAGGTAAAATGATAAAAGATTTTGATTCACCAGTTGAAGAGAGAATCTTTTCATGGCAAAGAGAGGGAATTTCAAGGGGACACATGTCATCTTCAAAATAGATCCAGGAATTCCTTCTTCCTATATCTTTCTCATTCTTTCTCATTGTAGAGGTTCTAGTTTTTGTCACTGAGAAACTAATTAGTTCTAGTTCTTTGGAGAAAATTGGCACATTACTATAATACCAAGTTTTGGTTCTATTCTTGATGTATTTCCAATACTAAGACACCATTCTTTCAGCATAATTCTCTCATGTGAACAGCAATTGTAGAGATAATATAGATAGTTTAAATCTATTAGGTTATTTCATGTTTTTAATTGCATGCATTTGATTGTATCTTTTCAAGGAAATGAATACATATAAGCAAGAATTTCATTAGTTTCATTATGTTTCTCATCTCTTGTCTCAGTAATCTGTAGTCTTATGTGGTCTTGGAACAAAGAGCTGAGATCCATTTGCATACCCTTCAGGTTGTATGTCTGATGCATTTTGTTGTTGGAACAAAGTGCCAAGTAAATGCTTGATGTGTTTGACAAGGTTGTTGGTTATGTTGAGAAAGATATTTCATGAGAATGAGATCTGGATGAACACCAATGTCTGAATCATAAGGTGATTAGATAGATCTGAATTCTGGGTATACGAAATATGTCCTAATGTCATAGATGTATGATTTGAATTCATGGAATTGCCCAATGGATTAGGCACTAATCAGTTATAGGATCACTTGTTATACTACTGCATATTTGAGGTTGTGTTGAATCAACATCATTAAGCAAATGTTTCCCCTTTCATGTTGAAAGTTATTCAAAGTTTAACCCGCACTTAGCTCGCCATTTTCATGAGTTATGTTCTTAGCTATTTCATGCTTATGAAGTACTGGTTAAGTATAGAAGATTTATGGGTTTTTATCTATTATTCTGGATTCTGATTATGCTCATTGCACTGGTCACATAATTGGATCCTAAGAGGTTCACCCGCCTAGGTTTTGCAGAGCCTAAAGTGAATAAGGAGTGTAGCCTTATAGTTGGCCCAAGTTCTTGGTGAATTGTGTCTATTATTGGGGATAGCTTCCCATAGATGCAATCTTACCTTGTATACTTGGTTATTAAAATACTATTAAATCAAGAGCCAACACTTTACATGTCCTTGGGGAAATTATTATTAGAATATAATGCCTTTTGGACTCAAAAATACAAGTGCTACTTATCAAAGTGCCATGACTTCAATTTTCCATGAAATGACAAATACCATAATGGAAGATTATGTTGATGACATTGTGGGAAAATTAAAAACAAGAGAAGATAATTTGAAAATATTGGATAACATATTTGCCAAAATAGAGAAATACATTGTCAGATTAAATCTCAAGAAATGTGCTTTTGACATTACGTCTAGAAAATTGTTGGGATACATTTTCTACAAAAGGAATATAAGTTTACCATAAAAAGGTTAAAGAAAGGATGGATATTCCATCACCAAAAAATATAATTCAGTTGAGATCATCACAATGATGGTTGCAATCCATCAGAAGATTTATTTCAAAGTTGATTGACAAAATGCATCCTTTAATGCATCTATTATAGAAGAATGTACCATTTCACTGGGATGCTTCTTGTGAGAATATTTTGTCAAGATAAAACAATTCTTAACAAATCCACCAACTTAGATGTCACCTATACCTAGAAAATCACTCTTGTTGTATATATTAGTGACTAAAAATTCTTTGGGACCATTATTGGTGCAACACAATCATGAAGGGGGAGAGAGAGAGAGAGAGAGAGAGAGAGAGAGAGAGAGAGAGAGAGAGAGAGAGAGAGAGAGAGAGAGAGAGAGAGAGAGAGAGAGAGAGAAGGTTATTTGTTATATCAGTCGCACTTTAGTGGGATATGAGCTTAAATATTCATTAATTAAGCAAGCATGCCTTGTAGTAGTTTTTACTTCACAAAAGCTACACATTACATGTTATCTTATATGATCAAGCTAATTGCAAAGATCAATCCCCTAAAGTATTTACTCAATAGATCAGCATTAATAGGTGGATTGGAAAAGTGGGTTATGGTGCTAAGTGAGTTTGACATAGAGTATATGGATCACAAGGCCATAAAGGGACAAGTTATCATGGATCAACTAGAAGATGCACCATTATTAGATGAACATCCCATACATGATGAATTCCCAGATGTAGAAATCATGACATTATCTTTACAAACCTAGAAATCATACTTTGATGGATCATGCACAAAAAATGGTTATGGAGCATGAGTATTATTTGTTACACTACAAGGATGCATAATACCCAAGTCCTGCAAGTTGTTATTTGTGTGCACAAGTAACATGGTAGAATATCAAGCATTGATGATAGGACTTAAAATGGTACTACAATGGAAAATAATAGAGTTTTAATGTTTATGGAAACTCTTAGTTGATCTTTAATAAAGTTAATGGTAAGTATCTAACCAAAGATGATAATTTATTACCATATAAACATATTGTGGATGGCATCAAATAGTATTTCATAATGATCACATTTGAGTAGATTTTATGACAAGATGACAAAGTTTTAGATTTCATGGGGACAATTGCTTCATTGTCCAATATGGAAAACACACAAGCTCATTTTGATTTCTTAGTGGAATCTTTGTCTTATCCTTCTTATGATGATCATAATCCTAGAATTATGTATCATTGTGTGGGTCATGATTCCCCAATTTATGAAAAAATCAATGCTCATTTGAAATATAATGTCTTGCCACCTAACCTATATATCCCAAAACCAAAAGTGAAACTTCCTCTAGAAAACATCATGTTACACATTAGTTGCTAACACCCTGTATCAATGAGGTTTTGATGGTACTCTTATGTTGTCTTAGATATGATGAGTCTCAATCTACTTTGTGAGAAGTACACAAGGGTATGTGTAGGTCACACTAGAGTGGTCCTTCTTTGGCTAAGAAACTTATGCATATGGGTTATTATTGGCCCACGATGGAGTCTAGTTCCTTTCAATATATCATAAAGTGCAAAAAGTGTTAGATACATGGGGATATTATTCATCCACTAACCCAAGAACTCCATCTATTTATAACAATATGTCCATTAAATCAATGGGGACTTGAGCTCATTGGGTAAATTCATCCATCTTCTTCCAATGGTCATATATATAATCATTGTAATTGAATATATTACAAAGTGGTTTGAGGTCATTCCACTCATAACTACCACAAGCATGCAAATCTCTATGTTTATCCTTAGATATATCATCTGTCAATATGGTATTCCAATGTCTATAGTCACTGACATGGTAAACAATTTCAAAATAAGGATATCAAAGAATTATTGGAGAAGTTACATATCAGCCAGCATTCCTCTACCATTTATTTTCAGATGGAAAATTAATGGTCTAGATGAGGCATCTAGTAAAACCATTAAATTCTTTAAAATATTGTCAATGATGTTTGTCGTAATTGGCATGTTCAACTTAATCCCTCATTGTGGGCTTATGATACATCCATTCATATACCTATCAGAGCCAATCCATATTCCCTTGTTATTAGTTTTGAATCTATACTTCCCCTTGAGGTTGAATTACCTATTGGAACTATAATTAGAACATTTTTTATGTTGTTATTGATTGATAAGTAGGAGATAATTTCCACAGTAAGTCAAATTGTGATATTGCTATCAGGATTTAACTATGTGATTTTGATTCAAACTCATTGACCCATGTTTCATGAGTAGTGATTCAACATGAATCCATCTCTCATGAGAATAAATGGAACACTTAGCACTCATTGGATCTAGGTGATGCTCACAGGGGTGAAGCACCAGGACTTCCCGGGAGGTCACCCATCCCAGTACTACTCTAGCCTGAGCGCGCTTAACTACGGAGTTTCCTCCATAGTTAAACCCAAATCTTGCAACCCCATTTGCGAAACCTTCACCAAAAGTTGACCACGGTTGACTTGAGTTGACTTTTTTTAGAAAATTTGGAAATTTTGAAGAAGTTGTGAGTTGAAAAAGATTCCAAGATGCATAAAGTATCAAAAAGGTGGATTGCACAAGCATTCAATCGCGTTAGTCCCAAAATTTTAAAATGCGATTTTGAGTTGCTTAAGTGTGTCAAATTTCAAATTTGATCCAAAAAATGGATTCAAAGTGGTCAAATTAGCCAGGGGTTGATTTCCACACCAACCGAAGCACTTTGAAAAATTAGGTCAAAACCCATCTAAGGGCACAAAGGATCATTTTCAAATCATTTGCACTTTTGTCTTTTGTGGAGAATAGAGCTTTGAGGCAAAGATGGTGATCTCGTTGTCTACACATCAATTCAAGCACTCCCAATGACATAGCCGGTCGGTGGACTATGGGCATCCAATGAGTGGTCGATAACCTTGCCTCGTATTAATTTTTCATGCTTTACAAGGTTTTTTAGCATGCTTTTAGGAGTTTTAAAAATTGTTATGTCAGTTCTTGCATGAGGATATCTCTCCTCATGCAAAGCCAGTCTCTTCTTGTGTGAAGAAGTAGTAAGCTTGTATTTCTTTGCCCAGTTTAGTGGGTTTTCTCACATGGGAGATGCCCACATGTCACATGATGAACCCTAGATATTGGGAATTCTTTATTGATCATTTTATCACTCTTTGTACGAAGAGTTGTCTCCTCACGCAAAGATGTGAAATCTCATGTAAGGACCTGAGATTTCGCACAAAATCTTAGTGTTCTTTGCAAGTTTTGAAGTTGAGATTTTGATTTTTTGTTGCAATTTTTATGCTTATTTTCATTGTATTCATTTTACAAGTGGAGACTTATCAGTTGCATGTTGCATTTATTCATGTGTGCAGGTTACATTTCAGGATGTTAGATTTTGATCCCATTACTCGCCATATGGAGCTTTGTTGCAAAGACTTGATGATGTTGTTATGGCTCACATAGACAAACTGGGTTTATCATATCTTTGCTAGATTCCACAAGTATTGGTGAATCATGGCCTTCTGACAACACTAGTGGAGCATTTCCATTTAGAGACGAACACATTCCACTTGCCACAAGGAGAGATGATAGTGACACCGAAGGACATCTACCAGATACTAAAGATACCCTTCCATGGGCTAAGCATGGTCTATGAAATAGTGTCACAGATAGGCACTTAGGCACTGAGAGTCATCTTCAAGGAGGAGTTGATCATGGGCCAAGTCATCTCTTGGGATGAGCTCGTGCATACCTATGGTCCCACTCATAAATTAGCATTAGTTTTGGGGATTTTCATCAGTTGTTTCTTGATGCTTGACAAAGGCCAGCACGGATTAGAATGTAGATGGGGCAAGATGCTCTAGATGATGTTAGAGACCCTAGAGAGATATGGGTGGGGTCAGTGCATGATTGTACACATGTATCATGAGATGCATGAGATAGTGTATCATGAGAGGAAGAGCATGATCATCAGGGTCTATGTTCTCTAGATCTGGGCATGGGAGTATCTGCCCATTACGAGGCCCATTTTTGAGGATGAGAGGTAGTTGATGGAGCCCTATATTTGTAGATATATAGGCCAACTTACCCAAATAGCTCTGGGGAAGACTAATCAGTGGAGGTCCCATCTTGATGACTTGGTGTCCATATTATGGTGGCCCAGAAGAGAGACTAAGGACTGGGATGATGCACCCTAGGAGCTTAGTTATATGTTCACATCACAACCACTGATAGGTCAATCTATGTAGATGGTGGAGAGATTTCCACTTACTCATGTGTAGTGGTAGTATGGGAGGCCACAAGATATTTCATAGGAGTACAACTCCTATCCATGATTAGCTAGAGATTTGGAGCACAGATGGTCTCAGAGATTAGATCTGGGGAGGTCTACGATAGATGTGTGCAACTTGGTTGCAGCCCAGTGGGACTACCTACTAGTAGTAGTGGATGGAGGGATGATACCAATGTACCAGACATATTTTGAGTCATCCTTTCCCATGCTTTACATATCTAATGGGGATGGTAGGTCCCAAACAACCAGTGTAGGCTCCCTAGGCACCACCATAGCATCTAGAGTAGCCATCACAGCAGAGGGTGAGACATAGGACCTACCAAGTGTAGATTCCTCTATGGTACTTTAGATCAAACCTTGGTGCTAGTGGGAGTGGGAAAGGGAAGAGGTGATAGAGACCTCATATAGAGGAGCAGTGGCCAGCTGAGCAGGGAGACGAGGAGATGAAGGACCAACCTGCTATGGGAGCTTGGGGTGGAGATCTCTTGGTATAGACCTAGGATGCATTGAGGAGGATGAGAGAGAGGATTAAGGTGGCATAGTGATAGCTTGGAGAGCTATAGATCAAGGTAGCTATTAGAGATTCTCAAATTTCCATCTGGGAGCGAAAGATCTAAGAGCTACAAAAGTAGCTAGAGTGAGTAGCACAAAGATCAGAGTAGCAGCAAGACAAAATCCAACTATAGTTAGCCTGAGTAGCTTATTATTTTGTAGCTTATTTAGTAGTTGTGCCAGATGAGGAAAAGAAAGTGCCTAGATTTTCATGATATGCTCAAGAATTAGGAGGTGCATGCCATGCAATGAGACCTAATATGCCTCCACTACCTCCTCCTCCTCCTCCTCTTCCACCATGGGGAGGTGAGGGGGGGGAGAGAATTAGATACCTTTTCACTCTAATTTTTATCTAGCTCTATATCCATTGGTGTGCCAAGACCATTTTGCACTATTTTTGATCGAAAGCACTCCAATAGCATACAATTTTGTATCAATGTACCCTTTTTGATATATATACAAGATTTTGAGCCAAGTACTATTTGCATGTGTCACTTTATGTCTTTTAATTTGATGTACATGAGATGTTTATGCTATGATTCTGAAATGTAAATATGATATGATGTATGAATGCAAATTTGATTTGATGTATTAATGCAAATTTGATTTGATGTATGAATGTAGTGTAGATGAGATGGATTATGAAATTATATATGAAATGAAAAATGTGAATGGACTAACATCTCATGTGGTGTTCCATGTGTTTGTTGATAGTGACAAGTATCCCTTGAGGAGCAAGAGGACAAACTAAAAAACCAAATGCTTGTGCAGTCATGAAGAAGCATGATACTTTGGAGAAACCAAAAATCCCTTATCACAAAAGGATGAAAGTGAATTATTCATTGAACCATGTACTTATGCAATGCAACTTATACTAGATACAAGCCCTAGGCTAGATGCAACCCTAGGTTGGTTACCAAGCTTTGATAATTATCATCACTGAGCATTTAGATAAATCCAACATGTCATACAATTTCTACTAAAATTGCAATCATAGAAATATGAATATAACAAATGTTCTAGTTTTGTCAAGATTAAATGTAAGCATTCAAGGCACAAGAAGCCAAAATGACCAGAACATTTGTCCCTTTTAATGTAGCAAGTTAATATAAGCATCATAGCATAAACACTAGGATGACTAGAATGTTTCTTGTGTGCAGACACACCAATTACACAAGACATCCTTCTTATCCTAAGTAATCAATAAATATTCTATCTACAAAGACCCTTGCATTTTTAACCTAAGATATAAGTTTGCTAGATATACTCGCAATGACCCATACGTTCACTTAGCAGGACGAGTATTAGTATTTACTATAGCATAGAGAATTCACTCCAACAAGCAAGGAGAAGAACCAAAGTCACTAATTTATCCATATAAATGGAGTTGAGGTACACACGGCCATCCAATATGAGATGAAGGCTCTTATAGTTGACACCCCTTTTATATGAATTCTTCAAATTATTTGGAACTAAACCACAAATAGAAAGCAAGGAAAAGATCATGCCCCTAGTCCTTGCTTCTCTAGTCAAAAATGACATCATTGAGTTGCTTGAAGAGATGTGATGATGCAAAATGAGAAAAGAAAAGCTCAACATATCTAAAACAAGTACATTGTTTTGAGTTCATTTTCTATGTTATAGGATTGATGTCAAGTGTCAACATCTAGAACATGGATGAAAGAAATCTCTTCAATAGGGTGACAACAGTAGACAAACATAGTTAGAACTACTAGTGACTGAAGTCAAAGAGGAATCTTTAGTAAGAAGAACCTTAGTGGGAACTAAGCAACAATAGATATACATGGTTAGGACAACTAGCAGCTAATGCAAGAGAGATCTTCCATGAGGAGAATCTCAAAAGTGACACAAACAATAGTAGGAAGACACAGTTAGAACAATTGGTGACTTTGGCTAGAGAGGTTCCATAAGGGGAATCTAGAAACATGACACAAGAAATAGTATGTAGACATAGTTATAAAAATTGGTGACTATCATGAGAGAGATTTTATGAGGGGAATCTAGAAAAGTGACATAAGAAATAGTACGTAGACACAGTTAGAACAACTAGTGACTGTCACGAGAGAGATTCCATGAGGGGAATTTGGAAAAGTGACACAAGCGATAGTAGGTAGACATAGTTAGAACAAATGGTGACTGTCATGAGAGATATTTCATGAGGGGAATCTAGAAAAGTGACACTAGTGATAATAGGTAGACGTAGTTAGAACAACTGGTGATTGTCGTGAATGAGATCCTATGACACTACAAGGTGTTGCCCCTGAGTTATGACAAGATTCAATCCATGGATACATGAGTGAAAGCAGCAAACTAAAGTAGGAAAGTAATTGTATAGGAAGCTAGAAGATGTGTGCAAGATATAGCATTGGAACAAGAGGTGCCTATTTACCAGGTTTTCACCTTCCTGGTAGAGATTCTTTTTTTCTTTGCTACCATGATGCCTGTTTGCTAGGTTTTCATCAATGGCACTTTTTTATTTTTCAATTTTTTAGTATTTTTCTCTTTATTGATTTTTTTTGTATTTTTGAATTTTTCAAAAAAAAATAGTATTACCAAGGTGCCTATTGCTAGGGTTTTACCAGGGTAATGATTTTTTTAAGGACTTTTTGTAATTTTTAGAATTTTTTAGGACCTTTAGATATATATAGAGAACTTCTAAAATTAGATCAATTGTAGAACCACTTCAGGTGGAGAGTGTTGATGGGCTTCTTAAGTGCCTCTTCCTTGGCCATAGAAAGTTGGTAAGCACCAGATCCAAACACTATAGTGACTATGTAAGGACCAAGCTAGTTGGGTTCAAACTTCCCTTTTTGGAATTTTTGTTGTTGATTCTTAGGGTTTCTCTTAGAACAAGATCACCTAGTTTGAAGTCACATGACTTAAATTTCTTATTGTAACTTCTAGACATATGCTGCTGATAAGCTTGAAGATGATCATACACCACTTGTCGATGTTCATCTAACAATACTAGCTCTTGAAGTTGAGATATTGTATTGTCATTGTTAGTAATGAGGCCCTTCATAGAGATTCCCAAGGTAGGAATCTCAACCTCAATTGGAAGCACAGCATCCGCTCCATATACTAAAGAAAAAGGCATTGTACCCATTGGAGTTCTGATACTTGTTCTATATGCCCATAAAGCTAGATTAATATAAAGGTGTCAATCCCTTCCATATTTACTAAATGTGTGATGCAAGATCTTTAGGATCACCTTGTTGAATGCCTATGCATGACCATTACTCTAGCAGTAATAGATAGAAGACCAATGTTGCATGATTCTGAACTTTTTGCATAATTCCTTAAGATCCTTGTTTTTAAACTATCCTCCATTGTCAATAATAATGGAGGAAGGTATACCAGACCTGCATATGATGTAATTCATGATAAACAAAGCTACAATTTTTCCATTTTCTATTTAGAGAGGGACTACCTCTACCCACTTAGTGAAGTAGTCTATAGATGTAATAATGAACTTACGTCCATTAGAAGAAGATGGGTGAATTTGGCCCACAAGATCAAAGCCCCATTGTTGAAATGGCCACAGTGTGATAGATGGAATTAGCTCCCTAGCTAGAGCATGAATTAGATTCCCATGGATCTAGCATTGCTTGTAGGACTTGGCATATTTGATTGCCTCTTGCTCCATATTCAGCCAATAGTAACCAGCTCTAATAAGTTTACAAGCTAGTGTCAAGCCATTTGAGTGGGATCCACAAATGCCCTCATGGACGTCAATTAATGCATGTTTGGACTTGTCAAATTCTAGACACCTAAGGAATTTTCTATTGAGACCTCTCCTAAATATTCATCGCCAATAATGACATATTGTGAAGCATTATGGATAAGGTGATCTTTTTCATTCTGGATTAGACCATCTAGAATAGTTTGGTCACAAAATAAGAGTATATATGGTGGTGGTAGGATGAACATGTCCTGAAATAGAATAGATCATCCGAGATTTAGGAGTATCATAGGTAGGCTAAAGTAATGTTTCCACCAAGAACTCATGTCGGAGATCATTCTCTATCATCTATAACATGGAAGCAAGAGTAGCCATGGCATCAACCACTTTGTTGTCTACTCAAGGAATTTGCTAGAAAGTGATATGGGAAAAGTATTTATTCATGTCATCAACCATGTATTTGTAAGGGATCAATTTCTCATCCTTTATCTGATATACATCATTGACCTGGTTGATTATGAGCTGAGAGTCCCCAAAGATGTTCAATTGATCCACTCTCCATTCAACTACAATCTTCATGCCATTAATTAGAGCCTCATATTCTACAATATTGTTGGTACAAGGAAACAAAATCTTATACACCTTAGGCAATAAATACCTCTGTGGTGTTATAAAGAGTAACCCAACATTGGATCCCTATTGTGTGAAGGAACTATCAAATAACATCACCCAAGTTGGGTGTGTGAGCGTCAGAATTGATTCATTAGTAAAATCAATGTTTAGTGGGAGAAGACTCTGCATCAGTGCATCTTCTAGCTGATCAGCTATCAAGTGTCCCTTGATAGCCTTTGTTCAACATACTAAATATCAAACTCACTTAGTATCATGACCCACTTAGCCAACCTTCATGTTAAAGCTGCCTTACTAAGTAAGTATTTCAGTGGATCAATTTCAGCAACCAGTCATGTAGTATGAGCAAGCATGTAGTGCCTGAACTTTTGGGAAGCAAGGACAACTACCAAGCAAGATTTCTCAATAATATAGTAATTCATTTCATAGGAGATCAGCATGTGACTTAGATAGTAAATAGCTCTTTCCTTGTTATCATTGTCTTCTTGAGATAGCAAGATACCCAGAGATGTCATTATTGCTGAGATGTACAAAATTAGAGGCTTCCCATATATAGGAGGCATCAAGATTGGTGGATTAGCTAGGTATTTCTTTATTTGTGTTAAGCTTTAATTGCAATCTTGGCTCCAGTTTTATTTCACAACTTTATGTAAAGTCTTGGTAAAAGGTTGTGATCTATCTGCTAGCTATGAGATGAATCTATGAATGGATTGAAGTCTTCCCTATAAGCCCCTCACCTAACTAATATTGTGGAGTGGAGGCATATCCATGACTACTTGAACTTTCTCTAGATCAACCTCAATTCCTTTTGTAGACACAATGTAGCCCAATATTTTCCTTGATGTTACACCAAATGAGCATTTCTTGGGATTAAGTCTCAAACTAAATTTATCTATGCAATCCAAGATAGGTCCCAAATCTTAAAGGTGAGTGATGCATTTTGTGCTCTTACCCAAGGTATCATCCACATAGTCCTCCATGGTTTTATGCATCATGTCATGGAAAAGTATAGTGACTACCCTCTAATATGTAGCACCAACATTTTTCAAGCCAAATGGCATCATGTTCCAATAGAAAGTTCCCCATGCACACATGAAAGTATTCTTTTCCTGATCTTTTGGTGTGATTTTGATCTGATTATAACTAGAAAATCCATCCATGAGAGAGTACATATCATATCCTACCATCATGTCCACTATCATATCAATGTTAGGGAGTATAAAATCATCTTGAGGACATTCTAAGTTTAGATCTGGGAAGTCTGTACAAACTCTGATAGATTTGTCATGCTTAGAGACTAGAACAATGTTTGATATCCATTCAGTGTAATCAATAGAATAGATGAAACCAACTTTTAGAAGCTTTTCCAATTTAGCTTTAACGAGAAACGCAACATCAGAATGCATATTCCTAAGTTTATATTTAACTAGTTTAACTCTTGGAGCAATAGACAAGTGATGCATAATTAGATCAGGATCTAATCCTGGCATGTCTAGGTATGTCCATGAAAATTTAACCTTTTTCTCTTAGAAGAAAGCAATGAATTCATCTTTTTCTTCTAGAGATAGTGACTATGTAAGATGTATCAGGTGAGGTTGTTCCTCTATTCCCAAGTTTATTGGTTGTGTTGACTCTATAAACACTGATGATCTTTCCTAAAAAGGACTAGGAAGTGCATCAAATATCTTATCTGCAGATGCCTCAGAGAGGTTTTCATCCTTAGATATGTCTTTCATTTTTATTTTTTTAGGTTCTAACACTTCCACAAGGTGAATTCCTCTTTTTCTTCAGGAGATAGTGACTATGTAAGATGTATCATGTGAGGTTGTTTCTCTATTCCCAAGTTTATTAGTTGTGTTGACTCTATCAACATTGATGATCTTTCTTAAAAAGGACTAGGAAGTGCATCAAATATCTCATCTGCAAATGCCTCAGAGAGGTTTTCATCCTTGGATATGTCTTTCATTTTTACTTTTTTAGGTTCTAACACTTCCGCAAGGTGGTTTTCACCATCAAACCTTCTTTTTTTTTCTTTTTTATTGTATGATTGAGATATTTGATGTTAGCTTCAGTCATGTTGATTCTTTGTTTATTGGTGGAAGACATTACTAGTTCGACAGTGTTTAGGTAGCAAGCAAGGGCATAGTCATTCTAGAATTTGAGGACTTCACTAGATACATTAGAATTCTAGTCTATGAGCTTGGGATAAGTGAGTGAAAGAGATATGGTGGGTTGAATTGCATTTATAGTATAATCATTAAATGCTTGGACAAGCAATTTGAGACCTAGAGCAGCTTCATCCACAAGTGTGTTCAAATGCTTTTGAGCTCTAATGTCATCAATAAAAGGCTCAAGGACACTAGTTGGATAGGATTCATCAAACCTAACCCTAGATGATTCACCTACTTCGAGGAGGTTTTCATAGACATGAACTTAATCTATGTCTTTGTATGTAGTTGCTTTAGAGAGAGATTCAAATTCATACTCTCAAAAAATTGTACTACATGGAGACAAACTATAGAATTCCCCAATAGTGATGGGAACAAACTCTCCATCATTTGGATTTTTGCAAAGGTTCTCAATTCATAAAGCATGAGTAGACTCTCCTTTTTTTGGTTGAGTATGACATGAATTAGTAGTATCATCAGAAGAATCACTATCACCATCCATGGTGCTGACATGTGGTACAAAGTCATCTAGTTCTACAAAGAATTTAGCCAGATCATTAGGAATTAGATAAGGATAAGGATCCTCATCATTAGCATTATCTTCATGGTCATCAGACTCAGCTTGTGACTCATGTTCAGATGAACTCTCAGGCTCTAGTATAAATTTGTTAATCCCTAGATGGAAGGGAATCTTCCTTAAGCCTAGACCAGACGTGTCTTGATTCCTTATAGTTATTGCTGTAACAAGACCAATTAGACCATTGTTGTTCCATCCAATAGGACTAGTTCCCTTATAGCCAAAGCATTTTATCAGTCTAAGACTGGGACCCTACTTCTTAGGAGTGATCTCATGAGCCTATTCTATGAGGTCAACTAGAGTTTCTTCTTTATAAAGCCACAAAGCAATGGCTCTATTTTCACTTTCATCCTCTAGAGGGACTATAACCTTGACAAAATTACCATTATACTTAGTTTGAGGTGTCAACACAAATGGCCTCTTTTCTTCAGATGGTCTCTCATAATGGCAAGGAGACTCGGGAAGAGATGTCAAAGATAGAACTAGTTCTATGTGATATTCACCCGTTCCAGTTTCTTTTAGCTAGAGTGACTGCTCAATTTGCTTTAGCTTATTAACATGATAATTGATAGATTCCCTATTAGAAGGTACAAATTTTTTAGTAGCTTTCAGCATATTATAGGTATAGCTAGTACTTGTAGGTATGGTGACTTCAGAGCCATGAAATGGAAATTTTATGCATTGATGATAAGTGGATGGCAGAACATGCATCTCATGTATCCATGATCTTCCTAGAAGAATATTTTAAGCCAAGGGAATGTCAAGGACCTAACAAGTGACATCCCTTTCTACAGGACCAACGCAGAGAGGCAACACCACTAGACCCAATGACTTTCACTCAACTTTGTCATATGCTTTGATAGTGATCTTGCGATGAGGATCAATGGACTCTATAGAATAGTCCAATTTTCTGAGTAGAGTAGCAAAGACAATGTTCAAACCAGCCCCATTATCGATGAGCACACAATAGACACCTTTCTGATGTATCATGACCTCAATGTGTAGAGGTTGATTATGTAGGTGACTCGATGAATTGTCATCCTCCTCAGAGAAAGACATATAGTAAGGTGAGGTTGGATGACCTAAGATAGATTGGAACTTCTCAAGATCAAGAAATTGAGGTACGTTTGCCTCGGTGAGGGCTTTATCAAGAATCTACCTATGAGTAGGTGAGATTTTGAGTAGCTCAAGGATCATGATTTGAGCATTAGTCTCTTGTAACTAATCAAGGATACTATAGCTAGTAGCTATAGAATTTTTTGCAAGGTTTTCTCCTTTGTTAGATGGACTAGCAAGGGATTTTTCTTTGTGTTACTCTAACTCAAGAGTAGAAGGCGTAGGGCCTTTGAGTACCAACTTAGTGTGAGAATGTGTAACAATGTTGGAAAAGGATTATGATGGTTCATAGTCAGATGTGTTGGAAGTAGAGCCCTTAAGATGAATAGTGTCTTAGGTTTAGTGTTATCTTGTTTGCCCTTGATGGTAATAACATCACAATACTCAAAATCCATAGGTTTAACCATGTTGATCACATTGTCATCATTAGAGTACATGTAGTTGAACTTGTTTTTAGGTTTTGGTTTTGAGCTCTCTTCTTTTTTGTAAGGCTAGAATGGCTCCTTAAAAGCCTTGTGATTTGAGTTCTTGTTATGTCCATCCATAACAATGTTACCATCCTCAATTAAGTCTTGGACATTATGATGTAGGTTAATATAGTTGCTAGTTTTGTGACCTTTGTTTTGGTGGTATTCACAGAATGCAGTTTTGTTCCACCATGATGGTCATGGTTGTGGATCATAAGGACAAGAGTTATTCAATGGAGAGATGATTTTTTTTTGCAATAAGGTCTTGTAAATGACATCCAAAGGTTCACCCAGAGGTGTATATTTTCATTTTGGACATGAGACCCAAGATGAGTTCTTTGGTTTATTTCTAAAAGTCTTGTTGTTAGGAGGCAACTTCTCCACATTCTTGAATGCTTTAAGATTGTATGTAAGATTGAAGGCTACCTTAGTAGGTTTAGGATTGATTTTGTCAACAACTCCATCATGCACAACCTCTCAATTTTTGTTCACATACTTGGATTTGTCCTTGTTAGAAGTGGATCCTTGTTTTGTGTCCTTTTAAAGGGTGAGTTCACCCTTTTTGACCATGAATTACTCTATGTGATAGCTTGTGTGACCATATCTTTAAAGGTGCATGGACCTTGAAGTTGGACTCTATGCCCAAAATTAGGTAGGAGATTACATTAAATATGTTAAGCTTTTCTACTTCAGGAATCTTGCATGATTATTTGGCGTAAAGTTGTCTCCATCTCTGAAGGAATGTGAGGAAAGGTTCCCCAACTCTTTGTTTAAGGTTACACAAGTCTCAAATGTTAATCAGGTATTGTATGTTGTGAGAGTACTATTGGACAAACAAGTTAGAAATCTCATCAAACATTTTGATACCAGTAGGTAAGTGTAAAAACCACTCCATAGCCTGACCACCTAGACTTCTTAGAAATAGACGCATGAGATATGTCTAATTATGCATAAATTCCATAGACAAGGCCGCAAATTCCTACAAATGATCTTGGGGATTGGTAGTTCCAAAGTATTTATTGTACTTAGGTAACTCAACTCCTCTTGGAAAAGGAGACATGTCTATACCCTTTTCAAATGGGAATGGACAAAGAGTATCTAAGGTGTATGTTTTTGTAGGTTTGTCTTTATCATGCATCATTTGACCTAGTTGGTCTGGCATGGTTTTCAGTTGTTTTTAGAGTTTGGAAGTTTCAATTTTATCTTTAGGTGTGATGATAGTTTTAACATTAAAGCAATGAGTTAGTTTAGCTCCCTCTTGAGCAAGTTTGAGAAAGTATTTCTCTTTCTCTTTGTTAAGCAGGATTTCCATGACCTTTTGGAAAAAAAATTTCCTTGCGACATTTTTTGATGTGTTCAAGGAGTATTTCCACCTCTTCCTCATTTTCATAAGTGAAGGCGAATTTCTATTTGTCATTCATACGTTGTTTTTGGTCTTTACAATATTCACCATGTTTGGGTTCATGATTAGCCATGGTAGGAATGTGAGTGGTTTTAGTATGTTTTGATTGGAAAGGTCCTCTAAATAAGAATTCAACTATATTGTTTGGAGATGTAGGAACTTTGCTAGTTTTGGGATCCTCTCGATACAAGGGGTTCCTGGTTTGTTGTAAGTTTATAGAGAATGTTCTCTACACGCGAGGTGATCTGATAGGCAAAGGAGATCATGAAGACTCCTCAATAGATGAACTAGACATAGATCGTGTGTAAACTAGAAAGTGACCTCTACTGCAATTACAACCCCTAGCCTTAAAACATATTTCTACTTCTTATTGCCATAGTCATAGACAAGGACAAGAAGAAAAAACCTATACAAGGACCACAATAGAATGTAGTCTCAAAAAAGAAAGCTAAGAGTGTTGTATACTAAGGTACAAGTAGTTTGAGTAAGGGCTAGAATAGCCAAAGATTATGACTATCATGACACAAAGTATAACAAGAACTAAAGGAAAAAAACAAGATGACTGAGAGATGAGACTAGTTTAAGTGGAGGTCACAAGTCATTAGCTAAGCAAGCTGTCACTATTTGAGACTATTTGTAGACAGAAAAGAAGTAAATTATTGCAGGTAACATATCACACTTAAAGAAAAAATAGCTCTAATAGAGCAGATGAATAGTTTTAGGACAAGACTCTGCATGAAGATTCTCAAGGAACCATGTGAGAAAGTTCAATAAAGTAGGCAAAGACTCAAAATAGCAAGTTTGGACTAGGATTCTCATGTGAGGACTTATATAGAGCCACGTGAGCATGTGCTAAACTGACAAGGAAATAATATTTTGACAAAAAGGAAAAAATTGCAAGATCTCATATGGATATTTGAATAGGGTCGCATGAAGACTTGGATAGGGCCGCATGAAGAAATGCTAACTCAAAAGGTACTCATGCAAAATTTTGCAAGACTGGGCACAAAAATAAGGAATAAACTAACAACTGAGACTAAATTTTGAAGAGATTTTGAAGGTTTTAGACTATTCTAGACAGATTGTTGGTTGTTTTTATAGGTTTTAGATAGATAGCAAAATTGGTTTTCAAGTTTTTAAACAGCATTTTGGTTTTGAACAAGACAAGTTTGTTTTTAGATAGACACGGGAATCAAGCAGTAGTCGAATGCAATCCAACCGAGGACAAAGAAAATTGGAGGGACGGGGGAGTCTTTACTTTTAGTTTGTTTAGATAGGTTTGGACAAGTTTAAGACTTAATAACAAACATGCTTTATCCCTATAACCAAGAATGGTAGAGGAAGCAAAACTTTTTTCCCACAACTTATGTGCATGCATTCACCTCTCACAGCCATGTCACCCCACTAGAGGGTACCCATGTTTTTGGTTTATTTCAAGGGCTTAATAATAGATATGTTGAATGAAAACCATTGTGGAAGGACTCAAGTATGTATACCACCTTCCAATGTCCAGGTACATGCCTATGGTGAGTTCTACAGGAGAGATTCTTCCCCCTCCTTGCACAAAGATTATGACCCCTTTCAAAGGTGAACTAGGTAGCAATTGACTAAAAGGTTTTTACTTGGCTTCTATTCACATTAACCCCTAATGGCTTTGCAAGTAACATCAAGGCCTATAGCCCACACCAACATCTAAAAGTGCACATACTTGACTAGCAAGACTAGGGCTGGTGTCAGCTAGTGCAGGATACAAAGCCTCCTCTTGATATGTGATATTGGAATGAAGAAGAGGAAATTAATATAGCTTTGGAGTCTTTCACTCTACAAAGCTTCTTTATTATAGTGAGTTAAATTCTCTGGTGAAAGGAGTGTGCTCACTTGGGTCATTCCTAAAGGTTGGATCACTTTGGCAAGCTCTCTAAGGGTTGACTTAGACTGGTGGTTCGGATCTAAGGGTCTAAGTTTGAGATTTCCCTTAATGGAAAAGAGCATACTCCTCTACCTCATCACCTCACCCAAACACACAAGACATGTTAATCATCGAGTTAGCTTAATTGATCTAGACTTATCCTTTCTCAAGATTCTAATTACCTAAAAGGAAATCATCATCCCTTCATAAAAGAGGACTCGTACTAGAGAACCACTAACTTGCTTGCCTCCCTCAAATGGTGGTTTTTAGAGGCTTCTAGGTTTTTTATTTACCCTTGGTCATGACCTCCAAGTGGTAAAGAGAATACCCCCATATTCCCCTATCTAGCACCCTATGAAGTCCACAAGCCCTAACTATACTATGTGTGGAAAGAAAGAAAAATACATAACATTTAGAGTGGGTTTTAAATTGGTCTTTGACATTTGTATCTTTTATAGCATCCTACAATCACACAGTCAGTTTATGTTTGAAGTGTTTGGATAAAAGGTGTCTTCATCAAAATGTCCTACAAACCACTGTTATGCTACAGAAAAACTAGAAACCTAAAAGAAAATTCTTTAGAGAAAACATGTTAGTCATACAAAATGATAAACTAAATTCTAGAAAAATTGCATTTTGTATGCGCTATTGCAAAATTTTGTGCAAAATCTTGCACAAGTTGGCATGAGAAAATGATGTACCGCATGAGAAACCATGCAATTAGAAACTTTTCTGCACAATAAAGTGCAAAGAAAGGGGCAAAATCTTCAAATATTTGCATGAAAATGAGATTTCTCATGCAAAAATCTAGAAATTTTTATAGATGAATGCGATAGAATCATTAAAATAATAGAAAATAAAGCAGATGAGGCCAAAAAATTTGATTTTTTTGACCCCACAGTAGGCGCCAGAAATGTATATGTGAATTGTGGGCCTTGGATTCTCACACACACTTCAACATAGTTTTTACTTGATAGATCATCCCAGAATGAATATTGAATTGTTCATCTGAGAAATCTAATAGAGCAAACTATTGCCTTCTAACTAGAGGGATTTTGCCTTTTCTCTCTAACCAAGAAGTGGGCAACCTAACCTTTTAGCATAAAGGATTTATGCAGCTAACTGAAAGTGCAATTAATCTAGATGAGAGATGCAATTTAATTTAGGAATAAGAAAAGACATTTAATCTATATGTATGCATTATAATAAGATAATGATATTTAAAATGCTAGAAAGTAAGAGAGCTATGAAAATATTAAGCAAATGATTATGCAATTTGACAGTAATTCGATGCAATTCAATTCCAACCTCTATAATGAGGAATTAGAAGTCTCTTAAATAGAATTATCAATATCAAACAATGGTTGAGATCAACTAAGATCAATGGTTAGGATTGAAGCTGAGATTCAGTCAGGATAGAAAATTCCCAATGTAGGTGAGGTTAACTAACTCAAATCCTAAGTGTAATGAAAAGTTAACTGAAATTCACCTGAGTGTGAGAATAAGTTGATTAAGTCAATTCTAATTTGAGAGATAGGTCACTCAGAATTGCCATTCCTAAACTGAAAAGAGGATTTGGAAGATTATTTAATTTAATAAAATGAGATATGACCTCATAAATACATATTTCTAATTAATTGAGTAATTAAACCCAATAATTAAAATAAAGACATTATCTCATTAAATTAAATATGTTTAATTCCCTTGCACATTAGCTTTAAGAGATAATTTAATTCAACCAAAGTATGAATACTTTAAATTAAATTAAATCTAATCAATAGGTTTAATGCAGCTAATTTGAGTTGATACTTAGGAATTAAATAGAGAATGCGATTAATGTAGATTAGGATTTTCTACATTTGACAATTAAGTAAAATAGTGATAATTAGAATAAGAATTTGCTAGTAAAATAGGACTTAGGATTGATCAAAATAGACCAGAATTGGTTAACATGGCAATGTGCCAATTTTGGGGTATTACAGATTGCACAACTATTTGGTAAATATTGGTTTTTCAAGGACTAATAACAACAGTAATCTATACTTAAAGACTGAAGATCTCAAAGGGATACTAATAGCTGAAATATTTGTGGATGATATTATATTTGGAGGACAAGATTCATTGTGCAAATCATTTTCTAGAGAGATGTAGAAGGAAATTGAAATGTCTATAATTGGGGATATCAAATTCTTTGTTGTTTTGCAAGTATATTAGATTAAGAAAGGTATCTACATTACTCAATACAAATGTATCAATGAGACACAAAAAACATTTGGGAAAGAAGACTCCAGACTAGCCAGCACACATATGGCTACTAGACATAAGCTCTCAAAGAATGATGATTCTACTGATGTGAATTAAACCTTGTATAGATCAATGATTAAGAAGCCAAAATGTGTTATTTACAATAGAATAGATATTGCTTTAGTAGTTGGGATTGTTGTAATATTATCTACAAATCCTGAGAAGAATCACATTATGGAAATGAAAAGAATATTGAGATATCTAAAAGGAATAGAGGATTATGGACTATTTTACAAGAAGAATGATAAGTTTTAACTAAAGTGTACACAAATATTGATTGGGTAGGAAATGTTGATGACATAAAAGAGTATAACAGGTGGAGCTTTCTTTCTAGGAAGAGATTGGTTTTATGGACAAGCAAGAAGAAGAGCTACATTTCACAATCAACAATAGAAGTAGAATGTGTATCAGCAATATTTAATTATTCTAATATTGTATATATCAAGAAATTGTTGAAAGGGGTGAAGGAAGAGATCATTGATCTAGATGTTATCTACTATGATAACACAAGTCCTATAAACATATCCAAAAATCATGTGATGCATACCAAGACCAAGTATATTGGTAGCAAGTATCATTACATGAGAGACTTGGTACAATACAAAGAAGTAAGATTAGAATATGTGAAAACAAAGGAACAAATTGTTGGTATATTCACAAAATATTTACCTAAGGATGCACATGAATATCTAAGGGAAAAACTAGGGGTGATTCTCCTAACTAAGACTACTTAAGTAAAGATGGAGCTTTGCATCAAATATGTTGATGGGATTATCGTACAATTTTATGCAGAAGGTTACATTTTAGGACTTGACTAAAGTTGTGAAAAGAGAAAAGCATAAGATGTTGACTAGGTCATAAGAAAAGATGATAGAGGAAGAACATAGTTCAAAGAACTAGCCAAGAGATATCTACATGTTGAAGATGTATGTGACAAAGTTACCTAGTGATGGTTTTGGAGTGTCTTTGGCATTATTGTCAAAGAGGGAGAATTTTATATAGTTAACATCAATAGTGGAAAAGAGGGAGTTGTAAAGTGATGTTGCAAAGGAGAGTGCATAGATAGATAAAGTAGTGAAGGTGCTACCATCAATTAAGAAGCTCAAAAATTTAGGATTTGTATATCAAGAGGGAAATGATTGATTTCATGTTCTAATATTATAGAGGGAGTCTATGTATTGTTATACCTAGAGGTGTTGCATATTAGCATTTCATGGATGAGAATCAGAATAAAACTAAAAGAGAGATTATTGGACCTTGATATGATAGTCAAAATGAAACTAAAAAGGGAGATTTTTGGACCCTAAGATGAGAATCGGAATAAAACTATGAATATTAATGAAGATCTAATATTGAATACAAAGGGAGCTACTTGAAGCAAGTAAATGTTTTGGGTTGCATGGTAAGTAGAGGTGTTTCCATCAATGCCAAAGAGGGAGATTCTTAGAACTACAATTAGAATAATTGTTATGTTAAAGCTTGGAAGAGATGATCAATGAAGAACAAATACTTAGGCTTAATTGAGCTTCAAAGTAGAAGAGTAAGAAACTTAAAGTTGAAACCAATCTATGTTAGTGTCAACTGAGAAAAACAATACAAGAAAAGAAAATTTAGTGTCAACCAAGCACCAGTAAAAGATAGAATAAAAAATAATTTAGATTGAATGCCAGTAAATGGACCATGTAAAAATAGTATAAGATGAGTAATTATGGTGGTGATCAAGTTATACAGTGATGATCGAGGCTGAGGAACACAATGTTAGTTGAGTGACATCATTTTATGGTTTACGAAGGAATCTCATTTCCTAGCCAACATAGTTGAATTATTGGAATATGAAAAGTGTGTTGAAGATGAGAATTGATGAGATGGAACATTTAATATAATGGAAACCATGTTTGGTCATTTATATATATGGATTCAAAGAGAATTTTGGAAAAGTTTCTAGAAGAGGAAGGGGGAAATGAAAATATGGAAGGATCCGGTGAATATGACCTAACCCTAAGATTAACAGTGATGTTTAAAAGGAAAAAGATAAAGCTACCTATTTAAGGAGGCATAAGGGATAATCTAAGAGAGGTTAGTAAGGATGGAGAAGACCTTAGCAAGGTTGAGGCATTTTTTGATGCTATTGGCTGGAAACTTTGAGTGGAAGGCTGAGAAGTGTTGTGAAGAGGTGAAGTGTGTTTGCTGGAAGGGTTGCCAAGCATATCAGAGGTAAAGATGATAGTTGAGGTCAGTCAATGGATCAGCATATGAGCTAAAATGTGATCTTTATTGACAAAGTGATAGTTATTTTTCAGATCAACCTCTTATTACTTTCTAAGCATTCTATTAGTTTGAAATCCTTTAATCAAGGTTGACCTAACAGACATTTGTAAATCCTTTAATCAAGGTGACATTCTAATGGAATGTTCTTAAGCCCTCTAACCAGGCCACTCCTAATAGGGTGATTAAATCCTTTACTAGGGTCACACCTAACAATGTGTATTGTAACCTTTAACAGGATTGGCTCCTCATAGAGGTCACTTCAAAAGAGTGAAAAATTGGTAGCATGTTACTATAGGTTTTTCTAAAATTGGGTTTTCATATTAAATCCTGGCATCACACTTGTGTCAATTTTATTTGAGATGTTTTATTGGTAATGTTTTACTTTCTACAAGTATTTTTGTATTGGGATAGTGGACTGCTAGTTTTATTTTAATGATAATTTTCTGTAGAGACTAAATGAATTAATGAATACATATAAGTTGGTTGAAGTGTTTGAAGATTGTATTGGTATATCTAGACATGAGGATAATTGATTCACCCACCCCCCCCACCCCCTCTCAATTATTCTAAATCATTCTAATGTTATCCTCTCTCAAAGTAACATTAAGAGATCTTATTCCATATGAAGTGTATGTATGGTATCACAATTGCATGAACTATAATTGTTAGATGATAGGAAACATAAACTCTTTGACCATTTGAAATCTTATCAACAAAAAATGTCTTTTTGTAGAAAAACAATGTGAAACCTAGAGAATTTCAAGTGGGTGACCTATTCCTAAGAGAAATTCTAAAGAATCAAGCAGATAGAGAAAGAAAGACAAATTTTAAGCAAACTAGCTAAGTCATTTTGTGATTATTGTTGTATACGGATCTGGGGTGTATCAGTTATCAACTTCTGAGGGTGAGCTATTAGCACACACCTTAAGAATTTTAATGTGTAAAAATCCCAATCTAAGGGGTAAAAAATACCAAAAAATAGTACAATAAAAGGAAATGGTGAAAACCTAGCAACATGCACCATTTGTGACACATTAGCTCTTATTTCTATTAGGATTCTTTTGAATTTCGCATCTCATTGTATGTATCCAAAATAACATTTCTCATCATCTATCATCTAGGATGTACATATTCATAATAAATTGGCTACCTATATGGTCTAACTTGTATATGTTCATAATAATGTTCCATCATAGCTTGGTCTAGATTGGAGTCTTCATACATGCCTTCTTCCATGTCTTTTCTCCATCCATAATAAGTCGGTCCAATACTTAACTGGGGGCATGTCCTTGATCTAGTTCTAGAAATGGATCTTTGACAAGTCATCACTCAAAATAATACAAATGGGTTTACTTCTTCAAAGAACAAAAAATGATCAAATTGCACTTCAACAAAGAAATCAAATGTTGACTCGTAACTTGGGATAATCAATCAAAATTTTACCTACATCAAAACTTCAACTTATCCAAAAATCTAAACAATCATACAAAACCATAACAAGATCTTCAGCAAGAGATTTATACATCTGGTAACATTTTTTGATTGATTATTAGAGTACATGCATTAATCAATTTGATATAATTGTTATTATCGTCCTACATTATTCTAGGATGTCTCATTGGTATGAGTTAATCACTCCCATATATCACGTGACTAGAATAGTCATGATAGATCATGATATTTTGTTTCTTTGATTGTTGTTAATGGGGTTTTTTCTATTAGAATCAATTGGACTTTTATTTTTGGGTGTCTATGCATAAGTGCCTTCATATATCCAATAAGCATTACGTGGTGATAACTTAGTTTGTCACACTATTTCTTTGGTTATGACTTACCATGCATACCTCGACTCCAAATATATTTTTATAAGATGAATTGGAAAACATTCTTTATCTATTGACCACACAAGTGAAACTCATGTTAATTATACCTAGATTCTTTTAAATCTTGCAATACTAAAATCCATGTAAGAAATTCTCTGGCTGTCCTAGTTTAATTATACCATGATGCTTGTGTTCTCTTACAACAATAAAGAGACCAATGATGATATGAAAAATCATGTTACCTCGGATCAATATGCTACAAAAGAAATGGAGATTATGAATTTTAGTGTTGCATTTATAGTTGCATTTACATATTTATTCACTTTTTTGATCCCATACATATTCATCTGCTTTGTATGTGACATTCATTTTATAGATTATGGGTCCATCTTCTCTATCATTTAATTCATCCATTAGGTCTTTTAGGGTGAAACATGGTTGTTATTATTATGATGGAAACTATTAGATATAAATAAAAATAATTGCATTCCATATAGTACTCCATGATTAGAAGGTCCATTTACTTCTTCGTGTTGTTCGTATTCATTTATCATTTTCCCATAGGTCATCATCATAATTCATTTTAATTTCCTTTAGAGAAACATTTTTCATTTTAAGGAAACATTTAGAGATCATATTACATCCCTATCCATTTATTCATTTATTCATTTATTCATTTATTCATGTATTCATTTATTCATTTATTCATTTATTCATTTAATTACATACATGTAAAAAATTATTTATAAGCATACATCATTATTCTATTCATCCTTATCATATAAGATGCATCCATACATGGTAAAAATAAATGTATTAATGTATCATTTATAAACCATTATGTACTATTTAGATACAATGCATACAAATAGATCATCCATAATATGTTGCATAAAACATCCATAATAGAAATATAGAAATTATCACATCATATCATAGAAGTGCATAACATCATAGGAGAACATCAACACATGTATTTTACTGCATATAGTCAAAATCATCAAATCATACATCCTCCATAATCAAATGCTAGTGTCCATCATAGGTAACCACCATAAAAAGTCCATATAATCATAATCAATATGATGCTATGCAAGTAAGGAGAATCCCCAAAGGAGATTTCCTAGCCCCTAGCAAATAACCACACAGCGAAAACACACAACAATGCAAGATCAGATAAAAAATTTCAACACTTTATTCATAAAATAACTATTTACATGCAATGTGTCTATTTGTAAAGCCTTCCAAGTTACGGCCAAATATAATAGCAATAAGAACAAACTCCAAGGAAAATCTAAACTTGTGCTCACAAGTCCACCAAGAAATACTCTTGTTTCCTAAGCCTTAACTAATAGCACTTCTCAAACTTCACCCAAGATCCAAGTGTAAACTGCCTCACATTGTCCACACACCTAGGAAAACTTTGCTCACTTAGCTTCTCCATGTTGGATCCCAACTGGATAATGATTCACTCCACTAAATGAAATTACTCATGATCCACTCCTATAAATGAATGAATTAAGACTCCACAAGACCCCCTTTGTATACCCAACTAAGCCACAAGTTGGCCTAGCAATTACAAATTAAAATAAGCCCTTACATTAAATGCCCATGCAAGCCACAAGTTGACTGCAACACATATTAAATACATATAACCCAAATTAAATTCCAAGGTTAGCTCACACTAGATACTAAACATAGACAACTCAAGAAACACAAAAACTAAGTATCAAAAGCAACATTTAAGTATTATTAACTCCACCAAGCATAATTGAGCCCCTTCATTGACCAAGATACTCAGTCAACACAGTAACCAACCCATGCAAAATAAGCCAAGCTCCCTAGTATATGCCAAGTAACACCTTCATAGACCAAGTTTCTCTAGCAACTAAACTCATTTGAAGATCGAGAAACTTGGGTAACACTGTAACCAAGCTTCATTGAGCTCCTAGTGTGCATTGAGTTCCCACAAGCATTTTTAAGTTCCTTCAATGACTGAGTGCCCAATTTGTGATGAGCTCCTTCAATAACCAAGCACCTCTAGGATTGGTGAGTCCATTCATCCACTAAGTTCTTGACCAAGAACTACCAAGAGATGACTGACTAACCTCTACCGAGAACCTCTTCTTCAACCAAGTATCAGTCCAATTAAGCACCCTCCAAAGAAACTATTGAACCTCCTCCCATGAACTCCAAAGTAGACACCAAGAAAATCCAAGATATTATTGCATCAGACTCCCCAGGTAAATAGAAAAGTGCATCCCGCACTTTGATGCCCAAAGAAATATGTGATCCAATATTCATCTTCACTAAAGTCTTCCACTCTATTAGGGACAAGAAAACCAATTTTCACATCATCTAGATCTACTTCAATCATCCAAACATTAGAAGCATCTAAATCACCACTAACCAATCAACATGAAACTTATCACATCCATCCATATCAACAACACATGAATCCAACTCACATCCATAATGACAACATGTAGATCCAAGACCAAATCCACATCAACCATAATATGTAACTCCTCAATAACACATGCCAAACTCTAAATACCAATAATATCATTGCTCACAACAAGATACTCTAAAACATATAATGCATCACTCATAGAAATCTAATCATCCATGACCAAGTGATCTAAAATATCCATGTTAGACTCCACCAATAGATCATTAAAACCAATCTCAACCTCAGCATCAACAAGATTAGGAATCTCCCTAGTAAGCTTAGGTATTTCAGCAACAACCACCTATTGCTCTATAGGTTTCACATCAAACTCCACAAACTAATAAATATCAACCTCATATACTTTTGTTACCTGCTCTACAACATTGTTATGTCATCTTCACTCATAGATAAGTCTTTTAACCAGCTAGACAACTCTCTTTTGGATTAGTAGACTCCATCTCCACAAACGTCTACTAAATTCAACCATCTCATCCTTAACTTGATCAACCAAACTAACTTCCAACCAAGTTGGCATCTTAGAAAGCCTCTTCTCCCCCACATGATGGAGATTCACAATTATCTTAGGGTCTAATCATCTTGGAAACATCTTCCAAGAACTTTGCAAACCCTCTACAAAAAATCCTTCCCACACACCTTGTGACACATTTGAATTGTCTACAAGTTAGATTGCAACCTGCCACCTCGCACAAACAACCAAGAATAAATCACAAGTCCAGGAACACATATCTACAGTACACATCACACAACCCCTCTATGATCATGCCCCAACAAGATCAACCTTCCATCTTCACCATACAACCAAATGAAATGCCAAGGTCAGCTCACACTAGAAACTAAACATAGACATCTCCAAAAAAGCTAGCACCAAGACATGACCAAGCATCAGAAAACCACATCTGAGTATCAACAACTCCACCAAACATAACTAAGCCCCTCCATTAAAGTTTTCTAATACCATTTGATAGAGTGTAAGGTAGGAGAATCTCCAAAGAAGATGTCCTAGCCCCTAGCAAATAACCACATAGCAGAAACACAACACAGGATACAAGAATCTGACACCAAAATAACTCTTTATTTATAAATAAACTAATTACATGCAATGTATCAGGATGTAAGGCCTTCTTAGCTATGGACAAATACAATAGAAATTAAAATAATATTTTTGCAATATCCCTCAAGATCCAACCCAAAAACTAGCTAGTCCAGATCCACACTCTAGTAGAAACCTCCAATGAAGATTTAAACTTGTGCTCAAAAACCACCAAGCAATCTCCTTATTTCCCAAGCCTCAACCAATAGCTCTTAAAAAAAAATTCCTCTACCACATTCTCTTCTCAAATATGGGTCATCGTGAAAAATGACTCCACAAGACCCCCTACTTATACCCAACTAAGCCACAAGTCAGCCTAGTATGTTACAAACTAAATAAACCCTTGCATTATATGCACATTTAAGCCACAAGTTGGCTTACAACAAAAATTAAATACATATAACCAAATTAAATTCCAAGGTTGGCTCAAATGAGAGACTGATCCTAGATAACTTAGGCAAAGCTAGAGCCAAGACATGACCGAGCATCAGAAAACCATTTCCAAGTATCAGAAATTCCACCAAGAATAACTGAGCTTCACATAAGCATTGTTGAGCACCAATATGTGTCAAGTCTTTCAATAACTAAGACCCTTCATTGACTAAGCTACTTGGTTAACATAGTAATTGAACCATGCTGAATAATCTAAGCTCCTATTGTATGTTAGGTACCACCAAGACATGACTGAGTAATGCTACTCTAACTAAGCACCTCAGCTAACACTACAACTAGAAACTACTCTATAATGAATAAGTCCCACATCTTTCTTTCACCAATTTCCCTGCCTCTAAGGCCAAAATACTACAACATGTAGGATTTCCAACTACCCTAGGATGCTCCGACATCAGACACCCCATGTGCAAAAAGATGTTCTTTGTAGCTAGAAGAACATCTTTTGGGATTCATCACATAAATCTCGAACTGGTTCTTAGCATACATATTTTCCAAGTCTTCAACTTACACACTCTTTCCTTGTTCCACTTTTGCTTCTTTAGATCCATATTTGGTGTGCTATAGTTTTGATTTCCATGCTGATCTCTAACCCTCTTAGAATCCTTCAGCTCAACTCGGTTGTCAATACTCAGGTTCCTCCTACTGAGTTCTTTGTTCTGCAAAGGAATTAGGAAATTCTTCCTGTCACCTTTCTCAATAGTAATCACATTCTTGACACAATCATTCATAGCCCTACAATCATACTACCAAGGTTTTCCAAGTAATATGTGACAACTACTCATGTCCACAATATCACACAACACTTGATCCTTATAAAACCCAATCTAAAAATCAACAAGACATTGCTTCCTCACCTCTAAAGCATGTTCATCTTGCAACCAACCAATCCTATAAGGACAACGATGCCTTATTCTCCTCAAACCAAGTTTCTAAACCATCTCCTTATCAACAAGGTTGTTAGTACTACCACTATCCACAATCACATTATAGTCTTTACCACCAAATTTACAGCAAGTCTTGAACAAATTACTCCTCTAACAAGATTCCAGTGTCCTTTGACCAACCAGTACTCACTAAGCCAATAAATTATCTCCTTTCTTAGGTTCACTAATATGGGTTTCAAGCTCATTTATAATAAAATTTCTTCTATCACTAGCCTTAGGACATTCATAAGCTCTATGTCCCTCTTTATGACATTTGAAACAAGTACCCTTAAACTCATCTCTACCTATCCTTCTCTTCTCTTTCGATCAATGGGTTTTGGTTCATCTTCTACACTCAGTTTAGCCTTTGCCAAGTAGTCCTACTTCTCCTTTCCTCAAGAACTACCTTGATTCTTCCTCTTTAACTTATCTGTTGCCTTCAAGGAATATTGATAAGCATCCTCAACCAAAGCAATATTCAACATACCAGCCTCATCATGAATATTTAATCTCGTGTCATTAATATATCTAGCCACCTTCTCCTTAATCAATTCTCTATGTCTACACTGAATATTCAACTTGTAGAACTCCTTTTTATAATCTTTCATAGTCATATCTTTTTGCTTCAGATTCTACAACTTCTTAAACAACTCAAGTTCATAATCTACAAGAATGAACCTAGTCTTCAGGGACAAGTTGCTCTAATACCATCTGACGTAGTGCAAGGTAGGAGAATCCCCAAAGGAGATGTCCTAGTCCCTAGTAAATAATGAAATAGTGGAAATATACAACAATGCAAAATCTGATACCAATTCTCAACACTTTATTCATAAAAAAAAAAATTATATGCAATGTGTCCGGCTATAAGGCCTTCCAAGTTACAGCCAAATTTATAATAATAGTTATGCAAAATCCCTCAATATCCAACCCAAACACTAGCTTTTCTAGATCCACATTTTGGTAGAAACCTCCAAGGAAAATCTAAACTTTTGCTCACAAGCCCACCAATAAATCCCCTTATTTTCCAAGCCTTAGCTACTAGCAAATACTCCATCTTCTCTATGTTGAATCCCACACTAGATAATTACTCACTCCACTAAATGAAATTACTCATGATCCACTCCCATGAATTAATGAATTAAGACTCCACAAGACCCCCTTCTTATACCTAACTAGGCCACAAGTTATCCTAGAAATTACAAATTAAAATAAACCCTTACATTAAATGATCATGCAAGCCATAAGTCAGTTGCAGCATATATTAAATACCTACAACCCAAATTAAATACCAAGGTTGGCTCACACTAGAGACTCAACACACACAACTTGGGCAACATAGAAACTAATTATTAGAAACAAACTCCAATTATGAGCAACTCCACCAAGCATAATTGAGCCCCTTAATTGATTGAGCTACTCAATCAACACAATAAACAAGCCATGAAGAATAAGTTGAGCTCCTTAGTATATGCCAAGTAACACCTTTACAGACTGATTTCCTCTAGCAACAGAACTCCTTTAAAGACCGAGCAACATAAGCAACATTGTAACCAAGATTCATTGAGCTCCCAATATATATTAAGTTCCTACAAGCATCACCAAGTGCCTTCAATGACTAAGTGCCCCAAGATATGTCAAGCTCCTTTGATAACCAATAACCTCCAAGATCACTGAGTCTATTCATCCACTTAGTTCTTGACTAAGAACTACTAAGAGATGATCAAGTAACCTCTACAGATCACCTCTTTTGCAATTGTGTATCAGTCCAAGTACCCTCCAAAGAAACTACTGAGCCTCCTCCCATGAACTCCAAAGTAGCCATCGAGAAAACCCAAGATGCTCCTACATCACAAAACTAAGGTGTTAAATGTCCATCATATAATGTCTATGAATGATCAAAAATAATATACAAAGTCCAAATGTACAATATCTAATGATATTACATGATAATAACAAAAATATCTCAAAGTACATAGTCCATCAACATCCACATTGTCTATCCATAGTGTACACAAAATGTCTAACTAGCACTAACACCTATTTCTATATGTCTCTCTCAAGATAATGGGGTAGATGGTCCTGTAGTCTTTGCCTTGTTAGTGTTTCTTCCTGCATCTATTTTTCTACTCATCTTAGGCCTAGATTATCTCAAGACCACATCCCCACTCTCTCTAAATGTCTTGGATGAAATTTTTCCTACATAGGAGCTCTCTCTGAAACTCCTAATCCACTGGTCCTCGAGAATAGCTTGCATATAGGCCTCCCTCCAATAGGTAATCTCCCTACTATCTCTCAACATCAGTCTCATGCTCTTTATGTTTGGACCCAAGGTCTAAGCCCTCTCCATATTCTCTAATAGAGTCTCATTTGTCTCTAATCTCTCAAGTGTCATATCTCACTCACCGAGTGTCTCTACCAATTGTCCCTCTAAATGTTCTATCCTCCACTCTAACTATGGAACCCTTGAATCATCTCTCTCTAAAAAATCCTTTGTAGCTCAATCTATGAAAACCTCCTCTAGTCCATACGTCTAAAAATAGGGATCACCCTATCCAATGTTGATCAGAACATGGTCCATGATGATCTATACGAGGATAGCAAAAGAAGAAAAGGGAAAATATCAAAATCTGAATTGTCGATATTTTATATTTTTTTTAATTTGCATTTTTAGAGGGCTTTGGGGAATTTCTAGGTCCTAAAAGCCTTAATTTTTTGAGTTGGCAAATAGATAATTAGATTACCTTTCCAATAGTGTAAGCATCATACATTCTTGAGCTACGTGCTAAAAGTTATGACTTCTACAAGTAGACTTAAAATTTTAAATAGTTTCATAGTTTTGATATTTTATTTTTTTATAAACATTATGTGGTCTATTCATTTCTTTTCAAATGGATGTTGGTGACCCTTTAGATTCATCATACCTTGTATAAACTTGAATTTTGAATGAAATGAAGTACTTTTTGGCTTGCATAATCTATTGTCCAGAAATCATTTTATTCACATTAGAATTAATAATACCACATGTATCACACTAGGCATTGTAATTTGGAATCATGATTCAGATCAAATGTCCATATCCTATGGAAATCCATGTGCTAGATCCTAATGTATAGGCCTCTATGCCTCCTCTCCATTTCTCATTTCTCTAGGTATGTATAAAGGAGGATGAGGATTTGGTCTCAGTCCTCTATCTCAAACTATACCTCTACCACATATACATACTCTCCTCTGACCTCCCTCATCTCCTCCACCATCACCACCATCTCCATCACCTCTACCTCCAACTCTACCTGGAGGTGGTCCCTAACCATCACCTCTACTACCACCTCTTCTACCACATCTCCTCCTATGTCCTCTCTTGTAACCTCTATCCACTAGAGGCTATTCATCTAGTGAAGATATCTTAAGAAATGGATGCCTCTAAAGGTATCTCTCATACTCTTCTATCCTCCTAAAATCCACAACATCTATTTTCATCATCTATACCTAGAATGCCATCTATCAAACTCTTGTTGGGAAACCTCATATGAGGGCATAGGTCCCTAATCCCTCCTCTCTTAATGATTATAGGAAAAAAATATTATGCTTTGGGACATCCCCTAGAGTCATCCAAACTATCTCAATACATACCCTACTAGCTGTCACTCCAAAACATGTGATGTATGACTGATCAACCATCTAGTCTTAAAATAATATTCCAATTCCATCTCATCATCTCAGTCCTCACAGTCCATATAAGATCTCTATATCACTAAATTCAAAGTTTCTATTATATATCTCTACTGATCTATCCTTCCCAACTTAGGTTGGGACTTAATCATAGAGTAAAAATATACATAAATTTATCCAACACCTTTGGACTTCATGTGAATCATATGTGTGATAGTTATGTGCTCCCACACCTAGACATGTAACAATGTTACACCTACATATAGTGAAGCTCCAATATGGTAGACCACCTAATATATATCATGATATAAGTGTGCTCACATACACACTCCCCAAGAAAAATTTATCCCTTCCTCACACATCCTTTATAAAGTCCAACCCCACCCTACTAAAAATCCTATTGATCTCTTGTCTAGACAAATATACCCTACTATCATGCTAGCCAAAACTATAGACTGTGACTCATAAGGATCCATTGTAAAATCCCAACTGATCTCATTGTCATCCAGATTCTCATCTCCAAATACATCTCTACACTCCTCCAACCTACCATGTTGATCTTACTATACTAGCTCACCACTTATGGGTAATTAAAGGATGTGATATACCTTTCGGTGTCACATTCATCTCTCTAATAGAGAGATGAAATATACTAGTCTTAGAGTGTCATCTCTATGTGAGCACAGTCAGAAGGCCAAGGTTGGCCTTGATCACAAGCCAATATAATTTATGGTGCAAACCACATGATGCAATCAAAATCCATTCACTCTTAGTCAAAAGGGGTCTCAACTAATATGTGTCACAAAATCACTCCTTTGACATATGAATATCTAAAATGCTCTCCTACAAAAATCAAAATAGAATGAAATAGACATGCTGGACATATATGATCTAGAATTTTGATCTAACTATTTTATCAAACAAATGGTACTATCACATGTTTATCACATGATTGCCAAAAATATATCATTTTTCTGAGCCTAATTAGGTATCTAGAAAAATACACTATATGATGCCTACATTAGTTACTATACAATTTAGGAATTAGGTTCATTTGAGTTGAATGAGGCATATAGTACACTATGTGAGAATGGAACATTGAAGGTTGAGCATATACATCTATAAGTCAACGGTTTGATACTTGCCTTGTATATTTTATGTAATTTCCAAGTGAAGTGGATTAGATACATCCTTAGTAGGGTTCATAATATGTCCTTCTAGCTAGAGAAACTCATGAAGATCACCAAGAATATGATTCATTGAGCTATGAGCTACTCAATGTTGGATAGACCCAAGACAACTAAAACTCTAGCTCATGGTGAGCTTTCCAAGAAGACCCTAATAGAATGGGATAGAAGGGGAATGAAATTAAATAATGTTGCTAACATAGAGATCAAATTTGGGATTCATGTCATAGACCACAAGATCCACAGTTCGAGAAGGTTGAATAGTGTTCCTTGTGAAGCAATTGATTAGACATATAAAGTGATGAAGAAAAATCTATCCTTTGACCTTTTCGATTTGTAGTTGGGCCAACTAGGCAAAAACATGGAGAGCATTCAAGCATCAAAGAAGAATCTGTGTAAGTTTGGTTGCCTCCTTGTTTGTTCATTTTTCTATGTGCAAAAGTTATTTCCATCCAAGGGCACTATGGTCTATATTAAGGATAGATCAGTTATTTATAAATTCAATGATTTCATTGATGAATTGGGAGAAAATTTTGATGTTATTATGGATGAATACTTTGAGAATTTCAAAGAAAAGATGCAAAATAGGTATAGAATTCCTCAATATTTAGTTGATCAATATGCACAAGACATATGTTTCCTAGTTATTTGTGATAATACTTACATTAAAGTAGTCATACCTAGGATTGCATGGGTAAAACCCTTGGGGTATGAGGTAAACATAAATGACACAATGAATATCATAAAGGCTCTTCTAAATGATCATGTTGACCTAAAAGCAGCATATTTTGGAACTTATGTTGAAGCTAAAACCAGGATATCTCTAGAGATAGAGAATCCTCAAGATTTAAAAAGAGGAAAGAAGAGGATAGAAACCATAAAAAAAAAAATTGGAAAAGAAAGATGACCCTCTTATGCTCACTGAGGTAAAAGTTGAAGAAGAGGAACAAGAACCTCCAAAGAAAAAGGGGAAAGTGATCATTAATGTGTGAAAGAAAGCAACACCTAAAAGGGTTTCTACCCCTATAATCACTACTGCAAGGAAGTCCAAAAGGAAATTGAAACTTCAAGATGATGATGGTGATGAAGAGGAAAACACTCCTATCATTCATCTGAAGAAGCTCCCACTATCCTTTGAACAATAATTAAAGAGATTGAAGGAAGGAAGTGGTATGGAAGGATTCAAGTACATCAAATATGAATCTAGAGGTAAAGAGGAACAACAACAAATAGAAGATGCTCTAGTATAAAATATGGCTAAGTGGAAATATGACCGTAATGAGATAAAAAGCCAAGCTCCTAATGTCTTAATAAAGGTAGTTACACAAAGATTGATCAATTATGTGAAGATAGAGAGGGGAATTAGAGAGAAGACCTTGAATATCATCATGCTTAACTTCTCAAATGAAGAAATTAAGGAGACCATGGAAAAGCCTGAGAATGGGTAGACTCCTAGGTTCAAGGCATTCCAAATTTTGTCTAATAATATTGAAGAGGTTGTTCAGTCCACAACAAAGTTGTGGAAAACTATTTTTGAGGAAGAAAATAAAATAGAAAAAGATAAAGAACAAGAGTTACATACAATGGAAGAGTCCAATATAGAAATGATGGTAGCTACTATGATTTCCTCTCTACCCTCCACTCCAAGCCAAGCCATTGCTACATCAAGAATAGAGAAATCAGAGAAGAAGAAACAAAGTCCTGCATCTACCCAAGTAGTAACTAAGTAGTGGACTTTACCTACCTCTAGGATAGATTTAAGTGAGCTAAAATAAAATAATGGTGAGGACAAGGTTGAGAAAGAAATCAAAGAAGAATCCAAGAGTCAACCAAGTGGAGAAGAAAATACAGATGAAGATAAAGGCAAAGTAATCAAAGCTTCTCCTAGCACCAAATGAAAGGAAAAGGAAAATATCTCTAATGAGATTGACCTAGATATTGATATTTTAATTCCAAATTGGGATCAATCTAGTCTCCTTGTTGATTAGATGAAAATTCTAAGTGATCTATGGAGGAAAAGAGCACAGCAGAGAAAGTTGAGAGCAAAAAGGGATAGAGGAAAGATTCTTGAAGATATCAAGGACATATTTTTTGATATAATGAAAATTGAGGAAAATAATAAGGTCCCTATTATTAAGAAATTAGTTGATATTGTACATAAATTCAATAAAGATATAGATTGGTAGGACAAACTTCTGCAAAGGGCGGAAAGATAATTTGAAAACCAAGTTTTGGAGAATGTGGCAAAGAAGATTGCTATTGATCAAGTGGAATTGTCCACTCTCATTATTACATTAGAAGGAGTTATAAATAATGTTGTATTCTTATTCAAAATGTTGTATTCTTATTCAAAAAACTATCTGATACTTCAATTTTCACTAAGGAAATAAAGGATAACCTGACTAAGATTGATGAATACTTGATGAATAGTGTTAGTATATTAGCACTTGACCCAAGTTCAAGATCCAATCATTTTGTAAAAGTCAAATTTTTGACACAATTGTTGAGGGAGGAAACCAGAATAAGGGCAACTATATCAAACATTAAAAATATGATACTTCCTCACATGGATGTGATGAAGAAACATCTTGCACATGCAAAGACATTAGTTCATGATACAAACTTCTCAGTTACAGATCTCATGATGGAGTTATCAGCTAAACTTCAAATTGAAGTACACATTTTGAAGGTATTACAAGAAAATTGGGATAAAACTGTCTTTAATTTTGAAAGTGCATAATGATTTCCTCAGACATTTTGGTATTACCTTGTAAATATATTTTAAGGAATTTGTAACAAAAACAAGGGGGAAAATACAATATGGAAACAAGGCAGAAATATGTATAAAGGAGGAACATGTAGAGGAAAATGTATATGCATATATAATGTAGATGATCAGATGTATAGATAATAGGAAAAAAAAATTGAAAAATCCAAATACATATCAGTTGTGACCGAGCCATGGAGTTTTTAGTTTAAACCAAGTTACAACATCATGCACATGGAAAGGGGGAGTTTGATAGAAACTTTTGATTAAGAAATTTTTGATTGCTAACAAAACTACTCAAGATAAGTGCTTTTGTCACTAATGCCAAAGGGGAAGATTATTGACCCTATGGAAAGACATATTGTCAATTAGTGACAAACCACATAAGTTATCCAAGAAGGTCAATTAATACTACAATAGAGCTTTCCATTATTCATCAATTTTTAGTGTAGCCTAAGTAACTCAAAGATATCTAGTGTAAACCAAGATCCATAGTATAACCTAAGTTATTTAGTGTTATCAGTGGAAACCAAGTTCTTAGTGTAAACCAAGTTCATAGTTCTAATTGATTCTTAGTATAAACTAAGCTATCAAGTTCAAGACTGTATGCTCCAATATCACTTGAGTGATAAAGTGTTACCCAAGCATCTAGTGCTACCTGAGTGCCAAAGTATCACCTGAGCTCACTATGTTGCCTGAGCATCAACATAACTATTGAATGCATAGTGTTGCCTAAGCATCAACATTTGGCTAACTTAAAGGTATAATTTGTTAATTATAAACTTATCTCTGATATGAGCTAACTTGGTATGAAGTTATTGATTGATAGATATATAAGGAGGATAAATTAATTTTTCTAAGGGGTTTGATAAGTGTAATGCATGAATATTAAAAGACAAGAAATGAATATGGAGTAGATTGAGTAAGAAGGCTACAAAGTAGTATAAAGGGTAGAGCAAAGACTTATCTATCATAGCCAGGTGATAATATTATTCAAAGGATCTATTTTAGTAAAAAAAGTTTCAAAGCTAAGATCAACCTACTAATTCATTGTAATAGGTGCATCAATCAAATCCTCCAACCAAGCAGACCTAATAGTCCTTTGCTGAATCTCTAAACAGAGTACATACATCATTGTATTTGTCATGCCCAAACTACATGGGCAAAAACACACAAAAAAAAAATTAAATAATTAAATTGCTCAAGTTTGATAAGTTTGCGATCACAGTTTAAGAAAAGATTCTCTTCATTACATCATAAGTTTATAAACTCTTGGAGGAAAACATCGTTAAACTGAAGCTCTCGCTATTAAAATAATATCGACATTTATTTCATTTCATATTAATCTAAAACAATAGATTTAAATTTCCTCTATAACATTATAATTAAAGATAGATTTAACATTTATTACATAGCATCTTTCATCTCTTATAAGGTTAACATTATAAAAAAAAAAGAATTTTAATTAAGTTCAACTAGATCAAGTCCAATTATAAATCTCTTAGACAATTATCGATTGAAAATTTAATCGATATTGGAAAGTCACTTTAAGAAAAACAATTAACTAAAATTATAACATAGTATATAAAATTTATTAACTTTAAACATTCCGACTATTTTAACATATTAACAACTATTGAAATCTTACTAAATTTAAATTAACAACTAACTAAATTCTAACTAATTTAAAGCTTTTTAAATTAATTAAACAACTAAATTAATACTAAACTAAACTAACTTCAATCTAATTTCTATCCTAATTTTTCTTATACAAGACTTAATTTAAATCTTTTTAATAACTAAAATAACTAACTCTAATTTTAAATATCATCTACAAAGCTAAACCAAGTTACGTATATTAAAATACTTAACTAAATTAAATCTAAATTACACTAAATTTAAGATCTATATTCTAAAACAACCATACTTAAACAATTTTAATTAAAACTACAACTAATATACAAATTCTAATCACTACTATAATATTTATTGCTAACTTACTTTTAACATTCTTTATAAAACTAACACTAAAACTAAAAATGATAATAATAACCTACCACATTAATAACATAAAATTTTAACTAACCTAAACTACATACTAAAACTAAATACTAACAAACTATACTAAAAATTAATACTAACCTAACTAATAAATTACCCACCAAAATCCCTATACTTCCCCCCCCAAAAGACACATAAACCCCTTACCCTACAAGCATGCACTTTCCCAAGCACTACTTTGCGCACTGCCCAAGTTTACTGACCTGCGTTAGTGATATTCCCCCCTCCAACCCACTTGCCTTGGGTGGAAACCAAGGTAGCCACCCAAGGAAAAAGCAATTTTCTTTTGAACTTCAAACAAAAATAAAACACTTAAGAACAAATGCCAAGGTCAGTGAAATTTATGGAGGGACAGGGGATGACATCATCTTTTATGATGACTAAAAGACTTTTGCAATATAAAACATTTTTTTTAAACCTACTTTTTTCAAACTGATGTCCAAGGAGAAGGTTAAGCAATAAAGACAATAAAGTTTTATTGGTAAGTGTTAGGATATTAGAATATTAGATATTAGTATTATGTTTCTTTGGTTATTCATATTCATTTTGTTAATTATTTATTTTGAATTTAAATTTGAAACAAGGAATCAAGAGGAAATATTTTCTATTCCACAAATAAGTTAATTTCCTTCTTCCATGCAAAATCCAGAGAGCATTTTGCTCTTGGGGGAAGTTTTTTTTTTTTTTTTTGAAGCTTTATTTTTCTAAGTATAGATTACAAAGTGATGTATATTTTTATTTTTATTTTTACAAGGAGTATATTAATTTAATGGAATTATAACATAGATTTAGTCATTGTGGTATAATAATGCAAGATTAATTGAAATCTAATAATCATAAAAAAACTGAATCTACATGCATGATCATAAATTTTCATTTTCAACATATATGAAAACTTGAAATTTTGCCAAATTGAACATCATCATTATTTCCATCCTATTTTTGATGTGCATTCATCTAATTTAAAATTACAATTAAATCACATAATAAGCAATATTACTCAATCACCATTTTATTGGCAAACCTGATTCAAAGGCTCAACCGGGAAAGAACCAGGAAGAAAACTCGATGTCGTTGCCATTACAACAAAGTTTTGAAATACAATTACATAGGATTTCAATCCTGAATTACAACAATTTAATTGAATTTTTTTCATGATCCTCATCAAGGTTTCCATACCAATTTCTGCAACACATTTCTAGAACCGTGGAAGGAACATAATCTGATCAGGTGTCAAACAAGCATGACCAAAAGACAAAATCAAACATGCATATTCATACTAGATTTTCACAACAGGATTCACAATGAATCAAAAACTAGGGAAAGGTGGATTTTTCCCGATAGGAGATGTCAACCACAATACCATAACATAGCCCTTTCGACGCTAAAATCTTAGGAACTTTATTTGTTCCACAAATGCCCTTTCGAGGCCAATAATACAAGGAGTTTCATTCCTTCACTTCTTCAAATTTCACAATTTCAATCATGGTATGTGATGACAAGTAGGGGCCCATAACACCTTACCCTCTTTCCCTCTTCTTGTCATGAGAAGAGACTCTACACTATCAGGAGTCCAACTAAAAAGCCCTTTCCCAAAATTGGCCACTTCTGCCCTCTCCAAGGGTGAGTAATGCCAAAACACCCATACAAGAAAATTTCAAAATTCAAATAGAAACATGGAAGAAAAAGCATTCAAGAACATGGTTTTCAATCCTTCCCAACATACCCACATACATACAAGCATTCAAACAACAACGAGGTAGCATAAGAATGAAATAAACATGAAAATTTGAACAAGGGAGATGAGAATTCCTACCTGCACAAAGAGGTAATGGAAAATGAACAAGTTTGAGTAGAGCTTTTCCCTTCCTTGCTTCAATCTTCCAAGACTCCTCTCTAAATGTAGAGATTGGGTAACAACCTCAACTAGTCCAAGAAGGTCCTCTAAAATAAGCATCAAACTCAACCACCAATGAAAACAATAACTTCTCCCACCCACCTACAAATCTAGAAGCTCATAACTCAACCCACACTATGGTTAAACACTAAGTGGAGGTGAGGTAAGGAAACTCATGGTAACCACTTGCAATTTTCGCAAAAAATGAGACTTTTTGAGTGATCTCAAAAGTCAACAAAAGGGGCTTAGGGGTTGGAAAAGACCCCCAACCCATACCCATACCCGTTGGGTATAATTATTTCATGTTTTAAAGCCTTAGGAATAGGTTTGGAACCAAACAAAAGCTAGGAAATAATTAGGACCAACTAACAACTCTAAAATGTAGATTAAGCACTAATCCGAATTAGGGTGACTAAACTCGATTAAGAACCAAATTAGCAAGGATACATTAACTAAAACTAACTTAGGTACAAGGGTTACATAGCTAACCCTAACTAGCACGCTGAAGAATATAAACAATACATGAGTGTCAAGTGACACTATAAGAATACAGTTGCAACATTAACACTTATTGATCACAGAAGTAAACATATACATACATCTCACAATAAAATACTTGAATTACAAACAAGGTTTCCACAATTAGCACATAGGGATCAGTTATGTTCATTCGTCAGGTTTCTCAGCTAAATATCCTACGCACTCATTGCACACATCAGTAGTCCCATAAAATCCAATACATATATTCAAAACTTATCTGGATAGTTACATGAATCAAAACATGGATGTATTTGGATTTCAGCTCTATTAGGAAATCTACACCATAAAGAATATTATTTCATATCCATTCTAATCTCCTAAAACAGTTTTAATAGAGAGATACATATCTAATAAGCACATGCGAGGAGGGACCTTACATCCTCCCCCACTAGCTTTTGACTTCCTCCTGGAAGTCACACAACCAAAATGTTTATGCTATGCTAGACCTTGTCTAGACTTATTCCAAGATTTACTCTTATAAAAAGAAAAAATAATAATTCACATACATACATAGGGATGATAACCTATTTGCCTGATTACCATTGTTAAAAGAGAAGTTCAATCCAAAACTCTAATGTGGTTACATTTTCCAGGGTCAATTATTCCTTAAAACATGTCGATCATATATAAACAACATTCTAATCTCTTATAAAATACTTATAAAGTCTCTAATAATAATCAACAAAGTAAGGTATTTCGAAATCCACATACCCACTCATAGAGTAATAGTTGTACGAGACTCCCTCAAATAAGGTTTCATATTAAGAAACTTGTCCCTTTAAGAAGGGTTAATCATTTTTCCATTAGAGTTTTCATGACATACAGATTCTCAATGGGATACTCAACAAGTCCATCACTACACATGCACCTTTTCCATCTAGCAGTCCTTTCGGTTAACCCATAATCTTAACCAAATTTGTGTTGGTGTGCAATTTTCATTACTCAAAACATCCAATGGATATCACTAGTCCTACTCTCAAAGTCCTGGGAGAGGGTGGGGCATGAATACTCTCGCTAATAACCCCAAGCCCTAAAGTTGTGAATCCACATGATTGTTAGGAATCCCCTTGGTAGGCTCATCATATGTCACTTTGCCAATAAAATTCAAAAGAAAGTGCCTCAAAAATTTTAATTCAACACCAAAGATGAAACATCCAATGTGAAAGTTAGAAATAAGAGAAATAAAGAGTGGCCACAATAGTAAAATTTTAATCAAGAAATAAAGATATAACCAAGAGGCAAAATAGAATCATCAATAATACAGTTGGCTAAACAGTCCCACATCACATTGTTTCCAAAAAGGAAGAACGTTAAGAGTGAAAACTGAAATCAGACAAATAAGGACATAAATCCAATTACTTACAAAATTTACATTACTAACAAAATGCGGCCATACCAAGGTCACTGAGGAAAATAAGGGATCTTAGGTCTTCCAAATACATTACAGGGATCTTGAATTGATTTTAGATAGTGGTCTAACGACCATGTCGGTCAAACTCTAATTGATCTCACTTACTAACTACATACTTATCTCCATTTAATTTCATTGTTAGCACCATATATTCCTTGCTACAAATAGTGAAATTTAAATGTCCACACTTATCATGGACCCATTATTGCCCAAGTGTCACGAAACCTGGCTCTGATACCAAAATGTCATGCCCAAACTACATGGGCAAAAACACACAAAAAAAAAAAATTAAAAATAATTAAATTGCTCAAGTTTGATAAGTTTTCGATCATAGTTTAAGAAAAGATTCTCTTCATTACATCATAAGTTTATAAACTCTTGGAGGAAAACATCGTTAAACTGAAGCTCTCGCTATTAAAATAATATCGACGTTTATTTCGTTTCATATTAATCTAAAATAATAGATTAAATTTCCTCTATAACATTATAATTAAAGATAGATTTAACATTTATTACATAGCATCTTTCATCTCTTATAAGGTTAACATTATTTTTTTTTTTAAATTAATTAAGTTCAACTAGATCAAGTCCAATTATAAATCTCTTAGACAATTATCGATTGAAAATTCAATCGATATTGGAAAGTCACTTTAAGAAAAACAATTAACTAAAATTATAAAATAGTATATAAAATTTATTAACTTTAAACATTCCGACTATTTTAACATATTAACAACTATTGAAATCTTACTAAATTTAAATTAACAACTAACTAAATTCTAACTAATTTAAAGCTTTTTAAATTAATTAAACAACTAAATTAATACTAAACTAAACTAACTTCAATCTAATTTCTATCCTAATTTTTCTTATACAAGACTTAATTTAAATCTTTTTAATAACTAAAATAACTAACTCTAATTTTAAATATCATCTACAAAGCTAAACCAAGTTACGTATATTAAAATACTTAACTAAATTAAATCTAAATTACACTAAATTTAAGATCTATATTCTAAAACAACCATACTTAAACAATTTTAATTAAAACTACAACTAATATGCAAATTCTAATCACTACTATAATATTTATTGCTAACTTACTTATAACATTCTTTATAAAACTAACACTAAAACTAAAAATGATAATAATAACCTACCCTATTAATAACATAAAATTTTAACTAACCTAAACCACATACTAAAACTAAATACTAACAAACTATACTAAAAATTAATACTAACCTAACTACTAAATTACCCACCAAAACCCCTATACTTTTTCGCCCCCCCCAAAAGTCACATAAACCCCTTACCCTTCAAGCATACGCTTTCCCAAGCGCTACTCTGCACGCTGCCCAAGTTTACTGACCTACGTCAGTGATATTCCCCCCTCCAACCCACTTGCCTTGGGTGGAAACCAAGGTAGCCACCCAAGGAAAAAGCAATTTGCTTTTGAACTTCAAACAAAAATAAAACACTTAAGAACAAATGCCAAGGTCAGCGAAATTTATGGAGGGACAGGGGGGTGACATCATCTTTTATGATGACTAAAAGACTCTTGCAATATAAAACATTTTTTTTAAACCTGCTTTTTTCAAGCTAACATCCCAAGAGAAGGTTAAGCAATAAAGACAATAAAGTTTTATTGGTAAGTGTTAGGATATTAGAATATTAGATATTAGTATTATGTTTCTTTAGTTATTCATATTCATTTTGTTAATTATTTATTTTGAATTTAAATTTGAAACAAGGAATCAAGAGGGAATATTCTCTGTTCCACAAATAAGTTAATTTCCTTCCTCCATGCAAAATCCAGAGAGCATTTTGCTCTTGGGGGAAGTTTTTTTTTTTTTTTTGAAGCTTTATTTTTCTAAGTATAGATTACAAAGTGATGTATATTTTTATTTTTATTTTTACAAGGAGTATATTAATTTAATGGAATTATAACATAGATTTAGTCATTGTGGTACAATAATGCAAGATTAATTGAAATCTAATAATCATAAAAAAATTGAATCTACATGCATGATCATAAATTTTCATTTTCAACATACATGAAAACTTGAAATTTTTCCAAATTGAACATCATCATTATTTCCATCCTATTTTTGATGTGCATTCATCTAATTTAAAATTACGATTAAATCACACAATAAGCAATATTACTCAATCACCATTTTATTGGCAAACCTGATTCAAAGGCTCAGCCGGGGAAGAACCAGGAAGAAAACCTAGTGTCGTTGCCATTACAACAAAGTTTTGAAATACAATTACATAGGATTTCAATCCCGAATTACAACAATTTAATTGAATTTATTTCATGATCCTCATCAAGGTTTCCATACCAATTTCTGCAACACATTTCTAGAACCGTGGAGGGAACATAATCTGATCAGGTGTCAAACAAGCATGACCAAAAGACAAAATCAAACATGCATATTCATACTAGATTTTCACAACAGGATTCACAATGAATCAAAAACTAGGGAAAGGTGGATTTTTCCCGATAGGAGACGTCAACCACAATACCATAACACAGCCCTTTCGAGGCTAAAATCTTAGGAACTTTCTTTGTTCCACAAATGCCCTTTCAAGGCCAATAATACAAGGATTTTCATTCCTTCACTTCTTCAAATTTCACAATTTCAAACATGGTATGTGATGACAAGTAGGGGCCCATAACACCCTACCCTCTTTCCCTCTTCTTGTCATGAGAAGAGACTCTACACTATCAGGAGTCCAACTAAAAAGCCCTTTCCTGAAATTGGCCACTTTTGCCCTCTCCAAGGGTGAGTAATGCCAAAACACCCATACAAGAAAACTTTGAAATTCAAATAGAAACATGGAAGAAAAAGCATTCAAGAACATGATTTTCAATCCTTTCCAACATACCCACATACATACAAGCATTCAAACAACAACAAGGTAGCATAAGCATGAAACAAACATGAAAATCTGAACAAGAGAGATGAGAATTCCTACCTGCACAAAGAGGTAATGGCAAATGAACAAGTTTGAGTAGAGCTTTTCCCTTCCTTGCTTCAATCTTCCAAGACTCCTCTCTAAATGTAGAGATTGGGTAACAACCTCAACTAGTCCAAGAAGGGCCTCTAAAATAAGACTCAAACTCAACCACCAACAAAAACAATAACTTCTCCCACCCACCTACAAATCTAGAAGCTCCTAACTCAACCCACACTATGGTTAAACACTAATTGGAGGTGAGGTAAGGCAACTCATGGTAACCACTTGCAATTTTCGCACAAAGGTAAAATGAGACTTTTTGAGTGATCTCAAAAGTCAACAAAAGGGGCTTAGGGGTTGGAAAAGACCCCCAACCCATATCCATACCCGTTGGGTATAATTATTTCATGTTTTAAAGCCTTAGGAATAGGTTTGGAACCAAACAAAATTTAGGAAATAATTAGGACCAACTAACAACTCTAAAATGCAGATTAAGCACTAATTTGAATCAGGGTGACTAAACTCGATTAAGAACCAAATTAGCAAGGATACACTAACTAAAACCAACTTAGGTACAAGGGTTACACAGCTAACCCCAACTAGCATGCTGAAGAACATAAACAATACATGAGTGTCAAGCGAGACTATAAGAATACAGTTACAACATTAACACTTACTGATCACAAAAGTAAACATATACATACATCTCACAATAAAATACTTGAATTACAAACAAGATTTCCACAATTAGCACATAGGAATCAGTTATGTTCCTCCGTCAGGTTTCTCTACTAAATATCCTACACACTCATTGCACACATCAGTAGTCCCATAAAATCACATGCATATATTCAAAACTTATCTGGATAGTTACGTGAATCAAAACATGAATGTATTTGGATTTCAGCTCTATTAGGACATCTACACCATAAAGAATATTATTTCATATCCATTCTAATCTCCTACAATAGTTTTAATAGAGAGATACATATCTAATAAGTACATGTGAGGAGGGACCTTACAGTATTGTAAAATCATTTTACAAGGTAGACCTAATAGTCCTTCATGCTCCTAACATAGTAGATCACCATAAGTGACCAATTGTAAGCCCTAACATGCCAACTTTATTACTGTAATAGTGAAGCATTTTGGGTGTCATCCCCACCCCATTTTTACCTTCTCCATGGAGGGTTTTTTGGTTACCAAATCTTGTGTCAAAGTGTAATGGTGTTAAAAAAAAATTATCTTTATGTTCATGCATAAAAGTAGATTAAATAATCTAATACAGTAAAAGTAGAAGTATTCTAAGTGTGAAAAGTTTAAGTGGTTCTTGATTCATCCCCCGTAGTCACCTTTTTGTCATTACATTTCCAAAATTTTATCACATGATTACCAAAAAAAATATCATTTGTCTAAGCCTAATTAGGTTTCTAGAAAACTACACTATGACGATGCCTACATTAGTCACATTAGTTATCCTCATTTACATACTTCAATCACAATTCTACAATATCCATCAAGAAAACTCATCAAAACCCTAATACAGTAAAAGAAAAAGTATTCTAAGTGTGAAAAGTTTAAGTGGTTCCTAATTCACACCCCCCCTTCTCAATCACTTGTTTGTCATTACATTTCCAAAATTTTATCACATGATTACCAAAAAAATTATCATTTGTCTGAGCCTAATTAGGTATCTAGAAAACTACACTGTGACAATGCCTACATTAGTCACATCAATTATCCTCAATTAGATACTTCAATCACAATACTACAATATCCATCAAGAAAAATCATTGAAACCCTAGGGTTTCTCAACCATTTCATATAGAAATTCTATCACTAAGAACATATGTACAACTATATCTAATAGATGTGCAAGATCCCTAAAACAAATACACCTATTCAATAAATGCACAATGTTTCCCTACATATGTACACTAAACTTATAACCAACTAATGAGATAATTAATTGAACCAATGAAGCATGAAAAATAATAGAAGAACCCCCCCCTAATGCAGACAAGGGTGAGATGACAAGCAACTAGAAAAGTGGGCCAAAAGAACTATATGTCAAGGAACCATGATCAATATGCACAAAAGAGTACATGTGTGTGTACTAAGGTGATCAATATTAGACTCATCATGAGGCTAATGTCATAAAAGGGACACTCACTAGACAAAGGAAGATGGAAAACAAAGGAAAAACATCACCCCCCCATTGCACTTTATCAGAGTAGTGCATGTACAATAAGGCACAAGATATAGTGAATCTTGAGAATACAATAATTTTTGAGTGTCCTAAAATGACACTACTTGAATCATAAGGAAAAATAACTAAAATAAAAATACAGATGCAATATGGTACTTTATCTCAGTGTATTTGCAAGAATGCATACAAATGATGTCTAAATAGACCTGAAAAGACATTAAACTAATACAATAGATTGTAAAAGTCATGAAGAATCATCTGAAGCAACTAAATCGATCCTTGGACCCAAAACAACCAAGATATCCACCTGAATGCAAAAATTCAAAAGATTGAATAGAATGCACCTAGAGAATAATCTGTAAAAATAACCAGCATCACTAGAAAGAGCTCAGAAAGACCTTTCCAAAGATATAAATATCTCCCAAATTGGAGATCAAATACTCAAGATATATCTCCTAGAGTATAAAAATGTATCCCTAACTTTGATAGAAGAAAAGGCCATCAAAAATGAATCAAAACTAAAAACTAAGTATACCACTATGACGAGCTTGGAACCATCTTTCCAACAATATCTTATTTTTAGAAAATGGAGTTTGTATGCCCAAGATATGAACAATAATATGAAGGTAGGTCCAAATAGAGCCCAAAGAGGTGTACATGTTGATGATGTAGTGTTGACATAGTGATGAGCATAAATTTGATGGTCAAATAGTCATCAAGGCAAAAAAATGTCAGGAAATGATCCAATAGATGGAAAAATATATACTATGTGCTAGAAAATCACTATCATCGAAAACACATTACTAGAGAAAAGGTAGCCAGTGCCAAAAGAAACATCTGGTGGCCAAGAAATAAGCATATGTGTAAAAATGTTTACCAAAAAGACAAATACTGCCTCATACACCACATGCAAGAAAAAAAAATGCCAAAGGAGCATGCAACAATCCACTCAAGTCTTTAAGTACACACCAAAAGCTGCCAAATGCCAAAAATAGGAAAGAAACTAACAATAATCATGAAAATCATCATCAATAGTGAGAAAACCACAATACCAAAGCTAGAACCACTAGTAAGTATGAAACCACCTTTCAAAGTGAACAACTGCATGTATCCATGTCAAAAGAGACCATGCAAAAAATATTAGACAACATTATTGAAACCCAAAAATCATGCCTTTAACGAATGTCCACGTGGCCAAGGATGGCCCAAACTGATGAGCGCATAGGGTAATGTTACATCCAATAAATGATTTTCCCAATCAAAGGATGGAATCCAAAACATAAACTAAAGTAGAGACTCTTTTTTAGGCATGCCATGTAGGAAGAGGCCATGTGTCACTCCACTATGCTACCCAAGGCAAGATCTACAACATCAAAAAGAACTTCCACTTGTGCATGCAAAAAAAAAATGTCCAGTCACCAACCCAAAAATTGACTCCAAGCAAGGAAATAACCAACCATCTTCCTTGCTCAAGAAAATGCTCTATGATTAGAGGGAGTGACTATAATGTGTTAAGTTGCTAAATCTCTAGCAATGTGTGTTGAATGAGGGACATATTCTAGAGTATCCAAAATATTTGCACGTTGAACAAGCCCCATGTCCTTGACTGAGTGTGGAGCCCAAAAAATCTAGCATTGATAGAGATCAATAGGAGTGCATGGAAGAGACAGAAAGGATTTCATGAACATACCAAAATTCCTTGAGCTCTGGCGCTGGAAATGGTGTCACCCCCTTTGCAAAAAATATCACTCCAGCAAAAAAACTTGTGTTTAAACCACACAAAGAGGTCACTTTTGAAAGTCACAACTCTCAAAAAAGATGATGAAGGACATGAAAAGGATTTGGATCCAAATAAGGAGTATTTTTAGAAAGGAGATAGCTCGAGCTAGACATTCAAAGCTATGATACATGAAGTTAAAGCCAAGAGCACTCCAAAAATAAAATGCTTCTCCCAAACTACTAACAGAGATGGTGTAGCACTGTGCATCCATAAAGCAAAACCACATGCTGCATAATGTGCTTGTATGTGCATTAATCTGATGGGCACAAAGGAAATAACAATAATCCATAAGTGACCTCCAAAAAAGTAGCTCAAGGACTAGTGGGATCCAATAAAAATGGGCACCTATCCTTCCAAAGGCACACCTCTAGAAATCTCAAACAAGCCCACAACAAATCATATAGGTATGGAGCTACTGAAAAAGTCTCACTGAGATGACTCAAAAGCCCAAGATGAGAGGTTGGTAAATAAAAAAATGAGTCTATAAGAACCATAAAATGCACTCATCTCTGACGAGATGTCAGATGGAACCTAGTACATGCAAGTACAAGGCCTGTAGGGTACCTTTCAAAAAACTAAAAAAATGCCTTTTAAATCTATGCTTAATTTCACACAGTTTTAAATGATAAAGACATGCAAAAATAATAAATGCCTTAATTTTATTTCATTTTTAGAAAAAATTAAAATAAATAATTGTCACCTCGATTTGTGTGCCAAGGTCAAAATGGCCCAGGTGCAAAAAATTGCCTCAAATTTCAATAGCAGCCAAACTGGACATATTTTATATGGAAAGGGGGGTTTTTGAGTGCTCTGAGCTCAATGGTGATGTCCATTTTTTCTCAAAGTTCCTTGAAAATCAGTTACCCTAGATTCAATAAGAAAAATGTTGAAAACTTAGATCTAAAAATTGATGTCAAATCTCTCACAAATAGAATAGGGGCGTGAAGATCTGGAGCTCTGATACCATGTTGAAGTTGATGAAAGATCAACCCCATAGCTCCCAAGAATCACCTACATGCAAAAACCTTTCACAGAAAGAGAGAAGCAAAAGATATGGAGGCTAGAATTGCCAGATCCATAGATGAGACATTCTTGATGAGCAAAAAAGAGAAATTGCTATTATCAAAAGTGAATTGGTTAATAATTACAAAGATAGATTGTCCTTATAAAGGAGATTGAAACCCAAAAAGGTCTAACCTAGGTTGCATCATAATAATTAATAAAAGAATTAATTGTTAGATGCCTAAAGTTTAGCTTAAGCAAACTAGAGTTAATTAGGAAATATCTAATTACTCTAACACTATTTTATGGAGTCAAAAATGCGTATATGTCCTCAAAGAATGAATCACAAGAACACTTGTCCTCACATGATTTGGTCTTTGGGAAAAATGTCTCTAGGTGACAAATTCCTCCCCATATTCCCTATTCCAATAGGATTTATTCAATCCACCTTATAGGATCAAAGATGACTCATGAGACACTTTCCTAGTAGTCTTTCTAGAGGCTAGGATATTCTCAAGCAACTTGGTGAGATATGCACCATGCATCGCTCCTCTTATTACACACCTTTATGTACACATGAGAAGAACATATTCCCTCATTTTTGTCTCACATTCTAACTAAGTCCTTCTTTCTCTCAACCTTCTCAACTGAGTCAAACTCATCCCTACACTTTTCCTAGGTTTTCTTTCTATCATTGGATGCCACCACCTAATTTAGGCTCCTCCCAAACTCTATAAAAGGAACCCTTATTTCCTCAAACATGCTAATTATTACTCTTAGCATTCAAGAAATTTGCATTCTAGCTTCCTCTATCAATCAAGAAATTCATATAATTTTTGTAATCATAGCATAGTTCCATTAGGTTTTTAGTTCAACCATCATCATTCATGATTTTATCTAGTTCTTAGAGCATTCTAGGATCATAGAATTGCATTAGAATTCAAAATTCTCCAACACCTTGAAGTAGCTTGAAGGAAGGAGTTGATTCAAGTCTGAGAGCTCACAAATCCAATAACTCAAATTTTAGGAGGACAATGGAGGAATGTTGTCGCTGGTACGTAAAGGTAAAAGTCAGATTTTTAGCTTACTTTGTTTTCTAATTCTTATTTGGGTGTACATAGTTAGATTAGATTAGTTCTTTTATAATCTTTTCTACATTGTCACCTAATTTTTCATCCAATCATGTTTCAAGGTTCATGTTCAATCTACAAAGGAACACTTGACATTAGTTGAGTGAGGAGTCCCAAAAATATGTTTTCTTAAAAGGTGTTAATGATGCAAGTATTGAAACTTTGGACCTCATGGTGGGAGGTGATATTACTCAAAGGAGCTAGACATATACCAAAACTATAGGTCACAAAATAAATGGTTTTGAGTGTCAAAGATGGAGCTATCCAATATCTTATTTGATTTTAAGCAAGACATCATCAATAACATTGCTCAATGTGGGCCATGGGCTCGAAGATAAGGTATGACTCATGACCCTTTGTGAAATTATGGTTATAATAATAGTAGTCAATGGAAAAACCAATATTCCTAGAATTTTGGCCTTTCAGTTGGAATAATAATTGGTTTAAACAATCTCAACCTCTATGGAAGAGCTAATGGCAACAATCCCAATCTAATAAATGTAAACAACCTACCCAAAACTGGCATCAACCTCATCAAAATTGTCATAATAACCAATGGTGGCAGCCTCAACAAAATTGGCACCCACCCAATCAATGGTAGTCTAACCAAGATAATCGATAATAGTCACCTCTATGGGGGACTAACTAGCCTAACCAGAAAGCCATCATGGTGCAACCTCAACAAAAAGATATATTTCCTCCTCCTCTTGTAGCCAATGTAAACCATTCAAAGAAGACCTAGCTCCCTACCCAACCTAATCATAATCCTACCAATAAGAAACCTAACCAATAGCAAACCTATTCTATTACCTTAATGACATACACTTGAGATCTGGGAGTACTCTTCTTGCACCTAAAGTACCTATCATTACATAAGTAACTACTAATGATTCTCCTTCTAAAAAAGAAGATACATCTATTCCACCATCCACTCCTAGAACAAAGACTCCACCCTTTCCTTAGAGGCTTGCTAAACCTATTATCCATGTCAAAAACCCAGCTATTGCAGAGTTTCTTAACTAGTTGATGTAGATGATTGTCAAAATACGATTGATGGATGATATAAAATAGGTTTTAGCATAAACCAAGGCCATTAGAGAAGCTTGTGTTAAACAACTTGGTAGGAAGACAAAGAATCCTTAAAAATTTCATGGCATGGGTCAATTATCTAATCTAATTTTGCATACGATGTTAATTCTTAACATTATAATCATGGAAGCCTTGTTGCTACTATTTTATTAATGGAGTTCAAGTTCAAAATGGTTTAGTTGATTTGGGAGCATGAATTAATGTCATGATAAGAGAATTCCTATCTCACTCAAACATCATTAGCCTAAGAGAAACCCCCACTATCCTTCAACTTGCTAATAGCTCTACTGTTAAACCTAATGGTGTATGGTTGAGGATGTAATGGTCACATTGGATTCTTGAGAATACCTAGTGTATTTTGTCCTTATATCCCCTAAGACTACCTTGAGAGGATACCTATCATTCTAGGAAGGCCATGGTTAGAAACTGTTGATGCTTTTATAGCTTGTTGTTTTGGAAAAATGACAATCTCTAATGGCATGAATACTAAGAAGTTAACTTTGTATTCCCTTTCTTAATGACTCTTACAAGATGAGAAATCCATATGACCTAACTTGGGTGACAATGAACAAAAACCTAACTTGATAAGCTAACTTATGGTAATTATAGGAATCCATTTATGGTCTCTCAAGAAGATGATGATATTCTTACAACAATATAATCTAATGAGTATGGTGAATGTAATAATTTCATATAGCTTTGATACCATGTAATAATTTGGTATAGCTCTAATACCATGTAAGAATTTTTATAAGGCAAGAATGAAATGCCAAGATCTAGAAGCTCAAGTGATAGCACAAGAGAGAAAAGATATGATCAAATGAGAATGGATTAATTAGATAATTGGATGAATACATTATAGAAGAGCCTTGTATATAAAGACAATAAAGATGACTAGGAGTCATGCAAAGAGATAAGCATACCAACTAAGCACATGTCCACCAAGAGTGGATTATCCTCCATTGTGCATGAATCTACATGCACCAATGTGAGGATAAGAATACAAGGGTATATCCCATAAAGAGATGTAGTAGACAACATGTGCTCAATTGGAGTTCAAACTATTGTGTTGTCAACATGACAACTCATATGAATATGAAAACTTCTAGGTGTCTACATGAAAACTAATATGAATATGCATTATCCTAAGTAAACTTAAGTAGAGTGTAAATTTAGTAAATACTTATTTACACCAATACTGTAAACTTCCTACTATGTGAAAAATGAATTATTCCTTGGAAAAAATCCTCCCTCCTCAAACTACACCTCACTTTTTTGAAGCATCATGATTTAGTTAGACATTGCTACCTCATGAGATACACTCACCTATTTTTTATGAAGTAGTCATGTTAGAAAACATATCCAAATTTTAGGAAGTCTAGGGAAAGAATTGAATGTTATCAAGAGTCTTTCTCCAGCCCACCAAGAAAGTCTTCTTAAGTTGCTTCAAGAGAACCAACAAGTGTTTGCATGGGACTATACAGAAATGAAGGGCCTTGATCCTAAAATTTGTACCCATAGGATCTATATAATCCCAGAATGAAAAGCTAGTAGATAGCCACAAAGAAATAATTAATTAAGTACTAAGAGACATAGTGAAAATTGAATTGCAAAAGTTGCTAAATATTGGTTTCGTTTATCTAATCTCTAACATTCAGTGGGTTTATCCTTTGGTCATAGTACTTGAAAAGGAGGGTAGATGGAGAGAGAGAGTGTGTGAATTATAGATGTTGCCCCATTTTTTGTCGCATTATTTTTCAAGCTTTCCCCTTAACATGCCATGTTACCAAACCCATGCTCTAAAATTGGCTAAGTCAAAAATTAGGTTTTGGTACGAGTTGCTTCTCACAGGAGTCCATTTTTCCCTTTGGTCAAGTTTTTGGGAAGCTTAATGCATTTGTGCTCCATTTGCTTGCTTTATGCATAAAATCCCTATGCACCCACGTGTTGCTTGATTATAATAATGTTTTATGTTTTGAAGGAGTCTAGGCTTCTCCCCAAAAAGAAGAAATTTGTCTATGTCCATAATGATCTTTGAAGAAAGTGGAGTTCAGAGTTTTCCCTATTCCACTTCTCCCCCACTTGGAGGTGAAGCATCCTCAAGGAGATCTCACATAAAGGGAAAAAATTTCCTCGCGACTAAGTAAAGTTCCAAAACTCGAAGGAATGTATAGAGTAGACTTTATTAAGGGTGCATTATTCAAGGAAGAGATGATTTTAAGTAACAAAATATTTTGCACCTATGACACTCCAATTTTTTGAAACATGAAGAGTACTAAGCAGAGTACCTAAGAGAAGGATACCTTGGGGAGAACCCCCTTTTTAAAGCTTCTTGAAGTGAAGAAAAAGATAAGTGAAACATGTGTTCAAGAAATAAGTGAAAGCACTTATCTAGTGCTGAGAGTGAAGTTTTTTCCCTCAGAAGATGAAGATCTAGAGCCTGACAAAAGTTCAATGCCTTCATTGAATTTTGTGATAGAAATTTATAAATTGTGCTTCCCTCATCTAAAGATAATGATTTCATAACATCAGATTTGGTGAAAGGAAAAGGGTTGCATGGAGAAAAACCATGGTGTCATTTTTTACCTGTTATACTAAGCATTAATGGAAAATCTTATCATTAAGCCCAAAAGCATGTCAAATGGTGAAAAGGAAAGATCTATAAAAAGGATTTCCCCCAACATAATTCATCATCTATTTCTCAATGACCCTTTTTGAATTCTAAATCTAGCTAATTGTTTAAATTCTATAAAACCACCATGGTTGCAAGGTTCATTACTTAGGATAGCTTGAATTGTATCAACTATACTCTAAATAACTTGAGCAATACCTTATTGAAAGTCTACAACCTAGGTGATTTGTACCCAATATTAGGGGCAGGCCTAATGCATCTAGTCACTCAAAGGTTGAAGGAAAGTGACCTAGTAGAAGCAGTGGGATTTCCAATGGGAGCGCAGGCACCAAAGCTCATTTTGGAGTGCATATTACACTTTGATCCTGACACCAAGTGGATAAAGATGCCTAGAGATGAGTTATTTCTCACCCTTGATCATAATAAACTATAGAGCATTTTCTGACTATCAGAGAGAGAAGTGTATAGTGAAATAGATTTATGGAACTCTACCTCTATGTTTAATGAACAGAAGATGTTACAATGTGGAGACATAATGATGAGTTGGTTCCAAACCCCTAAGAGAAAGAAAAGAAAATTTCCAAATACTTTGTATGGTATGAATTTCAAGAGGGAGATCATCGACATCATGGTCCTTTTTTCTTGGTTGAAGGCAAGGAAGATTCACTCAATTTTTTGGAGTATTACTACTATCTAGTGCATGATGTATGTGTGGAGGGTGACTATGTGGATTCGGCCCAAATTATGTGTGACAAACTCACTAGTTGGCTCCAAAGTGCTAAGGCTTGGAGGGATTTTTAGATGTCCTACTATTTGATATATGCCTTGGTGACTATTCAGTTGTGGCCATGATTGTTGCATGTAGAGGACTATGATGAAGACATCTTGGTCTATGATTTCTTACCATGACTGCAATTGCATAGAATTTATGTATATTTTATGAAATTTAATGATACATTCAACATTAGAATATGAAGGATGTTACAAGTCTTCCTTGAGCAACAATTTTCTCTAGAGGTAATGGTCATAGTGCTTTAATTTGGAAGCTTCTTTATTAAGTTCTCAACATTTTCATACATTAGGATTGTAGGTTAGAATGACTTCCCCTACAAACTTCCTAGATATTTGGATGACTAGATAGTGTTTGTTAAAATGTGTAGATAGATCTTAGAGGTGATGAGCTCTGTTCAACAGTGAAGAAGATGGGAATCCCATTTCCAGTTGCAGTAGAGGCCTACTCATGTGCCTTTAGATCAAATGCCAAGAAAGTGGTGAAGAAATTTAAGGAAAGATATAAGTCAGTGCCCTATGAGGTAATCAAGCTTAAATTTTATGTTTTAGATTACATTAAAGATAACTTGTAGTTGGGGTTGGCATACATGCATGTTCCAACTCTAGAGATTTAATGGGATAATAGTGGTGATGATTTGGAGGTTGAGAAAGATTTTTTTATGATGAATGTAGATCAAATGAAGCTATATGGTGTTAATATTAATCTAAAAGAAATCGATGATGATGGAAAAAATATGCAGTCTTCTACATATTTGAACCAATTCAAGAATGCACCTATAGACTCAGCTGCTCCCCTCAGCCCTACAATTGATAATCTAGAAAAGTTAACTGAAGCAGTCATTAAAAGAATACATAAGTGGTTCAAGTGGATGTGGGCTCAGAGAAAGATGACTAATGGTTCATCATCAAGTTCTTAGCCAGTGCAATCTATTGTCACAACCTCTACAAGCACAGTCCACTATTGTGACCTCACAAGCATAGTTGCCATAGTGACCACTACTTTGGTAGGACCTTCATAGATGATCAAATGAAATGGTGGAGATCATCCCCTGATGAAGAATTTTCCAATTACTCCAACTTGTTGAGGTGGTACAATGATCAAAACATAGCCCACAAAGATGTTGAGAATGTTTTCATAAGAAAAAATGAGAAAAATCCAAATTTTAGTTTTTTGGTATTTTCTATGTTCTAGTATTTTGCATTTTTGGAGGCCTCTAGGGCATTTTAGGGCTTTCGTGATGCCAAGAAGTTGTAGATATGCTTTAAACTTAAAGTATTGGACATAGAAATTTAGAAGATCTTTTCAAAAAATTTGATAACTCATGATTTCAAGCTATGAGTGGAAAGTTATAACTTCCACAAGTAGACGTAATTTCTAATATAGATTTTTGTACTTTTTATAGTTATTAGAGTTTATTTTGTAATTAATTAGCTTGTGGAATTTTCATTTTCATTTCCAAGGGATAATGGTGACCTTTGGGATCCATCAAACTTGTATAATATCTATTTTTGAAATGAATGGATCACTTTTTGGCTTACAGATACATCTACTGTTGCATTTTAATTGCTTTCAATTAAGTCACAATACTATAGGTTCTATAATGGGTATTTTAATCTAAATTCCTAATTCAGATCAACCAACCCTACTAATTGATTAAATCATAGAACCATAAAAAGAAAAATACAAGGGTGCAGAGAAGGGGTGAAAAAACAAGATTCTTCTCTCCCTATAATCGATCTTGATGGACCTGATGGACAAGATCAAGGAGTTAGACAAGATTAAGGAGCTCCACCCTAGAAAAAATATCACGGTATAGATACGCAAGGTAATATTCTAGCCACAACTTCTACTACTAAGAAAATTGTGTTTCCATTTTCTAGCAAGAAGACCAGTACACCTCCTATGGTGAGAATTTTTTTTGATGCCACAACCCTCTAGTTTTCACTAAATGTGCTTCAACTCAAGTCTTGGCTAGAGAATACCTTGGAGTGGAAAAGAAAGAGATAGAGGAGAGTACACCCTTGAAAGACTTGATTTCTTGGACACTCAAGCAAGCTCCAACTTTGAATAAGATGAAGAAGATTCTAATGAAGGTAGCCCTAGCAAAGATGCAAATATTAGGAACTACATCATGGATATTTCTCAAGCTTAGAAGGAGGGAAATATGGAAGGTCTTATTCCATCATATTTTAGTATTCAATAATAAAACATGGGACCACCGCAACATGCTTAAAAGTGCTTGATGTGGAATCTTTTAAATGAAGAAATTGATGAAGAGTTGGATGAGTTGAAGGTCTCTAGGCCCAACTCAAGGTAGCAAATGGGGAACATCAGAATACATTAGGTAGTTGTGTACACCATTGGCTAGTGAAGTGGGAGAGTCATAGATTCAAGGATTTTTCATCCCTCTACTGAAGAGAGCAAGGATCTGTCGGCCAAGCTAAAAGAAGAAAGGAATTCTAGGAAAATAGGTAGAGAGTAGAAAGGAGACATGAAAGTAAGGGTATTTCCCTTGATGGACAAGTTGGGTTCCTTATGGATTAGAATTGATGAATTGAAAAGTGCCATGGACAGTAATATGGTGTCCATGACGATAGACATTGAGAAGTATAAGGATTTTTCCTCTCTATTGTATAAGATCATAACTATGAAGAAAGACGATTCCATCAATTTGGATATCCTGAAAGATGAAAATGAATCACTTTCTTATTGGATGATGTCTCTCAAATTTAAGAGAGAAATCATGGTTAAAGCTAAGAAGAAATAGAAGAAAGTGTATGAAGTAGTCAAAAAGGTGGAAGACATTATTTATGTCTATCTTCAAGAGCTCCATAAAAAGTCCCACATAAGTAGGTGTGGTGAAGTCATGGACATGAATCTCATGAGAAAGGCTTACCCAGACTTCATTGATGGGTTGGTCTATCCAAGCACATTCTAATCTACAGATTTGCACACTCTAACTTCCATGGATGGAACATTAGAAAAGGTGTCAAAAAAATTGTAGAAGAAGGTAGACACCATGGAAGCCTTAGTTGTAGACCATGATTACTAGTTGGATAGGTCAGACAATGTGTCACTTCTAAATCCAGAGGATCTAGCATCATTCATTGGGGTAATGAAGCATCATAAGACCAATTAAGAATCTGCCAAACCATAGGATGGTGAATTCAAAAAGCCCTAGCATCCCCAAATTAATCATGACTCTGTAATGAATGGCAAGTGTCATTTTTTTTCTTGTCTCTTTCACCTACCTTCTCGAAATTTAATATTTTATAACAGCCAAAGAATAAGGGCCTATGTATATAAATTTTGATAATCAATAAAGGATCAACAAATTTTGGTACAAATTTCCCCTCAGTAACTATGATTATCGAGTAAGAATTGAAATTTTGCATTGAAATAGAGAATTTGATTTTTTTCTTGAAACGAGAAATTGTTGATCTTTAATGGTCATTGGGGTTGATATTTCTTGTAATTTGTGTATTTCTTTAGTTTATTGCATTTTCTTCTCCCCTGTCATGGTGCATTACATTTTGTGTTTGGAATTTAGATGTGAAATAACTAGGGAATCATGGAGTTTAATGGCCGTTGGATTTATGGTTTCAATTGGTTTGAGAGCCACTTGGTTTTAATTACATCTATATTCCTTTGTGTTTTCATTTAGTGTAAATCTAAATTTCATCTCATAGATGGTAGATTTGTATAGGAGTAGAAGTAGAATTAATTGATGTGTTGAAAGGTGGTTCTAATATTTTCATGGTCATGAAGGTAGTAGAACTGTTAATATTTAATCCTACCTTGGTTTTCTATAGTTGTGAGAAATCTAGAAACAATAGTAAGTGTAAAAACCTTCTCTGTCAAGAGCACATGTAAACAATAAAATGTTAGAAGAATGTGCATATAACAATATCAAAATCAATAAAACTACTAACTAACATTGTTCCTTTAATACTAATACAGCCAATAAACAAAAGTCACGTAACCTCAAAGCAGCTCAACAAGGGCACCCATAAGAGGCCTCATTAATGTGCTTTAGTTGGAGGGATGTAGATATGCTCTCCCAAAAAAAACTATTGAATGAATCCCAAAATGATAAATGAGAATGCAATGTAAAGCATGAATCTTAACTAAGATGAGTGAATAATGCTTCAAGAGATGGCTATGGAAGCAACCATTCTTGAGAGCACTCAATGGATAATGGAAACGGATGCAAGAAATAAAACTAAGAGTGCAATACTATCATGAGAATGCAAGCATAAGTGCAAGGAATCTAACATCTACCAAAGGGTTGGTAATATGCAAAATGTCTAAGAAAGCTATAAAATAAACTAGCATGATAACACTGCGAATGAGGGAGATGAAAAAATGCTTGAGACAAGAGCTCTATTTATAGGTTTGAGAGAGGCCTTGGGGAGCTGGCATTTATGTGGCATCACATAGGTGCCACAAGGGAGACACATGGACTAAGGGGACAATCCATGCAAAGGTCAATATAAGCCTTTTGGATGAAAGCGATGGCTCAAGGTTTGCTCACACATGTGTAAGAAACCTTGGAGAAAGGAAAGGAGGACAAGTGTGTAAGAGGTGTAAAAGGTGTGAATAAAATATTAAAATGGAAGCTTTATTCGATCTTGATTTTCTCACACATGTGTGAGAAAACACTTAGGAGCTAAAAGATGTTTAGAAAGGTGTTTAGGATTAATTAAGTGGGATTAATTAATGGGTAGGCTTAGATGGATGAGAGTGATGGGTGTAGGCTAGGTTTTAGGAAGGGATTAAGATTAAATTAAATAGGATTTAACTTAATTATAGGATTAAATAATTTAATAAAGTGGAGGAAATTAAATAAATTGAAATTTATTTAAAAGAGGATTTTATGGAGCACTATACATTAAATAAATTTAATACATTAGAGGGGGTATATTTAAATTAAATTTAAACACATTAGGAAAATGAACCTATTTAATTAAACAAATTTAATTAAATAAGTAGAAGAATATGACAAATATAGTTAATTAATATTCAATTAATTATAATTTCAAAGGAAATATTAAATGAATTAATATAACATTTGGGATGATTTTAAGCATCTACATTTTGTCCCTCTTAGATGTGATGTTGGAACAATATTGTATCAAAGAAAAGAAAATATAGGTTGCCTCAGAGAGGATAGGAGTCTTAGGAGTTGTGTTATAGCGATTATAGGGGAGGAGGGGCCCCCTTGCGAAAATAGAGCAAAAAATAAAATTTGTACAATTTTTGTGAAAAGGACTCTAGAAGAAAAGAAAGGGTAGGAAAAAGGCATAGATGAACATTTTGCATGACTTGGGGATAAACAGGGGTCGACATAGCCAGGGAAAGGGTATAGGCTCAAAAGGATACCTCAGATGGTCTATATAAGCCTCCAAGGGGTACATGGAAGAGTCATTTGCAAACCTAGAGAGCCTAGAACTAGAGCAAAGGATGGATCCAATCGAGAGACTAGCTTGGAGAGTGCATCCAAGAGCACCAGAGGTTAGCCGACATGGGACCACCAATAAGTCGACTATCCCTGCTTGTCAAAATTTTAATTACACATTTAATTTTCACATTTATGGCATATTAAATGGGGGAAAATGGGGTTGGGGTAGAGATGATAGTTCTCCATTTAGTCATCTTTGCAGACGACAAACTAGAGTTATGGGCACTACAGAGATGACAAGATTCATCTTGTTTCATCCTATCATATACATAGATGCCAAAAGGTGGAGGGAAATGGTAGAGACAAGGTCAGAGATGACGATCTCTATGTCATCATCTCCAAAGATGATAGTTTAGCAGTCACTGGTAGGAAAATTGGAGTCTACACAGCCGTCGGAGATGCCAGATTAGTGTCTTTGCAATTTTTCATTTCTATGGATCCACATCTACATGGATTGGCATCTTTGTTGATTTGGAAAAATTAGCTAAATTAGGTGATGGATATGATCAAGGGGTGAACAAAGTATGATGCCCCATGCTTAGATAAGAAAAAAGAGTTTGAGATAGATGATATACTGACCATTGCATGTCTATGCTACAGATGGTGACGGTGATTTTTCGATCATGGGAGCACTACCTAGCAATGATGGTGCTAGGAGAGACACTCGTAGAGGTAGAGTGGGTCATGTGAGGCTATGTAATTTGGAGCACATCCATGAGTGACCCAATCTTAGGGTATACTTAGCACAGCTTTCTACACTTATAGAGCGATGGCATACACTGACCTATCGCTTCCATCTACCTACTAGAGAGGTGATAGTTACTCTTCTCGATGTGTGGCAGATTATCTAAGTGTCAATTTGTAGGATATAACCTAAGTATGTACTAGAGGGTGCAGATCCTTCTCTATGAGAGTGCTTTGACTGGTGATGATAGAGGCTACCTATACAGAGATCATGGTTGACATGGAGGGAGGCATTAAAGAAGAGGTTTCCATGGCTTGCTCTCTATCTTACCTTATTTTTATGGAGGATGGTATCGGACCATGCTAGGCATGGGTTTTTTATTGGCCCAGCTATACTATGATCTACACATGTGTGCATAAAGGAAACAATAGACCATAGGTCCAGGGTTGACATTACTGATGGTGTGGTCATGGAAGCACATAGGTGTGACATGCCCTATTATGAGGTGAGAGACCTAATATCTTGGTGGGCCTTATGCATGTTAGTATAGGCCACCAATCTAGTACACCTTGATTGAGTCAATCAGATTTTGGAGGAGATGTCTGGATGAGATTATCATGTTTGACTGGACACCATATGATGGCAGTGAGTGGTGGGGGGATATATTACTACCAAGGGGAGAGGATTCTTGTGAGGATCAACTCTACATTCCTTATGTACAGATAGACTATTGGTTATGCATTATATGCCCTCTAGGGTGCAGTGACAATTCTAGCAGGTTCAGGATTATGTGCCTAGAAGATTCCTATACCCAGTGGTATCCTAGGAGTATGGTAGATTGTAGGTTCATGGGACCACTTTGAGATTAGTGAGGATGTCATGGCATGGTGTGTATCTAGTGCCATGGGCACACAGATAGGACCAGGGAGATGTAGGGATGACACCCACATATATAGAATGATGGATGGCCCATCAGCCAGTGTGATTGACAGTACCAAGAGCACCACAAGTAGTAGAGCAGGCACAAGGTAGAGGAGATGGGGTAGGAGATGGGGGAAAAGTAGTAGTGAGGGTAGGGAGCATAGAAGGGCACTCTAGGGTGCAAAGTCTATCAGAGGAGAGTATTAGTACTAGCAGGGCCACCATTAGTATAAGGGCCACAACTAGGGCCATAATTATAGAGGCCATAGGTATAGGTACCACAAGGGCCACCTTAGTAGGATTATACAAAGATAGTGAGGGCTAATCAAGACAACCTCCAAACAAATGTTGCCCAACTACAAGTTGAGGTACAAGCACAGCGGGCGAGGGCAGATAGTGCCCAAGAGGCCTTAACAGCACTGTAGGTTAGGATAGATGTAGGAGAGTTCAGTGACTTCACCATACAAAAAAAGATGGATGAGCTAGCCAGATAGACACTCTCTGGTAGTAGATGGCCACCCTACAAGTGGAGAGGGAGACTCATCAGAGGCAGGTGGATGAGTATCACGGCCAGTGAGGTATCACCAAATAGATGGTATAGGCTGAGGGGATGGTGATAGTGATGTAGGAGGCCCTGACTACATGCCAACATGAGGCATGAGCCCTATGAGAGATAGGTTATTATAGGACTTTGTATCATGATGTTGTATCGATGGATCAATGATAGTCAGAGTTTCAAGAGATGTCTAGCTCATGGGCCACAGGGGGTCATCAGAGATCAAAGTCATTGGTTGGATAGAGTAGACCTCTATGAGGAGGGGGTAGAGGAGGGGCAAGGCCCTCATAACCAGCTACATGATCTTTATAGTGAGCAGTTTTGACATAGTGATGCAGTTACAGTGAGTTTTTGATGATGCATTATGCATGATGTACTACATGATTCTTTTTGTATACAGACTGTACATGGACACTTATTCTTTCGATATATATGACATGATTTGATGAGCCTATATGAATATGGATGATGGTATCTTATGCATGTGATGTTTATGATGTTGTTACTGACATTGTGATGTAGGATGTGTGTGATGTTGTGTTTCTTATGATGCCTATATGATGACTAATGTGTGGATGATGCAAGTCCTATGGCGAGATATGAGATGTATGCATTTTGTTATGTTACATGTATGGATTTATTATATGCTTTTCTTTAAATGTATCATGACATTTATGTCACTAAATGCAATTATTATAATGATATCTAATAGATTAATGTAATGAACAAGTAATGTGACCTAATGAATGAAATGCATAATGTAATATGTAATGAATGTAATAGATGATAAATGAATCTATCCTAAATGAAAATATCAGTAATAGAAAAAGACGCACTAATCATGAATTCAAAGTGAAATGATGCAAACTTAAAGTGTAACTATGAAATATGAATGAACCTAATGAATGGACATGTGTTAAAATTTTCATTCATAGGAATCAAGTAGCTTAGCATAGGAGGGGGGGAATAAATAGAATCCTTGTCTCAAGCAGAGTGCAATGAAATCCTATACTACATGAATCATAACTTCATGATACTGAGAGATTTAGTTGTGTTTATATGGGAAAGCACACCTTCATTTGATTTTGTAAAAGGAGTTATGCACTATATGCTATAGAAGCATAGATGACATGATTCCTTTGCATGGACTAGACTCTTAACACAATAGATACTTTAGGACAATAGATGTAGTTTTCATAGTCATGATGGAATAGACATATATGCATTCAAGGGGTCTAGGCACACCCAAAGTCTTTTTAGGGATTTTTGGTGGAAAGTGTGCTAACCTATTGCCCCCAATGAGCAATACATAACCATAATTCAAAACTGACATACATGTACTAAAGCATCAAAATAGATCATACCACAAATGACACATGTAGTCAATTGGATCCATTCAGGTGATACCAAAATATGGAAGATCAAGGCACGATGTAAAAGGGTACTACTAACAAACAAAATGGAATCAACCAAAAGAGATGACATGATGACCAAGTAGTCATTTAGTCCACAATTCCTGCCAAGAACATAAGTCCCAAAACTGAAGGGTGTAGTACCATGTGTAGGAAGGATTCATCCCATGAAATTTTGTTTGTCTGATATTGTTGTCACAAATTTTTGTTGGCAATAGCTATGAAAAGAACAAGTTTCTCAAATCATTAAGTCTCAATGGTGTCACTATTGTGGGAAAAAGCTTAGTGTAATAGGATTAGGACAAAAACTCAACAGGAAAGTGCCTCACAAAATAGAGGTCTTTTGAAAGATGGAAGTGAATGGATGCATCATAGACAACAGGTCTTTTATTGGATGCATGAAAAGTGCAAGTCAGATAGGAATTCTACATAAAGATGGGATGAAATGAGGGTAAATGTGGTGAAGTGAGATAAGCCTTATAGATAATGGACCAAAAAAAAAAAATTTCTTTTTTTTTCAGGAACTTTTTCCTCTTTTTAGTCTTTTCTTTAGGAACATTTTACAAATGTTTTTGGAGTTTCTGATTTTCTGATTTCTTAGATTTTTGCAAAACTTTAACAACACTATACAGGAACTGCAGAACTCAAGCATAGAACTGCTTAAGGTGTTGGATATTTATAGGATTGGGGAGTAGATCTCCCTCTAAAGTGGCAATCTGATATGCCCCAAAACTACATTTGGTTGTAATGATAAATGGATCGAGCCAATTAGCTTCAATTTTCTTTTCTTTTCATAGTTCTAGAGGTTCCTCATGTTATGCTGTAAAACTAAGTCACCCACCTCAAATTCCTAAGGTCTAACTTTTTTGTGAAACTAGAGTTGAAGGTGATTTTGATATGCACAAAGGTGGTTTAGGGCATTGAGGCATCTCTCATCAAGGAGTTGTAGCTCTTGCAAGTGAGCAACTCAATATTCCTCTTTGGACATCAGATTCTTGAGAGAGATTATGAGGGAAGGGAGCTCAATTTTGATGGGTAAAATTAGCTTCAGAATCATAAACAAGGTAAAATGGAGTAGCTCTTGTGGGGGCACGGATGGAGGTGTGAAAGGCCCAAAGGGTGGGAGCAACTTAGAGGTTCTAGTCATGGCTAGTTGCATCAACAGTTTTCTTTAGGATTTTCAAAATGGTTTTATTGGTGGTTTTAGTTTGGCCATTGCCTTGGGGAAAGTAGTTGGTGGAAAAAAAATTGGGTGATTCCGAATTTCCTACACAATGTGACAACTTCCTAATTTTTGAAAGGAGTTCCATTATCAGTCATGATATCTTGAGAGATACCAAACTGATAGATAATGTATTTCAAGATGAACTTTGAAACCTATTTTTTGGTGGTATAGGTTAGAGAAATAGCCTCAACCCACTTTTTGAAGTACTTAGTGGCAAAAATAATATACTTGTGGCCATTTACAAAATTTGGATATATTTGACCAACAAGATCAAATCCCCAATGGAAAAAGGGTCATGGTATGATGGTGGATTGAATGTCTTAGGAGAGAGCATGCATCAAATCTCCATGTTGCTAAAAAGAACACATCATTTCACAAAATGATAGGCATCCACTTCCATAGTAGGCCAATAGTAACCCATTTTGAGGATCTTTTTTGCTAACATAAGGCAACTAGAATGGACACCAAAAATTCCTTGGTGAACCTCTTCTAACACCATTCTAGTTTCATCTGAACTAAGACATTGAATGAGGGTTCCATTGAAGTATTTTCAGAAAAATGTATCACCTAGGATTGTATATCAGGCGATGTGATGGATGAAGGTTTTTCTTTGGTTATGGAAAGGGTTATGGGGATTTTTTTGTGATAAAGGTAGGAAAAAAATTTAGAGTACCATGGAGACTCAGGACTAACAATCTCACACAATAGCTCTTATTTGAGTTGCTCATAAGTGGGAAGAAAAAGATTCTCAACAAGAAACTCACACTTAGGACTGTACTTAGGCATGGCGATCATGGAGGAAATGGTGGCCATAGCATCTATTTCTTTGTTATTAGTGCTTGGTATCTACTAAAATACTAGCTCAGTGAAGTTTTTTAAGGTCTTCAACTATCTGGTGATATGGCAACAACTTTTCATCCTTTGTTTGGTATTCATCTATGACTTTCCTAATGACCAATTGAGAGTCTCCAAAGACAAGTAGGCTATTAATATTCCATCTAATAGCCTAAAAAAGCCCTATTACTAATCCTTCATACTTAGTTATATTTTTTGTGCAAGGGAATGAGATTTTATAAGACTTAGGAATAAGGTCTCCTTGTGGTGTAACAAACCAAATTCATACCCTCAATCCCTTTTGTGTGAAGGAACCATCAAAATATAGTTTCCATTGTGTACTAGGGACAATAGTCATAATTGTGTCATCTACAAAAACTATTATAATAGGATGGTCTCCTTGAAGAGGATCTTCAGCAAGTTGGTCTACAATTACTTGTCCCTTAATGGCCTTGCGATCTTTATAGACAATGTCAAATTTATTTAAGATCAAGACCCATTTTGCAGCTTGACTAGTGAGGAAAGCTTTTGATAGAAAATATTTGAGGGGATCTATCTTGTCAATGAGATGTGTAGCATGATTAAGCATATAATGTCATAGTTTCTATGTGCAAAAGACTATCACCAAACAAGCTCACTCAATAGCAATGTAGTTCAACTCATAGCCAACCAATATTTGACTAATATAGTAGATAGCTTGCTCATTACCTTTGTCATCAAGTGGTGCTAAAAGAGCACCTAGGGAAACTGAAGTGGCAAAAATGTAGAGAATCAATGGTCATCTTGCAATTGGAGGGACTAGAATTGGTGGATTAGCCAAGTATACTTTAACTTGCTCAAATGTTTTCTGAAATAGGCAATCTCATTGAAACTTATATGCTAACTAGGACACAAATTGTCTGATGGACTATAACCACCCTTGAAAACTATAGAGTTGTTTCAATGTAGTAGGTGGAGGCATTTCCATGATGGTTTTCACTTTGGTGGGATCTACCTCAATACCTCTTCTTGACATTATGTAACCTAACAACTTTCCTGATTAGACCCCAAAAACACACTTCTTCATATTTAGGCACACTTTGTATTTCTCCAACCTTTTGAAAAATGGTGGTAAGCATAGCAATGTGGGAATCATGTGTCAGATTTTCCTAGAATGTCATCAACATAGTCCTCCATTATGACATGTAGAAGATCATGGAAGATTGTAGTCATTGCATGTTGATAGGTGGCACCAGAATTTTTCAAGCTAGAAGGCATGACTTGGTAACAAAAGGTTCCCCATGGGGTAGTAAATGTCATTTTATGTTGATCTTGTTCTACAATCTTGATCTAATTGTAACTAGAGAAACCATCCATTAAAGACAACATTTCATGTTTGGTAGTCAAATCCACTATGATGTCTATGTTAGGAAGTGGAAAATCATCCTTAGGACATGTGAGATTTAAATCTCAAAAATATGAACAAATGTGGATGCCCACAAATGCTTTACCTATAGGAACAATATTGGAAACCCACTCAAGATAATCAATAGGTTAGATGAATTTTGCCTCTAGTATTTTTTATAGTTCTACTTTAACCAAAAGTGCTACCTTAGGATGCATCTTGCGTAACTTTTATTTCACGGATTTAATCTTTGGATCTCCTACTAAGTGATGCACAACCAAATCTATGTCTAAACCAGGCATGTCTTTGTATGTCCATGAAAAATTGATTATTCCTCTTGTAGAAACTCAGTCATCACTTTTTGTTCTTCGGGACTTAGGATAGCTACAATTTAGGGGATTTTTGGATTGTCTACCATGCCCAAGTTAACTAGAATTGTGTCTTCATTCAATATAGATGACTTTTATGGTGGTAAAGATCTGAATGGCAAGTCAATATCTCCCTCTTTTGGCATCTCTAGGAGGTTTTCACCAAAACTCTGTCCTTTATTTTTTCTTTTTCTTCATCCAAAAGTGCTCCAAAAGAGTTTCCACTAGAGGATGTTTCATCTATTTTTTATTTTTATTTTATTTTTCACTTTTGTGACTAAGAGAGTTGACTTGGCTATCCAAGTAGGCTTCGTCATTGCATTGGATCTTATGTTTGTAATCTTGGAGATTCTTAAGGGCAAAGAGTGTCATCACTACTTTGTCAGAGTTACAGGTATTAAGAACTGGTGGTGTGACTTGAAGGTTCCAGTCTATCATGTCAAGGTTAGTGAGGGGTAATTTCGCAGATCAAAGGTCAGCTATGGTAATAGTGTGGACATAATTATCTAGGTCATCTTCAATATATTGTAATGGTATTTCGAAGAATTCCTCCTCCTTAGTCTCAAAATTAGGTTCAATCATACAATAGTTATTAGCAAAGGACACCTTGGGTTTAATGGAGCCCAAACCACATCCTTTAGGATAGCTATTAGCCTCAAGAGGTTGTTTGATTCCATCTTCTTTAGATCCAAGGTTGGTGCCATGATATCCCATGTTTTCAATGATGGGAGGAGCCTTAACATACTTATCTTTAGGGAATTCCAAGGGATCATCTTTTCATCAAAATATAGCCAATCTAAGACATTAGGCTCCATGTGTTCATCACTAGGTGAACCCTAATGTTCAAATGTTGTCTTATTAACATGCATAGTATCCTAATTTGTAAAAGGTGGTATTTGGGAAGGTTTTCCAAAGGATGAGAAGGAGAGTGGTAGTTGTCCAACACACAAGGCATTTTCAAACTTATACTCTCCCATTCCTTGGTTAGCAAAAGTAACCTTCTTCATTGCAGTATTGACCTTAATATCTTCAACCTTCTCTTTTCCTTTGCAAGAACTGGAATTAATATTGGATAACTCTGGTATTTTTTTGGAAGGTGATTCCATTATTGTGAGATCTAGGTATAACCTTAGCAAACTCATTGACTAGACAAAAATTTGTTGGGGCACCTCCCAATCTCTTACAAAAGGAAAAAGGCAAAGGATCGCCTAGAATTGTGACCTTTCTTCCTTGGTGAGGAAATTTCAAGCACTCATGTTATGTAGATGGGACTACTTTTAGTTTATCTATCCAAGGTCGACCAACCAAGATGTTATATGGCAAGTCCAAATCTAGGACATGGCATTCAATATTTATTATAGTTGACCCAACCTTTAGCAGTAGCATGATAACTCCTTTTGATTATCTTTCTCTTTCATCATATGCTTTAATTTTTATCCTTTTATCAATATCTAGGAGGTCTTCTAGAAGCCCCAAGAAATAGATCATCTTCAATGTACAAAGGTTCAAACCAGATCCATCATCTATAAGGACTCATTTTATTTTATGTCATTGTATAAGGACTTCAATGTGGAGGAAAAAATTTTGGTGTTGATTAGGACCTTGGAAATATTTGTCTATAAAGACAAGGTGTTATTGTGTGGCAAGATTTCCAATCATGGAAGTGAAATGGGATGCATTAATGTTTTCAGGAACAGGAGACTCTAAAAGAGTAGTCTTTAGAATTTCCTTGTGGATAGGTGAGGTGGTGAGAAGCTCTAGAATAGAAATTTGTGCAGGAGTCTTCCCTAACTAGGATAATATGTTATAGTTAGAAGTGGGTCTTTGTGAAGTGGATGGCATAGCAGGCACATGTGGAACTGATAAATTAGTGGGATTGGGAGTGGTAGCTTGCAAAGTAATTCTTCCCCACCGAGTAGTTGCACCACAATAAGTTTCTTGTAGGGCAAGGGTATTTACATGAGTGTTCATTTCTTCAATGTGGCCACACATGGAGTCAAAACCACATATATCATTTGTTTCTATTTTACCACACCAAGGAGTCAAATCTTGATATGTGGTTAGTAGAATAATCATAATGTAGCGCATTAGATATGGAAGCTCAGTTGACATTGTTTGTATTATTGTTTCCATTGTTGTTATTGTCATCATTGTGGTCGGGGAATGACTTTTGAAATATCTTCATTTAGAATTTTTAGAGGGTGCTCCTCCTTCAACCTCAATTTCCCCATCATCGACAAGATTTTGAATGAAGACTTTAAGTTTGATACACTTATTTGTGTCATGTCCTTTGATGTGGTGGTATCTGCAATATTCATTTTCCCTATGCCATTTTGTTTTGGGTTGATTTTCATCAAAGGGTCATGTGTTGAAAAAGATCATTAAATGGTGATCTACTAACTTCTGAAATATGGCATCCAAGGGTTCACAAAATTTAGTGAACTTTCAATTTTAATCATAATCATGATTGTAGTTGTTATTGTTGTTATTTTGGGGAAAGAATTGTGTTTGATTGTGAGATTTTTGGTTTTTCTAATTTTTGTTTTGATTTTGTTTATGATTGTCATGGTTTGAATTGTTGTTTTTTTGGTTATGATATTTTTATTGTCATTGTTGTTGTTTTCACCTTGAAGGTTTTGTACACTTTTGACATCAGTGACACCATTTTGGGTAACACCTTTGTTTTTGGACCAAAAATTAGGTTTTCTATTGTTTTTTATGTCATTGTTTGAGGATAAAGAGCTATAATGTTTAATGGAACCCTTGTCTAAGAGTCCATTTTCAATATTCTTGTCTTTCTTGACTAATGTGGCAAATCTTCAGGACTAGCCATCTTCATTTGGAAAGACATCTTGGGGATCAAATTCTTGATAAATATGTCTACCATATGGGAATCTTAAATTTTGTATGGCATGTGATTAGCAAGATGCCTCCACTATTGTAGAAATTTGGCAAATGTTTCACCATTTTTTGTTTCATGTTGAACAAATCACTCAATGAGGAATGATGTTCAATGTTGTAGTAATATTGTTCTATGAATTTCCTCATCAAGTCATTGAAAGAGGTAATGAAACCTCTAGGCAATTTCATTAACCGTTCCATTGTGGGGCTGCAAAGGCTTCTTGTGAATAGCCTCTTAAACTAATCCTCACTGTAGGCCACTTGTTGACATAAGGCAGATATTCCTTGAGATGTGTGACAGGACTTGTTTCTCCTGTGTATTTATCAAATTTAGGAATCTCAAAGTTTGATGGAAATAGTATCATGTTAATGGATCTTTCAAATTGAAAGGGACAAATTTTCTCAAAAGAGAATTCCTTCACCCCTTTATTGTTCATGTTATGGACCAAAATCATGCAACTATTAGCTAGGTCTTGGTTTGGTTGCATTTGTGATTGTTGAGAATTGATGAACCCACCTCCAAAGTTGTATGGATTCCCAAATGTATTATGAGGTGGTGGAGGTTGCGGTGTGCCACTTTGGCCAATGTATTGATATGCAATCATTGGAATTAGCACAGACATTTTCATCATACTTGTTGGCATTTTTAAATAAGAGAAATATATTAGTTGTGTCGGGATTGCCATCTATTGTATAGGTACTTGCCCAATGTTTAAGCATCCTATAGTTGGACCTATCAAGATTGATTGTGGAATACTAGCATGTGTAGTAGTGTTAGGCATAGCACTAATGATTTGTTGAATATATTCTGCACTTAATTGGAATGTGGGTTGTGTTGAAGCACTTGATGTAGGTATGGAATTAGTCCTTACCATAGGTTCTTTTTCCTTGTCAGATGTTTGGGCTATGTTTGAAGTTGGTAACATGGGAGAACCATCATTGGTAATTTGTCTAAACAAAGTGCTCTCATCAAAACTCGTACGGACATTAACACCATCTTTAACTAGGTTTAGGAAGATCTCTGTCTTATTTTCCCTAATAGACTTTTCCAACATTTCGAAGTTGTATGGATCTGTAAGAAATTTTTGGACATCATTAGGTATATTATTATTGTCAATGGGATCTTCATCTTGGTACACTTCTTTGTCATCATGTGAGTTACTCCCTAGAGTGGTGTTTTGAAAAGGATTCTTTGGTTCTTGTGTGGATGTTGAGCTAGGCATACTAAAGTTCATACTAGGGGGAAATGCATTCCCCAATGAGGTTGATCATGGAAGAAAAGGATTCTCCATCTCTTGTTGTCTTAGTGATTCCAATAAACAAGACATAGGGTTAAATGTGAGTCTATTGGATCGTGTTTGTAGCATACAATTGTGACCAAACCAATGGGTGTAAGATTGTGGAAGAAAGAGAAAATGTGAGAGAATAACTAAACCTTATATGATAAAAGGGCCAACAGCCTAAATATAAATAGAAGACATTTTTGATTTGGCAAACCAAGTGTGATATAGGATAAAAGTATCTTTCTCTTACCAAAGATGGATATTGATCTTTGGGCGAGATAGGACACCAAATAGATTACTCACTATTTGGAGATGGACTTGTGATCCCAAATGAGTGAGTGCAACTATGATAAATGTTTTCTTGTGGATAAAGGTCTAGTGTTGTAATCTTAGAAATTTTTTAACTAAGATGTTCTTAGGCCAAAAGATTAAGATCCAAATGATCAAGCTCTCTAGAGGAAATTTTGCAAATGGAAGACTAGAAATTTTGAAAATGAATTGATGTGGAAAATGAGGGTGATATGGTCACTATGCAAATAACTCAATCTTCTCTCACTAGAAACAAAAATATTGGGTTTACTCCAGGGAAAGAAAACAAATTTTGAAGTTTACCATTGTATAAGATTTTGTCATAACGGTACTGATCAGCTTCTTCTTTCTTGATGTCTTTGATAGTATATCAGAATTATTTATCACTGTGTGCTAGGCTTTTCCTTTCCTTGTAGGAAAATGGCCTGGATGATTTTACCTTCTTAAGTTTGACTTTGTCAAACATGGCAAGAACAAAACAAACCCAATTACAAGACCAAGCACAAAAATTTTGCAAAAAAGTTTAAGACTAAAAGACTCAATGAATTTCAAATGCTAGACCAAATATAAGGACTTATGAAAATAATCGTAGGTCAAGAGGACCCCCTTACAACTATTTTACTCATTGAATGTTTAGCTCACCAGTTCACTCATTTTTTGGACTTGTTTGATATTTGGTATTGGTTTTGGATGTTTAAAAACTCAAGCGCACTAAACACATCAACAATCCTAATAAGACTACCACTAGGATGTACAAAGATTATCTAGAGGGCATCCTCAATATACATAATGTATGTCAGGACCAAATCTGTAGATGAAAGAAAATTGTGTGACATAGTTGGGAGGAGACAGTAGCCCAAATCTTCACCTTCATTTCCTAGAGGTATAAAGTTCTTTGGGGCTTAGCCAAAAGTGACAAATTTTTGCTTCCAAGAGAGGTGTCTTTCGATTCACATCCTAATATTTATACTCTACTAGAACACTAGAGTTGAGGTCATCCCAAGGGGCAATAAAATCCCCAAGTAGGCCCCCTAAAAATAAAAATAAAATTCACTTATTTCTTGTGCACTCAAGATCACCCAAAGGCACAAGAGGAGAGAATACGTAAGTGGCCTCAGCGTTTAAAAGACACTTTTTCTTTCCCAAATGAAGCTTTAGATTTTCTATCTACTCTTGAAGACACTTGTGTTTAAGCATGCATTATTCTTTCCAACTTGACAACATCATCAACATAATAAAAAGCAAGGATTCATCAACAAAAAAGTAAATCGATCATCTTCAACATAAGCAAATTGTTGGAAATGAACAAATTCCCTTAAGTCATTCAAGATTGAATATATTTATTTTAAGCACCAAGTCTAAATGTGTCATAGCAAGCTTCTTTGTCCCTTAATCATTCAAGATTGTATGAGAGTGTTTTAAACCCAAAATTGAAATGTTTCATCACATTCTTCTTTGACCTTAGGAATTCAAGAGTGTATTCACTATCTAACCATTCATTCCAATGAAAAGCATGTCAATTTCCTTAAGGAACTCAAGATTGTATTTGGTTACTCTACACATGTATTCAAATGAAAATTTTGTTCATTCATTAAGGCATTCAAGAGTGTGTTTGAAAATCATTCATTCTAATGAAATGTGTGTAATTTTTCTTAAATAATTCAAAAGTGCATGTGTAATGTTACTTTAATGCATTCAAGAGTTTGTTTGACCATTTGATATTAGTTGCAACATACATTTCAAGGATAAATGATTAATTCATGTAAGTTCATTTACCATTTTAAATCCTACAAGTGATTAAAATCACTACAAATATCCAAGTGATTAAAATCACTAAAAATGCTTCCAAAGTTTGTCTCCTGCAATAAAAATTAGATTAGAAATCCATGTATATCAATCAAACAATGAGTTAGGCATTAAAAATTATATGTCAATCTATCAATTCTTGGAGATGATAGACACTAGGTGCAGACAATAGAAAAATCAAGATGATAAAACATGTAGATGATAGAACACAGAGGAGTACAGTTTACTTTTCACCAACACTTTGTAGTCACAGATGACATAATAATCTCAAAGATGCCAAAACTTCACAAATGAAAGAACACTTAGATGACAGAGTACTAGAAATATTAATTTGCATAGAAAACTGTGTACTATAGCAAAGACTATAATTTAATGATACCTTAAGGTTTAGTCCAACAATGGAATAGATGACAGTACTAGCTAAATATCACAGATGACAGTTTAATAAAAGCACTAGTTTTTTGGTCACCCATAATGCAGACAACAAAATGGTAAAATTCAGAGACAACAAAGTCAACTTCAAAGATGTTGAAACTTATTAGAGATAATTGAATGGGTTATAGTATAGGATTAAACAATTTTGTAAATATAGAAGTGAGTAGAGATGCCAATATTTGGAGATATTGATCTATGGAGACGACAAAGCATCTTCACAGATGACACTGTGTCCTAACAAAGATGACAATGCATGGGTTTGGATAACTTATGAGTTTGTATGAACTTCAACAATGGAAGAGGGATGTAGGTCCCACTGGGCATGCCAAAATGTATGCATAAAAACCTTTTCTGTCAGGAGTACACATAAAGAATAAAACATTAGTAGCATGTGCATATAACAATATCAAAATCAAGAAAATTACAAACTAATATTGTGTTTTAATACTAATGCAACTGATAAACAAGAGTCCCCATGCAACCTCAAAGAAGCTCAACAAGAGCACCCATAAGAGGCCTTCTGTGTGTGTTTTAGTTGAAGGGATGTAGATGCACTCTCCCAAACACAACTATTGAATTAATCCCAAAATAATAGATGAGAATGTAATGTGAAGCATGAATCTAAACTAAGATGAGTGAATAATCCTTCAAGAGATGGCTATGAAAGCAACCATTCTTGAGAGTACTCAATGGATAATGGAAATAGATGCAAGAAATAAAACTAAGAGTGCAATACTATCATGAAAATGTAAGCATAAGTGCAAGAAATCTAACATCCACCAAAGGGTTAGTAATATGAAAAATCTCTAAGAAAGCTCTAAAATTAAACTAGCATGGTAACAATGCAAATGAGGGAGATGAAAATTTTCTTAAGACAAGGGCACTATTTATAGGTTTGAGAGAGGCCTTGGGGAGGTGGAACCTATGTGGCATCCACATAGGTGCCACAAGGGAGACACATGGACTAAGTGCGAGGCCTTACCCCAACCAGTCATAGCATAGACATTCTTACTTGCATTTTGATATTTAGGACTTTGATATTTTGACACTTATTCGAGACTTAGATGAATAGTGATTTGTTTTATCTATTAATTTTGACATTACAGTAGTGTTTTGCACCTATGATATGTACTAAGAACCTGATATTATGAATGGAGTGATCGAATACATATGGATACAACTTTATGACATGATAGAACTAGATTATGATATGATGTGAAATGTAAATTTGATTACATGATTTAATGGGATATGCAGATAAATGTTAATTTGATAATGATGATTTATGATTTAATGGGATATGTAGATAAATGTTAATTTGTTAATGATGATTTATGATTTAATGTGACATGCAGATGAATGTGAATTTGATTATGATGATTTGTAGATTTTGATATTTTAACATTTTGAATGATTTATTTGAAATGATTAGGAAAGGAAGTTTAATTGAAATGTGTTAATATGGATTATCTAACATTTGAAATTATATGCATTTATGATATATATTTTATATGACCTCCTTGGACTACTAATGCTTGAGTTTAATGTGCAAGAAGTGGAACCATGGAAATTTGGGGGGAACAAGTTCCAAACCTATGTGAACATAGTTTAACCAAGGTGAATCTTTGGGAGATTCAAAAGCCTTGTTGTGATGTATTTTATTTTGTAAATGTAAGCTTGGTTGTGCATGAAATTTTTAATCTCAAAGATGCATTAGGGACATGTCATGATGATCTAGAATGTGCTTTTATGTGTCACTTGACACTCGTAGATTTTGTGTGTTAATGACATGTCATCTAGGGTTTGGTTATGTTAGTAGATTACCCTAAAACTAATTACCTTATTAATAATTAAGTAAACCCACTTGACAAGGGATAAGATGGGTCACAATCAAAGGAAATTAGAATTTAGAATTGACTAGGGTTTAGAGGGGTCATTATGTCCCAAAGTGTCTTTTTTGTGAAAATGAGCTACCCATATGATAGTATAACATGTTATGGACCTAATTTTGACCATGATAGTGCCTAGATAGCCTAGGGGGGGCCTTTACCCATGCATTCTTCCACCAATTCTAAAATGGAGTTGTCACATGTGTTCTCTCCCATGTTTTCACTAAGTCAAATATAGAAAACTTAGAGGGAGACAAGTTTGTATGAAGAAGTGGCTAGGTGTTTTTGCTAAAATAGCTAGTGGGAAGGCCTTATTAAGGAGTCTTGGACAAACTAGTGGGGTGTTCACCCACTCTCTAAGTTTAGAGGCAATTAGGATTTTGGAGAAAGACTAAGGGAGCTCTACAACAACTATCATTGCCTTTAGCTTGGACCAAGGTTGGTGTTCAAACCATTATCATTTTTCTTTAGCATTGCATAATGAATCTGCAAGCATGGAGTGTTGTTATGGAATCTTGTATTGCTATTATGAATCTTGGTATTGTGTTGTGGTGGTGTGATAATGCATTGTGTTTCATGAAATTTCTTGATTTTCTTTCTTGAATCTCCTTGTTTTGAATTGAATTTCAAGTGTTGTTATGGGTCTAAGGGCTTCACTCACCCTTTGGGAAGGGAAGAGAAGTCTAGGGTGAAGGGCTAATTTGGGCTTGAAATATAGTTGAGAACCTTGGGGTATAGGCTCCATTGTATTCCATATCCATTCACATCTTGCTTTGGGAGTGATAAGGGAAAGATGGTGTAGAAAGGATGTTAATGGAGTATGGGCTTCAAGGAAGCTATAGCTGTTGGTAGTATGTTTGGAGGATGTTTGTGGAAGCCCCAAAAGGGCATGAAATTTTGTTGATTTTTGAAAAGCATTGAAAGGGCATGAAAAATTATTTACTGTAGATATGGTATGATATGGAAAGTCTCCTTTTTGAAAGCACACCTTCACCCTATATTCAAGGTTCCAATGGTGAATCAATGTGCAAGCCATGGGAGGGATTGTTTTGTGTTATGTGATGTGTTTCATGCATTGGCAAGTGATGTGTGTGTGTATCCTATTTGGACTTTGTTTCCCCTACTTGGTGGGTGGCTTCATAGAATCCTAGGATGGGAGGTGAGTCTCCATGGTTCCAAGTTTTTTTGTTGTGTTGTAGGCTTTGAAAGGATGATTCTGATGAAGAGATTAGGGTTTTACCCTTTGGCAATGTTGAAGAACCAAGTGTTTGTGAAGAGATAAATCTTTCCATGTCACCTCATAATGTGTTATGATGTTAAGTCCCCATTGTTGTTTCCATTGTGATGTAAAAAGGAATATTCTTATAATTGTATATTGTTGAAATTGTGTAAGGTGAAGTTTGGGAATTTTTATAAAGTTGATTATGTAAGGAAATATTCATTTGTGAGGTTCACATTATGTGAATTGAATTAATATGGAGAAGTTATGTAATGAGACTCTTCTTCTTATGTAGATTATAAAACATTTGATAGAAATATTTCATATTTGTTGTGTGAAAGTTTCTTATGGATATAGTTGACTCAATTCAAAACATAGGTGATTGATTTATAAAATCATATGTTATGAAAAAGGAATAAAGTTATCTTATTTTGATAGTTCATCTTATGTGTCCATTTGAATTTCAAGTTTTAATAGATCATTAGATGAGCTAGATACTATAGTAATATCCACTTGCAAAATAAGAGTTAATAGGGAAGTCAAAAAAACAAATAAACCATCTTGTAGCTACACATTTTAGTCTTTGGAATTTTTATGGGATGGGCAACTAATTCTCATCCCAATTACAGACCAATAAAGTAATAAGGGAATATTCTATGATACCCCTAGTGGGAGCTGTTAGACTTAGGGGTTATAATATAGGTTAAATTTTAATATGTTTTGAGAAGGACCCATGATTGAACTGAAAGACTGAGTCACATCAAAACCATATGTGAATACAAATAAATAAATAATAACCCAAACTAAAATAATAAAAAAGAGATAACCTAAACAAAACAAAAAAAGGCAAAAAAAAAACTTAATCACGAATAAAATCAAACCAAGACTTGGGTGTCCATCCTTTATAAAAGTACGGTAGGCTAGGTTTTAAGTCAATCATGGTGGATAAAGTGGTCCCCACCTATCACATCATTCCTTGGAAGGACTTTGGGTGCCTATAAAGCTTAAAAGAAAAGGCTTGATGCTGACGTAGTCAGTAACTCATGAGTAGGCACCTCATTCTCCTTATAAACACCCTTGGGCACATATGAACAAGGATCCCACAAGTCCTTATGTTCTGACATTGTCAAATCCCCATGTATGTGCCTCCCCCTTGAAAACATTATTTTGGGCACCCATTCTCTAAGCCAACCAAATCCCACTTGAAGTTTTTAGGAAGGGTGATGTTGACCACTTCCCTAGGCACCTAGCAGAGCCATGCATGATGGGACCCTATCACCTCACACCAAGAAGGGTGAAAAAGGTGGTGGTAGGCACTTGGGATTATGTTGGGGTAGAAAGCATTGGTTGGGTAATAACATTATTAGGATATTTGGGGAATGTATGCTATTAAATAGAATTATTAGGATATTTGGGGAATGTATGTTACTAAATGGAATTATTAGGATGTTGAGGAATGTATTTTATTAATTGGGATTATTAGGATATTTAGGAGAAGTTTTTATTAAATAGGACTAGTGAAATGTTTGGGGGTGTAAGGTTCTATGTTAGTAGTTGGTATGAATAATAAAGTTGGCATTTAGGTATATTAAAGAAAAATATATATTAATAGATTTGTAGTGAATAGACATAGAATTGTTGGATTTATTTAGCAATTATAAAGTAACTATTATATATATATATATATATATATATATATATTAGACTTGGTTAGATAAGTATATGTATTAGTACTAGTTAAGTAGTTGGTAATTAGATAATATTTTCTAGTTAGAACATAAATTTATTATTCGGAGATATAAACTAAGAATTGTAGTTAAAAGTAATGGTTCATAGTTGATAATGTAAGAAATAGAATCGTAATTCTTCTAAACTCTTATATTTCCTTATTTATTTTCATTAAATAATAATGGTATGATTTCCTAATAATAATAAAGGATTGGTAAATAGTAATACATCATAGAATTTGGAAAATGAATAAATGATAAATGATTTAAAATACCTAGTGGGTCACAAAAGCAACTATGGAACCATTATAACAATGTTGATGTAGAAATTATGTTTCACAATTACACACGTAATGTCTCACTTCGAGGAGAGGATGTGAATTTTGATATGATAACATTGTCTAGCTATTATATCATACCTAGATATTCAATTAATGATAGGAAATAGATTGGCCTCCCGTGGAAACTTGAAGTCCAGAATACTGAACAAAAACAAATTACCCCACCTCAACTAAAAATAAATTATCTCTAACTCTGTAATCAAATTAGTGACATTCTAACATTTTTAGAAATCATGTTTTGATATATTCAGTCACCCCATAGTTTGATAGAATGTTCATAACAAGTATAGATATATACATATTATCTTTAGTTCACCTTTCAAAAGAAAAATGTTGGTTGGGTTTCACCATGTAATTTTTGGGCATAACACTAAGGGGACAAGTCATGCAAAGGTCAACATAAGCCATTTGGATGAAAGCAATGGTTTAAGGTTTGATCACACATGTGTGAGAAACCTTGGAGAAAGGAAAGGGGGACAAGTGTGTAAGAGGTGTAAGAGGTGTCAATAAAATAATTAAATGGAAGCTTTATTGGATCTTGAGTTTCTCACACATGTGTGAGCAAACACTTAGGAGCTAAAATATGTTTAGAAAGGTATTTAGGATTAAACAAGTGGGATTAATTAAAGGGTAGTCTTAGAAGGATGAGAGTGATGGGTGTAGGCTAGGTTTTAGGAAGGGATTAAGATTAAATTAAATAGGATTTAACTTAATCATAGAATTACATAATTTAATAAAGTGGAGGGAATTAAATAAATTGAGATTTATTTAAAAGGGGATTTACGGAGCACTATGCATTAAATAAATTTAAGACATTAGAGGGGATGTATTTAAATTAAATTTTAACACGTTAGGAAAATGAAACTATTTAATTAAATAAATTTAATTAAATAAGTAGAAGAATATGACAAGTATAATTAATTAATTAATAATTAATTACAATATCAAAGGAAATATTAAATGAATTAATATAGTGTTTGGGACAATTTTAAGCATCTACAAAAACCTCTCCTACTCTCTAGTTAAGAGCGTACCTGATGTTAGAAGTAGGAATCCAACACAAATTTATTGCACATCCACTAGGAGGGAGTTGTATCTCTAAAATCTAGAGGGAAGCAAAAGAGGAGAAAAACTAAAAAATGCTTCCCAATCTATTGGTAACTCCACGTCTTCTCGCCCCTTGGGAGAAAGACAGAGAGAATTTCTATTGAGATTTATTGGAGAACAAATTGTCAACCAATAATTTTTTGGTGACTCTAGTAGGGAGGAATTAACAAAATCTTTGTTGCAAAATTTTAGAATCTCTTATACAAATTTTGGTAGAAGCCACCCTAGACCATGAGGAAAAATAATGCTTCCTCATAAAGGCATAATCCTAGTCCTTCAACCAAATTTGGGTTTTCAGGACAAGCAATAATACATACCTTGAGAGCTAAACACCTTAGCTTGGAGGTCAAGGAGGTGTTAGAAGAGTATAGAAGAGTGAGCTCAATTATAGAGAGAGAGGAAGCCATTATTGGGAATTTTTCTCTAGAAGTAGAGGCAAGCTCGATAATGGTAGCACACCTGAAAGTCTATTTTCCCAAAAAAAAAAAAACATCCAATCTAGGGTCTAAGGATACAAGGAATGCCAAGGAACATGATTAAATAGATATTATCTACAAAGAATTGAAGAGAGCAATTTTTTTTACTTTTTAAGCCATTTCGGTGAAGCACCAAGGGAAGGAATGAAATAAATGGAATCCTTGAGGATGTCTGAAAGGAAATTTTTCTAGTAAGGGATCATGCTCATCAAAACTGAAGTAGGACCACTTCTCATCCAAGAGTCTAGAATCTCATAAGTAGGACATGTTGGGCTCTCACTCTACACGGCACTATCGAACCACAAAGAGTCAATTTGTGACATGTTCCATTCAACCTTCTGAGTGTAGTGGCAATACCATGGGCAAACTCAATTGGTCCCATACATCTAGAAATAAATAATGACCTATCGTGGGCATCAATGAAGGATTTACCCAAATTCAGTAGAGATGGAAAATTATAAGTAGAATAGCACATTGCTTCCTTCTATCATTCCCAAATTTTACAAGGCAAAAACACAACTATTTTTTTTTTTTTTTTTTGAAAGACAATCTTAAGAGTCACAAATTAACATATGCATGTTGCAACTAGGTTGTCAAATAGTTAGGAATTCATACTACATATACTTAGGGTATTGAGTAATGGTTATATTCATTAGAGTATGGTATATGTTGATACCTACTACTTTCACTTATAGAAGAGGATCTCTTCAAACAATGATCTAGTATAGAGTAATACACTTAAGAGTATCATGTTGCATTGATAATTCCAATTGGGCCTTAGAAATTGCATCTGATCTTTTGAACATAGTTTCACAATTGAATTGTATGAAATGGATAGTTCATACGTCATTACCTTCATCACTTCATACTATATAACACATGAATATATATACATCACTTGCCTTCTTCGCTCCTTGAATATTGCATCTAAATATATTAATTACTATTAACGTATATAGTAAATTAAGTTGTACTTTAAATCTTAAACATTGATGATAGAAGTAATATATAATAATTAGATAAGTAACCCTATTAATCTCTCACTAAATTAACACTCACTACCAGATACTAATTAATCCATAACTTATCATTTATATGCTATCATAGTTATTATCAATTAAATATATCCATTCACAAAACATTATATTTTCTTCCATTTTATACTTACCAACCCACGAGTGATTATTTACTAAATAATTAATTACTATATTTATACAACTTATTTCCTAACCATTAGATTCTTCTAACCATACTATATTAACTCACTACTAATACATGTTAGTGAATATTCACTAACTAACAACCTATGTTAACTACTAACTAACCAATATATTTATACTAACTACTAATAATTAATATTAAACACTACTAAATTATACTTTACTATTCACTAACTAATTAATATTAAATACTACTAAATTATACTTTACTATTCACTAACTAATTATTACATCACTATCCACTAATACTACTAGTTTAATCCTTAACTATTTCTAACCTCTAATTTAACATACTTCCTAACTACTAACCTTATTTCTATCTTAATTCCCCTCCATCCTCCCCTCTACTTACTACCGCACCATAAAAACTTTGGGTGCCACCTACCAAAATTAAATCCATTCCCATTCCCACTACCCACTCTTTCCTTCCCTATACTCCTTCCATGTTCACGCAAGTAGCAAAGGATGAGGTTTGACTTGGTAGCTCTGATGTTGAACTATGGGGGGAGGGTGGGGGAGATATTGTATGGAGGGGTCCACTCCATTGATAGGGGTGCCAAGCTCACTCGTTCCCATATGAGTTGAGCCTATCTTGGCCCATTTGGAGGGTGCAGTCTTCCTTAGGATGTGGCTACATGGATGGGAAAGTGGAGTTGCACCCTACCCATTTTTGGTATGAGGGGGTCAGGGTCTTGGCCATTGGATGAGGAATGAGATGGGTGACTCTAACCAAAGTCAGAGTGTTCTACAGTGTGTGGTGCTTCACTCCTAGGGAAGCCCTATTTAATGTTTTTATTTGAAAGTTCCCTTTTCCCTATAATAATGGCATTGGATAGTGTAGGATTAGTTTAAAAGTTTTATGGTACTATATTATTTTTTAGTGTGACTTCTTACAAAAGTCTTACTCATGGGATACTTAGGAAGTAGTCTCTTTTTCTTTCTTGATAATGTTATTGTTTATTGCACCTTATTATTATTATTTTACGAACCTCTCATTTAGAAAATTCTAAAGAATAATCTATTTTAATATTTTATTGGACTATATTAGATAGTGGGGCATTTTTCTCATCCCCATAAAAAATCCAGAGAGAAAATTTCTCACTTCCAAATTTTGTTTTCTCATGTATGCTTGTGCAATAACTCCTGCTTAGTTTATTTTTCCTTACTTAAAATATTGTATCATGGAATTTGGTTATGTTAAGGAGTTCAATGTTAATACTAACATTCTAGTAAATGCATCAATTGAAAACTCTATTGGCATCTATTAGAATCATTTAAAATTAACCTTTGAAACTTAAGAATTTGTACATATTAATCACTTGCTACAATAAATCCAATCCTTGTAATACTTTGAACAAGATCAACTATGAACTCAACTAGATCATTCCCTAAATAAAAACAATAATAGTTATTTCAATGAATCTTATTTTGTTGGTATAAATAAGTATTTACTATTTACACTTACTTAAGTTTACTTAGGTTAATGCATTATTTTATTATTTTATTTTGTGAGAAACTTAGGAGTTTGTGTACCTTTTTGAGTTGTAATATTGACAATATAGAAGTATGCAACTCTAAATCAGCACATGGTGTCTACAACACTGGAGTTTGCATCATTCACTAAATTGTCATGTAGACAACATAGTTATTCACACTCCTAATTTAGCACATGTTGTCTACACCACTGATTTGCATGATACACCATTCTAGGCTTATCCTCACATCATCACACTTAATTCTATGCTTATTGGAGGAATAACCCATATCTGGTGGGCATGTGCATGGTTGTATGACTTATCATGTTGTTGAATTCTATGCATTCTAGAAGCTCTCTAGAGGCCTTTATATATAGGTACTCCTAGTGTACTTTCAGATGGCATATTGAATGAATATATTGTCATTCTCATCATACTCTCTTTTTGGTCTATAGCTATGCTTGTGTGTTTGAGTTCCTTGGTCTTGGGTGAATTCTACCCTACGCCAAATTCTTACACGGTATAAGAGCTTGGGGAGATTCTTGCCACTAGTCGTTCAAGACCATTGTTGCTTCAGCACCTTCGATCGAAAGATCCAAAGAATTTGTAGAAATTGGGAGTGTCTAGAGCCAAAGCGGCCCTCACCACTACGTTTGGTGTGTCAATTCGATGAATTGACTATAAATTCACCTATGTTAGACAATAGTCAAAACTGAGGCAAATTTTTTTTTGCAAACTGGCAACCCGAAGGCCCGATTTGCAAAATTGGTATGATCATTTCAAATCTATACATTTAATTTTCAGATCTACATTTTATTTTCATTTTCCTCTCTACATTTTTTTCAGATTTGCATTAATTTTTTCGAAAAAATTGGCCATCAGGCCTGTAGGAGAGATATTTTGTAGGTGAAGATTGAAGCTTGTTAGTGCAAATTAAATATTTGCATCATATTCAAAAGGTCAAAAAAAACCCCAAATTAGATTTTGTTTCATCCAAATTGGACATCTAAGGAAAAATCTAGAGCCATTTCATTTTTGGAGGTGCGGCAGCGATTCAAGAAAATAATAACAGCAATGATTCTCAAACAGCGATATCTTCCTCATACAGAATCCTTTTTGCGAGCAATTTTTTTTGTTTTGGGGTAGAATTTCATGATCTACATATTGGTGCAAGTGGTTTGAGATCTCTATTCCTAAATTTTTTGGCAAGTTGCAAATCCCAATTTTTTCCACTTCAAATGCTTGGTACGAGCTCATCTGGACTCCAAAATAAGTTCTATTTTTTTTGAAGTGCATTATTTTTCATCTACTTTCCATATCTATAGTCAAATTGTAGGATTGTGTGGACAAAAGTGTCACTTTCACCAATAGGGCCTTTCTTTTCTTTGTATTGCTTTAGAATTGTAGCACATTGTAAAGTTCTAGATTTGTAATCCATTATGAAGTTGTAACAAACAAAATTAGCAAGCGGCCCATTGTAATCACACTACTAATAAAGTGCCCAAAGAATTTTTTTTTTGGTGTGGGAGGTTTCTTGATTTAATGAAAAGGGGGGGTGTTCTTGGTGTTGTGTTCTCCCTTTTCTGCAATTTTCTTTCATTTTCTGCATTATCAAAAATTTTAAGTTTCTAAAATTAACTCCACATAAATATGCTACATGGTCCATTAAAATGTGGTATCACTTAATGCATAATGGGGTTTCACAATATGTAGATGGTACTCTTCCTAAACCAACAAGTGATAAAGTATCAGCAAGTGATATTTCAACTTGGGTAGGAATGGATAGGAAAGCCCTGGGTGATATATTTTTGGGGGTTAATGATAAGATCATTTATCAAATTAAGAAGTGTTCTACATCCAAGGAAGCTTGGGATACCCTCAAAAACCTATATGGTAAAGTGAATGAAGAGGATGTTTTCAAAATTGAAGATGAACTTGTCTCCTTAGATCTTAAGTCATTTGATTCTCTACAGGATTTCATCATTAAGATGAATGAACTAAGGACAAAGCTTACTAATTGTGGGAGTTCTATCAAAGATGATAGATTGATCTATCTCATACATAACAAGTTGCCATCAGAATATTCCACACTTCTATCTTCTTTTAACACCCCAAAGACTACATTAGGGTCTGCTTATAACAAAGTCACTTTTGATGAATATGTTGATCTACTAGATATTGAAGAAAAGAAGTTCAAATCAATGGGGATTCTCAAATCACCTAAGTCTAAAGCATTGGTGGCCAACAATGAGGGTTCTCAAAATTCAGCTGGACAGTCTTCAAATAAAGGAAAGGGTAAGAAGAAATGGAAGAACAAATCAGAGGATGTAGAAAAGATAACACCACAATCCAATAAACAAGGCAAGTCTTCCTCAAATTCCAACAAGAAGGGGGACAACAATAAGGAGAAGAAAAAGTGTGCTTATTGCAAGAAAATGTGTCATTAAGAACATGAGTGTTGTCTTAAGAAGATTGATGAGTTGACCAACATCATGAAGAAACATGATGTTCCACTGCCTAATGCTTATAAGGATAAAGGGTCTTCTTCAAATTCAAAGGGTAAAGGGCAAGCACTCATGGCTAATTCAAATTCTTCAAAGGAATGGATATTTGACTCAGGTGCCTCATCTCACATGGGTTCTTCAAAGGAGGATTTTTCTTCAATGAAGCAATCAAAGGTACCACACATCTTTTTGGGAGATGATAGCAAAATGGAAGTTGAAGGAAAAGGAAATGTTGAAATGGAAAATGGAGAGTTTCAAGATTTTCTCTATGTTCCAAATCTAAGTTCAAATCTCCTATCAATCTACCAAATCACTCACCTCAGAGATGGACATAGAGTTGAGTTCCTTCTAGACTCAGTATAGGTGCATAGTCTTAAAAATGACTCATTGGTTGTAGTGGGGAAAGTGAATCATAACAAAAGGTTATACTCTTTCTCCCATTTTGTGCCCAACTCTCCTTTGAAGGCCTTTTTATCTCAATCAAATTCAACAATGCAATTATGGCATCAACGGTTTGATCATCTTGACTTTCGCTACCTTTAGCAACTTTGCACAAATAGAATGGTCAAAGATCTACCCCAAATCAACTTTTCTAAGGGTGAATGTTCAATAGATTTAGTGGATATGCATCCAAAGGAGAAGTTATAGAGGGGGAATTCTTCAAGAGCACCAGGTGTTGTATAGATGGTTCACATGGTATTAGCAAGTCCTTTTGCAATCAACCAGGGTCACTACATACTTACCTTCGCTGATGACTTTTCAAGGTTCACTTGGGTCTACTTTCTTCATAACAAGAATCAAGTGTTAGACAAGTTTATAGCCTTCAAGACTCATGTTGAATAAAAATCCAAGAAATCCATCAAAGTTATAAGAATGGACAATGGAAGCAGCTACATGAACAAAAGACTTAAAGACTTTCATAGACTCGAGGGCATTGATCTTCAGACTCCACCAACATTCAATCTGCATAAGACAGATGTTGCAACATTGAGGATCTAAACTCTTAAGTCTATGGAAAGTTGCATGATACAAGCCAAGTCTCTAGATCCATCATTAAAAGTCGAAGCAATTTGTAGTGCCACTCACATTCTTAATTGATCTCCTCATCTAGCCTTAGATGGAAAGACTCCTTTTGAGGCATGGTGTGGTAGAAAACCTAATGTGACACACTTTAGAGTCTTCGGTTGTCCTGCATCGGCAAACATATCTTCTAGGGGTTGTAAGGCACAATCACCTTGACCTTGTACTTTCATTGGTTATGAATATGGTGTGAAGGCATAGAGACTATTGGATCCAGAGACACATTAGATTTTTCTGGAGAAGGATGTGCACTTTGAGGAAAGTTCACCCAGCTTGTCCTCTACTCCTCTCCGCACATCATATCATGTGGACACTAATAGTGACACTAGTGATAGTGCTTCAATAGATTCTGACATGTGGGGTTCTATCAATAGTCATAGCAAGAGGTCATTAAATCAGTTCAGTCTGCATGCATACATAGCCACAATGATAGGTCTAGAACAGTAGGGTACATCTAGTCTTCCAGGTCTAGCTTTAGTGATAGATTGGGAGATAGTATTGATGATCTGCCTCTTCTTCTTGATGCAACAGCTCCTTTTCAGTTGTCACAAGTGCTCCATCTGACTCTCTTGTTCATTCTCTACATGATCAATCGTTATAGGTTGAAGTGATTGTGGATACTTATGATCAACAATTACAATAGGCTTCTTCATCAGCTAAGGAGATAGAGAGTTCTTTGAGATAGGTTCTTTAGCTATTTGAGAAGGTTTTAGAGACATCACTCATCCATGGGATTCTTTCCATGCACAATGGAAGCATCTCATTTGTACCTTTGGCATTGTTTCTTCCTAAGGGGAGGAACACCATTTTGCAGTCTTGGATCAACTTCTTCATCAAAGTAGTCACTGACAGGTATTCTTCTTTAGGGGGGGGCACCTATCTTGTCTCTCTTCCTCTGCTCATCATTCTCTTGTGTATTTACTAGATGTATGTCATAATGGGTGGGTTTTGATTACTCCATCCATCCATACATCAAGTGTGTTTTCCATCTCTCTTTTTGGGGGAAGGTTTTTCCCATGAGGTTTTCCCTCCTTCTCCACTTTATGCAAGATTGCATATGCATTATGTACATGGGTACCTAACATGGCCTAGTAGTCAGGACCCATCATTCACTTCATCCTAGATTTTGTAAGCTTAAGGGCATTCCCCTAAGTTACACTTAACGGGGGATGTTGGTGTAAATAAGTATTTACTATTTACACTTACTTAAGTTTACTTAGGTTAATGCATTATTTTATTATTTCATTTTGTGAGACACTTAGGAGTTTGTGTAACTTTTTGAGTTTTCATGTTGACAACACAGAAGTATGCAACTCTAAATCAGCACATGGTGTCTACAACACTAGATTTTGCATCATTCACTAAGTTGTCATGTAGACAAAACAATTATTTGCACTCCTAATTTAGCACATGTTGCCTACACCACTAATTTGCATGATACACCATTCTAGGCTTATCCTCACATCATCGCACTTAATTCCATGCTTAATGGAGGATAACCTATATCTGGTGGGCATGTGCTTAGCTGTATGACTTATCATGTTGCTAACTTCTATGCATTCTAGAAGCTCTCTAGAGGCCTTTATATACATGCACTCCTAGTGTACTTGCAGATGGCATATTGAATGAATATATCATCATTCTGATCATACTCTCTCTTTGGTCTATAGTTGTGCTTGTGTGTTTGAGTTCCTTGGTCTTGGGTGAATTCTTCCCTAAGCCAAATTCTTACAATGTTCATTTATGTCAACTATGATAAGTCAATCCTTCTATTTTATTGCAACTAAATGCATAACATTAAATTTTCTATGATAAGTCAATCCTTTCATTCTAATGCAACTAAATGCATAACATTAAATCTTTCAATACAAATACTTATGGTCATATCTAAAATTTCTTAGTCCATTTCATAACACTATGTTCACAATAATATACATTTAAATGAATATCCTCCTTTACAACACATTACACAAAACAACAATGGGGTTGTTGTTATCACAAATCAATTCATAATGGCTTGAAGAAAAATGCTCCTTCCAAATATGTTGCATATTGACATATCTTTTACCTTGTCTATGCAAGGGAGAAACCCTAATTTCTTCATGGGTCTCATTCTCACAAACTTGAAGAAAAAAAATGAACCATGAAGGCTCACCTCCCATCCTAGGCTTTAAAGAAGCCACCCACTGAGCTTGGGGAAAAAGGGCTCAAATGGGGTTACACTCAATTATTTCACAATACATGTAGACACATTATCACAATACATTTACAATCACTCCAAGGTTTAACACAATGATTCACCATTAGAATCATGAAACAATGGGTGAAGGTGGGCTCTCCAAATAGGAGAATGTCATATCCATATACATATATACATATGAAATTTCATAATGCCTCTTCAAGGCTATCAAAATACATCCTCCTCATCACATCAATACACTTATACCTCCCATAATACAAATTCATCTTCAAGGCTATCAAAATACATCCTCCTCATCACATCAATACACTTATACCTCCCATAATAACAAACAATGCATATGGCTTCAATGGGGCCCATACTCCATGAAAAAAAAAACCCTCTCTAAGAGGAAAATCTCTCAACTTCATTGTTGAGCCCAACTAACCCCTTCACCAAAGACTCTCTACCCTCTTAAGGATGAGTGAATCCTTCACACCCATTAACATTCATACACACAAAAAAAAAGAAAAATGTCAAGAGAAATCCATCACAACAATAACACATAACAATCCACTCAACACCACACACATTACATGTTTCCACCACTATATGAACAAGAATTCAACAGCATTAAGAAAGTTCAATGAAGGTAATGGCAAGGGTACCAACTTTGAGCCAAGCTAAAGGAAAAGGATAATTGATGAAGAGCTCCCTTCCCCTTAGACTTTCTACGTCCAAAATCCTAGTTGTTTCTAAACTTAGAGAGTGGGTGAACACTCCACTAGTTTGTGCAAGTCCCCTAAAAAGACTCTCCCACTATCTCTTTTTGGAAAAAACATCAAGCCACTATCTCTTACACCATTGTCCCTACCAAATATGATACTTTTGACTGATTGGAAAAATGGGGTTAACTCATGGGAAAACTTAAGTTTCGAATTGGTGGAAGAAGGCATTGGTTAAGGGGTCATCTAGGCTAGCTCAGCACTAAAATGGTCAAATTTAGGCCCCTAACATATTATGCTAACATATGAGTGGCTTATTTTCATAAAAATGGCATCTTGGGACCACATATTAACCCTCTAAAATCATTTTCAAGTTTTAATTACAAACTCCCCTTTGATGGTGACCCATCCTATCCTTTCTCCAAGTGGATTTGCTTAAATCTTTTGAAAGGCAATTAGTTTAAGGTTAAGTGTTGTCATGACCAAAACCCTAGGTGACATGTCATTAACACAAAAATAATCACAAGTGTCAAATGACACATTTAAAACACATTACACATCACCATGACATGTCCCTAATGTATTTATGAGATTAAATTTATCACACACATGCAAACTTACATTGACGAAATAAACACATCACAATGAGGCTTTTGAATCTTCTAAAGATTTGTCTTGGCTAAACTGTGTCAACATAATTTTGGACCTTGTTTCCCTGATTTAATTTCATGGTTCAATTGCATGCACACAAAACTCAAACATTAGTAGCCCAATGAAAAATCATATAAAATGCATGTAAATAGGTGCATGACAATTTCATATTAAATAATTCACCTTAACATCATAATCAATTTTTATTTTCTAATCATTTTCATATAAAGCATTTAAAATATTAAAATATCAACATTAATATCTAATCAAATGATCCAACTAACATTTTGAACCACATCATAATCCATTTCCTATCATAATGATGAAATGTTGAATCTATACTATTAAATTAGCCAACATGAAAATTAGTTTTGAGTACATATCTTAGGTCAAAATCACCAAAATGAAAACATCACAACTAATATCCCTTGATTCAAATAAATATAGTTTTATTACTAATAGTATCCCATTATCATTATGAGATAATACACTATAAGGTGTATCAATTATGTCAAGTAATCAAGATGTTTGCATAGTCATATAGTTTCAAAATCAATCATAGAATAAATCCATTACATTTTATTGGGCCATAAAATATCATGAACCCATCGACATAGTTTCTAAGTTATGACACCTCAAGCCTTTATTCCATATGGTCTTAGCTTATCAACCTAATGTAATTCTGAATATGATACTTAGCACAAAAATGACTAAAATGTATATCAGTCTCAATAAGATCTCAGGTTCATTATTGATAAGGAAAATGTCAATCATGTCATACTTAGATCCTAGAACCTTCTTACCATAATTCTATCATAAGGTGTATGGTAACAATATATAATTCACATTCTATACACAAGAGACAAAAACATGACATCTCATCTCCTTACACTTCCTAGCTCTAATCATATTCATATTATTAAGTATTATAATAGGGTACTAGGGAAGGGGCCTTATACCTTCTTTTCCACATGTAGTGTACTAGCACCCCAACATGAAGACATCATCATAAGGATGTTTGTAGAAACACTTGTGGACAACATGACAGAATGGTTTCAACATTTACCAATGCAATGCATCACAAGATGGGCTAACATGAGGCAACATTTTGAAACCATATTCAATATTATAGGAGACAAACACATGTTTTTGACCCAACTAGCCCACATCAAGAAGGAGTCAACTATCTCAATGCAGGAGTTTGTGGCAATGTTTAACAAAATCATAAATCAGATTTTGGCATCCAATAGGCCAAATCCTAAAAATTAGAAAACTTTCTTCCAAGGATTTATGCATCTCAATATTAGTTTCAACCTAAGGAGAGCTCAAGTAGTCAATTTGGTAGAACACAAAATATGGCAATCGAGCTTGAAGATGATCTAATCTCTACCAAAAAGTGGAAGAAAGAGATTCAAATTGGAGTAAATAGCAGTAGTAACATAATGAGCTCAGAGGCAATGTTGCAAAAGCTCGCCAATGAGATGATTGTTTTAAAGAAGAAGATATCAAGGTTGAGGCATTCCTTCTAGAAACCTTACCATGACATTGTAAGGAAGAGCAATGAGCTAAAGGTATTGTAGTTATCCCCAATATAGCCAATGTTGGCTATTAAAATGCTTGTAAGAATTTTCCTTAGGGAAAAATCACCCAAGACCAAAAAGCACAATAACTAGCACAAAATAGACCAATAGAGTATCATCAGAATAACAATATGATATTCAATTGATTGTAATTGATATTGATAGTACACTAGAGGTGCCTATATATAAAGGCCTCTAGGATGCATCTAGAATTTCTAGGAGTTAGCAATATGATAAGCCTCACAACTAAGCACATGTCCACCAAGAATGGGTTATCCTCCATTACACACAGGAGTTAGTGCAATGATGAGAGGATAAGCCTACAAAGGTCTATCACATAAAATTATGTTGTAGAAACCATGTGCTTGATTAAGAGTGTGAACACTTGTGTTGTCAACATCACAACTCAATTGATTATGCATACTCCAGTGTTGTAGACACCATGTGCTTAATTAGAGTTACTTACTCTAGTGTTGTCAACATGAAAACTCTATGAGTATGCAAACTCCTAAGTTTCTAACCTAAGAAATAATAAAATAATGCATTTATCCTAAGTAAGCTTAAGTAAAGTGTAAATAATAATTATTTATAGTAACACCCCCCCTTAAGTGCAACTTAGGGGAATGCACTTAAGCTCACAAAAGCTATGATGAAAATACATAATGGATCCTGGCTACTAGGCCATGTTAGGTACCCAAGTATAAATTCAATGTTGAATTGCAATGAAATCTCTCTACAATCAGGAAAAGAGGGAAAACCTTATGGGAAAAACCCTCCCCCAAAAAGAGAGAAAAGTACAATAAAGAAAGATGCATGAATGGATGGATTAATCAAGACCCCCCCATTATAACATACATCTTGCATATACAATAGAAAATCCCTTGATGAAATCCCCCCCTTAGTGAAGAATCTCATAATGGTAAGTGTCTAAAGACAGAAGAAAATCCAATGTCGACAAACAATATTTCTCCCTTGAGGAAGAAGAAACACCAAGTATAGGTGCAAATATGCTTTCCACTATGGATAGGAAGATGGAAGAGGGATCTAGATGTAGTATGCAGTGGATGTAGCCTCTTAAGTCTTCTCAAATGTTGACAAGTCCTTGATGAATGAAGATGTCATGAACCAATCTGGCGGATGCCAAAAAAATGGTCATAAGAAAGGTAACATGTCCATACATGAAGTTGAATCAAACTCCAAAGATGATGAAGCATCCAAATAGGAAGATGGAGGAAAAGAAGCAATGTCACCTCCCCTCAATAATGTAGGCACACCTGTGAAAGTAGTTCCTTGATGACTGAACAAGTTGCACCATGAAAGTTGAATGATGGTCCTCCTTGTAGGAAGAAATGGTGACATAGGTGTAGTAGAGAACACTCCCCAATTGGTAGGAAGAATCCTCAAAAAATATGATGTCTGAGGAAATAGAAATACAATCTCCATAGACTAATATGTCTCCTCATAAGTGAAAGAGTCCTCCTCCAACTGTTGTAAAGAAGCCACAATATGTTAGAACAATCAAGTGGTTGAGGGTCAGAATGTGCCCTCACAATGAGTGAAGAAGTCTCCTCAATAAAGAGAAGATTGATGTCATCGATGATGTCTCCCACATCTTCAATGTGAGACTCCACTAATAGCCCTGCAATGTCTGGAAGGAAGTCTTCCCATGAAGCTAAAGTAGGAAGACATGGTAATACTTGTTGCACTAAATCAGGAGCATATGAGGCTGGAATTAGATCAGTAGAATCAACAAGAGTATCAGGATGTGTGATCTCATCTGGAGTTTTGATCTCATCTAGAGTTGGAGGTACAATAATTGAAGTGAGTAAAGATATAATGTCTTTCGAAAAGGGAGGAATATTTGGATCTCCATATGCTTCCCAAAGACCTATCCAAATATGATAAGGATAATTGTACTTGATAATGACTTTAAAGCAAGAATGGGTGACATTTAAATAAATGATGCCCAAAAGTCTTGCAATAGGTGGCTCAGTAATGGAAGAGATCAGTTTGTTGAAACATAAATAAGTAAATACTTCCTTATTCTCTCTTCTTAGGTGATCAATGATTAAGGCACTCCATTTTTTATAGTTCCTCTTTGTCAACTTCAATTTAAGACCACACCGACATGTGAAACAACACTCCATGAGATCAATGAATGTATGCACCCCCCAAAATGCAAAAATAATCAATCAACCCCCCTAATGCATGATTTGGAACTTTATAGGTAGTGCAATTAAAATGGGTCACTTTGTTAAATTTGACCTTAGTGGACTTCTAATTTTTTTGTTTACAACCTCCTTTTATAGTTCAAATCTAGAACTTTACAATGTACCTCAGAAATACAATAATTTTGAAGTAATACAATGCAAAGAAAGGTTTCTAAAAGTGATATTTATATCTACATAAACCTATAATTTGATTGTAGATCTGGAAAGTAGACAAAAAATAATTCACTTTCAAAAAAAATTGAACCTGTTTATGTGTCTAGATGAGCCCGTACGAAGCAATTAAAGTTGTAAAATGCAGGATTGGACAAGTATAGTCACCAAAAATTACAATTTCTAAAAAATTTGTGCACCAAAACTAGAAAATAATACACCACTGAAAAGTTTAGGAAATTCTAGCTAAAATCAAAAAACATTGCACCTAATTTGGAGCCCAGATGAATGAGATATGGCCTCCCAAAGTCAGAATGTCAAATCAAAATTGAATTTGGAGAGGGGTATAAGCAGAAAACTATGAGGTTAAATTTGATGTCCAAATATCCATTGCACCAATTCAATGGGTCTATGAATGATGGTCAAGTAACCATCAAATTTAGGCACATAAAAATGATGACATCAATGAAAACAACCTCCCTAGCTAACGTGGCAAGTGATGTCACTATTGATGTCAACTGTGTATAGACTGTACTACTTTTAATGACATGACTACTAATGGGGATTGTACAATAGTGCCACATGATGTTGGGTCTGCTAACTCAGACTATTATTGTGGCACTTAGTTGGAACAGTGGCGTGGCTTATGGTCATTGAATGGGCAAATGCGTGGAGGATCTCTACTAGCGCAGACCGTTGAGGTGTATAGCCCATGTGGAGGGTGGATGTGGCTACAAAGCTTAGCTAGTAGTCTATGATGGCCATAATTTTGACACTTGTCACTGTGTTGGCACCAATGGTAAGTGGGCTAGAAAACTACTATGAGGACTAACAAAGTGAAATTAACCAACGGGAGCTGTTGAGGACTGGCGATGGGCCAAAATAAATGATGATTGTTGGTGACTATTTCAATGCTCATAGAAAATAATAAAAGGCCAATGGGAGGCCCCAAGACCAAGAAGCACAATAACTAGCACAAAATAGACCAACAGAGTATGATCAAAATAACAATATGATATTCAATTGATTGTAATTAATATTGATAGTATACTAGAGGTGATTGTATATAAAAGCCTCTAGGATGCATCTACAATGTCTAGGAGTTAGCAATATGATAAGCCTCGCAACTAAGCACATCTCCACCAAGAATGTTTTATCCTCCATTATGCACAAGAGTTAGTGTGATGATGAGAGGATAAGCCTACAAAGGTGTGTCACATAAAATTATGTTGTAGACACCATGTGCTTAATTAAGAGTGTGAACAACTGTGTTGTCAAGAACATGACAACTCATATGAGTACACAAACTCCTAAGTGTCTAACCTAAGAAATAATAAAATAATGCATTTATCCTAAGTAAACTTAAGTAAAATGTAAAAAATAATTATTTACACTAGCAATGCTACCTGGGAAAGGGAACATGCACATGTTCCATCTCACAACAAATTACAATGGAGAGACATGCCTAGTGATGATGAGGGATAAATAGATGACCACTTTTAAGGAGATAGCCATGGATATTACTCAACTTGAAGATGACTTAGATCTTGATGGTAACTTTAGAAATTACTACTTGGAGTATGAGTTAGATTCTCTAAGATGTGGAGATTGCTTTGCCACTTAGGATAGGACACCTCTGATTGTGATGACGTGAAGCCCAAAAGGAAAAAATTTCACCATGTTAATGCAGCCTAAGAATAATGCCCCTATAGGTAATCTTGTTCAAGATGTTAGCCCAAGAAATTCAATGTCCATGATTGCACAAGTGGGTGAGAACTCAAGACCTTTTGAAATAGTTCATTTTTGCAAGGATACTAGAATTTAAATTTCCCCACTAGACTATCTCAAGTCAAATCCCATAGAATTCTAGAAGTTAGTGATTGTTGTAAGGGGGATAGTGATAGTAATGTAAATACATGTTCAATTTCCACTCCTGTAGAATAGTCCTATTTGGCATACTTATTCAAAAAGGATGAGTCAAGAATTTTAGCTACCTCTCTAGAATTACTATAAAAAAAACCCAACCTACTATGTGTGTCCATGTTCATCAATGGGAACAAGCTAGGGAATTGTATAATTGACTCAAGAGCTTCAAATAATGTTATGCTAGCAATAGTAGGCCATTCTCTTGGGTTTCCTTTGACCGAGATGTTTGGTCATTGCTACTCCATGGTTGCTAAGAAAGTCCTACAAGTTGGTCAAATTTAGAATTCACGGGTTTCTCTTGTAGCCCACCCAACCAAGATATTCAAGCTTACTATTTTGGTGGTGGATATCCTAGCCAGTTATGACATGCTCTTGAGCCAAATCTTCTATAGATACATGGGTAGAGAAATCAAGTTGGACGGATCTTATGCAATCATTCTAGTTGGAAACAAGAAGATTATTTTAGAGCCTGAGGAAAATGTGAAGTATACAATGATGAAATCCAATAATCTGAAGGCTCGGGTCCTATACTAGGAGTTTGAGTTCAGAAATTATATGATTTTCAAAGATCCACCATCAGTCAAAGGAGAGCATGAGCCACCTAATGGTTCACATGTGTGGACACTGGAATTTGATGGTAGTTGTGCATCATCCAATTTTGGAGCAGGCATTGTGTTGATTTTCCCTCAAGGTGAAATGAATCATCTCACTTACAAGTTGGAATTCAAGGATACTAATAATACAACAAAGTATGAAGCCCTTTTGGTAGGCATAAAAGATACCAAGGGAAAATTAGTTAGAATTTGTGAGCTCTTGGAGATGCAAAACTGATAGTAAAGTAAGTCTAAAGCTAATGTACATTGAAGAGCAATAGGATTCATAATTACATGAATCAAGTTTGAGATGAGATTGAGAAATTTGAGGCTTTCTCCATTGAAGTTATTCCTAGGGATAAGAACTCAAGAGTAAATTCTTTGGCGATGTCAGAATCCCTTCTCCTCCCTCATCCCAACTTTATTGATTGAAAATACAAGATCAAGGTGCTCTTTTTTCCCAATGTTCCTAATAACATAGAGTCTTGGAAAGTGTTTGAAGATGACAAAAATATTCAATTATTCTTGGAAGGTGTTGAGACATTTATAATATAATACTTCAAAGGAAGTGTGAGTACCAGTTATGATTTATCTTTGGATAACAAGGAGAACTTGGAGCCAAGCATCATGCAACTAAAGGGTCACAAAATCGCATCCCATATGGTCTATCTCAAGATATTATTTACTCTCCATGATGTATATATTCAAAGGAAAAATAAGGAGAGAGATAAATTCTCTAGGGAGTATGATGGCCTAAATATCGAGGATGATCTCAACCCAAAGATGATCAATATAGGAAAATGTTTAACTAAGGAAGAAAGAGTAGAGGTAAATAAACTTCTCCAAAATTATCAGGATGTTTTTTTCTTGAAGATACAAAGACCTAAAGAATTTCATGGGTAGAAAATTTGAGCACAAGATTCCCCTAAAGATGGGTACAATGCCTTTCTACTAGAAGCAAAGAAATTACAATTTGATGGTGGTTGACACTTACTTCAGGGAGCTAGAAAAAAATTTGAAAGCCTAAATAATTTATGCAATCCATCATTCCACTTAGATTGTGAACATAGTCCCAATAAGAAAGAAATGAAAAGATATACGTATCTGTATGGATTTTTAAAATCTTAACCAAGTGTCCTTGAAAGATGTTTACGAGCTACCAAATATGGACCAATTGTTGAAGATAGTTTCAAGGTCAGAGATGATGTCCATGTTGGATGGATTTTATGGGTATAATCAAAATGAAGTAGAGGAAGGTGATCAACACAAAATTTCCTTCATTAATGTGTAAGGCACCTTCACATACAACAAAATGTTGTTCAACTTGATTAGTGTAGGGGCCACCTTCTAAAGAGCCATGGAAAAGACATTCATTGATTCAAAATAAATAAAAATTGTTATATACCTAGATGATTTCACTATATTCTCTAAGAAGCAAAAAGATCACTTGGGAGATCTTGCCAAGGTATTGTAGTGTTTTCGGGAAAATTAAATTTCCCTAAACCTGAAGAAGTTCATCTTTTGTATAATAGAAGGGAAGTTTCTTAGGAACATTTTGTCACAAGAAGGAATGGAGATAGACTCTGATCGAATCTAATTCATCCAATAGTTGAGCCTAGCATCCAATAAAGCAACGGTAAAATCTTTCTTTGCACGGGTCAATTTCCTAAGGTAGTTTGTTCTAGATTTTTTTGAGATCACCAGATGTATTGTTGATATGATAAGAGGAAACTGAGGTTTCAAGTGGAACGAGTCTCACAAGCAAGCATGTAAAGATATCAAGAGTGTCATTGTCACGGTCCCTATCCGAGTGCACTCAAATTACATGAAAGAGTTCACCATATTTTGCAATGCTTCAAAGCACACTTTGTTGGTAATCCTCATGTAAGAGAATGAGGAAGGAATACAATATCCAATTTATTTCATGAGCATCCCATTGAAAGATCAAGAGATCAAGTATTCACACATTAAGAAACATACATATGCATTTTAACAGGCTTTGGAGAATTTTTTATTCTACATATTTCATTCTCATGTTATAGTGCATGTTCTTGAGCTGGCAATAAAAAACATCCTCACGCAATAAGAAGTCAAATGAAAAACAAAGACACATGGATTGCAAAGGTTCATGAGTATGACATAGAGATCAAGTTGACCAAATTAGTTTGAGGAAACAATTTCTCCAAGGTGATTGCAAAAAATCATGCAAAGGAGGGGTGACACCAAGCCCAAGGTGCTAATGGTGAGTCTTCAAGACCCGTAAATCTCAAATATTGCTTATTCATTAACATACACAAAATGTCCCAATAGTCTGATCCATAAAAATAAGATATCTCTTAGAATAAAAGTGAATAAGTATGTTTTTGGGAGGATCTACTTTATAAGAAGGCAATTGATGACACATTTCTCAAATGTGTGGACAAGCTACAACAAGAGACATTTCCCAGGGCTTTTCACAAAGAAGCTTGTGGCAAGCACTACTCCTCTTCAATCATAGTCTTCAAAATTCTAAGGTAGTATTATTATTGGTCTAGAATACTCAAGGATTCATATAGATGGATGACACAATGCAAAAAAATTAAGATATTTTCTAGAAAGTCGTAGTTGGTTGCCCTATCATTAAAGCCAGCGGTGATCGATGGTCCATTCCTACATTTGGGGTTACACTTTATTAGCCCCATTAATACCTCCTCTAGTGCAAGTCATATACACATCATCATTGTGATGGACTACTTCACCAAATGGGTGGAAGTGAAGCCTACAAAGAAGACCATAACAGAGGTAGTTTGTGTCTTTTTAAAGGAAAATATATTGGTAGGATTTGGAGTTCCACTAAAGTTAATTATGGATAATGCCTCATATTTCTCTTTGGTGAAGATTGTGGAATTATTCTACAACCATGGCATCCACCTAAGCTATTTGTCATATTACTTCCCACAAGTCAGGGAAAGCATAATCAAGTAATAAAAATCTCATAAATATCATGAAAAAGCTCATTTTTGACAACTAGAGAAAGTGGCACAAGAAGTTGTACAAGAATCTTTAGGTAGAAAAAAAAACTCCAAAATGAGCAATCAAGATTTCACCATTTGAGCTCATGTATGGGACAAAGGCTAATCTCCTACTTCCCTTCGAGTTATCAATATGTAAGTTGTAGACTACAGTAGAGGATGGTGTAATTTGAGAAATCTTAGAGAAGAGAATTATGTACCTATCAAAGCTAGAAGAATAGCAAGAACAAATGGTGGAAAAAATCAAATAGCACCAGATGCGTGTGAAGAGCATCTTTGACAAGAAGGCATGACCCCACAAGTTTAGAGGAGATCATGTTATGTTCTAGGATAAGAGGTAGGAGCCTAAAGGCATGCACTCAAAATTTGAAAGCCTATGGAAAGGGTCATTCAAGATACATCAGGCAAGTGAGCACAATTCATTCAAGTTGGCATACCCATTCGGAGAGGTCTTACCATTGTCCTAAAATGGTCAAGACCTGAAGCTCTACCAAATATGAAATAAAATAAGGTAACCCTTGCATTGTACATAGTAGCTTAGGTTTCTTTTTGCTTTTCTTTCTATTTTTCTTTTCTTTGCTTTGCATTTGTTCCCTTTCCTATTTTTGTGTATTGTCATCCTTTTGTGAAACTAGGTCCCTTAACCACATATGTGCCTAAGTCCCCAGTCAAAGCTAGCCACTACCTATTTTTGGTATCCCTATTTTTCAAGCCTTTTCCTTAGCATGCCCTATTACGAAACCCATGCTCTAGAAATGATTAATTTTGTAGTCAAGTTTTGTTTGGAGTCACTTCTCATCGAGAGTCCCTTTTCCCCTTTGGTTGGGTTTTCAGGAATCTCAATGTGTTTGTCCTCCATCAACTTTCTTTATGCAAAAAATCCCTAAGTGTGCATATGCGGGTTGCTTGGTTATAATAATGGTTTCCCCCTTAGAAGGAGTCTCAGCTTCCCCCCAACAAGAACAAATTTGTCAAGTCCGTAATGTTCTTTGTGCCCATTAAGCTAAAAATTAATAGAAAATATTATTTTTAAGCCCAAGTGTGTTTCAAAATTTAATGAAAATCAAATTGCAAAGATCTCATGCCAGTGTTAAAAAAGGAAAGATCTATAAAAAAAATTTCCCCTGACATAATTCATCATATGTTTCTCAGTGACACTTTTTGAATTTTGTAGCTAGCTAATTGTCTGAATGTTATAAAACCACCATGGCTAATGTACACTAAAAGAGTGCACTTCTCTAAACCATTCTATCCAAGGTATTCCATAGATTGGAAGGCTAGAATTGAAGCTTATAGCTCCCTAGTCATGGAGTGCAAAGGCATGTGCATAAGCATCAAAAAAGCTTTCAGTTGAGCCTTAGAGATGAACCCTTGCTAGTAAACCATGAAATGGGAGATTCTTTAGAGAAGAGCAAGAGTGCTAGTGTCAAATAATTCTCAGAGAATGCAATGCAAATGCTACTATACTAGAATAAGGTGCAAGAATTCAACTAAGATAAGAATATGAGAGTGTTACAACCATACGAGAGCTATACTATTGTAAAAAGGAATACTAAGATAATGCAAACGAACTTAACTACTATGAGTATGCAAGAATATGAAGATAGAAGATAGAATTTCTCCACAAAATGCTTGAAATAAGCCAATGAGAAAACCTACAATGTAGCAATATCTCAAAATCGGGGTCCTTAGATGAGGAGAGAGCTCTCCCTTTTAAAGATAAATGGACGGTTGAGATCAAGATGAAGAGATGAATGATCAAGGGTGGGGTTTTATTTTTAGCATGATCCATGTGTAAGAACATTTCCACCAATGAGAAAGAGTTGACTTTTGCATCTCCATGTGAGACAAAAAGTCTTTTATTTTATTTTTAAATTGGGGAAAATGCTTTATGCATGCAACTTAGGATAATGGGGTGAAAGGGGTCCTTTTTTTTATTAAAGGGTGGCATGTTCATTTTAATTAAATATGAACTTAGGATATAGTGGTCAAACTATAGGATAAAATCAAATAAATTGATTTTTAAAGATTTGATCTAGGCAAATAAATAATATAGCCAAAATGTTGAAAAGGGGGCTATGGTCTAGGTGACCATTTTTTGGTGATTACATTTTCCCCTCTTTGACTAATGTGTGATTGATTAGGGAACACATTACATCAAAGAATGAAGAAGCCAAGTAAGCAAAACTAGATGGAGATATTTGATTCTGAAGAACTAAATGTATAGCTTGGTAGCGATAGTACTAAACACTAGGTGAGAGAGACAATATCAAAACTCAAGAAGAGTATTATCATTAACATAAAAGAGAATAGATCAGGAGTAAATGGAAAGGTCAAGCATATGCTCCTGAGAAATAGATAGCCATAGAAAGAAAGCAATTTGCAATAATGATAGAGTATTCTTGCCCCCTCGAGATCAAAACCAAAATGAGGTAAAGGGGATGCAGAAACGAGAAAGCTGTGAAAAAATCAAGATAAAGCATGCTCCCCAATGATAGATATGTGATTAAAACCTAAGAGTGACAACAAAGAAGTGATAGAATGCCCTCAATTGACTGGATTTGACCAAGAATGATAAGTCATAAAGATTAGGTCAAAGCAAGAAGAAACATGGAAAGAGATGGCATGGAGTGATCCAAGAGGAAGGAAAAGAGTGGAAATGAAAAAGATATGATGCCCTAGTTAAGATTCAAAGATTGGACCTCAAAAAGTTAGCTAATCATATAGAAGAAGGAAGAGTTTTTAAGTACAATTTTGACCATCAAGATGAACTCAAATTTTGATTTCAATCCCAAAAATGGATCCAGAACATTAGAAATTATGTAAGAGGTTTTTTGGTAAACAGATTTTCCTTCTTCTATAAACACTTGAATGCCCAAATTTGCAAGAGATGGTCATCTACCAGTAGTTGGATAATCCATCATCAGGTTGCTAGATTTCCTCTAAATTTAAAGGTATAGCTCCCTTGTGAATGTTATTCAATGAACTTGTTTAATTCTTAAACTAATTGGATATGTTCTTGACCTAAGAATGGAAGAGGAAAACCAAGCCAGTCCTAAACAGAACTAACTCAGGCAATGAGTTTTAGATCCTAAACCTAGACAATCCTAGAAATCCACACATCTTATGACTCCCTGGCATTGGTAATGCAATAAAGTATGTGATGCAAAATGAAGTGATCAAAACTAGTATACAAATGAATCCAACCTTAAACACTACACAGAGATATCTCCCTCAACCTCAAGCAATACTTTGATTGCCTTTAGTTCATTGCATTAAAATAAAGAAACAAAACCATGTTTGTTCATTGATCTTAATATAACTTTAGAGAGGTATTCCAATTCACACATGCAGTGACACAAAATTATCATCATATAACACATTCAATCTTATCTCTGCAACACAAAGTACTTCACACCAAAAATTAGTTGACCTTTATATTGATTTTCAAATGAATACATATAGAAATCATAGATGGAGCATTACACAAAAAAACCAAACTGATTCATCTTCTATACTAGAATTACTCATAGCAAGAAGTCATTTATCAGTTACAAAAGGTAGCAGCAAATGATGAATATCAATCTTGCATAACATGGAAACAAATCTTGGGGGTAGTGGGGGGTCTTCATGTTCTTGCTCGAAAACTCTCAAAATAAAAATAGTGTTTTGTTGGTTTATTGTTATAACACATAGCAATGTCTCATTTTCATTACTCATTGCCACAATGTCTAACTACTCAATCCATCCTCTAATGGGATCATCACTATAGGATATAGCAATAAACTCTCTTTTGTGTACCACGAGCTCAATCTTCACATCATTATGACCTATGTCAATAACTTCATCATCCATTGGTATAACTAAGTATCGTCTCCTACACTTGGTGATGATCGTTGAAGGTTGTGGTGATGGACATCTCTCATTGCTCATCGTTGTAATCGAGTTTTGTCTTTTGTGCTTAGTGATAAGCCTAATCACCATGACCTATGGCAATAGGAATTTCTTGATGTAGGAAAACATAATATGACAATAGTCTATGTATGTGGCATTCATTCATTTTTTTTTGACCTTTCAGCTACTCCATAGTGTACATCTTCATGTAGAGCATCATCTCTCAATCTGAGCTTAGGTGGATGCTCAAGATGAATTGTCAAACTAGGCCCATCCTTTGTAACCTTGGGGAAATCTATGACTCCTATCATGTAGTGAACATTATCTGATGAGCATCTTCCTCTACAGAGATACAAGCACCGTCAGATCTATAGAATCTTTAGCTTCACATTTAGGGAACTTTGAGTTAGATCTTTAAATCATATCCATTGATTTGCATCCTATCCAATGGCCCAAACTTAATCTTCAAGGGAAATTGACTTTTCAACTAGTGGTGTAGACCTATAGATGTATTCTACATCATTGATTTGATTTCAACTTTTGTTCTTACCACCTTTGATGGGGTATTCACCATTGCTAAGTAGATTAAGCATTTCTAAAAGCTTTTGCTACCTCCTCTACATTTGATTAGATTGTACTCACTTCAACCTATTTCCACAACCTCGTGCTTGATTCTAGTGATCTCAATTTTGTTCCTTTTAGCCTTAGAGATGAACTTATTTCCTTTGACCATTCTCTTATTGTTTCCACATCCATTTGTGTTCATGAAATCTTTCTCCAATTGAACCTCTCTTTTAGGATGAGTCTATTGAACATACATCGGAGTTTATCAAATAGACAGCTTTCTTCTCATTTGTGGGATATACTTGACACTTAGCCACCTCCTAGACACACCTAGCAAACAAATAAGCATTTACTTCCCACTTGGTTGAGCTTTTAATGGTAGGAGATGAGATATAGAACCTTCCTAGTCATCATCTAGACATGAACATTGACCTAATTGGACTTGACTTGACAACAAATTGAAGTTTAAAATTGGGGAACTAAAAGTGCTCTTACAGTTGGTTCTAACTTGGGGACTGTAGGAGTTGATGAAATCCAACTCCACAATGTGCCAAGATCACCTACATGCAAATAACCTGTTCAAGGGAAACCAAGAAGGAAGAGGTGGAGCTTGGAAAAATGCTAAACAGACATGAGAGAGAACATATGCAAAACAATGAAAATGTATTTACAATGAGAATGCGATGAGAAAATACAAAGAGAGAGCCCAAATATAAAGGCCTCATGGAAGCTTGTAGAACAAGCTAGAAAGTGGTAGAAGATAAGGTTGAAAATTAAGCACTCTTCCACAAAAAGGTGGAACATCCTAGAAGGGAACAAACTCCCATGTTGTCAACAACTCATCACTACATGCATTAAATACTAAATATTAAATAAATGTATTAACCTAAGTAAGCTTAAGTAAATAGAATATATAATTAATTATTAATTATTTACTCTAACAACCCCCCCTTAAGTGCAACTTAGGGGAATGCCTTAAGCTCACAAAACTAAGATGAAATGTAGAATGGGTCCCAACAACAAGGCCATGTTAGGTACCCATGTACAATGAAAAGAAATGCAACTTCTGAGAATGGGGAAGAGAGAAAATCACGTGGGAAAAACCCTCCCCCAAAAAGAGGTAAGAACCTAGTGAAAAACTGAAGAAGCCTCCAACTAGGGGAATGTCCCCTAAAATAGGAACAATGAGTGATCATGAAGAGCATCACTGAAGCATGAAGAAGCCACAAAGTCTACCATCTAAAAGAAACTACTAATCTGAAGAACCTCCATGGAAGAAGAAGGCACGAATCGAGTGTGTCTATATGGTAGATGATCCATCTCACCGAAATACATTCGTAGCTAGTCACTGCAATTGCCTCATATATAAGATCAACCACTGAATACATAGATCACACTATCGAACCATCAAACCAAGGATGCATTAGAACAACAGCATAACCCCCCTTTAATGCAGATGGGTGAGATGATAGGCAACTAAGAAGGTGGGCCAAAATCCCCTACAGATAGAACCAAGAACAACTAGAGAGGAAGGGTACAAACACCTATAAAGACACGGTCACAATGACATTGCATGGGGCTAATGTCATGGAAGGGACACTCACTTGACAAAGGGAGAAGGCCTAAAATAGCAAACAATAATCCCCCCATGGTGCTTTATAAAAATAGTGCATGTACAATTGTCTCAAAAAACAACGTTCATGAATTCGAATGCAAAAGTGGCACTTTATCTCAATGCATATACAAAAGAACTTATAAATGATGTCTACAATGATCAAAATAGGAAAAAAGCTGACACAAAAGATAGGACAGCCCAAAACAAAAGAAACCATGCCAAGAAAATGATCCTTGGACCTAAAACACCCAAGATACCCACCATATAGCAAAAATTCCAAAAACATGATAGAAAGAGCATGGGCCAAAATCTAAGCAAAAAGACTACATTTCTAAAAAGGTGGCAAAACCAGCTTTCCAAAAATATAATGTTTTCCAAAAACTAACATGGGATGCAAAAGATATGCATGTCAGAGTTAAAAACATAACTTTAGATGTCAACTTAAAAAAATAGGCAACAAAACTACATCAAAACCTAAAAATACATACACCAATGTCTCTGTCTTGGAACCAACTTTTCGGCACTTCTTTTGGATTGAAAAAATACCTCTGTATGCTCAAGTTATGGCCAAAAAACTGAAGGTGGGTCAAAAAAGACCTTGGAGAAGTGCAAGAGGCACATGATGTAGTGACATCATGCTGATGTTAGTAGTCACCTAGCTTAAATTTGATGGCTTGAAGGTTTTCGCAGCAAAAAAGGCCATGTGGCAAGGTCCACATGGTGGGCAGACAAGGTGATGGGTGACATTGCATTGACGTGGCAGGGTCCACGTGGAAAAGTGCCACATGGCACCCCTGCCATGTGTCACCCCCACAACATGCTGACTGGGTGCAAACTCCATGTAAGCAACTGAGTGGATAAAAGCATAGGAATGGCGGAAATGTCAGTTGTTTCCACTAGCAGAGCTGAGGACAAAGGTGGCAGAACTGGTGGAGACGCTGGTGGAGGGCGGCAGTAAGGCTGAGGTGGGGACTAAGCTGAGCTGTCGGTGTTGGAGAGGCATGGGCAAAGTGCAAGTGGCTTCACAGTGGCCACGAGGTAGTGCCACAGTGGTGCACCCAAATATTTTTTATTTTTTATTTTTTATGCCGTGCGCGTTCGTACGATCCATATGGAAAGCCCTGGAACGAAAAAAATTTGCCTCTAGGAGCCCTATCTCCAAAATTGAAAAATTTTATATGGATCCTAGCTGAAAATTGCCTTTTGAATCCAATGGTAGTGTTTGTTTGGGCCCAAAGTGCTCTGAAAAAATGCTCTTCTCCTGATTTGAAGAAAAAAGCACAAATAAACTAGGGTCTGTATCTCTAAATCGTGGCTTCAAAAAACCTTCAATGAAGCAGTAGTCGGGAGGCTCTGATACCATGTAGGAGTTGATTTTAATCTAACTCCACAGTGCACCAAGATCACCTACATGCAAATAACTTGTTCAAGGGAAACCAAGAAGGAAGAGGTGGAGCTTGGAAAAACCCTAAACATACGTGAGAGAGAACATATGCAAAACAATGAAAATGTATTTACAATAACAATGTGATGAGAAAATACAAAGAGAGAGCCCAAATATAAAAGCCTAATGGAAGCTTGTAGAACAAGTTGGAAAGTGGTAGGAGATAAGGTTGACAACTAAGCACTCTTCCACAAAAAGGTGGAATTTGCTAGAAGGGAACAAACTCCCGTGTTGTCAACAACTCATCACTACATGCATTAAATACTAAATATTAAATAAATGCATTAACCTAAGTAAGCTTAAGTAAATATAATAAATAATTAATTATTAATTATTTACTCTAACAGAGACTTAGGTATGTGAGTGCCTAAGAAAGGACCTAGATATCTCAGGTTTCACACAGGTATGACAAATCTCAGGGAACAACAAAAGAAATAGGAAACACATAGAGGCACAAGCTACAAACTTCCTTTATTATATAAAACACCAAATAGCTAAGATAAGTGCCTTATCCATTGGTCACAAATTCATAACTTAGCATAGGCAATCAAAAAGAAATCAAATGGTGGAAAGGAAGGGTAACTAGCACAAGAAAACAACACAGGAAAATTAGGGAAAAGTCAATAAACTAAGGAAAGCAAACACAGGGATTAAACGTAACTATCATACAATATAGGGATTACCTATTTTAAATTAGAAATTTGATATAGTTTTAAATCTTGACCATTAGAGGTCAAGGGTAGCACCCCACTACTTGGGTACGCTTGTTTGAAGGAGTTTGTTTCAAAAGCTTGATGAATAGTGAATGACACCTTCCAAAGTGTATCAAATTTTTGGTGCATGTCTTTAGGTGCTCTTCATTTATCCCATAATAGTACAATATCTCCCACCATAAACTTCCAAGTTATGGTTCTTTTATCAAACAAATTCTTCACCCGCATTTGATGTTTTATAATGTGATCTACTATCTCCTCCCTTCCCTCTTCAAGTTTACTCAGATACAAGATCCACTTTTCTAAACCATCTTTGTAAATTTCATCTTCTATCACTATTATCAATTTACTAGTAACCAATTCTAAAGGTTGGGGGAGACTTGCCTCAACTCCATAAACCAATTTAAAGGGAGAAATGTCAATTGCCCTTTTAGGAGTCACCCTGTTAGCCCTAAGGGCTTCATGAATTTTCTTGTGTTGTGCTTTTTGAATGTTTGACACAAGTTTTCTCATAATATTTACTAAGTTCTTATTACTAGACTTGACTTGACTATTCCCTTGTGAAAAGTAATCAAATGAATGGTTGACTTTTATACTGTACTTAAAATAGAACTCAGTAATTTCAATTGAAGAGAAATATGTTGCATCATCCATCACTATTTTAGTGGGCACACCAAATCCTAATAAAATATTTTCTTTTATGAACTTGCATACCACTTTGGAGGTAATCTTCTTTGTTGCTTTTGCCTCCACTCACTTCATGAAGTAGTTTATCATGGTAATTATATAAATATGACTGGCACTAGATGTCAGATTTAAAGGGCCAACAAAGTCAAGACCCCATTTTTGGAAGGGGCCTTTGATTATCACTGGTCTAAGGGTCAATGAGGCCAGTTGAGGTCTACCAGTGAATATTTTACATTTCTCGCATTTCAACACCTAATGGAAGGCATCTTTGAACATTCCCATCCAGTAATAGCATTGTCTTAGTATCTTGAAAGCACTAACCAAAGAGGAGAAGTTTCCACCACAAGCGTCATCATGGAATGTCTTTAACAACCTCTTTTGTTGTTGTTTATCCATGCATCTAAAGAATGTTTTGTTTATTGATCTTTTGTATAGTCTATCTTCCCAGATGACATATTTGGCAACTTTTAGTTTTAGGTCTCTTCTTTGTTTCATTATCAATCCTTCAGTGCATTCACCATAAGTCAAGAAATATATAATATTTTAAACCATGGGTCTTGTAGACTTACTGCCAAAACCAATTTTTTTGCTTTAGGCTCTTTAGTCACTTTATTTTCTACAATAGCCTTGCACAACACATTGCCTCTTATCATTTTTGTAGGTTTGATTTCTATGTCATACTCCTATGTCTTCACTATCCATGTTCCTCTATTTTTACATCCCACATCTTGTGGGTTAATATGCTCTTTTCTGCGACATCAAGCACATACACTATGGAATGAGAATGTAAAACATAAAATTTAAATTTTTTTAATGTTTTTACCATAGCAAAGGCATGTTTCTCATTTTGATAATATTTGATCTCGTGGTTCTATAGAGCTATGCTCATAAAAGCAATGGGGACCTGGACTCCTTCTCTATTCTCCTACATAAGGATAGCTGATAAAGTATGTTTAGAAGAGTAATAGTAAATCATGAAATCCTTTTTGTAATCTAGATGACATAGAACAAGGGCAAGGTCTATTGCATTCTTTATGTCTCTAAAAACTTTTTCCCAAGATCACTCCATTTGAAATTCGAGTTTCCCTTCATCATGTCCATAATGCATTTAGTGATCTTGGAGAAAGCTAGGATGAATCTTCTGATTAACCTGACCAAAAAAATGATTTTACTCCAGTCTTATTTGTAGGCAGACTCAACCTTTGGATAGCTTTGACCCATTCTGGGTCAATTCTTATGCCTTCCTGAGATACTATGTGGCCAAGTGGTTTTCCTTCAGTCACACAAAAGATTGACTTCTTGGGATTCAAGGAAATCCCATGTTCTCGACACCTTTGTAGCATTTTCTCCAAGTCCCCTATATGATATTTTCTTTTCTTTGAGAACATTTTTAGGTCATCCAGATATATAACAATGATTTTATCTTTTATGTTAGCAAAAGATAGGTTTATAGCTCATTGGAAAATGGCATCAACATTAATAAGGCCAAAAAGCATTCTATGGTATGTGAATGTACCTCATGGAGTGGTGAAAGCAGTCTTGTATTGATCCTTCTTTTCTACTTCAAGTTGGTTGTAGCTTGAAAAACCATCAATCATAGACATCATCTCAGCTCTTGCTACTGTTTGTAATAAATAATCCATGTGGGGGAGAGCGTAATTGTCTTTCAAGGATGCTTGATTCAAGTTTTTGATGTCCACACATATCCTTATTTCTTCATTCTTTGTTCTAATAGGTACAATGTTGGCTATCCATGTGGAATGGTGGATAGGATATATGATCTTCGCATTGAGCATCTTATCAATTTCTTAAAACATTGCATCAGCCACCTTTGGATTGTAATTCCTTTATTTATGCCAGAATGGAGTGGCATTAGGCTTCAAGGAGATTTGATGTTTGAAATCCCCACAATTTAAAAAATTTAAGTCTTCATAACTCCAAGCGAATACATCATGGTACTATAGAAAGATTCTCTTAGCTTCTTCCTTCTCTTCTTGAGTGCAACACTTCCCAACCTTAATCATCCTAGGATTTTACTCACATCCAATATTCATCTCCTCATACTCATCGGTAGTAGGAACCCTTCTTGTCCTCTTATCCTTAATATAGGTATCATAGCGATTAAAAAAAAATTCCAATGATACAAAGTAAGGAGGGATGTTATTACCTTGTAACTAAATGACACCATATTCATCTTTCTTTTGATTCCTGGGATAGCTTTCCAGGTGGTTTCCTAAATTATCTTCATGAAGGTTCCCTATATTTTCCAAAAATAGTTGCAAGCTTTTATCAACTTTAAACACTTACCAATCTTCTACGTTGTTAGGCATAGACGGTTTGTACATGATCTCCACCTAATATCTTTTATCTTCAAATTTTGGATGAGGAAGTAGCAACGATGCAAATACTACTAATTAATTTGCCTTGGTATTCAATCCTTTCAGCATGGATTCAATTAAAAAGGTGTCTAGTCCTTCAATATCATCCCATAATCTATTTTAGTAGTTCTTCAACCTATGGTTCTTCACAAAGTTTTGATCTTTTACTTGATGTACAATCAACTCAGCATCACCTTGAGCTCTTAGAATCTTTACCCACTTTTCTTTTGTAGAAATTATTTTGAGTAGTAAAGTTTCATATTTGGCTGTGTTGTTTGTGTTCTCAAACTCTAGTTTGAATGCCATTGGTTCAATTTCAACTTCTGGTGGTATCAATATGATTCCTGCACCATAGCTAGATGAGGAGAAACTTTCATCAAATTCTAGTGTCCAAATTTATGGTGTTTCTTTTTCAGTGGAGGTTTGATTTTCCTCTTCTTCATATTTTTGTTTATCAACACTATCATTAGCAAATAACATGTAGTTACCAAATTCTAACTCTTGATATAGGATTTAGGCCTTGGGGTCATTAAATATCAACACTGTGAACTTTGCCTCCTCTTCTAGTTCTAATTTAACTTTCTTACCACCCACAGGGATTCAGGCTTGAGACCAATCCAATTTTATTTCTCCACCCAGATCTCTACAAAAGCTTCTACTTAGTAACAATCTATAACTAGAAGGAATGTCAGTGACCAAAATAGTTAGCAATAATTTCTTCTTTGGGTGGGTGGCCAGGGCTACTTGAGCATCCTTGATCTGCCCAAGCAATGGGACTTGCTTAGCATCCATGGAGTAACACCTATCATGGAATTTTTTAAGAGTGAGGCCTAAGGATTTAGCTATAGGGGAATGCATCACATTATCAAAAGCACCTAAATTAATTATATAATTACTCAGCTTACAACCATTTATATACAAGGATACATAGAATGAATCAGGTTTTTGACTTGGGGAGGTAGCCAAAATAGAAGACTTTCCTTGTTCAAAAAGGTTGGACATTGTGGACTCTTCCTCTACCATAGAAGTAACCTTGTGATTGAAATTTTCCCTATCTCCCCTACAATGGTCTATGAACCTTTTTAATTCAATAGAGTTAGATTTCAAGTAATCTATAGGGGAAAGCTAAATAATGGAATCTTTACAGAATTGGATAAAATTGAAAGATTTTTTTCTCCTTACCCGGATGAAGAATTCTCACTCCTTGGTTAACATTTTTAGAACTTGAAGTAGAGACATTATTAGTCCTAGAAGGAGGATTAGGAACCAAGGTCTTATTTTTATAACTTTGAGTTAGCACTGTGTATGAGATCCCATCTATAGTAGCATAGCATTCTCTTGGTTTCTCTGAGTCAGATTCATACTCAAAAAAAAAAATTTCTAGAGTCACCATTCAAGCACAAACCTATCTCAGTACTGGGTACTGTAGTCTCCAACTTAGAAGTTAATAGTAACTATATCATATGAGCTATCTTAGGGTAGCTTTCACCATCATGATCTATTGTTAGGTGGAAGACACACATGTTCTCTTTTTTAGGGGGGGCTTCTATGGCAAGCCTCTGTTGCAGACCAGGTAGCTGCCAAGTTCTTCCAATGGCTTTTCTTTCATCATTGTTCCTCCCAGGCTGACCTTGGAAATTTTGTTGGTATGGATTTTTGAATCTAGGAAGTTGTACTTTAATGGCAATAAGTTCACTAGAAAAAATCTATATCATTTCGTTTGAGGAAGTAGCACCACTGGTACTTGCCCTAGTTTGTATCTCGCATTTCCACTTATTCATTGGTACTTGCCCCAGTTTGTATCTTGCATTTCCACTTATCCACCAAGATCATGTCATTTCCCAACTCCATATCCTTTTTTTGTGCATCTTTCAAATGAGTAGGATGAGCCTTCCTTAGATCATAATTAATGTCAGGTGGCATAGTGCTTATGAAGAATGTCTTTAAGTTACCTAAAATGGGTTTATTGGCTATATGGATCCTGTTAGAAATTTTATTAAAGTGAGTGACAAAATCTCTCATGTTTATGGAAGCCTGCTTCTTGATAGGAGTTAGTTGTGACAACAATGTGTGTTCATCTTCAGCTATTTTGAATCTCATTTCGAATGTTGTCCTCATTGTTTCCCAACTTGTAATTGTGGTGTCAGCTAAATGATAGAACCAATTGGTTGCAACTTCAACCAGAGTCTCAGCAAACAATCTAACAACCACATCTTTGTATCCAACTCCCAAAATATGAGTTATTGTAAAGAAAGCATTGATATGTTCATCCACAGAAATTTTCCAATCTCCTAAAAATTTGGGAAAATTCTTCTTGGAGCCTAAAAGAAGTGGATGATATGCTATAAGTTGTAAATAACCAATCATGGTGGCCCAAGGAGTTGCCATAACTATTTGTGCAAGGTATTGCAAAAAATTAATAATAGGAGGAGCGATTGCTCCATGTAGGTTCAATACTTGACAAGTGGTAGATAATGGATTTTGTGTCTAAGGAGGTGAAGGTGGTCTACTTTTACTCTTCCTATCACTTCTTCGATGGGGTACTTCTTATATGGGGAAGCTAAGTTCTGCAAGCCTTTTGAATACAAAATCTTTCCCACCTTGCTTTTTGGTACTCCTAAGAAATCTTCTTTGATCCAAAACTTAAAATTAATAATATTGTCAAGTTTCATGTTCTTCCCTTCTCTACACTCTTTGAAGCTCTCTCCTTTGAATTTCTCTTTCCTGTGCTTCAACTCTAGCTTCATCTTGTTCAAGCACTTGAGTAGCATTCATGTAGTGCTCATTATTTCTTCTATATCTCTAGAAAAACATGTTTAGGGAAGAAATGATATCTTCTTTGTCATCTTGGAATCCAACATTAGGTTGGAGTATAAGAAACACATCCTCATGAGGCAGCACCACTTTTCCTCAGGTTAAACCTTTTTCTAGTCTAGCAACTATTCAAATTCCCCAACAAAGTCACCAAAAATCTATTGGTAAATAGATTGTCCTTCTTTTATAAACTCTTGAATGCCCAAATTTGCAAGGGACAATCATCTACCAATAATTGGATAATCCATCATTAGGTTGATAGATTTCCTCTGAATTGAAAGGTACAGCTCCCTTGTGAATTCTATTCAATGAATTTTTTTAATTCTTAAACTAATTAGATACATTCTTGAACTGAATATGGAAGAGGAAAACCAAGCCAGTCCTAGGAAAAACTAACTCAAGCAGTGAGTTTTGGATCCTAAACCTAGCCAATCCAAGAAATTCACACATCTTATGACTATCTGGCATTGGTAATGCAATAAAGTATGAGATGAAAAATGAAGTGATCAAAACTAATATGCAAATGAATCCAACCTTAAACACTACATAGAGATATCTCCCCCAACCTCAAGTAATACTCTGATTGCCTTAAGTTTATTACATTAAAATAAAGAAACAAAATCATGTTTATTCATTGATCTTAATCTAACTTTAGAGAGGTATTCCAATTCACACATGCAATGGCATAGTAAATTATTAGCATAAAACACATTCGATCTTGTCTCTATAACCATAAGTACTTCACATCAAAAATTAGCTGACCTTTCTATTAATTTTCAAAAGAATACATATAGAAATTGGAGATGGAGTGTTACACAAAATAGCTGAATTGATTCATCTTCTATACTAGAATGACTCACATCAAGAAGTTATTTATCAGTTACAAAAGGTAACAGCAATATTGATCTTGCATAACATAACAACATATCTCGGGGGTCATGAGGGGTCTTCATGTTCTTTCTTGAAAACTCCTGAAATGGAAATAGTGGCTTGTTGATTTATTGTTATAACACATAGCAATGTCACATTTTCATCACTCATTGCCATAATGTCTAACTACTCAATATGGCCTCTGATGAGATCATCACTATAGGATATAGTGATAAACTCTCTTTTGTGTACTGCAAGCTCAATCTTCATATCGCTATGACCTATGCTGATAACTTCATCCTACATTGGTATAACTAAGTTTCATCTCCTACACTTGGTAATGATCACTAAAGGTTGTGGTGATGGATATCTCTCATCGTTCATCATTGTAACTAAGTTTTGTCTTCTGTACTTAGCAATAAGCCTAATCGCTATGAGTTATGTTAATTTCTTGATGCAGGAAGATATATTATGACAATAGTCTATGTATATGGAATTCATTCATTCATTGTTGACCTTTCAACTACTCCATAGTGTACATATTCATATAGAGAATCATTCATCAATCTAAGCTTAGGTAGACACTCAAGATGAATTGTCAGACTTGGCCCATCCTCTATAAGCCTGGGGAAATCTATGGCTTCCATCACAGAGTGAACATTATATGATGAGCATCTTCCTTTGTGGAGATATGAGCACCATCAAATCTATAGAATCTTTAGCTTTACACTTAGGGCACTTTGAGTTAGATCTTGAAATAATATCCATCGATATGCATCCTATCTAATGGCCCTGACTTAATCTCCAAGTTAAATTGACTTTTCAACCAATGACATAGACCTACAAATGTATTCTGCATCATTGATTTGATTTTAACTTTTTGTCTTGCCACCTTTGACTAGGGTATTCACCATTGCTAAGAAGATTGATTATTTCTAAAAGCTTCTATTGCCTCCTTTGTATTTGATTAGATTGTACTCACTTCAACCTATTTCCACAACCTTCTACTTGATTTTAGTGAGTTTGGTTTTTCCCCTTTCAACCTTAGAGATGAACTTATTTCCTTTGACCATTCTCTTCTTGTTGCCACATCCATTTATGTTCATGTGATATTTCTCCAATTGAACCTATCTTATAGGATGAGTCTTTATTGAATATACATTGGAGTTTATCAAATAGACAACTTTCTTCTCATATGTTGGATATGCTTGACACTTACCCACCCTCCTAGACACACCTAGTAGATAAATAAGAATTTACTTCCCTCTTGGTTGAGCTTTGAATGGGAGGAGGTGAGATAGAAATCTTTCACATTCATCATCTAGACATGAACATTGACATGATTGGACTTGACTTGACAATAAATTGAAGTTCAAAACTGGGGAACTGAAAGTGCTCTCACAAGGTTCAAAAGCGAAGATAATTATGATTTTAATACTAACCCTTGTGATGAAAAGATATCAAAGAGATTAGTGAAATCCAAGAGAATATGACAAGGTATGATTGAGAAAAAGTAAGAGAAGATTAATGCAGATAGATGACACGTCCATGAAAGATGAATAGAGAGCTCTCTCCATATGCAAGATGCAAGACTAAGCTAAAATGATTCAAAAAATGAAAAATAGTATCCAAAGATGTTTACTCCCAAGGGCCACAACTTTTAGATGCATAACTTTTAGACACATGACATCAGAAGATCATACAATGATCACTAGTACAACTATGAGGATATGAATATGATCTATATCGGATAGGTATGTAGGAATCCAACCTAATCATCAAAGACATATAAGTCAAGATGACTAATGCAGTTAGATTCCCTAAATTTTGTATAGCAAGATTATAGTTGTATCAAGGCATAAACACTAGGATAACCCTCGAGTGCGGTCTTGTGAAAATAGACAAGGATGATACATTGTAGGCCCAAAGTGTCAAGTAGGACAAGAATGAATGATCATAACACCTTAGATTAAAAAAATATGACTACAAGAAGAAAGTAAGTAAGGCATGCCCCATACCCTCAATATTTTAGTTTGTAACATCCTCAAAAGACTATTAGGGAGGGAACACTCAGCAAAGAAATCATCATAGACATCACACAAAAAAATTAAGTTCAATCGAATCTCAACAAGTGTAATGTTTAAGTATATGTGTATAAGTCACATGACCATTTCTTTAGGACGTAAGCCTGCTAGTGAGAAATATTGTAACATCCTAGACTAAAACTGAGGTACGTGAGAAGTGTTGAGAAACACTCAATGTCAAGGGGGGAAATGTTGAGAAATATTGATTAGCCAAGTTGCCAGAGAAACCCTAACGCACAAGGAGACCCTGATAAGCTAAGCATATGTGCCTCCTAAATGAAGACAATAGTTAATTCCAAGCTAGGATGAAGTAATACTGATAGACATAAGTGCGAGGGTCTCAAGTGATGCATGTTTCTAGCTTTTCACCACTTGGAAAAAAAAATCAAGACTTTTTGTCAAAAAATTGTATTTTTTGAATTTTTAGATTTTTTTGGTGATACATCAAAGCACCTATTACTAGGTTTTTAGTAAGATTGTCATTTTTTCAAGACATTTTATACTTTTTAGGATATTTTCAGCATCATATATGATTTTTTTGGATTTTTCAAGATCATAACATATGTACAAATATTTGATCCATGAGAACCTTAAGCATAGAACTTCTTCAAATGTAAGATATACATGAGCTCAGGGAGTTTTTCCCCCTCAAGAGTAAAAGGTTGATAAGCACTAGATCTGAATGCAACACTGATAATGTAGGGACCCAACTAGTTAGGCTCGAACTTGCCCTTATGTTCTCTATTTTGTTAATTCTTAAGGTTCTCTTGAAGAACAAGTTCACCCACTTAGAACTCATGAGGATTGAATTTTTTATTATAGCTAGTGAACATCCTCTTCTGATAGACCCTTATATGATCAAGAGTGGCCCTATGGCACTCATCTAAGGTTTCTAGCTCATGGGTTCTCATAGCTCTATGGTCCTCATCAATAATTAGACCATGTACAAAGACTCACAAATAGGTAATCTTGACTTATAGAGGGAGGACAGCTTCAGAACCCTAGACTAACGAAAAGGGTGTAGCCCCAATAGGAGTACATATAGTAGTTCTATAAGCCCATAGTGCTAGATTGATTTGTAGATGCCAATTCCTTCTTGATTTGTGAACTATTCTATGTAGGATTTTTAGCAATGTTTTGTTTGAGGCCTTAGCTTGGCCATTCCCTTAAGGGTAGTAGATAAAGGACCAATGTTGCTTAATCTTGAATTTCTTGTATAATTGCTTAAGGTCCTTATTCTTGAACTGCCCTCCATTATCAGTGACAATAGACGATGGAATACCATAGTGATAGATGATATGATTGAGTTTGAATAAGGCAACATGTTTTCCTATAGCAATAGATAATGGAACAACTTCAACCCATTTTGTGAAGTACTTAGTCAGTGTGATGATAAATTATGTCCACTAGATGAGCTTGGGTGAAACTTACTGACCAAATCAAAGGCCCATTATTGAAAAGGTCAATATGTAATAGAAGGAATAAGTTTGCATTTGAGAGCATGAATTAAGTTGTCATGTAACTAACAATTCTTGCATGATATAGCATACCAGATGGCATAAGCCTACATAGCTAGCCAATAGTAACCCACCCTAAGAAATTTTTAAGCAAGTGCACAATCATTAAAGTATGACCCGCAAATGCCATGGTGGACTTCAACTAACTCTTAGACACCTAAGAAGTGTTCCATTGAGACCCTTCATATACAAGTCACCAAAGACAAGGGTTTAATATGAGGCACTATGAATCAGTTGCTATTTTTATTGTGCTTGAGGTTTTCCAAAATAATATGGCTGTGTAGGTAGGAAAAGATGGTGGAATTGTGAGAAGAGCCATGGCCAACAATAGTGCAGATTACATGGTTTTCAGGGGAGTCATAAGTAGGGTTTCATAATTCTTCCACCAAGAATTCAAAGCAAAATTCATGTTCTTACAGTTGTAATATAGATACTAAAGTGACCATAGCCTCTGTAGCGTTGTTTTCAGTCCTAGGAATTTTTTGGAATGTTACAAGGTGAAATAATTCCTTAGGGCATCATTCAGCTTCTTATAAGGTACTAACTTGTCATCCTTAGTTTAGTACTCATTAAGGACTTAATTAATGAGAAGTTTGGAGTCTCCATAGATATGAAATTATGTGATTCTCCATTCAAGAGCCATTTTAATCCCATTAGTCAAAGCCTCATACTCAACTATATTATTAGTGCATGGAAACAATAATTTGTAAGATTTTGGGATTGTGTAGTTGTGAGGTGTGACAAACAAAATCCCAGCACCAGCTCTATTTTGAGTGTGTGAGTCATCAAAGAGCATCTTCCATGTCCTCTTGGTGACATACATAATGGAGGCATCTGGAAAGTCAATCTACATTAGACCACTATCTATAATTGGGAATTTAGCCAGTTGATTGGAAATTGTTTGTCCTTTAATAGCTTTATGTTCAACATATTGAATCTCAAATTCTAAAAAAATCATCATCCATTTGGCAAGTCGACCCATAAGCTTAGCTTTACTTAAGAGGTATTTTAAAGGATCTATCTTTGCAACTAGCTATGTGGTATGTTCAAGCATATAATTTATGAGTTTTTGGGATGCAAACACTACTAATAGGTAAGCCTTTTCAATATTGTTATAGTTAAGCTCATAGGCCACCAAGGTGTGACTAATATAATAAATGGATCTTTCTTTCCCATTTTCATCTTGTTGTGCCAATAAAGCTCCTAGTGAATTTGATGTAGGTCAAGTATAGAGGATCAAAGGTTTCCCTTGAATTAGAGGCATAAGAATAGGAGGATTTGCTAGATATTCCTCGATTTGAGCCAAGATTTTCTCACATTCTTCATTCCATGTACAAGAAACACCCTTATGTAGATTTTTATTAAAAGTTTGTGACCTATCAACAAGTTGGGAGATGAATCTCTAGATTGACTGAAGGTGACCTTGCAGACTCCTCATTTGACTAATATTTCTAGGAGGTGGAATGTCCATAATAGATTGCACATTCCTTTGGATTGAGCCTAAGTTGAAATTGTTCCATATGATCCAATATCAAACTCATGTCTGACAAGTGAGTGCTTCTTTGTAGATTTTACCAAAGTGTCATCAACATAACATTCCATGTTTTTATGCATCATATCATGGAAGATAGTGGTCATAGCTCTTTGATATTTAGTGCATGCATTTTCAAGCCCAAATAATATTACATTCTAGTAAAAGGTTCCCCATGCACAAGTAAAAGTTATTTTCTTCTAGTCTTCTAGAGCTATCTTAATTTGATTATGCTTGGAGAAATCATCCATCAGGGAGTACATTTCATAATTTGCAGTCATGTCCACTATCATGTCAATTTTAGGTAGCGAAAAGTCATCCTTTGGGCATGCTTTATTGGGATCCCTAAAATCAGTGCATACACAAATAGATTTGTTATGTTTTGAAATAGGCATAATGTTGGAGATCCATTCCACATAGTTAATAGCTTGAATGAATTTGGCACTTAATAATTTCTCGAGCTCGACTTTAACTAGCAATGTTATATGAGGGTGCATTTTTCTTAGCTTTTGTTTGACTAGTTTGATGCCAGGAGCTATGGAGGGATGTTGCATGATGGATTATATCTAGACCAGGTATATTAGCATAAGTCCATGAAAAATTGATTTTCTTTTCCTTGAAGAACTCTGTAAATTATTCCTTCTTTTATGTTGATAGAGATTGAGCCACATATATTATCTTAGGAGACTCCTTAGTACCTAGGTTGACTGGTTGTGTTGGTTCTATCAAACCTGGTTGCTTGTCTTGAAAATAGCTTGGGGAGTACCAAGAACCTCATCCTCAAGCACCTCAAAGAGGTTTTCACCCTTGGATATGTCTTTATTTGTACTATTTTAAGGTTAAGATATCACCACAAAGTGGTTTTCACCATCTGAACACCTATTTTTCATTTTTATTTTTTTATAACTGAGGTACTTGATATCTGTCTTTTTCATATTAGTCATTGGTTCATTGGTGGAAGACACCACAAGTTCAATATAATTTAGATAACAGGTGATCTCATAATCATTTGTAAGGATGGTAGCTTTAGTCTTTGATGTTGAACAAACCAATCTATGAGATTGGGGTGTAGGAGTGAAAGGGAGGTGGAAGATTCAAGATTTTTGACATGAAAGGAATCATCTCTAGTGACGAGAGAGGTTGAGCATATAGAGAAAGCTCTAATTGAATCAAAATTAGGAGGAGGCCTAGAGAGATCATCATGATTTGCTAAAGTAAATGGTGAGTTGAACTAGTCATACCCTATGCTAGACTCATCAACTATGTTGGGTTGGATGACATAGGCATGTACTACATCCACCCCTAATTCACAAGAGGCATTTGAAAGAGACTCCCACTCATATGCTTGTAATTCAATGCTCTGATCTTGAGCTATTGGTCAGGTTATTTTACTTCTAACTCTTTCAGTGTTAGGATCTTTAACATTTGATTCATCAAAGATGGCCTATCTAGACATACAAGCATCAGTAGCATGATCATGGAATAGCATGTCTTCTCCCCAAAGAAGGGAGGTAGAAGGAGTAAAGTCATGTTCATGTGTCAAAGTAGTACCAGTATATAGAGTGTCATCTTCAAACTCACTATCAAAAAGGACTTCCCTATCAAACCACAGCAAATTATTTTCAACACCATATCCTAAGCCTATAGTATCCTTACTTTTCCATCCTTCGATGTAACTTAGGGGTTCAAAAAGAGCATGTCTATTGTTATTGAGAGCTCCTTGCCCATGATGGCCCATTTTTGTCAAAATTTTATAACCCTTTCATATCGTTTGGGAGAAATGGGTGTAGTGACAATAATCGTAGGATTATCCTATTCCTCTCTATAAATCCAATCTCTAATAGCTTGGTCTTCTTTCTCTACCTCTAAAGGAGTGGAGGATTAAATAAATGTACCAAAAACAATCATAGCAGAAATTGAAGGCTTTATTTTCTCAGAGGGTATCCCATAGGACTATCAGGAAATTGGCAATGCTACAATGGAGTCTAAAGTTTATTCTCCCATACCAAGGCTCATCATTTTCAGTTTTTGCTCACATTCTATAAGGGATGGTCTAATCTAACAAGAAGACAGATTATGTGGTACTGGCATTTCTATAGCAATGGACATGGATTTATCCTTGGAATGACAATCTCTGCATCATTAAACAAGAATTTTATGCATTGATGGTATGTTGATGGCACAACTTGTATTTCATGGATCCATGGTTTTTCTAGCAAAAGATTGTATGTAAACAGGATATCTAGGACTTGAAAGGTCGCATCCTTCTTTATATGACCCACATGGATAGGTAGCATGATTAGGGCTTTAGAAAATAGTTCATCTTCATCATATGCCTTGATAGTGATTTTTCATCTACGATCAATGACAAATTTAGACATTCCAAGTTGTTGGATTACATTAAAATAAATAATGTTTATCCCAACACCATTGTCTATCAGGACTCAACAAGCTTGAGTGAAAATATATGGACCTCAATATGGGGGGTTAGATTGTGTGGATGACTAAGAGACTTGTCATCTTCTTCTAAGAAAGTGAGATAATGAAGAGAGGAGATGTGATTGACCATGGTTTGGAACCTCTCAACGTCAATATTTGAGGGAATGTTGGTTGTTTGTAAAGCCTTTTAAAGGATCTCCTTGTGCAAAGGAGACAAGTCTAGAAACTCAAAGATAGAAATATGTATAGGGTTTCATTGCAACTGATTGACAAGATTGTAGCTAGATATGGCTGGTACAACCACCTTTTTGGATGAAGAGGTGTTCTTGGGATCATTTTCTACTTTGAGGACAACTTTAGATTTCCCCCTAGTGACAACGTTTAGCATCTCACCATGTGAAGAGGAAGATTCTACCACCTTGAGAGTCACCTTAGGCCTAGTGTCTCTATAGATTTGTTGAGAGGTATGTGTTTGCAAGACTACCTTAGGCCTCTCATCATCAGTATCATAATTAGGTTCCTTATCAAAATTGGGGCCCATCATGTAAATGTGTTCAATTAAAGGCTCTATCATGTTAATTACATTATATGTGTTGGTGTAGGCATAACTTACCTTGGTGTCATTCCCCTTTTTTTTTTCCTTGAAGGATTATCCTTTCTCATATTCAAGTAATGGTTTCTTGAAAGCTTTGTGATCATAATTTTTTACTAAACCATTGGTGACAACTTTGTCCTTATTAATGAGGTCTTGGATGACATCCTAAAGCTTGTAACAACAATCAGTCTTGAGTCCCTTATTCCTATGATAGTTGCAAAATTGATCATCTCACCACCAATCAGACTTGATAGGTAGTTCATAGGTGTTGGAATATTCAAATAGCAAGAATGCTTCTGAGAGGGGGGGTGAATCAGAAGTATTGTACTTTGACCATTAAAACTTTTTAACTGAAAGTAAATTGCATGCATATAAAAAATTAAGAGAAACACATAAACATCACCACATAACACATGAGATTTGGTAACCTAGAAACCCTCCAAAAATAAGAAGGTAAAACTGGGTTGAGGATGATACCCACAAAATCACTGCAGCAATATTGTTCAACCACTTCTGATGGTCTGCCCTGTTAAAGGCTTTACACTATGTCAATAGTGACCTGGTTAAAGGATTTCAAACACTTAACATGAAGTGTTACCCTGTTAAAAGATTTAATCACCTTTTGATAAGGATCTACAAATAGTTGTTAAGCCAAAATAGCTGTTAAGCCAACCTATCTACATAGGGTTTCCTTTTTAATACAATGGTAAGAGAGTATTAGGTATTATGAACCTGATAGTTTGCAATCCTTGATTGTTGAATGCAGGCACTTGTTCTGGCTCTCTCTCTGATTTTGATCCTCTGAGATCTGATATCTGTTCGTCTCCTTTGCTTTGTTCTGATCAACTGAATATCGAATTGCTGCTCTTACCCTCTATGTCTCCTTTCACTGAATTCCACTATGTTATCCCCTTAACACTGTTCTACCTCTCTCATCCTTGTTACAGTGAGACTTTCATCTTCCTTAAAAAGACTTCGAAGACTTAGGGTTAGGTATGGATCTACAATCCACATTGAATCTCAATTTCCCGCTCAATGCTTGCCTTTTGTTGATTGGTTGCATGCCTTTCCAATTTTCCAATTGGCTGCATGCAGATTGCATAGGAAATGTAGAAGATTCGTTCTTATCTCTAGATCTTTCGAGATTTACCTTGTGTCGGCTACAAAGATGGTTTACATCACAGTTTGTGCAATTACAAACTCTTATGCTGATATTCTGAGTTACTCGGCTCATGAAACATTACTGATGCTCAGCACATGCTGTTTCCTAGATAGCTCGGCACCTAAACAAAATTGTATCACTCGACACCTGATCATTCTGGATCACTCGGCACTTGATCTTACTTGGCACTTGATAAACTCTATATCACTCGACACTTGATATCACTCAGCACTTGATCATTCTGGATCACTCGGCACTTGATGAAACTGGATTGCTCGACACATGACTGTGACTCGGCTCCTATTCTTTGCTCGGCATGTATAGTGAAAAATGGTTAAGTGTATTGACACTCAGCTATCAAAATTATTCTTTAAACCAAAAATAGGGTCGAGAATTATCAGGTAGTGTGATAAGCTTGTTAGTAAGCAAGGTCTTTAAGACTGTACATGGTTGATTTGTGTATTCATGAGACTTTAATGCAGAGTGCAAATAGAGTGACAATGAACTAATCTAAACCCAAGAAATCATTGCCAAACAGAGACTCTATGAACATCCCATGTTTCCCTAACTACAACTGCTAAGATTTCTCTCAGACCAACATCTTAGTGACAGTTCTAGAATGGGAGTATGCCATGAATGCAAATCTATAAAGATGTATGTCAAATCCAAGTGATAATGCAAGTTATATGAGTATAATAACCCTAGAATGATATGAAATGAGCATGAATAAACTAAACATAAGCTAAATGATTCTTAATAACATGAAAAAATGCTAAAATGCTATCAAAATGACATGAAATCGCTAAAATAAGAATGCTAGCATGATAACTCTAAATGTGCCTATAGTTTAGATGCCTAAAACTTGGGTCCTTTAGCTCTTGAATTTCCCTCCTAATCATAGGATTTCAGGAGAGGTTGGGGTAAGAATCAGGATTTTACCTTTGACTAGAGAGTGGAGGTGAAACTAAAAATATCTCATAAGGGACCAGGAGGAAGAGTCCAACAGACTTAGTTTGTGAGGATAAAAGAGGATTTTTTCAATTCTTTTAAATGTAAAAAGGAGGATTTTTACTTTTGTGAGGATGAATGGATTTATTGATTTAATAAATGTTTCATTTATTTTCAATTTTGTCTTTTCCTTTTTCCTTTTTTTATTTCATTTTATGATTTATGAATTGCTTTCCTCTTTTTAAAGTGATTTAATTTCTTTTGACTTGATACTTGATTGATTGGTTAATGACTTGATGTAACAATTGATTTGAAAGTTTGTTGTGCTCCTCTGATTTAATCCTTAATTCGTGTCGATTGATCGAAATTACGTTGTTTATGTCTTTGCCAATTTTTGGGTGTCTACAAATGCCCCTCTTTAAGCTAATATGTGAAGCATATTAGTTCAAAGACTATCTTGATTCTCTGATTTTAGGTCAAATTTTGATGATTGAATATTTGATCAATGATGTTTTGATGTTCCAATGTTGATATGATGCCTAATTATGGATAACTCGATGATTGTTGTTGATTTTCTTGATTCAAAGTTTTGATATTGCCATATTTTGCTTGGATACCCTACTTTTGTTTGATTTGATGTTTAAAAACTTTGGTCAAGATAGAGCGTTTTTGATATTTCAATAAATTTTGATGCCCTAGTTCAGATGCCTCAGTTTGATATGGATATACAATTTTCATGTCTCAGTTTAGATGCCCCGGTTTGATATGGATATACTGCCCCCTCAAAAATGAAATTGGAAAATTTGATGTGTGAAAATATTGAAGGTCCAATTTCATTTTTGAAATAATAGATAGGAAAATGTCACATAGGGTGTGTTTAATTAATCATGTTCAAGAAAATTTTGGTTGAAAGATTATAAAAATGACTTGCAATGTTTGAAAAGGTTCTAAAAATCCCTAAGGGGGGGGGGTTAAATATGTCAAAAGACCATTTTTAACTTTCATTTTCTTATTCCCCTTTTGCAATTGTAACATGGAGCTCTGAATGAACGAGGATGGTGGTCCCTTTCCAAGAGCATAGATTCAAGAGGGGTCGCAAATATAAGCGTCCAACTAACTACGGTGCCCTAATAAGTCATCAAGATCCTTTGTTTTTAAGATTTTTGAATTTGTACCTAAGTTTTATGAATTTTGCGTGAATTTCTATTGTAAATGTGGTAGTTTAGATGTTTTAGCAATTTTAGTTGTTCCTTTAGCACATCTGAAATGTTTTAACACATTTGCCTAATAGTATGGCACATTCACAGGATGAATTAGCACCTATACAACACTAGATTTGTAGAGAATTAGCATGTATATGTTTTTTCAATAGTGCATATGAATTTTTCAATGCATTTGAGGGATCTTGTAGTGCATATGAGACATAGATTAGCACATTTGTCTCTTAGGGTTTTTCGGGTTCACAAAGTCATGGTGATAGGTCATATTGAAGTGCACATGAAGAATATTTTAGCATTTTAAAGTTTGATAGTAGTTATGCCTTGTTAGATAGCGCATATGAATACTCTAATAGCACTTTCCCAATACATAGCACATCTGAAGCATGCAATAACACTTTCAAGTGTTGTAATAGTAGATATGTCATCTTTAGCACATTCATTTGGTCTATTAGTGCATGTGACTCAACAAATAGCACAAATGAATTCTGAAGTGCATGTGCTTGTTAAAATGGCACTAATGGGGACTTGAAAAGTAGAAATAGATTGTGAAGCCTTGATTTAGCATAAGATAACATAAAAAGCTAGATTATGGGTCTATCGGGTAGTGGTCTATCATAACAAGCAACAACAACAATCAGGTAGTCATAAAGTGATGTTTTAGGATCAATTTGATGATAGAGAAATAGAGAATGATACCCTATCTTAGGATATAGAGTAGGGAAAACAAACATGTTTTGCTCAGGATTCAGAGGAAAATTTATAGGTCCAAGATATAACCATTAGCTGATTAGCTAGATATTGATAGTAGATTGATGTATGATGATCACTTGGGATGAAAAATAATGTTGTCATTTGATTGTTTGATGAAATAGGTATGTGGGTGAAAGCTCATGGTACGAGGATTATATCCTTGGCCATTAGAGTTTGTAGGTTGATTGACAACAGTAGAGCTACAAGTGATTAATAGATGTGATTTTACCTATTTGCTACAGATGCTCTAGTTCTGAGTGAACAAAGGGCTATTGATAGTTGTGGGTGAGCAATGGCACTCAAACCACAACACCTTCCACATGCCCATGGGTGAGATGACCATGACTCCTAAGGATTATATCAATTATTACAGATCCTGACAGTGGGAGATCTAGTGTACTATGATCAGACTACAGATGGTACTACATTCAGAAATTTTTTTGGGGATGACAACATTGGTGATGATAATGCATCATGGTTCCAAATGTTGCAATATGAGCCTTTTTTTATGGTGTTGGTTGGACTGATAGGAGGATTTTTGTTACCAGATAGTCAAGGGTAGGGATGTCCAATTAGATGGGGTTGTTTGATATAGGACATGATCGATCAACCATAGAGATTTACATGGGGTAGTTGTATATTGGCCCATTTATATCATAATTTGCATCAAGTTGTATATTCAGGGCCTCGTCAATATCTGCAAGGGTCATATTGTTACAGTTATGGAAATGGGAGCATCTACCCATCACTCGCCCGATGTGTGTGCAACAATGTCCACAGGAGATGCCATACATATACACTTATTCAGGTGTGATTGTGCAGCCCCATCTGGGCAAGACTGAGTATTGGCAACGCATATTGGATGACATTGATGAGGTTGTATCAAAGCCATATAGGTTTACTAAGTTGTGGGTGGAGGATGATGATGAGATGGCATATTTCTTTGGCCCAAGATATTGTCTTGGTCAGATTTTCTCAATGACCGAGAGATTCTACTTCAGGAGGGTAGTGAGACAATTTGGGTGATGGTAGGGCATGCCATAGGGATCAGCACATTATGCATGAGTTTAGGAAAATATGCCACTATGGGGCCCAACATTAGATTATGAGGCTTTCCTTGAGGCCTTTCTTTAGATGATAGATACTCCACAACCATGGGCAGTGAGAGATGGAGAGGCAGATGTAGGGATGGAGGGAGACTATGCATGATGGTTCAATGAGCATCCATTCCTAAGATACATTGATCTGGTAGAGCCGATACGAAGGATTGAGGAGTAGTTGAGTAGAGGGGATGATGATGATGATGATGGCAGTCAGGGGAGAGGTAAAGGGAGGTGTCAATCTAGAGGGAGAGATAGAGGTGTAGTTAGACCATGGGGGAGATATGGAGGCTGAGGGCCAGCAACAGTGGTACTACCAGAGAGGATTATTGCATAGGGTCTAGTGTAGAGACCAGCAGATGTGGGTGTAAGAAGGTTTGGAGGGATCCATGGTCATGGTGAGGCAAGGGTGAGAGGAGGCATGGGCAATGGTGCAGGGTCTAGCAGGCCAAGCAGGTCAGGGCCAAGTCACTCGATGATGTGTAGTTCATTTAGCGACAGAGGCTGTGAGTACAGGTTTTGATGCTAGGTACACATGGATTACAGCCATAGGGGTAGTAGTAGGGACCACAACAAGAATAGCTACCACCTGAGAGGCCTATTGGGTTATCAAATATAGAGACTCGGATGAGTACTATGGAGGCACGGATGAGCCAGTTGACGAGCACCTTACATGCTTTTATTTCTACAATGACACCGAGGCCACACTACCACTGCTGCCACCGAGGACAAATGGGGATATGACCAGTTACCTAGCTACAACCATACCTATCACATTGATGACAGGTGTGACCAAACAGGCTCCACAAGATGAGAGGAGTGCCCCCAGTGATCAGGTACCTTTAGAGCAGACACCAATGGATGAGGCAGACCGTGAGACATAGGGTTGAGTTGTGTATCATATTGTATCACACTTTTATTGATGTATCAATTGTATCATTGATGAGGGCCTATTGATGTCCCTTTGGATATACTTTGTGGCCTGTTTATGTTCACATTGATATGATCATTTTGATATTCATGTTGATGTGATCTACTTAATATTCATGTTTATGCAATCCATTTGATATTCACATTGATGTGATTCCTTTTGATATATGATTATCTGATCATTTGATTTATTCTAACATAGCACTTCTTGTATCATGGATTTTTGTATGTGATTTGATGGATGTGATAGCTGTAGATGTTGATGCATTGTGGATGGTTAATGTAGTAGGTAGAATAGCATGATATGTGGATAGTGAATGGAGTAGTTGAATGACATGTATGAGTGAAATATGTTGATGAGATGAAATGTTAGGTAACAAGATGCATGAATTAATGTAAGTGAAATGTAAATTAAATGAAATGAAATGAAATGTGAGGTATTGAAATGAATGTGATATGTAAAAAAATGAAATTTAATTTAATAACATGTGATGCGATGAAATGAAGCATCATACATAGTTAAATGAAATTGGATGTGTAAAAATGTAAAATGAAATGATGAGTGAAAATGGGATAATATGATAAGTTTAAACAAAATGTGATGTAATTAGATGAAATAGGGAATGAAATGAAAAAATGAGTAAGTAAAATATGATAAAGTGTGGGAAAAGACAAAGAAGTGATATATGAATGAAACATGATAAAATGAAAGGAAACAAAAAATGTGATAAATGAGATGAACATAAATGAAACATGATGAAATGAAACTATTGGGACTAAATATCGCCTTCCTGATTTGAGTACCATTCCAAGCTTTTAGCCCCTTTAAGCGCATTTAATGCATGTGTATTTGGCTATCCGTTTGAGGCCTAAGAGATATTTAATGTTTATAATACCTTTCATTTAGTATATCCACTCATCCCATGAAGATAAATTGCCATTCTGAGTCATTCTGTGAAGTTCCATTTTGAGCAATGTCCAAATCTGCATTTTTGCCCAAGTGTTAAACAGCGACAAGAGCCCTAGTTTGCATTTGAATATCTCACACCCAATAATGTTTCATGACTCACCATTTTGGGAATGTTTAGTATGCATATCAAAGAACCAATTTTTTAGATTTCAAGTTGTTTTGATATGTTTTGACTAGGTTTTGAATCCCTCAAAGTTAATGGTTTACTGTTGTCATGCTAATGCTAATTGTTCAGAATTTTGGGAGGCCCTATTTGACTGATTATAACTTTGACCCAGTTGACTAAATGAGAAATTTCCTTTTGCATTGAATTATAGAGGTTATATTCTTGTTATGTTTCTAATTTGAGCTTATGAAGAATCCATTTGATTAGTTTTCGAATGTGATTCCATATGCAATTTGTAAAATTTTACTGATGTCATAAAATGCAGATTGGTCAGTACCCCTGTTCAGGATGTCATGACTCAAAATCTATGATAGGTGAGATCAAATGGATTGTACCATTGTGTTCTAGTCTAAAAATACTTTAAGCATGCCAAGTTTGAAAATCTTGAAGAATTCGTCTGCACACTTTCCCAGGTCCATTCCATTTGTGAAAATTGCTTTTCTACTAGTGTTTCCATTTCTGCAAATCCAAGTAGCCCACTTTGACTGCTCCCCAAAAGCACCTAGTTATTTACCATGAGCCCAAATCCCAGATTTATATTTTCCTCATGAAATTGAACCAATGCCTCAGTTTTTGTGCCCCCAACTGTCAATTTGACCTATTTTCAAAGCCAAATCTGAACGTGTTTTATAGTTTTTTAACTTGTTTATTTGCAGGCAGTTTTGAGAAGGCAACTTTGATGGTCAATCTCTTTTGACCCCAAAGTCATCATGAGATGAGATTTGGTAGCATTCAAGAATGTGGAACAAAGAATCGGTATGCTTATTTTCAAAGCCCAGTCAAGTGTTTTAGTCATTTTTTAAAGCCAGTCAAAGGACCTCTTGCCACGAAACTAGCAGTTCGTAGGAAAGGTTGAAGATCAATTTTAAATGATGTGACAGTAATTGAATTTTGATCAAATCAATATCAAATGATTAATGGATCAATTTGACAGTTCAGTTGTTTGAAAACAAAAAAAATTAGTTAGACCTGCTTTGGGGCCCAACTAAATGGTATCAAACTAAAGATTTTAAGAGGGATTATAATGGTTTTTATCATTATAAGTCTTCAATATTTTTTCCATCAATTGAGATCAGATCAGTGCTTGGTTCTATACATCATAAGGACAATCCAGTTGAGTTTTGTGTTTTTCAAAGAAAATGGATCACACTAGTTTCTTGAGATGATTTTGGAGTGAAACATATAAAGGATATTTTGACTTTTGCACAGTAATAGCAATGAAAACATTTGAAAAGCTCATATTCCCGATTTGAGAGATTTGTTTTATCATATAATGTCATAGCTAACCTTGATCTATCACCCCTATTGACTTTACTGATAAAGGACGTGAAGCAAATTAGATGTAATTTCTTATTGGCAGTTGTATCCATCTTTGTTCTCATCACAAAATTTTGAATGTATCCATTAATTCTAATGTTGTTGATCCCTGATACATTTCCCATGCAATGACATTGAAATGCTTCAAAACACATTCCACCAAAACAATTGGATGCATGTCTCTTTACAATCTGTAGGTCAAGAAGGCACATCTCCAACCTGAAGATCACTTGTTTCCATGGTATTGAGAAGGAAGGAGAACTAAAGAATTCGTTTGAAGCGGAGTTTCTATTTGAATAGGAACACTGTGTATCCCAAGCCAAAGAACTTTTCTAGGTATGGATATCATTGTCTACATTAAAAGCTTAGCATTCAAGGAGAATTACAAATTTGGATATTGCATATTGTGAATGGCTACAAAGGACTGCAAGTTCCAGATGCACCTCTTCCACATTGTTTTTCCTCCCAACATTGTGCAAGTCTCCAGGCACAGGGGGGATTAGAAATGTTTGGAGGTATTTTGTTGATACAAAGTGGGATCCTCTAAGTTGTGACATGTGTAGGAGGATTGACACCCTACTTGTACATTGTTGTTCCATTAGAGAAAGGAGCAATCAATGCATGAAGAGAAAAGGAGGTGGAGCAGAATAGCTCCCAGACAAGGTGCAGTTGGCCCACCCTTCCAAACAAGTCGTCATTCTTCAGGCAAGCCATCCTTCCTTGCTTATTGGCCGATCAACTCCTCTGTCGATTGATTGATCGAATCAAGTCAATGAATCAATCCATCTGACCTAGGAGCGAGAGAGAGAGTACCTGTAGCCCCATTCATTATCGTACTAAGTGACCACTTTAACCATGTCATTACCTAAAACCATCATGAGAGAGGAGTTGATGGTGGAGGAAACATCAGAGTAGAGAAAGTTACTTGAAAAGGATGCTCTTGAACTTGAGAGGGTCGTTAGTGGCCTCCCTGAAGGCGGAGTTGACATCCATAGTGTAGATGCCCTTCTTCTCTACATTTATGAAACTTCCAAGAAGTACAATCGATTAGCTACGAGAATGAAATGAGTTATATTTGAAAATTTGTAAGGTTTGTAGTCCCACATTGAGTGGACAGAGTTGTTTTCAATCATTTAAATACCTTAATGCAATGTTATCAAGTGTCTTAAGAGACATTGCCTTTTAAGCCACACACAGCTTGCGCATGCGGCCCACTTGGCTGGCTAGAAAGAAGTTAAATTTCGACCAAATATACACAGACAAATATGATGACATGGCATACACTCAAACATTCAGAGGACCAATCAAAATATGACAAGTGGTAATTTGATGATGAATTATGGAATGACACATGGCAAGGCACGATGGACTTGGCACAAATTTTGAGGTGGCCATATCAATAAGTAATGACACATAGTGCAAGGTTGCTATGTCACTAGTGATATGGCGCACCCAAGATCCCATAATGACATAGCAACCAGCCGCCACATGGCAGAGCTGGTGACGTGGTGGTGATGACATGGTGCAGTGACATGGTTTTGCTGACTAGAGATGGATGACATAGATAGAGATGCCATGTGTCATGGTCACTATTTCACGATGGCATGGAAAGCTGTTGAGGTTTCATGCAACATAGTGACACAATCATGAAGTGACACATGGCACTCAGGTGAAGGACCTGTCTATAGGATCATAATGAGGTGGTACGGACTAGTAGTAGTGTGACACATGGCACCTAGGTGGAAAAGGTAGATGACATGTTAGATGATAGCGCAAAATTTTGACCAATGTGGTGGTGACACGTGTCCAATCAACCAAACCTAGTTTGACCCAGATTGAAAATGGAGGGAAAATCAAAATTTTAGAAAACCAATTTATTATTATTTTCCTCCAGAAAATAAAACGTCCAAGTCTTTCTAAATTGTATAGAGGATATAATCTAAATTTTTGACTTTATAACTTTTTTAAACTTTTGCATAAAGTTTAAATGCAAATGTAGACCTAAGACCCTTGCTAGGAACTTGAAATTCATTTTGAGATTCTGGGTATTTTCGATAAGCAAGTATAGCATAATTATATATCGTCGGAATCAAGAGAGAACAAACTTTCCATTTTTGGAGTTTTTTCTTTTTTGCACAAGAAGCCATTGGTTCAAGCTATTCAAGGTTTTGTCTCAAATACCCACTTTTTAGTTTCATTCAGTTAGGGCAGTTCATATTTGATTTTGACAAAATGGTGAACTGGATGAACATTAGAGGCATTATAAATGCAGTTAGGGGTAGATTTTTCATCTCCAAGTTAGTTTAGTAGATGTATTATCAGCATTTCACATGCATTTTAGATACTTTGGCAACACAAGATTTTTCATCATTGAAGAAGAGATATTTCAAGTTTGTTACATAAAAATGATGATAATCATATCAATTTTCAGTTATAGAAAGATGAGAGATGTTTTACAATAGCAAGGAATGAAGATTCAAGTGGACACATGTCACTTCCATATCAGATCCAGGATTTTATTCTTTTCCTATATCTCTCTCTTTCTTATTCATTGTAGAGGTTCCAATCTTGAGTTTTCTCAGTATTGTGAGACCATGGTTCCATTTTTTGATATGTTTTCATGGCTGTGATACCATTCTTAAACATATTTCTCTGGTATGAAGAGCAATATTTAAGCTAATATAGATAATTCTGATCTATTTAGTGGTTTTATGAATTTTTTACATTCATCTTGAATGTATAGTTTCAAAGAAATGAATACAATAATAAAGAATCTTCTTAGTTTCATTCTAATTCTTGTCTCCTATCTCTATAATCTACAATATTTTGAAGTTTAAGAACAAAGAACTTTGACCTATTTGCATCCCTGTAAGGTTGTATGTCTGATATGTTTTGTTGTTTGAACAAAGAGACAAGTAAATGCTTAATTTATTTAAGAGGGTTGTTAATTATTTGAGAAGGATACTTCATGAGGAAAAGGTCTTTATGAACACTGATGTTTGATTCACAAAGTGATAAGATAGATGTGATATCTTGATGTATGGAATATGTCAATGGTATTTGTATGTGTGTGATTCGTGGAATTTCCCAATAGATAAGGCACTAATCAGCTATAGGATCAACTTGTTCTTACTGTTGTATATTTGGGGATTTGCTTAAATTAACATTATAATCATCTATTTCCCTTTTTGTTTAAGACCTAAAAGGATGCCCTCACTTAGATTATCAATTTCTTAGGTCATGTCATTAGCTATTTCATGTCTATGATATTTGCATAAGTATAGAAGATATAAGGGTTTAATCTACTTTGTTTAGATTGAGTCTATGCTTTGAATATTGATACCATATGAAGAATCTAATAGGTCCACCTACCTAGCTTTAGCAGAGCCTGAAGTAGAAGAAGGGTCTAGCCTTATAGTTGGCCCGGTGTCTAAAAGGATATGTTACAAATGGGAAGTAGTTGCCCCCAGATGTATTATGTTCTCATCGGGGTAATTTGAAACTGTAACATTTCAAAACACCAAAAAAATGGAGACTTTGTTAGGGAGTCTATGAAGAAATTCATGGCTAAAAGGATAAGAATCTCTTATGTAAATAGCATTTTTAGAATTTGTATGATAGACAAACCTTGAGAATTTGAAAAAGATTCAATACATTAGGAAGAATTTGCTACAACAGCAAGGTTATGAAGTGTTTCCCATTTCTTTGTTGAAGATTCATGTCTCCTAGTAATGTTTTATCCTTTTGTAGCAGTAGCTTTGAGGTTGAGTGTAAATTGTGGTTACCAAGAGAGTTCATCTTCAATCAATTTAGTTGGATTTTGTTTTTGAAGTGTTGTTGTAAAATTAGAGTCAAGAATAAACAAGGTTATGTTCTCTTTTTCAAGATTGTAATTCTACAAGAGTGGTTTGATGATTTGCATTTCTCCTACATTTGAAGGTCTAGTTCAAATTTGTCAAGTGACAAGTAATGTTTTATTTCTCACAAGTGTGAGTGGCGACTATAAATCTTTGTACTAGTTGTTGTTGGAATTCTTTAGAATAACTGAGGGGGGGGTGGATTAGTTGTTCAAGGTCTAGATGTAAAAAATAAAACTTTTTCAATTCAGTGAACCCATATAACATCCTTAACCATGCATGCATTCATTATGTGTTAACAAAAACTAATATGTTACTGTAACATTAACATGCAAAAGTATAGAGCATAAAACACAACATATCCATCAGCACATTTGACACATTGATTTAACATGGAAACCCAATTTTGGAAAAACTACCAGTAACATGCTACTCCTTTTTCACTCTTCTGAAGTGATGCCTTGTTAAAGGCCAACACTATTAAAGGTTACAACACACACTATTAAATGTGACTCGATTAAGGGATTTCAATCACCCTATTAAAAGTGAGCCTTGCAAGAGGACTTTAGGTCATTCACTTGGAATGCCACCCTGTTAAAGGATTTTCCAATGACTATTAAGTCAACCTTTCTCCAAAGGATTTACCCTAATCTGATACAATTATTAGAAAGTAATAGTAGAGTTTTGATCTAATACAACTTAAAACCTTACTTGCAGATTACATATCACTATTTAGTCTTCAATTCTACTTGGCTTCCTATCTTTACAGTTCTAACAGCTTGTTTACCCTTCAAGCATTCATCCTCATTAAGCCTTCTTGCTTAGTTCACCATTGCAAACTTCTCCTCTTGGGTCACTTGATAAAGCAAACCCTCTTCCTTCTTCTTGTTGGATTTTCGCATTCAAAACTCTCTAACCTTCATCCAACCTTGCTTCATGACTAGAAATCCCTACATATAGGGAATTAGAACTCTTTTTCCTGCTCATTATCCATCTCAAAAATTAGGGTTCTCGATGGATTAGGTAAGATACAATGTATCTACCCCATATCTTATCTTCCATTTGAATTTGCCTCCAAAATAGTTTACATAAGATTCTGTGCCTCCAGCTCATCAATCTTATCTTCCTCCTAATTTACAAGTTCCAAGAAAACAAACTTGTTGGCCTTTATTTGGTGAATCTTTGATCTTTATCATAATGCAATAGCTCGGCATTATCAATTTACTGATGCTCGGCACATACTGTGTTACTCGACATCTATTATAAAATCACTCGGCATCAACTGAATTTTACTAGTGCTCGGCATCAATTGAAAATCACTCAACTTCACCTATTTTGCTCAGGACCTACTAACTTGCTCAGCATCCACTAGTTTACTCGGCATCCACTAGAAATCGCTTTCACTCAGCTTGCACTAACTTTGCTCGACACCTTATATCAAATTGGTCAAGCTTAGCAAATAAACTTTGTCCAACCTTATTCTTCTAAACTTTCTAAGTGTAGCCAATCATTTTGTAACCTCAAGCAGATCATCAATACATTATGTTATCACTATCTTAACTAATTCTTGCACTTCAATACATAATCATAACTCAACCTTTCCTCTAGGTCTTTTTCTTACATCTTGTTGATCAAATCCTCTTCATCAATCAACTAAGTGATAGTGCTTGAAACATATAAGAAATTGTCTTACCAACATGTAGTAGGTTTGACATCATTGACAGAATAATGATTGAAAACACATTGTTTTCTTTGAGCATTTTCTTACTCAAGTGATCTTTTAAATCATATATCAACAATCTCCCTCTTTAGCATTGATGGCAAACCAAACTGATCAACCAGTCAAACAAATGATGAACTAACTAGGTTAAAACAGTAAGGCAATACCAAAAAGAAAGCTTGTGAATAAAACTTCTCCCTCTATTATCAACTCCTTCTTAGGTTACAAAATATCCTCACTAGTACATTTGGGCTCATTTTTTGACCTTTATTGGTCAAAATTTTGACCTAGTTTTCGACCAAACTTCAACCAACACATTGGTCAAAAATTTGACCAACCTACTGGTTGGTCAAAATTTTGACCAATACGTTGGTCGAAAACTTTTGAAATTGGTAGCACATTTTCTGCCAAGCATTGGTCAAAATTTTGACCAATGCTTAGTACAAAACTGCAGGGCATTGGTCAAAATTTTGACCAATGCTTGGTAGAAAACTACTGGCATTGGTCAAAATTTTGACCAATGCTTAGTAGAAAGCTATAGGGCATTGGTCAAAATTTTGACCAATGCTTGGGAGAAAACTGTTAGGCATTGGTCAAAATTTTGACCAATGCTTGGTAGAAAACTGCTGGCATTGGTCAAAAAAATTTTGAGGCTCACAGTTATTGAGGTCCACTTCAGCAATGGCCCTTCCTGTGAAATTTCCGTCTAAAACCTTTCTAATGAGATAATGTGTTATGAGCTCTTCATCAGTGGGATGGAATGTGAATCCCACTAATGAAGAGCTCATAACACATTATCTCATTAGAAAGGTTTTAGAGGAAAATTCCACAGGAAGGGCCATTGCTGAAGTGGACCTCAACAACTATGAGCCTCAGGGAGGGTTCAATTCCCTCCTTTATTATTCACTATGCATATAATCCCATACACCCATTTGATCTCGAATGATGATATGTACTAAATGTTGAGTGTCTATGTTGAGTGCTCCAAAACCATCCATTTCATGCCTTCATCTATACACAATGTCTTTCTAGTTTCTTTAATTCAAGTCCCACATGTCCCACCAAGTCCCCAAGTCCGCTCGCCAAGCCGACAATTCAAGTGCGCTCACCAAGTCAACTCTTTAATTTTTCTCACCAAGCCCATCCCCTAGGTCAACTCTCCAGGTCAACTTGCCAAGTCACTCCTACCCAGTCACCTCAATGAGTTGACTCTTTCAGTCAGCTCACCAAGTCTACTATTCAACTATGCACACTAGGTCGAATTGCCAAGCTAGCCCACCAAGTCATGTCACCAAGTCAACTGTTCGAGTATGCTCACAAAGTTGATTCTTTAAGTTTGCTCATCAAGTCACCCCACCAATGAATCTCATCAAGGTCAGTCTTTAAGTCCACTCACCAAGTCAGTTCACCAAGTCACCGCACCAAGTTGACTCACTATCTCACCTCACCAAGTGGACTCACTAAGTCGGCTCGCCAACTTGCCCCACTAAGTCGATTGTTCAAGTATGCTCACCAAGTTGACTCTTTGAGTTTAGTCATCAAGTCACCCACAAAAGTGCCTCATCAAGGTCAGTCTTTAGGTCTGCTCATTGAGCTTGCTCACCAAGTTAGCTCGCCATGTCACGTCTCTAAATGGCCTCGCTAAGTCGGCTTGCCAACTTGCCCCACCAAGTTGCCACTTTAAGCCCACTCACCATGTTAGATCGTCAAGCTGGCTCCCCTAGTGAGCTTGCCAAGCTGACAATTGAAGTACACTCACCAAGTCGACTCTCTAAGTTCGCTCACCAAGTATGCCCCCTAGGCCAACTCTCCAAGTCAGCTCACCAAGTCACCCCCACTTGCCCCAACAACTTGCCACTTTAAGTTGACTCACCATGTTAGCTTGCCAAGCCGACAATTCAAGTACACTCACCAAGTTGACTCTTTATGTTCGCTCACCAAGTCCACCCCCTAGGTCAGCTCACCAAGTCACCCCCACCTAGTCACCTCAACGAGTCAACTCTTTAAGTCAGCTCACCAAGTCAGCTCACCCAGTGGTTTTACCACCTTGCCTTGGCAAGTTGGCTCGTTATGTGTGCTTGCCAAGTTGCCCCACTGAGTTGCTTCTCTAAGCCCACTCACCATGTTAGCTCACTTGGTCGACTCACCAAGTCGACTGTAAAAGTACGCTCTCCAGGTGGGCTTGCCAAGTCACCCCACCAAGTCATGTCACCAAGTCAACTGTTCAAGTACGCTCGCCAAGTTGACTTTGAGTTCGCTCATCAAGTCACCCCACCAAAGCACATTACCTATAATAGCAAGTTCGCATCATGATACCAACATTCCAAGAAGATATGCTCTTAGTATCCCAATGATTATTGAAAACTGTAGAGGAGTCAAGTAACAATGAATCTCATATTTAATTTGCATAAAATAGGAAGGACAAGAAAAATTTCAATAGTTTTCTTCAAATCTTAAATTACACCAAACAAATTTGCATAAAATGCCAAGCAGCCCCACTGCTTTAATATCAACATTTTCTTAGCAAAAACCCAGAAAAGCTTACCTCTGCATTCCTCATTCATGATTCTAATGAAGAAAAGTAGTCTTGTTGTTGGCAGGTATAAACTAAGGTCTAAAACTCAAAGCACACATTATTGGCTTTTGTGTAAGATTGGTGAATTACAAGGTGAATTAAAGAGTTTCATTCTTTGCAATCTTTGAATAGATATAAGAAGATTATGCAGACTGTTACAAATATGAGACAGTAAATTTATTGTTTTGAAATGAAATAGAGTATCCCTCTGTGTTTTAGTCATTCTTCTTTGAGTAGTGGGCAGGGGTTGGTGGCCTGATTGTAGTTAGTAAGACTCTTGTATTGCCAATGGGGCTTGTTGTCAGTGAGACTTATATTATATAACAATTGTATTTATTTGTTTGGTTTTTTAGCTTTATATGTATTTTGTTTGCAACAAAGTTGCTTTCTTTTAATGTTTTATTTGTTTGACATACAGACAGCTTGTTCCCGTATCAAGATATTGTGATATGGCCCAGATGAGAGCTCATTGTCAGGCAAGTAGATAGATGTGCTAATTCATATACGAATCCATATCTGATATGCTTGTTTGTGTATTTGGTGTGTTGGGGGGTGGGGAGGAAGTGGTTATATTTGAATTAATCAAATGGTCTACACTTGTCTATTTTTTGGCATATGTTGTATGTCAGTTGTATTGTATCTGGGGTTTTGTAAAAGATTGTTCTATCTATGTTCAATGCCCTTCTTATATCTATGCCCATGTGACATAGATAGTAGGCCATTGAATAAAATGGCCATATAGTATAAATATTCCTTTTTAGCCTGGTGCTCAACAATTGCAAAATTAAGAGTGCAATAAAGGAATATATATCCTTCCCACGACAATTCATGTCAAATGGGATTAATTAAATTGCATGTTAAGCTTTGAGTTGACTATAAAATAATGCAGCACTCAAATCTGAAAGAAGAATCTCAGTATTGGACTACCCTACATCACAACCCCACAAATCCACAGCCACTATTCCTTGAACAATACAATTATACAGACATGATTCCATGAAAGTTGTGAAACTTGATTGAATAGTATCATAAGTGTACAGCCACAAGCCACAACTAAGCCAAGTAGGCAAATATTTTTTTCTAAGGCCTTATTTTTTTTCTATACTAATCATATCAACATATAGCGTATAGGCTACTGAAAGTAGGAATCAATTATGATTGTAAGAAGACTGAATGATAATTATATCCCAGGGTATTTCGGAAGCAAGCTAGATCATGATAAGAGCAAATATTTTCTCAAACAAAGATCCAGTTATAGGTTTGTCCAGTCCAAGACAAGCATATACGAATTAACTAGAGGCATAGTAGAAATGTAGTTATATATGCTTGTTACATAATTAAGACTATTAATATATATGTTATTTTCAAGGTCCTATGACAGCTGATAGCTCTTTAAAGCACTACTTGAATCAGACTAAACTAAAAAAAATTTACTTTACCTTGAGATAGTTATATCAGTACTTTGGCATGTGATATCAATAAGTCCATCATCATAATCACTAAGGATGCAGCGATCTATCCATATCTGCCATGAATTTGGCTTTATTTGAATTCCATCAACATCAGGCCCTCGACCACCTTCAAATTCTAAATTGTTTATAATGATATGTTCACACTCTTTTAACTGTAAGCCCTTGCCCACCAGCTTTATTTGATGCCCATGTCCATCAATTGTCTTCTATGAGGAAACTCTCAAATAAGACAAAAGATTAATCATTCCCAACACTTCAAAAACAATCCACAGAGGTTCCTTTTGTTTACAGCCTTCACAAAGGGTTCCAGGGCCACAATCTGTCTAGCTAACAAGCATTTTGTCAAACATATACTCAATATTTTATTTCTATATGCTATAAAATTTTGATATTGTAATGTTCAAAAGACTTCACTTACAATCATTGGGCGCATGTAAACTCATGTTGGTTGACTAAAATTGGTGAAAACATTTTGAGGCTATATTTACACTTGCTCCAAAGAAATCTTTGCTAATCTATGAATTTATCATTTACAAACCAATGAATCCTAAAATAGAAATTCACAATATTTTGTTTTTCTAGCACATTGGACCATCAAACTATTGGACTTTAAACAAATGACAAAATCTTTCATGTACAGATGCTAAAAAATTCATGTTTTATCTATTTAATAATGAGTGAAATAAGATGAACAGAAATACGTGGAGATGTTGGAACCTAAGAATTGGCAATTTAGAAAATTTAAGACATGCATTACTTATAATAGTTTATGTTGAAACATCTAAGCCTAAGAGGGTTCCCCAAATTTTGAAAACATTTTTTTCATGTTGTTGCACAAAAGCACGCATAACACTAAGAAGTTCTATATGGCCAAAATTTGACTCCTAAATTGCCTTGATGTTGCACAAAACATCAAGTTTGCATGGCTTCAAAAACTTCACCAGAGGTTATACCACCATCTTCAACCGATTATGTTTGGCTTTGACTTGAACCCTTTAGCAACATAAGGATCAACAACTTGCATTGAGAGTTGTGAAACCTTGTGGAAGGAGACTGCTTTAAGTTGAGCAAATATACAATTAAGCTTTGAGTTCATTGCCACATAATATGGATATCCAAAGCCCTCTAATATGGTATCTACCATCAATTTACATATTATTGAAGTCTTTGAGATCCTATGAAATATAAAGCTCCGTGCAAATTTGGCAATAAGAACAAGTTAATTAAAATTTATCCACTTCGACCTACACCACATAACCAAAAGAGGTGGCATTGTAGATAGGAATGGCCTATATACTAGTGGCTGGTGTAAAAATTCAAGTCAAAATTGGCATTTCATGCTTACAGATCAGAGACCAAAAAATCCTTTGTCCAAGCAATAAAAAATTTGTGGACATAATAAGGGCCATAACTAAGAACATCTATGATTGACTATTATAAAGTGATTAAGCTAAAGCTTTTGTTAAGTTCTAAAAAACACATTTCAACTTAAATCCCGTGAGAGGGCCACACAATATAGATCTAAATATTGAACATTTCCAAGTGATGTCCTCCTAACAAAGAACCCAATGAACATAAGCTATATTAATCATTTGTAGGCAAGGCCAACAAATCCAACTTTCAGGCATCAATATACATTTATATTCACATTAAATATGGATAATCAATCTTTACAATGCTTGCAAACTCAAGAACAACTACATGCTCCCCATATTAAATGGTCTAGTTATTATTGGACTTTCACATTTATAATCAAGTACAAGGTAGGGAAGATAAATGTGGTTACCAATGCTCTAGTTCTCAAAGGATTTCATGTACAGTTATGACTAATGAGGTGGCAGGTTTGAAGCATCTCAAGGATGTATTACACTAAAATCTAGCCCTTTGAGCCACTAGTAATCCTTGTAAAGAATCAAATATAGGCATTATGAGTTCCCATTTGGACTTCATGATGCATGATCAATTTTATTCTAGAGAAAAGAAATTGTGTTGTCCTCAAGCTACCACGAGGAAGACCATATTATGTGAAGCACATGCTAGTTAGCTATCAGAATAATATGGGAGAAATAAAATCCTGCAAGAACTAGAAGAGTGTAAATAGTTGTCTTCTAAGACTTGAGATATTGTGATCTAAGTGAACAGATGTTACATTTGAAAACTTGCCAAGCTTAGGAAACTAAAACTAGGCAAAATATTGATACTTAGTATCTTGGAAAATTTAAAAACATAAGCAATGTATTAGCATGGATTTTATATTGATGGTATATTTTGGTCATTGTCGTGGATCAATTTTCCAAGATTGTTCACACTGTAGCTTGTGAATACCATAAAGATGCATCTTATAAGGAGAAATGAAATTTTGAGTCATGCTTGGTATAATTTATGGAAGAAGCCATGAGCATGACCACAGTGCAGTTGTGGATGTTATTCTCAAGCTTAAGAGCAACAAAAATTGATTCATTGAATGCTAGGAAAGTTGTTGCACTATTTCCTCATATACAAATGAAGACTGTGGCAATGGTTGTATGCATAATTTGCTTTAACAATTTAGTTAATTGCTTCACTAAGTATGTCCCTTTGAAAATGGTGTATACCCACTCTTGTAAAGAGTTCACACAGAAAAACTATTTTTTAAGGGATGAAGAATTTCTTTGAAACCATGAAAAAGGATATTTAGAAGTGACCAAATACTGAAACCTGTGAAGAGAAGGCTCATAAGAGGATGCTAAAAAAGGCAGAACATAGTTGGTGATCTACTATAGTGTATGTGCAAAATGATTGATTTGAAAAAGGCCAATGTAAATAAGATTCAACCCAGTGTTATATTATCTTACACTTTTCCTACACCGTTTCACTACCATGCAAATGGAATGTTACTATAGTTACAATAAAATATTATTATGTTTAACTACGGCATCCTTCAACCATGCAGAAATATAAGCTTGTGCTTCCAATCATCAATAAAAGAAACACTCAAGTACCAATGCTTAACTAAGAAACACATTCTTTCACATAAAACAATGCAACTAAGTTGATTTTACATCCTTAGTTATTAATTATTATATGAGAAATGCATTGCATGTCTATCCACATTGGAATAACATCAAATATATAAAAATAACTTCGTAAACTTTTAGGTATAATATATGAACCGAGTTACCTCAAGTTCATATTCATCATCAATTGATTCACCACTATTGTCAGATTCTACCTCATCTTCACGTATTCTCTTGCTTGGAAATGCATCCAAAAGTTCTATCCATACACACCCAATATACTAAGTTGCCTACAACAATCATAACAACCAGAATTTAGACCAAGCTTTTGTTCCAATTTTCCATACTAAATCAATGTGAACCTAAGAAACAGTTAAAGATGGTGTGAAAATAAATTCAACCATGTAAAGAACAGAAAAATAATTATGCAGTTGGTCTGTCAAACCAATTTAAAACATAAGAGTACAATGCACTTTGAAATCTTCAATAATAAGGATCTAAGATATGTCAACCCATATGAATTTTATATAGGAGAAATTTGTAAAGGCCACAATCACTACAATGTAAACAAGCCCGAAATAATCTTTCAAACTTTTCAGCACCAAGAAAGCACAAAAATATAAGAATGTATCTATTAAGTAACAAGAATGAACCTAGTCTAAACTTGACCATATGTAGTTAAGAACAAACATAAATCATCAAGAGGGTTTCCTTATTTGATTTAGTTAGTATCTGCAAATTGACAATGTGAATAATATTACAAAACCTTCAAGATTTCTATGCACCCAAAAGGAACACTCACATTTGAAAACTCAAAGTCTGATGTACCACATATCTCGATCAGTTTCATCCTATCAACTTTTAACTGCATCCAAATAAATAAGTTAGGTTTTTGCACAGCAAGTTCCAGAACTTAGGGTGGGTATATGGATAAACAAGAAACCAAAGTTTAGAGAAGACTAACTTGAGGCCATTACTGTAGCATTGTCATATGTGAGATGATAAAAAGAAACACAAGAGTAAGGGTTTGAATTTTGTTTAAGTTGTTCACCCAAAATAAAAAGAAAAAAGAGAAAAAAATTGCTCCTAGGTTATATCCTTCATTCATATTGACTACAAAATCAAAGGATTATTATTGGCCTAATAATAAGCTTGAAATATGCAAGTACAAACAAACCTTATTTCTTCTTGCACATAGGTAAAAAGCTACTGCAGTGAACACTGGATGACCAAAATCAGCACTTGATCTCTCGGACTCTAGTAGAGCAGCTATAAATCTTTCTTTGTATCTGTATAAGGTTAATATTAGAATTGCATATTCGATCATGATTTTGGGCTGACAAGACTCGGGGATCATATGTTAACCCCACACTTATCAGAGAGCTCAAGGTCAAAGTATAAGAGAAAAGGATTTCATTTGGTATGCCCTTAGGCCTTACTCCAATGAAATCATTATACCCACCCTAATAATTTCCCCAAGCACAGAGCATACTATAAGCCTTTGAGCCATAAATTTCAAAAGATTGGAAATTCAAGAAAACAAACCATTTGGGTTCTAAAATCTGAACTAAGGAAACTTGGTTTCTCAAGTTCTAGAGAGCACTATATAAATATTTGACCAGTAAGTTTCAAAAGGTCTGAAGTTTAAGTAAACAGACCATTTGAGAGCTGAAAACTGAGTCAAGGAAAATGGAACTTACAAAGACAAGACTCTTTGGGTAGACCCAATCAATCTAAGACATCCAAACTGGATTCCAAGTTCTCAGATGTCTAGCTTTGGCCTGCAAGGCAAATTAAAAGTGTAGACTCATCATCATTTTTGAATATAATCCATTAATGTCAAAAGAGAAAACAGACAAAGAATTGCAACTGATTCAATTTAGATAATTAATGTACCTAACTCCAAGTGCTTTTTGCATTGCATTCAAGGATCTGGTATATGCCTTCTCTGACATGCCACTTAGCGTAATGGCCTTCTGTTTGTCAAAGGGAACTTGTAATCTGTACAAACAATGCATTCAATCATTGCAAATTAAATGTCATTCTTGCAATTTTTCTAATAAAATCATAAAGAATGAGAACTGGAAATCCATGAAGGGTAATCAATGGGAATCATCTAATGTTCAAGGAATAATTTCTCCTCTTGTTAAATTATTTCTTCCCGGGCAACATAGATCTAGTCTTGAGGAATGCAGTGTAATGGCAAGGATAGATGACATTAATAAGATTTGACCCAGTGTTATATTATCTCACTGTCAACATGTGGCATGATCTTTGTTGTAAGGATTATGCTATAAATTTGAGAAATGACCCGATCCTTTTCAATGTAAAATCAGATGAACCCATCTGAATAAGGTTCAAGAAAAATTACTTTGTAGTAGCGAGTTCAAAGCAGTGAACCAATTTGCAAACCTCACCCTGTGGATGAAAAGGGGTTTAAAAATGACTCAATGATGAATATTCCCAATAAATTGCATTCTAGATGATAAAAATTGCACTAAATTTGACGCATTGCTTAGATAAACATACCACACCAAAAGTGGAAGAATTAAAATGCACATTATGTCTCAGCTCCTTGGCTTTCCTGATAACCTTGTTATCTTCTACAAGGCCTATTTTTCTTCCTAGCCCATCCATGTCCATGTTTCTCTATAGCGTATGGCTGGGAAATGAATGTTACCCTCCTTCGGCCACTCCAACCGAAGGACTTCTCACCCTCTGCAACCCATGAGCCCATCCTCTACATTCTACCGGACAATGCAACCCTCATCAAATCCATTTGTTGTTCACTAATTTGACCAAGAATTTTTTTTAAATTCTATCCCCAATTCTCACACTCTCAATTAAATTTTTTAGATAAAGCAGCTACAAGAGGTACCAAATCTTTGGTAGAACACATAAAAGTGGCCACTTTATAGAGTACATCATTAGAATAGTCAGCTATGAAGGTAATGCCTGAGAGTACATAGTGTTTGGGCACAAGATTAAGGAATGGTCCAAAAATCATAAACTTCAGAAGTAAACAGATGGGCAAAATCACAATCCTAACATATCAATGTGTTATTTAATAATGTGCCTGCAATATCTATGGTGGTGACTTCAACAATTGAGAATGTTGAATATCATCAGCAGCTTGTCTTCCATACACACCAACACGGGAATTTAAAATCCACTTCATCTCCACATAAAGTTTTTAAACTATGCTTAGAACCATTTATTCAATAACTTACAACCGAATATTTTCTGATGATGTTTAGTTTCTTATGAACTTCCACAGTAAATTTAAAAACCTACCATTTTGGTGTATTGACTTCACGTATCTTACACAAGCTGACTTGTGTTCTAAATAGTATTAAACATTAAAAAAACTACAAAGTGTGCAAACATTCGGGGTCTGAAAAATCTGTTAGCTAAACATTATGCATAGTTGGTTGTTCCCTCCACATCAGAGCATATTTCCCATTTGGAAAATAATTGATGCAATTTCTGTTATATGTGACAAAGCTAACAACCATTGAATACTTCAATTACATCACTTCGAATTTCTATTCTAATAAAAATCAGCTCATTTTAAAATTTTAATAAAACAATGCCTACCTTGCTTGAAGAGAAACTAGACAAAGAAAGCATGGCAGAGGGTATACTTACATAGCTCCTGTGTATCTCACAGTCAATACTTATATTAATGAATTTAATAACCAAACTGTAGCTGCATTTTATAATGAGATTCGCCCATAGAAGAATTCTAAAGTTTATAGTGCAATTACTAATAATAAATATGTTTTTCAGTCCAAAATATAAAATTTATTCCCACCAACATGTGCAACATAATTTTATTATAATTCTTATTTGATTTCAAAATTGATTTCAAATAGGATGTATGAAATACCAAGAATCCATCTTCATGTGTTGTGCATTAAAGAAGAAGACTGTAGCAGGTATCAAAGTAATGTCAAAATACTTGATATAAACTTGGATTTCCTCAGCATCCACATCCACTAAAGCTATTGATGCAAACTTTGACACTTCACGTGCACACTTTGCAAGCTATAGACATAGTGAGCTTGTATAGAAAATAATAAAATTAATGTCAACAAGTCCATAATCCATCAAAAACTCCTTATAATTAAAAAATAGGGTAGGCATTAGAGAGGAAACATTACAATTTCATCAAGCTGCATGCAGACAATATCTATGGCCCTTCCAAAAGGAAGAACCAGAACTTTGTCCAATGTATCCCTAATGTGCTTGTCAACTTCATGTTTCCTCGTGAGAGTTTGTAGTAAGTAGCTCATCTCTTTAGAAAAAGGAATTCAACTTCACCCTTTTTCTACAAACAAACACTGGCTATTACCACAATGCAAGCAATAAGGGACACCTCAAGATGCTATATAACATGGAAAGTAGAGAATGGATTTAATAATAAACATCTATCCTAGAGAGATTTAGAATAAGGTCATAGGAGGAATGTAAAGCAGCTCATTATGCCAAATCGAGCCCAACATTTAGTAGCATAACTTTTGAAAGATATAGATGTCACTTTTTTGGGAATCAACTGCACGTTTATTGAATGAAATCAATCTATATGATGCATCTTTTCACACGGAATGATTCACAAGAGACCATCTCTTGTGAGGTTGAATGTTCTACTTGTCATTGACTACATTAGGATATGATCATATAAGTGATGTAGTGGAATTAAAATGGCAAAAAATAAACAACACATAGTATCAATTAGCACCATAAGGTAAACCAAGTCTTCTCAAGAGTCCAACCATCCAAAAAGTATTTTTGCTAGAGCATGCTAAACAATGGAACTCCCTCATGATCATTCCTACTAATCTTGGTGCCCAATTTGTTTACAGATATGAATACTCACCACAATATGACAATGACAATGCTATTTGGTGGGTAGTTCGTCCATGGCCATTAATACCTTCTTATAACCATTTATTAAATCCCAACATTCTAAGACTCGCGAAATCTGCTCTAAACTTTGTTAGTGTAGAGTCGGGTCGGCTCTACCAGGACCCAAACTTAGCCAAGTCAGCCAAGCTTGACAAACTTTTAGAGTTGGAACTGAGAAGCTTCACATTTAGATTGTGTGTTCAAACTTGTATGTGATGAACCCATAAAGTTCAGTCCACCTGGCCTTGATGGCAGTGCTGGCAAGCACCTCGCCTAGATGGCAGTGTTGGTTGCCAACTATGAAGTTTCATCTCCTTCTAGAAAAAGTATGAAAAGATTAGATTGCTACCATCCATGTGGTCTTATCTAGTGTAGGAAGTAAAGAAATAGATTTTAGTCTTGAATCTTCTAGTACGAACCACTGACTTCTTGAAGAAGCCCAATTTTGTCTTGTAGTGACAGATGTCTCCGAGAAGGAAACAACAGATTGTTGCCAACTGTGCAATTTTTTCTTCCTGAAAAAAGTTATAATTATTCTTTATTTTATTTTGTTTTATTTTTTATTATCTATGCATAATTTGGATCTTGGGACGAAACTCCCAAGAGATCATCTTTTCTATTGTATGTTGTTGTTTGAGCTCTACATGGTCTTGGGATGAAACCCTTGAGAGTTCTCATCTGTCATGCATTACTATTCAAACTCTCTCTATTGAGTTTTGTGTAATTTGAAAGCTTAAATTAGCATTGTAAAGAAATTCTATATCAATTTCAAGAGTAAATATATTCTTAAATTTATAGATGTTGGCTAAAAATGGGATGCTTTGAGATTGCATAAGCATAATTGACTGTTTCTTTTCTTGAATCGATGTTATGTATAGTTATTTGTTTTGAGGTTTAAATAGTTTAGAAAAACAAAGTTTAGATCATACAGACCTTAAGGTCTTTACAGTGGTACCAAAGACAAAATCCTGCCAGTCTAGGATGTTAAGGATGATTACAAAAATGGAAGAAAAGGATAATGAAATAGCAGCCTCTAAAATTGATGGATGGTATAACAAATATTAAAACATGAAAAATCTTTTAACTTTTGCCAAATATTTATGTTTGTCAGGTAATACTATACCTATGCATGAGGTCATCGCAGTCTTTGATGAGTACACAAATGAACCGGAGAAGGTCAAGGCTATTGAATCTTTTGATAGGTACCACTGCACTACATAAGAAAAAGGAGAAAGGAAATGGATCTTGAATTAGGCACTCAATTAGAGTCAAAAGACTCATTCTTGCAAGAGAAAGAACCAAAGAAAAATGGAAAGAGAAGTTACAAATATGAAGCTATTCAAATCTTTGAAGAGTACCAAAAAGCAAGCAAGAGGGGTTTAAGAAACAAATTCCATTTGACAAATTCTTAAGTGTGGTCAAAATCTTGAGGCATTGTAAATGAACTTGATGCAGTACATCAAAAGAATAATGAAAGAAGAATCAGAAGTTAGCCTTAAAGAAGGGTTAATGAAAGAAGAAAAAGGAGCAAAATACTAAGATGAATCATTTTACAAGTTTGGAAGATGACAGAAAGTAGAGTAAAGAACTCTCTACTGTAGGAGATAAACTTGGTGACATGTCTTTGTCAAAAGATGTTTTACTTACATCGGTGGTGGATCTAGTGAACTATTTGCATACAGTGGATCAACCACCTTCCAAAGTGATTCAAACAGCAATGGTTCCAATAGTGACCTTCTTGGGTGAGCATAGGTTGCTAAATCACAAAGATAAGAAGGAGCAAACGGAATCTTGGTACCTTCCTTTATATCTAGTTGCAGGAGTCGCAGAATGATAATTATTGACTTTCTCAAGCAATTTTTGAGAAGGGATCGCATAACAACTATTCAAATGTACCTTTTGTATAGGAGAGATGTCAACTCTCTAGAGAGTAGCACTTGACATGGGCCTGGGTGATCCAACCATTGGCAGACAAAGTCCAGTTTCTTGAGATCTTCCATGTAGGCCATCATGGCCTTCCTTGTGATCATTAAGAGGCCTTCATCCTCTGCCATTGCCCGTTGTTGAAGGGGGAGTTGCAGCTCGCCCTTGTCGTTGAGTTGCAGAGATAGGAAGCCCCTTTGCGCTCCCACCATTGATCCTGTTGCCCTCATTCTCTTTATTCCCTCCAAGCATGGGGGACTTGTTGCGTGTCATGGGAGGAATTTCAGCCCTCATTTCTAAACCAAAGGGAATGCTTGTGTAGCTCTCACGCGCACAAAACATAACAATGAAATGGGAAACCTTTTTCATTTTGACATGTTAAGCTCGTGTTGGTCAAAATTTTGACCAACATGGGCATGGACTTTAAAAAAACATATTTTTCCTTCCATATTCTAACCAATCTAAAACATTCTAATAGATGGTCAAAAAATGGGGTCAAATGTACTAGTGCCTTCTTATCCAATTCTCTCTTGTCATGGATCAACAAAATATTACAATATCTCCCTCTTTTTCTTTTGGCTTTCTCCCTCTTTATTGCTTTCAGTCTTCTAATCTTCTGATGATGAATTCTTCTTTCTCCCTTAATTATCTGCTTCTAATCATCTCCCTCTTGATCAGTATGCACTTGATCAGTTTACTATACATTCTCCCTCTTTGACAACAAGGCCAAAGACATATACTCAACACTTGGCATCTTTTGTAAATGTAGATATAAGCTTTTGTAGGCTCTTCAATTTTACCCCCTCTATCACCTTGCTTGTGACTAATTGGAAATTCTAGCTCTTGTGATTACTTTAGGCAACTTCCTAAAGTAAGGTCCACTATATCAATTTGTATGAAATGAATATCAGCTTGTTTGATGTAGGATACTCCCTCTATCTTTTACATAGCCTTTGATAGGGGCATCACCCCTAATTTACCTCTCAGATACTCATAAGCATCCTTAGGTAATGATTTGGTGAAGATATCAGCAATTTTCTCCTTTGTGTTGATATATTCCATCTTCACCTCTTTGTCTTGAACCAATTCCCTTACATAATGATACTTTATCGCAATGTGCTTTGTCTTTGTATGCATTATAGGATTCTTTGGTATATTTATAGCACTTGTGTTATCACAATTAAGTGTCACTAGTTCAGTGATCTCTTCCTTCATTCCCTTTAGTAGTTGTTTGATCCATACAATGTTTGTGCAATTAATAGCAACAACAACATACTCTGCTTCAGAAGTAGATTGGGAAGTACAACTCTGCTTCTTACTTGTCCATGTAACAAGTCTTCTGCCTAAGAAGAATGTTCCTCCACTGGTGCTCTTTCTATCATCAATATTTCCAGCCCAATCAGCATTAGTGTAGGCTTTTAGTTCAAACTTTTCATTCTTCTTATAGTATAAGTTAGACTTTTTTGTTCCTTTCAAGTATCTCATTATTCTTTTTACTACCATCAAGTGATTCTCTCTAGGGTTAGCAGAGAATCTAGCAACTATCCCCATAGCTAATTCAATATCAGGTCCTTTGTCTACTACATATTGTAATTTGCCAATCATGGATCTATATAATGTTTGATTGACCTCAGCTAATTCATCATTCTTTGATAGCTTCAGTGTTGTTACCATAGGTGTACTTACTAGTTTTAAATCCTCAAGTCCAAATGTCTTCAATATCTCCTTGACATAATTTAATTGAGTGCCATACTTCATTTGATAGACTTGTAATCCCACAAAGAATTTGATCTCACTAAACATTGACATTTTAAACTCCTGCTTCATCTGATTTGTAAAATCTTTACACAAAGCATCTTGTCCTCCAAATATTATGTCATCAACAAATATTTTAGATAACAATATACCTTTTTCTTTATATGTCTTCATGTACAAATTGTTGTTATCATCTATCCTTTCAAATCCAATCTTAACAAGATAAGTATGAAGTCTCGCATACCATGCTCTTGGTGCTTGTTTTAATCCAAATAGGGCTTTGTGCAACTTACATACCATGTTCTTATTGTTTTTATCCACAAATCCTTCTAGATCTTCTATGTACACCTCTTCTTCTAATATTCCATTCAGAAATGCAGACTTAACATCCATCTGATAAACTTTGAAACCTTTGTATGCAACTTAAGCAAGCAAAATTCTTACTCCTTCCATTCTTGCAACAGGGGCAAATGTTTCACCATAGTCAATTCCTTATTCTTGTGCATATCCTTTGTAAACTAGTCTTGCTTTATTTCTTGTCACTTCACCATTCTTATCTAGCTTATTTCTGAATACCCATTTTGTGCCAATCACATTCTTATCTTCTGGTCTAGGGACTAGGCTCCAAGTCTTGTTCTTTTCTATCTGTTGAATTTCCTCTTCCATAGCCTTGTATCAGTCATCATCTTCCAATGCATCTCTCATTTTTTTAGGTTCCTTCATGCTTAACAAACATGATTCACCTCTCAATCTATTTCTTGTCATTGGCCTTGCATCTTTGTATCCAATGATTTGATTTGTAGGATGGTGTCTTTTGACATATTTGGATAGTCTAGGCTCAGTTCTTGTGGCTACATTTTGTCTCTCCACTTTAGTATCACTATGTACATCTCTATCAGGTGTTTCAGCATCTCTTTCATGTGTGCCAATCTCAAAGTCAGATTGTGGATTTTCCTCATTTTGCAACTCGGCATCTAAATGCAACTTAACATTCACAGGATGTGACTCAACAGTTGTTGAAACTTGCTGTTGACTTGCTGCATGATTTGTAACATCTTCTTCAGTAGGCATTCCTTCATAAAAGTATACAAATGTCTTGTAATCTTTTGGTTCTTTGGTAGGTTTAGCTTCATGTGCTTCTATAAACTCATCAAAATTCACATTTTTACTTTCCACAATTTTTTTAGTGTCAGTAATTAAACACTTATAAGCTTTACTTCTTGTGGAGTAACCAAGGAATATACTTTCTTTTCTCTTTGCATCAAACTTTCCACTCCTAACATCTTTGGGAATATAGAATTTGCTTCCAAATACCTTAAAATATTTCATATTAGGTGGATGACCATACCATGGTTCAAAAGGTGTTGAGTGAGTACCTTTCTTTACTTGCACATGGTTCAAGGTGTATACAGCAATGCTTACAGCTTCTCTCCAATATTTTAGAGCAACATTTTTCTCCATCATAAGTGTTCTGGCATAGTCCATTACAAATCTATTCATCTTTTAGCAATTCCATTTTGTGGAGGGTCCTTGGTGCTGGTGTCTGTCTCTCGATTCCTCTGTCATTGCAGAACATCTCAAATTCATGTGAAGTGAATTCACCACCTCTGTCTGATCTCAAAAATTTCAAGCTCTTACCTGTTTCTTTCTCAACTCTTGCCAAGTACCATTCAAAAATTTGAAAAGCATCTAATTTTTGTTTTAGAAACATGAATGTCATCATTCAAGAGTAATCATCAAAAAGCAGCATTATATACATGTCTCCTTTGTAGCTTTGCACTTCAATAAGCCCACACAAGTCAGTATGAACAATTTCAAGTATTTCCTTAGAGGTGTAAGCTTGACTTTGTCATCTTGCCTAGTTGACATTGTTTGCACATTATATTTTCTAGTTTCTTCAACTCAGGCAAACCTCTAACTCTTTTCATGTTGCCGATACTAATTAGATTATCAAAGTTAACATGACATAATCTCTTGTGCCAAAGCCATACATCATCAAATTTTGCAATAAGACAAGTAGTATCTTCTATATCCAAATAGAATAGATTACTCCTATTTTGATCACCTTTTCCAATCAAGTTTTAATTTGTATCATATATCTTGGTTGATTTATTTTCAAACTCAACTTTGCATCCCAAATTGTTCAATTGTGACACACTTAACAAGTTATAATTCAATCCTTCAACATAATAAGCATTGTCACATGAAATATTGTCTGTGAGCTTGATAGACCCTTTTCCTTTTATTAAACATGGTGCATCATTACTAAATCTTACACTATTTCCATCATAATAGGTTAAGGTAATGAATTTACTTTTGTCTCCAGTCATGTTATGTGAACATCCACTGTCAATGATCCATTTGTCGTTCTTGTTCACACAAGTCATAAGTGTAGTAGCCTCATCCTCATCTAATTCATCCTTCATTGCAACATATACCACTTCATCATCATTTTCATTAGATTTATTCTCATTAGCAATGTAGCATGACTTCTTGCCTTTATCTCTATAGTCTCTTCAATGATCTTGTCTTATGTGTTTGTGCTTGTTCCCTTCTTTGAAATTTTTCTTCTATGTACATCTTGCTGCAATATGGCCAACTTCATTGCAATTAAAACAAATGATAGGCAACTTACCTTTAAATTTGTCTTTTCCTTTGTGAAATATTCTAGCTAGCAATGCTTCCAATTGTTCAATGTCTTCGTCATTTGTACTGTTGTCACCAGATGCATACTTTATCTTTATTTTCTTCTTCTTTGGCTTTACCTCCTCGGAATCCTTCAGTAACAATTTTTCTTTGAAAATTGATTCAATACTTTCTAGTCTATAGTTGTCAAAATTAGATAACTCAAAAGTAGTGAGTCTTCCTACCAAACCTTCAAGGGTTAGATTATTTCCTGGCATACATCTTAACTCTTGAATTGCAGACACTCTAATGGCATACATAGGCAACAATGTTCTCAAGACTTTACTTAGCACAATATCATCATCTATTTTACCAGTTGCACCTTTTATTGCACTAAAAAATTCTTTTGTTCTAGCAACATATTGAGCAATGTTTTCACCTTCTTCCATCCTCATGTCATCAAACTTACCTCTGAGGCTCTCTAACTTGGCTCTTTGAACATTTTTGTCTCCTCCATAGATGGTGTTTAGGGCATCCCACATCTTCTTTACACTAGATGAGCATCAGAGGCATTATGAATGCAGTTAGAGGTGGATTTGTCACCTCTAAGTCAGTTTAGTGGATGGATTATCAGCATTTCAGATGTATTTTAGATATTTGGCAACACAAGGGTTTTCATCATTGAAGAAGAGATATTTCAAGTTTGTTACATAATAATGATGATAATCATATCAGTTTTTAGTTATAGAAAGGTGAGAGATGTTTTACAACAATATAGAATGAAGATTCAAGGGGACACATGTCACTTCTAGATTAGATCTAGGATTTCTTTCTTTTCCTATATTTCTCTCTTTCTCATTCATTGTAGAGGTTCCAATCTTGAGTTTTCTTGGTATTGTGAGACTAGGGTTCTAGTTTTTTATATGTTTTCATGACTGTGATACCATTCTTCAGCATATTTCTCTTGTATAAATAGTAGTAGTTAAGCTAATATAGATAATTCTAATCTATTTAGTGGTTTTATGAATTGTTTACATGCATCTTGAATGTATAGTTTCAAAGAAATGAATACAACGAGCAAGAATATTTTTAGTTTCATTCTAATTCTCATCTCCTATCTCTATAATCTACAATGTTTTGAGGTTTAGGAACAAATAACTTAGACCTATTTGCATCCATGTAAGGTTGTATGTCTGATATGTTTTGTTGTTGGAATAAAGAGCCAAGTAAATGCTTAATGTATTTGACAAGGTTGTTGGTTATTTGAGAAGGATACTCATGAGGATGAGGTCTTTATGAACACTAATGTTTGATTCACAAAGTGATAAGATAGATCTAATATCTTGTTGTATGGAATAAGTCAATGGTAGCATAAATGTATGTGTTTGATTAATGGAATTGCCCAATAGATAAGGCACTAATCAGCTACAGGATCAACTTGTTCTTACTGTTGTATATTTGGGGATTTGTTGAAATCAACATTATAATCATCCATTTCCCTTTTTGTTTAAGAGTTGAAAGGATGCCCTCATTTTAGCTTATCGATTTCTTAGTTCATAGCATTAGCTATTTCATGTCTATGATCGTTGCATAAGTACAGAAGATATAAGGGTTTAATCTGCTTTGTTTAGATTCAGTCTATGCTTTGAATACTGGTACCATATGAAGAATCTAATAGGTCCACCCGTCTAGGTTTAGCAGAGCCTGAAGTAGAAGGGTTTAGCCTTATAGTTGGCTCAGTGTCTAAAAGGATATGTTTCAGATGGGAAGTAGCTGCCCCTAGATGTATTATGTTCTCATTGGGGTAATTTGAAACTGTAACATTTCAAAACACCAGTAGAAAAGATAATGAGAAATGAAATGTAATGAAAGAAAAATGATAAATGGAGTGAGAAAAAAAATGAAATGTAGAAAAATGCAATGAAGAATGAGATGATAAAAAGGTGATGAAAATAGAAAAAGGAGGATGAGACAAATGTGAGTGAAAAATGGAAGGAAAATGATGGTGCTAGAGATGAAAGATGTGAAGGAATGGGACTCAACCTTTGAGATTCGAAAGTCACAAATGAAACATGAGATGCATGAAATATGATTAGTGTTATGGATAGTAACCCAAAATTGTTTGAGATTTGAAAGTCACACAATGTAATATGAGGTGAAAATAGGGGAAATTAGTGACCATGATTGTTTGAGATTCAAAAGTCACATAATGCAATAGGTGGAATAGACGATATGCAAGAATGAAGTGTGATGCAAGGTGATAGTGTTGAAATGAAACAAAGTTCACAATAACCAAGTGTTTAAACATGCCTGAGTATGTTTTCATGAGCTCTGCTATTTGATAGCCTTACTTAAATTGTTTGAGCCATTTTGTTGATAGTTGTTGTGTAGACGTGTGTATGTTATCCTGATTTATGTGCCAACCATGTATTTTTAAGGTACCCAAGATGAAAATGCAAACTAAATGAATGCAACTAACTATCACTTTTTATAAAGAGATGCAAATTAACTATTATCGTAGAGTGTTTAGTAAAAGTGACCTAGTACAACACCACTAGCACAACTATGGTGATATGAATAGTGTATCATGCTGAGAATTACAACCAGACATAATGTACATGAAAGATAAGACAACCATAAAAAAAAAATAGAAACCATAGCCACAGTAAATGAAAATAGGCACACAAATAGTCATGTGTCAGATAAAGAACCTCACCTAAGATATGGTACAAAATTGGTCGAGGTACACATGGCCTTCTAGACGAGAGGAGGCACTTACAAGTGGACACCAATAATGAAAAAAATCAAAGGATCACTGGAGCAAAATAGTGAAAAAACAAAGGCAAATAAAATATCATGACTTCATCATGGTACCTCTAGTCAGGTACATCATCAAAGTACTAGAAGTTTATAATAGTAGAAAAACCATTATTTGCGAACCAGTAGTGCTGACAATTATGTGTAATAGTGTCGAGTTTGTCCAATTTTTTCTGGATGCAACTATTGTAGGAGTCTGGTAACAAAATGTGGGATGTATCAGCAGTGATTCAATAGTAGGTTCTAGCTGCTGATATGCGTCAACATGAATTATGGTGTCAAAGTGTCAAAGTTGAGTGTCAAGTGTACCTAATACTGGTGCAATGGGATGTAGAGAGCAGATGCATGGAAAGGGTGGGGAAATGGGAGGCATGGCAAGTGACAGTCATAAATAGGTGAATAATATGCAGACAAAATGAAGCATGATAAAGGGTAAAATGTAGTTGTTGAGTTTATTGAGAAATCTGAGGAAGTGTGTAAGTGAAAGCATGTCAGGCTCACTAGATTAGTCACAAAAAGAGGGTGATTATAGCCAGGGAAGGTGGGTTAGGCAAGGAAAAAGGGAAAAGTGTAGTTAGTGGACTTTTGGGGAACTGGTGTATCAGTCTAAATTTCAAGTGTGAGTGCAAGAGTAGGGTGAATCAATTCATGCGGGAAAGGTGCCAACACAACCTGAGGATGCAGGGGTCAAGGCAAAAAAATTCTCATGTCAACATTATTAATGTTGACAGGGAGCACAGTGCAATAGGCATTGCAGGTGGTATTGGATGATGAACTAATTGTGCAGGCAAAGAACAGTCTACCTAGGGTCACAAAGAGCGTGTTAGAAGTAATAATGGGGGTGGGGGTGATGGACTTTCCTGAAAAGTCCATAAGAAAAGCTCAAGGAGAGGTGGAAGAGATTAGTGTGGGTGAGGCAATGAGTGGAGCATGTCGGTTGATTAGTCTTAGGATTCCAGGTCAACAGGCAATGAAAGGAGAAACTGGTAGTGTGAGTGTAGAGGAGCTACAGCTAGAGGTGGGAGGTGGAGATCAATCATCAAGTGATGTGGAAGAACTATGGAGAATGTTAGTCATAGAGAGAGTCCAGGCAGAAAATGTGAAACAGGAAGTCACATTTTTGTTGGGGTTGATGGAGAAGGCATGAGAAGCTGGAGCACAAATGGAGGCAAGACAGCTCCAAGCAGTGGTGAATATGGAACGGGCGTGGGTACCATCATTGGAAGCAAAACTACAGGTGGAGCAATCACGAGCAGAGGGAAATGACACGGGGATGCAAGTAGAGCAGTCGTGAGCCCAGAGGTTGCAAGAATCCTTGAAGATGGTACAAGTGGGTTTGGAGAGTGCACAAAATAAGTTGGTGTTACTGCAGTCACAAATTGAGTCATTTAGGGAGTCAATTGCAAAATCAAACACCCTATCATTATAGTTGTAGGAGCAACTATAAGCATTGAGTGAGCCAAAGGTGAGGTAGTTTCAACAGTGACTAAATGAATCAAAAGCATATGTGGAGAGTTGGCAAATGGCGACTGATTAAATGTAGTAGGAGTGGGATGTGGCCCAACGAGTGATCACTATACCAAGAATAAACAAGCTAGTAGAGAATGTGTTTGTGGATATGTAATGAACTACAAAAGTACACCAAGAAGCCACTTATTATATGGGACTTTATCATCAGGTGTTCCCTAATGAGAACCGATAGGAGATGTAGTTTGTGGATAGAGAATTTACGCAACTGTTGAATGTGCAATTACGCAGCGGTAGGTTTCTAATTCCCATGAATGCGGTGTGGGTACAAGGAGGATTGACGCTAGGGGCCTCATCTTCTAGGATTGAGTTTGCAGAAAAGCCCCTAATCAGACACCCTATCCTAGAACCTCTGTAATGGAGGCCAAAATAAATGATCCATCAAATTCTTATGGGAATTTAATGTTATTGTTGCCATCGTAATAGAATAAAAGTGTGTTTTGTTTTTGTGGCAAGCAAAAAGACGACTGGTGTTGATGTTAAAATTGAAAATGTTAGATAAATGTTGTCACATCTATTTTTGATATTTTTGGAATGTATGTGGATGTTTCTTAAATTTTTAGGAGTATATATGGATGTTTTTGGGATTTTAAGGAATATGTGGATGTTTTTGGAATTTTTGTGAATATTTGAATATTTTTGGGATTTTTTGCAAATATTTGGAAAAGGTTTCAATCTTCGTAAAAGTGGTAACAATAAGAGTTGTAGAGGAAGAAAGATGTTTAATTATGTGTGGGTAATTGAATGTCGATGTGGGCTTGTTAGAATTAACCTCAAACAAAAATAACTGTTCCATGCAAATATAACCAATATCAAAAAATAATAGATCACACAGAAATGAACACAAGACACCAAGATTTAACATGGTTCACTCAATCCTTAGGCTATGTCCACAAAATAGCAAGTCCAATATTATAACGATCCAGTGATTACAACCTAATTACAATCTATAAGTCTTTACATCTCAATACCACTGCAAGAAGCAATTTTTGCATCACCCACCATGAAACAATCCCTAACCCTAAGCCCTTTTATACAATTATTTTTACTACCTTAGGGTTATAATTAATAATTACATGTCGGCCAAAAATCTCGATAAAATAGGGCCCAAAAAAAAATTCTCGAGGGCTCCGCCCCCAAACCCCCACTCGGGGCCCAACCTGACCCCAAACTCCATCGAGGAATTATTATGTATAATACTTCCCTGATTACTCACCATAATTTAATAGGGCTCTCAATGAAAGATAAGTACAAATTGGTGTAACATTTGGAGAGCCATGGTGTTTAAGGTGGAAAAAGCAAGGAGTGTTAAACCACGAATTGTAAGGCACAATTTTGTATATATTGATAGCCTTTATAGACAAGCTTAAAACCAAAGTGAGGATTTTTCTCTAGGTGTGTACTGAGACGAATGCTCAAGAGGCCTGTAAAAAGGTGTGGGGCCCATGGGAGGCTTTGATAGCCAAAAGATGCCAAGAGGGACCTTGAAAAAGGCACTTGGGGGTCCGAGAAGGGCATTTTGGGCTTTGAAGAAGGCACCTAGGACTGGACAAGGCACTTAAGGGCCTAAAAAGTCACTTTGGGTGCCTAAAAAGGCAAAGTAGGGCCCTGAAAAAGGCATTTGGACCTAAAAAGGCACTTCAAGGGCCTAAAAAGGCACTTCAAGGGCCTAAAAAGGCACTTCAGGGGCCTTAAAAAAGGTGTTTGAGGGCCTAAAAAGGTGCCTCGAGAGCTAAAAAGAAAAGGAGATTGGGGTGATCTCTCAAAGTTATGCTTATTTATTCTATGCCTCCTGTTAGGTGATGATGAAAGAGTATGATGGCTATCTAGGCCTTTTGGGATAGCATTGATATATTTGTTGAAGGGGTCTAGATCAATCATGGCCACTGCAACATAAATAAGACTAATAATCTATCAAGAATTTTTGTTCTTGGCTAGAGGAAAGAAAAAGGACTCTACTAGAGCCTCTTTCACTATTCATGTTGTGCCAGATTTTCCAAAGCCCAGCAAGATGTTTAAAGACATAACTATGCCACTTCTTAATGCATTGGAGACACTTTTTATTATTTTGTTAGGGGTGATAGAGCCATAAACCATGCCATAAAATATTTAAATATTTTTCAATATAGTGGACCTCACCATTGATTTCATATAAAATTGGTCAAGGTACGCAAACCTAGCCTAAAGGAGCAGAAATTATAGACGGGCACTAGTTCCACATGAAATCAATGGATCATTAGTTTGAAAAATACAACAATAATTTATGCATAATTAAATAGCCTATTTGAGTTGAGGTGGGCCATGTGTGACTGGAATTTTGGGCCGTTGTTATTTTTTTGGATTTTTCGATTATTTTTGGCAATTATTACCCAGTTTTGAATGTTTTTGGTAATTTTTGACCTTTTTTAATGTTTTTGATGACTTTCGACAATTTTTGATTTTTTTTACCATTTTTGGCAATTTTTGAACATTTTTGACAATTTTCAAACTGGTGGGAGTAGAACGAGGATGTGAGCAAGATTTGTTGGAATATGGAGATAACCAAGACCATGTGGAGGCACCTAAAGAGTCAAGGAGACCAAAATCAGGCCAAAAGGCTAAAATTGGGCTAGGAGCACTATATTGGGGATAATGGAGACAAACAAGTATTGTTGGGACTTCAAAGGGATTGTATGAAGGCTAAAATGGGCATTGGGAATTACTAGTCATGGCGGATATCTAAGATGTGCACTGATTTTCCTACAATTCATGTCTGTGATATCTCAATACATAATCTCACTCCATATTTCTTTTGATTTTTTGTTCTTCCCATTGACGTTGTTATGTTGACTGTCTTTGCAACTGTGAATTGTGTCTAATGCCAAGAAACCATTGAACTCTGACCCCCAAGTGTTTCTCAATTGGGTATGTATGAAATTAATTCAACTATGCTAGGTAAGCCACAAACAAGCAAAATTTGTCTCCGACGGTTACTTGAGTCCTGCCTTGATTGTCTTTCTACATTGAAGGACTTGTGTTGTTTAGGAAAGTCCAAAGGTGCTATCTCTCACTCCTTTTAAACTAAAGGTGGTATTTCTCATCTCTTTTGCACCAATTTTTTTGTTTGTTTTTTATTGGATGTTTTCTAGTGTTTTCTATTTTTTGGGTATTTTCGGTGATGAGGAACCTTTTGAGATGGATGTTGTTGATGGGCTTTGCTAGGTATTCTCCATCACAATTTGAAATTCTGTAAGTACTGGTCCTGAAAAATTCTATGATAATGTAAGGACCAATCCAATTGGCCTCCCATTTTCCTTTCTTTTTTCTAGTAGCTTGATTCTAAGGGTTTTCTTGGAGGTCTAGGTCACCAATTTGAAAAACACAGGGTTTTACCTTTTTGTTTTAATGTCTTGATAGCCTATTCTAATACACTTTGAGGTGCTCATGTGTTGCACATTGATGTTCTTCTAATAGTTCTAGCTACTCTAGACATGCTACTCTATAGTCCTTATCTGATAGGATGTCAGGGAGAGTAACTCTAAAGGATGGGATCTCAACCTCTAAAGGAAGAATGGCTTCACAACCATAAACCAAGGAGAAGGGTGTAGCACCTATAGGTGTCCTAACACTCATCCTATATGCCCAAAGGGCAAGATTTAGTTGTAAATGCCAATCTCTATCAATATCATTAATGGTTCTTTTGAGAATGTTGATAATGGTCTTTTTTGTGGCCTCTACTTGGCCATTGCCTTGGGCATAATAGATTGATGAGGAATGGTGTATAATGTGGAATTTCTCACATAATTCATCAATTATTTTATTTTTAAAGTACAAGGCAGTGACTAAACCATGGTGTGTATAAGAACCATCAAAAAAGAACTTCCAAGTGAATGACTCTATTTGAAGAATGTGCATATCCAAAAAATCAGCTAAGATAGGATTCAAGCTCTCTATGGGTGCATCTTCCAATTGGTTGGCAATTTCTTGTCCTTTTATTGCTTTCCTATCAACATACTCAATATCAAACTCACTTAGGATCATTACCCACTTGGCCAATCTGTCTGTTAACATTGTCTTGCTAAGAAGATACTTGGGGAGATCAATCTTGGAGATGAGCTTAACTTTATGTGTCAAAAGATAATGGTGTAGCTTTTGGGAAGCAAAAACTATGGCTAAACATGACTTTTCAATAAAAGTGTAATTGAGCTCATAGTTGACCAGGGTGTGACTAATGTAATAAATGGCCCTTTCTTTTCCTTATTCATTTTCTTGTGCTAAGAGGGTTCCAATTGATTTCTCTATCAGGGAAATATATAGCAATAATGGTTTGTGTGATACTAGAGGTACCAACACAGATGGATTCATTAAGTAGCTTTTGAGTAAGTCAAAGGCCATTTGATACTGATCATCCCATTTAAAAACTATGTCTTTGTGGAGGAGGTGGGTGAAGGGCAAACACTTTTCTACTAACTAAGAGATGAAATGATGGATTAATTGAAGTCATCCTTGCAGAGAACATAGCTGATTTAAGTTATTTAGAGGTTGCATGTTGATTATAGCTTGCACCTTTTCGGGATCAACTTCTATTCCTTTGGCCAACACAATGTATCCTAGAAGCTTGCCATATTTTTAAACCAAAAGTGCATTTTTTAGCGTTTAGCCTAACTTTGAATGCTTCTAGGCAGGAAAATATCTTATCCAAGATGGGGAGATGATCTTCTCAGGTATGGGATTTGGCAAGGATGTCATCAACATAGCCTTCCATAAAAAATGTGCATCATGTCATGAAAGATAGTGGTCATGGCCTGCTAATAGGTGGCCCCTGAATCCTTTAGCCCATAAGGCATTACATTCCAACAAAATGTGCCCCATGTACAAGTAAAAGTTATTTTCTCTTGGTTTGCTAGTGTTATCCTAATTTGATTATATCCTGAAAATCCATCCATGAGTAAGAACATGGAATGACTCACTGTCAAATCTACAATTGTGTCAATGCTTGGAAGGGGGAAATTGTCTTTAGGACATGCTTTTTTGACATCCCAAAAATCAATACAGATGCATATGCTACCATCTTTCTTTGATATAGGCACAATGTTTGATATCCGCAATGCATACACTAAGGGTTGGATAAAGTTGGTGTTGAGCAATTTCTCTAATTTTGTTTTGACTAGCAGGGCTATGTGGGGATGCATCTTTCTTAACTTTTGTTTAACCAGTTTAGCCTGTGGAGAAATGTTGAGGTGATAAGGGACTAGAATTGGGTCTAACCCTAGCATGTATGTGTAGGACCATGCAAAGTTTATTTGCCTCTCTTTGAAGAAGTGAATGAATGCACTTGTTTCTTCTATGTTTAAAGACTGTGCCAAATAGATGATCCTTAGTTCATGTTCTATTCTGATGTTGAATTTTTCTGTTGGTTCAATTAAGATAGACAATCTTTCTTCTAAGTGCTTGGGTAGGGTATCAATCATCTCATCTGTGGGTGCTACAATTCGGTTTTCACCTTTGGATGCATCATTTCTATTTTTTTTCTCAAGATCAACTACGACCTGATGTTGGTCATTAAGGCCTTGATGTGCTTGATGTATTGTGGTATGACTGAGATGATTGATATCAAAACTATATGTGTGTATTTCTCCTATTCTTTGTGAACGAGATAGTTCAACCACGTTAAGATAGATGAAGACATTGTGGTCAGTGTCAAAATTAGGAATATGCTGAGGGTCAATTGTATCCCAACTGATGAGCTCGAGATGGACTAAGGAGAGTGGTTTGCAATATGGGTAGGATTCAACAGGGTTTAAAGACATGACCTCATTTGACAATTCATACATTGTATCAATTAGGTCTATAACAGGGACTTCTTCTAAAGTTTCAGGAAAAGTAGAGCTGGTGAGTGGCTCATAGTAGTCATCTTCGACTTCTACTGGAAAGAAGTCAAGAAATAGGGTTTGAAACTAAAACCCTTCAATAAGTTCATCATCCTCATATAATGTGATGTGATGTGTTTTTTCTATATCAACCTATAAGTTGTTCTCATGTGTGTTGGCTCTTGGTGAAGTAAAGTCTAGATGAGAGGTTGATCCTTGTGCAATGAAACTATTGGGTGTAGGAATGTGAATAAAATCACACTCGTTGTCATGAATGGACTCTTCAAATAATGATTTGAATTCCCACTTGGTGGAAATATCATCTTTTTTATTAGAGGTGTCCATGAATGGTTCCCTTGTAAGATGGAGATTCGGGATGGATAGATTTACATTCTTGTTGTCATTTGTCGTTTATTTGTTAGGATCTTTTTCTTTGGGTACCCATACCAAGATGGAAGAGGAGGAATCACTATATTTGGAATGGGACCTGGAAGTAATGTGTTCATTGTCTTGTTCACTATACCCCACCCCTATTTTGGATCTGTTAGACCTTAATTGTGTTGCTAGGGGTTCGATGATGCCTTTCCCTTTCCCCAGAGGGCCATCTCTCGTATATCCCATTTTTTTCATTAAGTTAAAACCTTTTCCATATAGGTGAGGGGAGATGTCAATATTTTGTTCATTGATTTTTTCTGTGAAGCTTGAAGGTACACTACTTGCTTTGACAAAATGTGCATGATAGGACCTAGTGGTATATGATGGTTTGTCGTGAGACCTTGGAGAAAGTGGGGGATCAAATAATGAGACTAAGTACTCACCTACCCCTTTGCATTGTATTCTACACTTCCTATCAAACTCTTTCATTAGTCTATCTATTTCTTCATAATATGAATGTTTGGGGTCCTTTGATGATGACGGTGAAGGGAGGGAAGAGTTTAAATAGCCAACTTTCTCTTTACCCTTAGTTGATGTAGATAAGTGGTTATTATCTTGGCTAGTAGAACATGAAGTATATGTTGATGTAGACCAGCTAATATTGTTTGTCGGGGTGTTAGTTTCTTTCCTGTTATTAGGAACAAGGGAGTTACAATATTGGGCCAAGTTTTGATCCCCCAGTATGGTCACCTCTTGACCCATGTATGGAAATTTGAGAAATTAGTGGTAACTGGAAGGAACAGCTTGCATGTTGTGGATCCATGACCTCCCTAATAGGATATTGTAAGTTAATTTTAAGTCCAAGACTTGACAAACAGTTTCTTTTACAACCAGACTGACCTTGATTGTCAGGATAACCATGCCCTTGGAGTATCTTTCCTTGTCATCATAAGCCTTAATGGTTATTTTCTTTTTGGGGTCAATGGCATCCTCTACATACCCAAGGGCTTTTACCAAGTTCAATGTACAAATGTTTAGTCTTGCTCCATCATCAACCAAGGCTCTTTTAACTCTATTTCTATGAATAAACACTTCAATGTGCAACAAGGAGTTTTGGGGATGAATGGATGACATGTCATCTTGAGCAAAAAAGGATACACAATGTGGGGCAATAAGGTTACTGACCATGTTTTGAAGTCTTCTAACATCAAGGTCGTTTGGCACTAAGGCTTTGGTGAGGATCTCTTTATGCTTAAGGGAGATTTGAAACAACTTGAAAATAGAGTTATGGGGGGGAGTCTTGAGTAGATGGTTGACCAAGTTGTATTTAGGTAAGGTAGAACTCGTAGTTGAATGATTAGAACCCATCACAGGGCTTGGTAGGATGATTTTAGAGCATTGAAGGAGATAAACAATTGTTTCCTAAGATCATAATATAGCTATGGTATAAGTGCGTTAACAAAATTATCAATTTTCTTGATTTCATAAATCTGTCGAGGGTACCTAGAGTGGAATGATCTCCAGTGTTGTAGGTATGTAGCAAAGGGTTCACCTTACTTTTGCTTAATGTTGAACAAGTCTAACACAGTGATAGGGTGTTGAATATTGTAAGAATAGTGATGAATAAAGCATTGTGCAAGTTCATCAAAAGACTTGAGGGGGGTGACAACTTAGTGAAACATTACATAGCCTGTCCCCTCAAGCTTCTAGGAAACAACCTCATGAGATAAGTGTCTTCATGAATAAAATCTATGCTAAGAGCATAGAAGTGTTATACATGATCATGGGGATCACCATTTCCATAATATTTATCATATTTGGGAACTTTTATATCCCCAGAAAATGGGTTCATGTAGAGACTCCTATCGAATGGAAGAATGCATATAGATTCAACAAAAGAAGTCTTAGGTTTCTCTTTGGCTACTTGCAGTTGAGCAAGTTGGGTTTTGACCTCTTGCATCTCTTTCATCAAGATTTTGGCCTTAGTTGGCTCTCTTTTTTGGATGATTCTTTGAACATCAAAGTCATGAGGGAGTTTCCATCCCCTAGAAGTCATGTACTAGAAATATTGGTCATCATTTTGTTCTAAGGCTTTTAGGATCAACCTTTGAGAAAGTTGATATTGTTGGAATCGCATGAGATCCTCACTAGTAATTATGTTGTCTACCTCACTCTCATGATGTGATTGTGAGGGTCTAGGTGGTGATGGACATGCTTCTATGTGTATTCGTGGAGACCTAGTGGCATGTTGTTTCCATAATTTTTCTCAACATGATTGATCTTGAAAGGGTTGTTGTACTTACCAAGTGTATGTCGATTCATGAATTGGTATACATGAGTGCTCATCTCAACTTGTTGATAAGGCATTTCTCTAAAAGTCATGTGTTTAGCTTGTTCTACCTTTTCTCTATTGAATCTCGTTTATTTTTCTTTTTGTGAAAAGAGTTGCTTTAGGCCACGATTCCTCTCTTCAAGACACATGGTGAGTGGAACATTGTCTGCAACCCTAGGGGTGTCAAAGGGACTATCGAAGAATTTCTCAAAGCTATAGAGTGGATTGTGCCAAGTGTTAGCCTTTTCTTATTTGTCAAGGATGAGCTCTTCCTCGTAGGTTTGCCTACAAGGACACTTAGTTGGAGTTATCAATTGTTCAAAAGTGAATGAGGAGATGTCCTTGACCAACTTGGAGTCTAGTTGCAATCGACATGTAAGGATGTCTTTGTTTAATGAGATGAGATAAAATATTTTTGGATTTAGAGTTAATATGGTCAAAACGATCACTTGTCAAAGATAAAATAAGTGAGTGACTTATCAAGGGTGCTCAAGAACTTACAACACCAATGACTTGAGCCAAGAAGTTGAGCAATAAGCTCGATAGCAAGTAGCTAGAATAGTAAGGTAACCAGATTTCAACAAGTGATCATTAGTGACATTTTAGCTTACATCTAAAAAACTAGATCCATCTTGTCAACTTAGGATGTAATGTCAAACATAAAGATTCCAAACCAAACTCAGGTAGGATGAAGCAATAACACCCCTAAATCAGCTATGACATAATTCTGACTCGATTCTGCAAGCAATAAAGTTTGGGTGATAGTTCTCAATAAGTTAGGCAATATAATATTGGCAACAATTATCCTATGATAATTCTTCCTATAATCAAAGAACACCTTTTGTTCATGTGATACTTCCAAACAAAGGTGTGTGACAGAACCTATAACCAGTGTGCAATATAGTTTTATACTAACAGGTGATACTTTCTCAGGTGTGAAGTATCGCACAATATTTCTTAGAAGATTGTAGGATAAAGGGTTAGTGAATTGTATAAAATTCAACTTAATGCCTAAAATATATATGTTTCAGTTCAACATTTTTAGATTTTTTAGACCAAAATGCAGTAGTAATAAAATAGTTTGAAAATAGTAGGAGAAATGAACATGTCTCAAACAGTTGAACAAGGAACAAATAAACCTTGTCAACACAAGTAATTGGGATATCAAAAGAAAAATCCTACAAATGTTAATGCCATGTTTGATGTTTGAGAATGTTTAAGGAAGTCTTGTCACATTCGAAAACACATTCCAAGTATAAATACCTAAGGTCATAGCTCATTACTCAACACCTTGGCCCACGCTTGATGCCCCTTCTCCTCACACAAAGTGGTTTCCCATAATAGATGTTGGCTTTATCATGGAGGTGTCATTGGCACATCCAAAAGGACACAAATGGTTTGTTGGATACAATTGTCTAATTGTGTGTTGTCTTTGATGTTACACAAATATTAAATCATTTATCAATCAGTGCTTACCGAGCTCACTTGGTCAGCAAGACAATTTTCCTTGTTTACTGAGCATTCCTAAAGATTACTCTGCGAAGACAGTGTCTACCGAGCTCACTTGGGTGTCGAAGGAATTCAAGCGGGAATTAGTGTTAACCAAGTCCACATGGTTAGCAAAGAAAATTTGGACAGAGTCTGTGTTCATCAAGTTCACTCGATTACCAAAGGATTTTTGCAAGTTCATAGTGTTAACCAAGCTTCTGTTGGTTAACACAGGAAATTATCTCAAAACTAGTGTTTACCAAGCAAGGTCGGCCAATGAAGGATTTTTTTGTTTTGGCATAAGAAGCTTAATTATTTTAAGTATTATTTCTAGCCGAATTTGGTGATGATTATTGGTTATTATAATTTGAATTTGAGCTGACTTGACAATCTGGATGGTATAAATGAAAGGTCAAGTTGAGATTTTTAGTGTGTGTGCAAGTGTATTGATTGAATTAAGAAGGAAAGAGTGAGAGTGAACTTTGAAGGATAAGAAGGTGTCCTTGTGGAGCAAAAAAGTGTTATTTTATTAGGAAGGATCAAGTATGAAGTGGAATAGAGATCTATAATCAACAAATCAGTTGCATCACAATAGGGTCATTTCATTGTTACTCTTTAACCATTGTAGTAGTGATTCAAATTCTCTTAACAGAGTTGGTTCAATAGCCAATTGTAAATCCTCCAACAAGGTTACACCTAACAGTGTCTTTTGTAACCTTTAACCAGGTTGGCTCCTAACAGGGCTCACTTCAGAAGAGTGAAAAATGGTAACTAGTTACATTGGTGGTTTTTCCCATATTGGGTTTCCACATTAAATCCTAGGGTCTCATGTGTTCATGTTATTTCTCTTATGCTTAGAATTAATCACTGTTAATTTTTTAAGATCAACTAAAATTAATTATTACACTCTGCATTTATCGAGTTACAACATTTTATGTATGTTTACCAAATAATAGCAGCAATTAGCTTTCTCAGTCTAAATTTTATTGATGACATCTAAGGGATTTGGAATTCATTTTAGTGGTAACTAATTCAACCCCCCCCCCTCTCAGTTACTCATTCTATATTTCTGACAATTGGAATCAGAGCTTTTGGTGCTTGCAGGAAAGGTTTCAAGGACCTAAGCTAAAGATAGGGATGTCTTACAAGAGAGAGATTCCAAAGCTAAACAGAGATAACTTCTTAGCATGGCAGGGACTCATGAGACTTCATCTGGCCACCATTAATGACTCAAGCTTGAAATACCTTGATGAAGAATACACAACCCCTACAAGTACATTATGTATTGGAGATATTGTTGAGAAAAAGAACCATAACATCATGATGATTGATATTGCATCTACTCTTAGCTATGATGAATTTGATGAGATCAAAGACTGCAAAACTACTTTTGATATGTGGAACAAGCTAAAGACATCTATGGTGGTGATGAAAATGTGAGGAGAGCCAAAGCATAAAGCCTTAGAGGACAGTTTGATCAGATGAAAATGAGAGAAGACGAAAATGTTGCCAAATATGTGGAAAGAATCAAAGCTAGTGTTAGTGCAATTAGGGCTTCTGGAGGAGAAATCAAGGATGAAACCATTGTAAGTAAAGTTCTCAGATCATTGCTTCCCATCTATGCAATCAAAGTATCTACTATTCAAGAAAAGAGGTGTGAGCCAAATCACAAGATAAGTTTGGATACCTTAGTAGGAAGATTGACAGCTTTTGAGCTAGACAACTATGACAATTATGTTCCAGCTTCCAAAAATATTGAATCTACATTTGAAGCCAAACTTTCACTCAAAGATAAAGGTAAGAAAATAAAGGACATTCAGTCAGAAAGTGAAGAGAAATCAGAGGAAAGTTCTAATAGTGATCTTGAAGTTGTTGAAGCTTTAATTGCAAAAAAATATTCAAGAAGTAGAGGAAAATACAAAGGTAAAGTTACCCTAATCTATTTTTCATGTGAAGAAATTGGTCATATTACTGCCAGGTGCCCAAACAAAGAAAGCAAGGATGAGAAAAAGAATCACAAGTACAATGGCAAGAAGGATTTCAAAAATCACAAATCATACAAGGACAAAGGTAAGAAGACTTGTTTTATGGCTAAAGATTTTGATAATAGTGAAGATGAAATAGTAAACATTGTTGTGAAAGATGAATCTGATGAAGAAGAAGATAAGATGGCACTTATCTCTCATGTCAACAAAAATGACACATGGATCATAGACAGTGGATGTTCACATCATATGACTGGAGAAAAAACAAAATTTGAACACTTTGAACACTATGATGGAGGTAGTGTAAGGTTTGGAAACAATGAACCTTGTTGCATAAAAGGGAAAGGCCAAATCTCATTAACCAAAGAACTTGTATGTGACAATGCCTATTGGGTTGAAGGACTAAAACATAATCTGTTGAGTGTGGCACAACTAATCAACATTAGATTCAAGGTAGAATTCATGCATGGAAAGGCAAGACTGTTGGATGACAAAGGAAATCTGATTGGATCGGACAAACAAAGAAGTGGTAACCTATTTTATCTTGATCTTGGTGATTGTTCATGTTTTATTGCTCAAATGGAAGAAATTTGGTTATGGCACAAAAGATTATGTCATGTAAACTTTGATAATATGGTCAAGATAAGAAAATTCAAAAAAGTAAGAGGTATTCCTAGTTTGAAGAAACTAGATGTTGGTTTATGCAAAAATTGTCAGATTGGCAAAATGGAAAAGACTAGTTTTAAGAGCAAAAACTACCAATCTAAAGATGTCTTGGAAATTGTGCATATTGACCTATGTGGACCCATTAGAATGGAATGCTATAGTGGAGAAAAATTCTTTATTCTTTTTGTTGATGACTATTCCACAACGATGACTGTTATGTATCTTAGAGAAAAGTTAGAAGCATTTGAGAAATTCAAATGGTATCTAGCAAGAATAGAGAAGGAAACAAGGAAAATATTGAAATTCTTAAGATCAGATAGAGGTGGTGAATTCATCTCCAATGCATTTAATAAATTTTGCATTGAAAAAGAAATTAAAAGATAGGTATCAGCTCCTGGTACTCCCGAGTAGAATGGAATAGCTAAAAGAAGAAACAGATCCATCATGGATTGTGCAAGGACTTTAATGATTGAAAAGAATGTTGCTATCAAATACTGGAAGGAAGCCATTAGCACTACAGTTCATACTTTGAACTAAGTATAGTTGAAGAAGGACTTATATAAAACTCCCTATGAATTATGGTATGGCTATAAACCCAATATAAGTTACCTGAAAGTATTTGGAAGTAAATGTTATATCTTGAAAGAGTCTAGAAAAGGCAAGTTTGATGTGAAAGGTGATGAAGGTATATTCTTAGGATATTCTTGCAGAAGTAAGACATATAGATATTTGAATTTGTCTACTCATAAAATTATAGAAAGTGCACATGTGAGAATTGATGAGTTTGCAGAAAAGACTGAAGAAGAAAGTAAAAAGGAACCAATAGACTATAGGAGATTTGTTGACTTCGAACCTGATACATTTTCAGACACATCTATCAATAACGAGACTTCATCTCTCAAGTCTTCCTCAGTTACCAAGTTGCAAGAAGTTCAAACTGAGTCACAAGGACCTAAGTCACATTCTAAAGCTACCAAGCCAATGCCTATCGAGTCTAAGCAACCTAAGCCAAAAGTTGAAATTCAAAATGAAGACAATACAATTCATTCAAAAGGAAAAGAACCTATGTTGGCCAAGTATGTCAGAAGGCATCATGCACCTGATCAGATTATTGGAGATAAATCAGAAGGTGACGAGAAGTAAGCTAAAAGGTACATGTTTACTTGTTGATTTTGAACCTAGAAATGTTAAAGATGCATTGGAAAATGAAAGTTGGATTGAGGCTATGAATGAAGAAATAGAACAAATAGAGAAGAACAAAACTTGGACCCTTGTTCCCAGGCCTAAAGATAAAAATGTGATTGGAACAAAATGGGTATTCAGGAATAAGTTGAATGAAGATGGACAAGTACTAAGAAACAAAGCAAGACTGGTATGTAAAGGCTACTCTCAAGAATAAGGAATTGATTATGGTGAGACTTTTGCTCCTATTGCAAGATTAGAAGGTGTTAGGACTCTACTTGCATATGCTACTCACAGAGGATTCAAAGTATATCAGATGGATGTTAAATCTACATTTCTTAATGGTACACTTGATGAAGAAGTCTACATTGAACAACTAGAAGGCTTTGTTGATCCAGACAAAAGGGACATGGTCTGAAAACTACACAAACCATTGTATGGTCTGAAACAAGCTCCTAAAGCATGGTATGAAAGGTTGCACAACTACCTTATACAGATTGGTTTTTAGAGAACTAATGATAATAGTAGTTTGTATATCAAGGAAGGACCAAATAACAAGATTGTATTGGCAGAAATATTTGTGGATGACACTCTATTTACAAGAAATGATGATCCATGCAAAGAATTTTCAGAGCAAATGAACAAAGAGTTTGAAATGTCCATGTTTGGTGAGATAAAATGCTTTGCTGGATTACAGATACAGCAAAGCAAGAAAGGTATTTACATTACTCAATCTAAGTATATCAAAGAGATACTCAAGAAATTTGGAATGGAAGATTCTAAACCAGTTGGAACCCCCATGTGTACTGAACTAAAGCTTACCAAAGATGATGATTCAAAAGAGGTAGATCAGACCTTATACAGATCAATGATTGGAAAGTTACAGTATGTAGTTCATACAAGGCCTGATATTTCTTTAGTAGTTAAGATAGTGGCAAGATTCTTAGCTAAACCCAAAGAAAATCATATGATGGCAATCAAAAGAATTTTGAGATATCTGAAAGGTATTGAAGACTATGGTTTATGGTACAAACTTGGAGGAAAGTTAGACCTAAAGGTATTCACTGATGTTGATTGGACAGGAAATCTTGATGACAAAAAAAGTACAAGTGGTGGGGCATTCTTTCTTGGTAAAAAGTTGGTATCTTGGACAAGCAAGAAGCAACATTGCACATCCCAATCTGCAATAGAAGCAAAATATGTTGTAGCAGCAGTGAATTGTTCTAACACTATTTGGTTTAAATAGTTGGTGGAAGGAATGAAGGTTGAAATCAAAGAACCAATTGTCATGTATTGTGATAACACTAGCACAATTAACATATCAAAGAACCCAGTGATGCATTCCAAAACTAAGCACATTGTTATAAAATATCATTTTGTTAGAGAATTAGTGTAGGGCAAAGAAATCATATTGGAATATGTTCACACAAAAGAACAGATTGTAGACATATTCACCAAGCCATTACCAAAGGATAAATTCATGTATCTAAGAGGTAAGTTATGGGTCATTCCCCTATCTAAAGCTCACTAAATAAAGTTTTAGTGATGCATCAACAGGAACCAAATTGAAGATCAATCAGTTGATGCAGCATAGTCAAAGAGAATATTGCATATGAATTAGTACTCAAGGTACATTGATACTAATTTGGTATTTGTTATCTTTGGCACGTGTTGTCAAAGAGGGAGAAGATTGCTGTCATTTATTTCTAAAAAAAAATTATATCTTTATGAAAGAGAAGAACCTTTTTCGTGAAAATCTAAGAGAGAGAAACTTTCTATCAGAGAAACTCTTGTTCTTAAAGTTCATTATGCTATGACATGTTGTGTTGCCATCAATGCCAAAGAGGAAGATTGTTGGATACAATTTTCTAATTGTGTGTTTTCTTTGATGTTACACAAATGTCATATCAGTTGTCAGTCAGTGCTTACCGAGCTCACTTGGTCAGTAAGACAATTTTCCTTATCTACCGAGCGTTCCTAAAGATTACTCTGCGAAGACAGTGTCTACCGAGCTCACTCTAGCGTTGAAGGAAGTCAGGTAGAAATCAATGTTAATCGAGTCCACATGGTTAGCAAAGAAAAGTTGGACAGATTCAGTGTTCACTAAGTTCACTCGGTTACCAAAGGATTTTTGCAAGTTCACAGTGTTAACCAAGCCTTTGTTGGTTAACACAGGAAATTATCTCAAAACCAGTGTTTACCAAGCAAGGTCGGCCAATGAAGGATTTTTTTGTTTTGGCATAAGAAGTTTAATTATTTTAAGTATTATTTCTAGCCGACTACGATCATGATTATTGGTTATTATAATTTGAATTTGAGCCGACTTGATAATCTAGATGGTATAAATGAAAGGTCAAATTGAGATTTTTAATGTGTGTGCAAGTGTATTGATTGAATTAAGAAGGAAAGAGTAAGAGTGACTTTGAAGGATAAGTAGGTATCCTTGTGGAGCAAAAAAGTGTTATTCGATCAGGAAAGATCAAGTATGAAGTAGAATAGAGATCTGTAATCAGCAAATCATGTCATTTCATTGTTACTCTTCAACCATTGTAGCAGTGATCCAAAATCTCTTAACAGAGTTGGTTTAATAGCCAGTTGTAAATCCTCTAACAAGGTCACACCTAACAGTGTCTTTTGTAACCTTTAACTAGATTGGCTCCTAACAAGGCTCACTTCGAAAGAGTGAAAAATAGTAACTAGTTACATTGGTGGTTTTTCTCATATTGGGTTTCCACATTAAATCCTGGTGTCTCATGTGTTCATGTTATTTCTCCTGTGCTTGCAATTAATCACTGTTAATGTTTTAAGATCAGCTAAAAGTAATTATTACACTCTGCATTTACCGAGTTACAACATTTTTTGTATGTTTACCGAATAATAGCAGTAATCAATTTTCTCAGTTTAAATTTTATTGATGACATCTAAGGGATCTGGAATTTATTTTAGCGGTAACTGATTCACCCCCTCTCTTAGTTACTCCTTCTATATATTCAACATGGTTAGTGTAAAATCTTGGGGTGATTCGAGTAATCTACGAGGATCATTTCTTGCACCAAGATGTTAAACAAATAAATAAGGTAGCTTATATTCCTATGGTGTTTAGAAAGGGTCCCATTTGCAACACTCCTCTTACACCTATGAATAGGACACCCTACCTTGCAGTAGGTAACAGACCTCACGAACACAAAAGTACCTTAAGCATTTTTGCTTATTATTTTCCTCACAATCCCCATCCCACATGTACTTCTACTAAGCGAAGACAAGTGTTATGTCCCCCAAGGCTTTGGCCTTTGTCAAGGGGTTTATGACTACAGTGGGTCAAGTTAGTTGGGTCTTACTTATTCCCACTTTAGGTCATTTATATTGCTATATTTCCACCAATAGTTGACCCTCTAAACATAATATCTCTGTATGAGATAGCAACAAAATGGATCCACTCTTGGAGGTCAAAATTTATGATTCACCTCAAGGGTGAAGAAAATACTCTCATGTTCCAATTGCTTCCCCTAAACACACCAAGAAAGTTGTAAATGTGCTACAAGAAGTTGTAAATGTGTTTCAAAAATACTCATATGCATTGTAGAATGTATCAAATGTTCTATAAGAGTTTGTAAATGCATTGAAACCCTGCTGAAAAATTATAATAGTGACAAAAAAAGAACTAGAAATTATGTAAAAGCATTACAAAACTAGTTAAATGCTCTAAAGGACTAAAGAAAAACATTATTTTTGTATTCAAACACATTGCGTAAAATTGTAGAAGCATTGAAACAAATTACAAAAGCATTGAAATGCTATACAGAAGTGATGTTTCGTCTGTAATTGCAGAGAATTTTTTTTTAATGATAAATACAAGAGTATAGAGCTAGAAACTAGTTCCAACCCCATGGTGGGTGCCAAAATGTACACTAAGAAATTGAACTTCTCTAAACCATTCTATCCAAAGTACTCCACAGATTGGAAGGCTTGAATTGTGATTTAGAGTTCCCTAGTCATAGAGTGCAAAGGCATGTGCATAAGCATGAAAATAGCTCTCAGTTGAGCCTTGGAGATGCAACCCTTGCTAGTAAACCCTGAAATGGGAGATTCTTTAGACAAGAGCAAGAGTGCTAGTGTCAAATAATTCTCAAAGAATGCAATGTAAATTCTACTATACAAGAATGAGGTGCAAGAATGCAACTAAGCTAAGAATATAAGAGTTTTGCAACCATGCTAATTAAACTAAGTAAGTTATACCATTACAAAAAGCAATACTAAGCTAATGCAAATGAACTAAACTACTATGAGTATGCAATAATAAGAAGATAGAAGATAGAAGTTTCTCCACAAAATGCTCCAAATAAGTCTATGAGAAAACCTACAGCATAATAATAGCTCAACATCAAGGTCCTTAGATGAGGAGAGAGCTCTCTCTCTTAAAGATGTATGGACAGTTGAGATCAAGATCAAGAGATGAATGATCAAGGGTGGGGGTTGACTTTTAGCATGATCCATGTGCAAGATCATTTCCACCAATGAGAAAGAGTTGACTTTTGCATCTCCATGTGAGACAAAGAGTCTTTTCTTTTATTTTTAAATTGGGGAAAATGCTTTATGTGTGCAACTTAGGATAAGAGGGAGAAAGGGATCTTTTTGTTGGAAATACAATAGGGAAAGTAAATTTTGAGAGGTGGGGGGATGAATTAGTCCTTCAAATATTTAACCTGTAAAAGATTCACCACACATCCATCGCACAATTTTACCAAACTAAGCATGTTCATCCATAGCATGAAATCAAATATACATTCAACACATATATGACACAAGATATTTGGTTACCTAGAAACCCTCCAATGAGAAGGTAAAACTGGGGTGGGGATGACACCCACAAATCTTCACTATTGTAGTTGTAAAGTGTATCCAATGAAGGTTACAATGTTTGACCATAAACTATGGTCTACCCTATGAAAGGTCTACCCTGTTAAAGGCTTACAAGATTGTTAGATCTTACCCTATTAAAGGATTTCAACACTCTATTAGAAGTGTGTCTGATTAAAGGACTTAACTTACAATGAAGTAAGCACCCTGTTGAAGGATTTTCAACAGCCTATTAGGACTACTTCGTTAAAAGATTTAATTGATTAACCTATTAGAATGTCTTAGCAATGATCATGTGGTTAGCACTCTACTGGTAGATAATAGATCACCTCTTTTCATGCATCTTTGATCCTCTCTCATTAGATGTATCACTTTTGTCTTCTAACTACTTTCCTTTATTCTTTTCTAACTGATTTTGCAATTCATACCTTGATTATCACAACTCCTTAGTCACCATTGTTGACAATTGGCTATATTTAGTGATGTAATTGTTGTAATTAATGGCAACACATGATGTACATGTTGTAGAAAACCTAAAAAATAAAGATACTTAGCTTTTGGTGCTCAAAAAATTGTCTAAGTATGAAACTGGTTTACAACAGTGTATTGTTTTGATGTATAACTTGTTTATATGATGTTATCTGTGAGAGAGAGGTTAGATGGAGATAGTATACATGTTGATGATGATGTGTATAACCTCATACATTAGTACATACAGTACAAAAAAGAGTTATGTAAGATTTACAGAACAACGAAATGAAAGGTAAAGGAATTATTTTTGTTTACAAAATAATTACTTCACCAATTAGGGCCGACATCCTAGATGTTTACTCTAAGTTGGAAAAGTATATTGTGGTCCTAGCTGACCCAGTAGTAATTTTTGAAAAGACATGATATTTGTGCAAAGACATCTTGTGAAATTATGTACAAGTAATTTAGAAGTAACATGTGAAAGTTGTGAATGCGAAGTTTTGTATCATATGCAGAAGTGAATTTTGATAGCCTGATTTTCTAATTTGAGGCCAAGCAAAGGTCAAAGTTTAGCTAAAAGAAGGTACAAAATCCATACGTCTATATTCAAACAACTTCAATTACTTGTTTGGGCAATGATCTCTTCTTGTAATTGAAAGTGCATGTTTGGGCAGTGAGCTCTTCTTGCACTCATTGTACCACAACTCTTAATAGGGATTCAAAGTCTCCTAATAGGGACTCATATGTACTAAATGAGTTTACAGACTCCTAACAAGGTTCATCCTCTAATAAGGAACATTTATATTAGTAAATCATCTAGTGGGTATCATCCCCACCGGGGTTTTCCTTTGGCCAGGGTTTCCCTAGTTAACAAAATATTGTGTTATGAGTTCTCTCTATGCATTTTTACTTTTATTGTTTAGCATTACTTGTTTACTATCTTATGCATGGTTCAAATTAATTAATAATATTTAGTTGGTGACAAAAGTTTGTAGAATATTGACTCACACCCCCCCACCTCTCAATATTCCCTATTTCTAACAACCATGAATGCTTTGTTTGTGCATGCAAACTTCTCTCTTTGCACATATAATGTTTTAGGGTTTGTCTTCCTTAAGAAGACCTAGGTGACTTAGGGTTAGGTATGAATCAATGATTAGGATTCATCCATTTTGTAGCTTAATCCATCCCTTTAACTAATTGGTTGCATGTACTATATAGGGATCCTCAATATAGATTCGTTCTTGTCATCTACAATCATAAAACAATCCTTAAGTTAGCTAAAAAATGGTTTACATAGAAGTTTGTGCCATTACAAAAAATTATTTCCAAAATTGTTTTACTCAGTACTTGAAGTCTTTGATGCTCTGCGTCCACTGTATCTTCAATGTTGTAACTCGACCTCTAAATGACTTGGCATCCATTGATCACTCGACATCTAAATAACTCAGCATCAACTGTAAGTTTGACACCTAAGTGACTTGACACTTACTATTTACTCAGCACATACTATATATCTCGCTCGACATACACTATCTGACAACTTATGCTCAGTATACATTACTTGTTTGGCATGAACTAAGTTCTATCTAGTGAATGACTTAATTGTATTGTCACTCATATGTCAAAACCAATCTAAGATTAACAATCTCCCCCTTTGACATGAGTAGCAAAAACACTTGGTCATGCATAAATAACCTTAACTTATGAGCATAACTCAAAAAATCTCTATTTAGTAATCGACTTACATACAAAATTTCAAAACTTCAAAATTTTGCAAAACTTGTGACTTATCAATCATACCTCAAAATTTTATAACTCCCCCTAAGTTGATTGTTCTTTTTTGAATCTGAATACTCCTACTGAGTAAAGCTATTCTATTGTTGTGCTATGTGTTGGCTCTATTTTTGTACTAACTCCCCCTTAATTTAGTCTCCCCCAAAACTTATTCATTCTCCCCTTTTGTCTTTTTCAAAATTTGTTCTCCCCATTTTTGACACTTATGTCATGGGTGGTATATGAATAGTGTGTTTGTCCAAGAATTTTTTATGGACCTGCATTATAATCTTTAGTGTTGCATCCTAGTTGTCATACGCTACCTCTAGAGATTTGATTTGAATATCTAACTTAGTAGCAAGGTTAACTAGGCCTTCGTGAGTAGAAAGATGAGGATCTTTCTTCATCAATGTTTCTACAAAGGCTTATTCCTTGTACAACACCTCTATGTGAGGGGTCGACATGGGCTGAGTGTTGATTAGTGTAGCCTGAATGTTGGCATCTTGAGCTTGTAATGTTGCTAATTGACCTTGTGTCGACAACAATTTTTAAAAATGAGACTGACTTTGACCAGGAGATTGTTGTAGGATTTTATCTGTTGACTTCAAATCTCCCTCCAAGTGGTCAATGTGTCTCTACACTTCTTGTTTGAAGAGAGTTACATCACACAACTTGGTGTAAAGAGAGAAAATGTTCTCCAACACCTTCTTTACACCATCAATTTTGGTTGCTAACTCAACCTGACTTAGTGCAATGGCACTAGATATCTTTTCATTTGCCTTGGCTTGAAATTTCTTCTCGGACCATTCTAGTAATTCTACATTTGTGTCTAAGTCTTCATCATTTATCTTGTCCACAATGTTTTCCAACTGCTCAATGTTTGGCTTTTCTTCATCGACTGTAGGTAGGCTGAATGCATCAAGAAACATTTCTTTGATGTCATGTAGTGCTTGTTTCTACCTATGCTCCCTTCTAAGCAATTCTTAGTATTTCTTTCTGGCTAAAGCATCGTGCAATATGCTCATTTTCTCTATGATGATTGATGCAAGACCAAACTTTGGAAGTTCAATCACCTCATCTAAGTTGATATCATCATAAGATGTAACCTCATCAACCTTGGATGTACTAGGACTAGGCCTTGATTACTACAATGGTGTAGCTTCTAAACTTGGCCTATGAAGTACTTGATTAGGAATAGGAGTAGCAATATTTGGTAGGGTAACCAGTGTCTAAGTTGCTATCTGTTCCTCTAGTTTCATAATCAAAACTAAATCTTTAGTCCTATCCTTCTCCTTTTGTATGATCTTTGTTTCACCTTGTGCTAGTGTTGTAGGTGCAAGATTGGCTTCCTAGCCTATTTGGACTGGTGTCCCATCTTTCTCAACTGTTGAAACGGCTTGTACTAACATATTTTGCACCAATGTGCTGACATGTGATGTCACTGTATCCTTCCTTTGATATACTACAATAGGAATTGTAAGTTTCACTTATGTAGATTGAGGGGGGCAATGGATAATTCTAGAGTTTTCTCCCGTGCAGATGCCAATTATGTCTTCTCGATCTCATCCACACTCACCAATACAGGATGGCTACATGGTTTTGCCTTGGTGGTGGAATCAATCAACATCTTCTTCATGTCCTCCTATGTTAAGGGATTGATGTTCTAAGTGTTGTTGTTAGAGACATCCTTGATCTTTACTGTTTTTGCTTGTTGATCAGCTTTGTCCACATGAGAGGGACTGGCATTTGGCATATGTACCTCTAGTACATTCTAATCTTGTTGTTGCTCTTCCTCAGCTATAGCCTTTGTATATGCTTCTTTCACAGTACCTTCCTCATATCCTTCCCTTACAGATTCATCCTTTGTTATCTCAACTACCTCTCATTTGACTTTATCTTCACCTACTTCAACATGTGTCTATTTGTTTGACTCATCTGTTGTCACCTCATATCTCAATTTCCACAGTTGGGTGGTCTGCTGGACAACATCTTCAATATTATTTTGTAAAATGTTAAAGGCTCTATACTTTGGATCAAATCTCCCCTTATACTTATTAATGGCCTTTTTCATTGTAGACTTGTCCAAGTCTGGCATTACTCTTGCTAGAGTAGTCTCTCTGATATTCCTTTTAGTTGTGAGACCGTATTGCCACCTTTGCTCAACTCGGTTATATAGAATTTTGGGTAAAGAGTTGGCAATATCAATTGGAGTGGTCTTAAAAGTTTCCATCATTGCATGCACAAATTCTTCTACTTTATTTATTTCTACCTTCCCAAGTTTATCAAACTCAACATGTGTGAACTCTGATAAATCAACAGTGTTTCTTATATTATCACACAAGTTGTCTGAATTAGAAGAGGGACTGTGACTTACCACGTTGAATTGGTTGTTGTCATCTAACTCAGTCCTCTCCTCATCTAATTCAGCTAGAGCTATATATTTCCTCCTTTACCTCTGCTTAGGTTCATCTTCCTTGGTAGTTGTACTAGCTCTCTTGCCTTTAGGCTTCTCAACTTCTTAAGTCTTCTTAGCAGTAGCTCTTGTGCTAGCCCTGATGACAAGAACTGTAGGCTTTTCTTGTGAAGGTTTCACAAATTTCTCAGGTTTTCTTGTTGTTACCTTCTTCTTTTTTCTCTTTTTCTTTTCTGTAGCAATAGGTGCTTCATTGGCTTCTTCTCCCTTGGCACCTTCATCAAATTTTTCTTCTTCTTCTCCTTGGTCTTCACTTTGACCCTGTGTGAGAGCAAGTGGTGCTTAGGCAAGTGTATCTTCTTCATCATCTTCATTATCCTCTTCTTCTTCATTTCCTTCTACCTCTTCACCAAATTATTCCTTAAGCTTTTTCACAATTTTGTTCTTCTTCCTCATCACAGAAGTTGTCTTCAAGTCCATTGTGATTTTAGACTTGGCTACATCATAGTTTCCAAATGCAGTAGCCTTCTTATCTACTTCCTCTTCCAGTAAAGCAATGATGGTTGTAGATGCCTCATCCACATTAATTTCATAAGGCAACGGCTTGAGCCATCTAACCCTTGGAACAATAGCTTGAACATAAGTGAAATCAACATCAACTAGAAAACAAACATCATTGTAATGTTTCTCTACTAGTGACACTGGTATTCTCAGTCTTTGTTTCATTGACTTCTTAAAGTCTTCAAAATAACTTGTCATTACAATCTCAAAATTATCTCCAAGTTGCTCTATATATTCTCCAATCTATATTGCAATAGACCTATTGGTCTTCCAAGCAACTTTTCCAAATGAGGGAAAAGTGTTCAGCACATAGAAAAATCTACAAACAAGTATTGAACCAAATTTGCATTGTGCACTTTTTGTCTTTCTTATGGCTCCCAAGTTTTCTAATAACTACTGGAGTTGTAACTTGGCAAGGTCATAAGAATGGTCCTTCTTTACTATCTTATAGCCTAAATCCATAGACATACATGGTACACTATTCAATCTGCTAGATTGAAAGAGCTTATGTGCAATTACTCTTACTATAAATGCAATTAGGGGATCAGTGATTGTGTCTATGGTCATCCCTCTTTTATTCCATATTGCCCCTATATCCTTCTCAATTGCCTATTTTGCATCACTTCTCATAGTCTTTGGTTTGTCTAGGGTAGGATACCCTGTTACTCTTTGAATAATCCTCTTTGTGATCTTGATAGGGTCATCTTCTAACGATACAAATTTTTCATTTATTCTACTGAGAACCATCTTAATCCACTCTGTCTTGAATATGTTAGGAAAATCTAGGGCATGGGTTAACCCTTTTCTCTCTACAATTTTGTTTTCCTCTTTCAGCACTCCATTTGCACACAATTTTCCATACAAGTCTCTGATTTCCATGTCTCCTATACTCCCTACCTTATAAGTGCAGCAACACCTTGTTGGAATTCTTTAGAATAACTAGGGGGGGATGAATTAGTTATCCAAGATCTAGAGGTACAATAAAAACTTTTCACAGCGTAGTGAACCCATATCCATAAAACATTTTTCATCATGCATGCATCCATTAGATTATGTAATCACTTAAACTTGTAGGTTACTGTCAAATCAACTTGCATAAATTTAAACATGAAACATAACACATTCAATAACACATTTGACACAATGATTTGACATGAAAAACCAATTTGGGAAATATCACCAGTAACATGCTACTCATTCTCACTCTTCTAAAGTGATGCCCTATGAAAGGCCAATCGTGTTAAAGGTTACAATACACACTGTTAAAATGTGACTTGATTAAAGGATTTCAATCACCCTATTAGCAGTGAGCCTTGTTAGAGGACTTTAGATCATTCACTTGGAATGTCACCCAGTTAAAGGATTTACAAATGATTGTTAGGTCAACCTTAATTCAAAGGATCTACCCTAGACTGATTCAATGATTAAAAAGTAATAGTAAGGCTTGATCTAATAACAACTTACAACTCCATTTTCAGATGTCAGATCTCTATTTCAGTCCTCCATTCTGCTTGGCTTTCACACAGTTTAGCTTTAATAGCTTGTTCACCCTTCAAGAATCCATACCCTTAAGCCTTCCTTCTTTGCTTGCTAATGCAGTCTCTTCTCTTAGGTCATTGAATGAAGCAATACCCTAGACTCCTTGTCTTACTTAGGTTCTTACACATGACAACCTTTGATTCTGACTAGCCATCTTTATAAATAGAGAATTAAGTTCTTTTGTCATTCATCTTCCATCGTCCATTTTAGGGTTAGGTTAGATTGGGTAGTATTCAATGAATCTACCCCTCATTTCATCTCATTCCCTTCTAGAAGCTTCTCTTTTAATCTTCTTTGAATTTGCCTCAAAATGGTTCATCATGAATTTTGTGCCACCAAATCATCAAGCTTATCTTCCACACGGTTCACACAATCCAAAAAATCAAACTTGTGGGCTTAGATTCATCAAATTCTTGATCTTTCTCGTAATGTTGACACTCGACATTAACTAACTTATGATGCTTGGCACCTACTACGTTGCTCGGCATCCTTTATCAAAGCACTCAGCACAAACTAAAGTTTACTGGTGCTCAGCATCAACTAAACTTTACTCGACTTACATTGTTTCACTTGGCTTACACTAAAATTGACTTTGCTAGGCTCCAACTAATTTTTTGCTTGACTTGCACTAAGTTTACTTGGCATCCACTATATAGATTGTTAATCTTGGTAGACAAACTTCATTTAACTTGTTCTTCTTAACTTAATCAGTGTAACCGATCTTTACAACCTTAAGTAGAATATCAATGCACTATAATACCACTATCTTAACTGATCCTTGTACTCCTTTTCCATATCATAACTCAACCTTTCCTCTAGGTACTATTGTTACCTCATTTGATCAAATCCTTTTCATCAATCAAACAAATGATAGTACTTAAATCATATAAGCATTTGTTGTACCAGCAAGTAGCAAGTTTGACATCAGTGACAAAACAATGATTGAAACACATATTCATACTTGTATCAATCTATTTTCAACAATCTCCCTCTTTGACATTGATGGCAAACCAAACTGACTAAACTAAATTAGTATAACAAACAAATTACAAAAAAAATAAAAATTCCTTGTATTGAAATCTCTCCCAGTATCAGTAACTTTCATCTTCTGAATAGGTTACAAAATTCTATTCTTATAAATAGATAATCAATCAACTCATCCTTATGACTCCCTCTAGATCACTTCTTATATCTCCTTTGTCATTAATTCCCTCTTACTAAGTATTCACGTTTCTTCTATGTTTTCTTTCATCTCCCTCTACAGTCAGAATTTCTCCCTCAGCAAAATCAGGCAGACCAGGATTCTTCTAGATTTTTCTGTCTGCATGTCTTTCTCCCTCGGTATTCTATCTCCCTCTTATTTTCAATGTCTTTCTCTCCCTCTTTGATAACAATACCAAAGACTTTTCATCTTCATATGTAGATATGAACATTTTTAGTTTCTCCCTCTATCACCTAGCTTGTGACTGATTTGTAACTCTAGCTTCTTTGATCTTTAGGTAGCTCCTAAAGTAAGATGCACTGCATCAATGTGTAACATATGTCAATCAACTTGTTTGATGCAAGGCACTCCTCATGCTTCTTAGATAGCCTTTGATAGGGGTATCATCCCATGTTTACCTCTTAGATGCTTATGAGCATCCTTAGGTAATGCTTTTGTGAAGATATCAACAATTTTCTCTTTTGTGTTAACATATTCCATCTTCACCTCTTTATCTTGAACTAACTCTCTCAAGTAATGATACTTGATTGCAATGTGCTTAGTCTTTGTGTACATCATAGGGTTCTTTGATATATTGATAGCACTTGTATTATCACAATAAAGTATCATAAGTTCAATGATTTCCTCCTTCATACCTTTGAGTAGTTGTTTGATCCATACAATGTTTGTACAATTTACTGCAGCAGCAACATATTCAGCTTCAATAGTAGATTAAAACATACAGTTTTGTTTCTTGCTAGTCCATGTAACGAGCCTTTTTCCTAAGAAAAATGCTTCTACACTGGTGCTCTTTCTATCATCAATGTTTCCAGTCTAGTCAGCATCAATGTAGGCCCTTAATTCAAATTTATCATTTTTCCTGTAGTATAGACCATACTCTTTTGTTCCTTTCAGATATCTCATTATTCTCTTTACTGTCATCAAGTGGTTTTCCTTGCGATTATCAAAGAATATTGCAACTATCCCTACAGATAATGTAATATCAGGTCTACTATGTACTAGATATTATAATTTGCCAATCATAGACCTATATAATGTTTGATTCACCTCATATAAATCATCATTCTTTATAATTTATGTCCTGACACCATAGGTGTGTTAACTAGCTTTGAATCTTCCCATCCAAAAGTTTTCAATATCTCCTTAACATACTTTGACTGAGTGATGCATATACCATATTTCATCTAATGCATTTGCAAGCTCACAAAGAACTTGATCTCTCCAAACATAGACATCTCAAATTCTTGCTTCATTTCATTTGCAAAAGCCTTACATAAAGTATTTTGACCTCCAAATATGATATCATCAACAAAAAATTCAGATAACAAAATACCTTTTCCTTTCTCTGTCTTCAAGTACATATTGTTGTTATCATTAGTCCTCTCAAATCCAATCTTCACAAGATAATTATGAAGCCTCTCATACCATGCTCTTGATGCTTGCTTCAAACCATATAAAGCTTTGTGTAGTCTACATACCATGTTTTTGTTTCTAGCATCAACAAATCCTTCTGGTTGTTCTATATAAACCTCTTCCTTGAATATACCATTCAGAAATGCAGACTTCACATCCATTTGATAAACTTTGAAACCTTTGTATGCAGAGTAAGCAAGTAGAGTTCTTACTCCTTCCAACCTTGCAACAACAATAAATGTTTCTCCATAATCTATCCCTTCTTCTTATGCATATCCTTTACAAACTAATCTTTCCTTGTTCCTTGTGACTTCACCATTTTCATCTAACTTATTTTTGTATACCCACTTGGTACCAATCACATTTTTATCTTCTAGTCCAAGAACTAGAGTTCATGTCTTTTTTTTTTAATTTGTTCAATCTCTTCTTTCATGGCAAGGTAAAACAAGGGTGGGGATGACCCCCACAAATCTTCACTATTCTAGTTGTAAAGTGTATCCAATAAAGGTTACAATGTTTGATCATAAACAATGATCTACCCTGTGAAAGGTATGCCTTGTTAAAGGCTTACAAGATTGTTAGATCTTACCTTATTAAAGGATTTCAACACCCTATTAGAAGTGTGTCTAATTAAAGGACTTAAACTTACAATGAAATAAGCATCTTGTTAAAGGATTTTCAATAGCCTGTTAGGACAACTCTATTAAGAGATTTAATTGATTCACCTATTAGAATGTCTCAACAATGATCCTATAGTTAACACTCTACTGCTAGATAATAGATCACCTCTTTGCATGCATCTTTCATCCTCTCTCATAAGATGTATCACTTATGTCCTCTAACTTCTTTCCTTTGTTCTCCTCTAATTGATTCTACAAATCATAACTTGACGATTGTCACAACTCCTTAGTCACCATGAATGGTTTGTTTGCACATGAAAACTTCTCTCTTCACACATACAATGTTTTAGGGTTTGTATTCCTTAAGAAGACATAGGTGACTTAGGGTTAGGTATGAATCAACAATTGTGATTCATCTATTTTGTCACTTAATCTATCCCTTTAACTGATTGGTTGCATGTGCTACATAGGGATCCTCAAGTCACGTAGAGGTTGAAGGAAAGTGACCTGGCATAAGAAACAAGATTTCCAGTGGTAATGTAGGCACCAAAGTTCATTTTGGAGTGCATATCACACTTTCATCCTGACACCAAGAAGATAAAGATGCTTGGAGATGAGTTATTGCTCACCCTTGACCAGAATACACTACATAGTGGTTTATGACTATCGAAGAGGGAAGTGTATAGTGAAATGGATTTTTGGAACTTTGTGTCCATGATCAACAAGAAGAAGATGTTGCACCATGGAGAGATGACGACAAGTTTCTTTGAGACCCCTTAGTGCAAGAAAAGTAGAGTGCTAAAGACTTTGTATGGTACAAATTTGAAGAGGGAGATCATCGACATCATGGTCCTTTTGCACTGGTTGAAAGGCAAGAAAGATTCACTCAATTTCGTGGAACATTGCTTCTATTTGGTGCAGGGGGTATGTGTAGAGGATGAGTATGTGCATTTGGCCCAGATTATGTGTGATAACCTCACTAGTTGGCTCAAAAGTGCTAAAGGCCGGAGGGAGTTTTATGTGTCCCCCTATTTGATGTATGCTTTGGTGACTATTTAGTTGTGGCCAGGATTTCCACATGTAGAGGAGATGAAGACATCCCAGTCTATGATTTTTCCCATGTTTACAACAACATAGGAGTTACATAGATTTTATGAAAGTTGATGATGTATTCACCATGAGAGTTTGCATAATGTTGCAAGGGTGTCCTGAGTGCCAAATTTCTCCATAGGAAATGGTTGTGGTGCTTTCATTTAGAAGCTTCTTTATTTGGCTACTAACCTTTTTTTACTTTAGGATTATAGGTTTTGATGGCTTCCCCTGGAAACTTCCTAGATATCTAGATGACTGGATAGTGCTTGTTGAAATGTGCAAATAGATCTTAAAGGTCAACAAGCTCTATTTGATAGTGAAGAAGGTGAGAATCCCATTTTCAGTTGCAGTAGGGGCCTACTCCTGTGCCTCTAGATCAAATTCCAAGAACGTGGTGAAGAACTTTGAGGAGAGATATAAGCTAGTGCCCTATGAGGTAATCACGAGTAAGTTCAATCATGTGAACTATATTAAAGATAAATAGCAGTTGGGGCTGGCATACATGCGTGTTCTAGCTCTAGAAGATTACTGGGCTAATTGTGTTGATGAATTGGAGAGCTAAGAAAGAATTTTTTCAAGGATGATTGTAGATCAAGTGAAGCTATATGGTGTTAATATTAATGTAGAAGGAATCAATGATGATGGGAAACATATTCAGTCTTCTACATATTTGAACCAAGTCAAGAACACACCTATAGAATTGACTCCTCCCCTCATCCCTATAGTTTCTAATCTAAAAAAGCTAACTGAAGGAGTCATTAAAAGAACAGACAAGTGGGTCAAATAGACCTAAGCTTAGAGAAAAAGGATGGGTGGTTTGTTGTTAGGTTCTCAACCAATAGAGTCTGCTAGTGCAACCTCCGCAAGCACAATTATCACAACAACCACTACTTCGGTGGGCCCTTCACAGATGGTCAAAGGAAATGGTGGACATGGAGGAGATTAGTCCCCAAAGAAGAATGCTCTAATTACTCCAACTTGTGGAGTTGGTCCAGCCCAAATAATAATTTCAATCAGAGAACCAAAAAAGAATAAGATAAGGATGCATAGAAGGCGAAGGAGGAAGAATCCAAAAGTACAGAAGACTAAGATTCCTATATCCATATGATTAATCTTGATGGACCTGATGGAGCAGATCAAGGACATGGACACTTTCAAGGAGCTCTACCCCCAACAAACACCTCAAGGGTTGGATACACAAGGTAATGTTCCAACCATGACTTCTACTACTAAGACAATTGTGTTTCCATTTTCTAGTAGGAAGACTAATACACCTCTTATAGCAAAAAAATTGTTTGATGTCATAGTCCTCCAATCTTCACTAAATGTACTTCAATCTGAGTCCTAGTTGGAGAATAACTTGGAGAAAAAATGAAAGAGAACAAAGCAAAGTGTGCCTCCAAAAGACTTGATTTCTTAGGCACTCAAGCAAGCTCCAACTTTGAAGAAGATCAAGAAAATTTTAATTCTGGTAGCACTAGAAAAAGACACGAATATCAGGAACTATGTCATCCAGATTACTTGAGCTTTGAAGGAGGAAAATCTAGTAGATCTTGTCCCATCATATTTCAATATCCAATAGTGCGAAATGGGATCGCTACAACATATTCAAAGCACATGATGTGGAAGTTTTTGAATAAATAAATTGATGAAGAGTTGGATGAGCTTAAGGTCTCTAGCGCCCATCTCAAGGAAGTAAATAGAGAACTATAAAAATATATCAGGCAGTTGTGTGCACCATTGGCTAGTAAAGTGGGAGAGTCATTAGATTGGAGGATTTTTATCCCTCTTCTGAAGAGAAGGCTCTATTGGCCAAGCTACAAGAAGAAATTCATTTTAGGTAAATAGGTAGAGAGTGGATAGGAGACACAAAAGTAAGAGGATTTCCCTTGATTAACAAGTTGAGAGCCTTGTGCATTATAAATGATGAATTAAAAAGTACCATGGATAGTAATATGGTGTCCATGAAGACAAACATTGAGAAGTATAAGGATTTTGCCTCTTTGTTGTATGAGATCATAACTATGAAGAAGGAGAGTTCCATCACTGCAGGTATCCTACAAGATGGAAATGAGCCACTTTCTCATTGGATGATGTCTCTTGAATTCAAGAGAGAAAGCATTGTAGAAGATAAGAAGCAATAGAAGAAAGTGTATGAAGCAATCAAGAAGGTGGAATATGTTGTTTATGTCTATCTTTGAGAGCTCTATATAGAGTCCCATGTTAGTAGGTACGGTGAAGTATTGGACGTGAATCACACGAGAATTGCTTACTAGGACTTCATTGATGGGTTAGCTTGTCCAAGCATGTGCAAATTTGTAGATTTGCACGCTCTATCTTCCATGGATGAAACATTAGCTAAGGTGTTGGAAACATTGTAGAAGAAGGTAGACATTGTGGAAGCCTTAGCCATAGACCATGATTATTGGATGGTTACGTCAGGCAGTGTATCTCTTCCAAATCCAAAGGATCTAGTGGCAATCATTGGGGAAATGAAGCATCATAAGACCAATCAGGAAACTGCCAAGTCAAATGACAATGAAATTCAAAATGCCCTAGCTCCCCCAAATTAGTCATGTCTCTATAATGAATGACAAGTGTCAATCCTCTTCTTGGCTATTTCTTTTACTTTCTCAAGATGTAATATTTTGTAACAATCAAAAACTAAGGGCCTATACATGTAAAATTTGTTAATCAATAAAGGATTGACAAATTTTAGTGCAAATTGTTCCCTTGTAACTATGATTACCGAGTGAGATTTGAAATCTTGCATTGAAATGGAGAATTTTTTTTTTTCTTGAAACTAGAAATTGTTGATCTTTAATGGTCTTTAGGGTTGATAGTTCTTGTAATTTGTGTATTTCTTTGGTTTCTTACATTTTCTTCTCCCCTGTCGTGATGCATTGCAATTTACATTTGGAATTTATATGTGAAAGAATTGGGGAACCATAGAGTTTAACAATCACTAGGCTAATGGTTTTGATTGGTTTGAGAGTCACTCGGGTTTAATTACATCTATGTTCCTTTGTGTTTGCATTTAGAGTAAGTTTGTATTTCATCTGATAGTTGGTATATGCATATAGGAGTAGAAGTGGAATTAGTTGATGTGTTGAAAGGTGGTTATGTTATTTTTATGGTCGCAGGGGTAGTAGAACTATTAATCTTCAATCCTACCTGGGTTTTCTGTAATTGCGGGATATTTGGAAACAACCTCTCCCATTCTCTAGTTAAGAGCATACCTCGTGTTAGAAGTAGGAACCCAACACAAATTCATTGCACATCCACTAGGAGGGAGTTATACCTCTAAACTTTAGAGGGAAGCAAAAGAGGAGCAAAAATAAAAAATGCTTCCCAATCTATTGGCGACTCTAAGTCTTCCCATCCCTTGGGCAAAAGAGAGAGTGAATTTATGTTGAGAAATAGTAGAGGATAAATTGTCAACCAAAAATAAGGAAGTAAAATTAGAAACTAAGAAGGATCATTTTCCCTTGTCCTTCATTGATCAAGTTCTTGATGATTTGGTTGGTAAGAAATACTTTTCCTTTTTAGACAGGTTTAGTGGATATAACTAGATCAAGATAGCACTTGAGGAATAAGACAAGACCACCTTTACTTGTCCTTATGGGACATTTGCATATTCAGGTCTACCTTTTGGTCTATGTTATGCACATGCTACTCTCCATAGAGTTGTGATTAGTATATTTTATGACATATCTATTGATTGCATGTAGATTTACATGGACGAATTTACTGCATATGGATCCACCTTTGAAGAGGCACACACTAATTTAGAGAAATTTCTCAAAAGGTGTCAAGAATATAATCTTTCTCTCAATGGTGAGAATGCTACATGACGATGGAAGGAGTTTTTTTGGACCACTACATTTCCTCCTTTGGTATTCAAGTTGACCTAGCTAAGATTGAGGTGATCAGTATACTGCCTACTCCAAAAAAACAAAATGATGTCAGAAGCTTTCTTGGGCATGTTTGTTACTACAAGAGACTTATCAAATATTTTAGTCAAATTGTAGCTCCACTTTACAATTTGTTGAAAAAGGATTTTGATTTTTGATGGAATTCAAATTGTAACCAAGCATTCCAATAGCTAAAAGAAGTCTTGAGTATATCTTCTATGTTAAGAGGTCCCAATTGGAGCATACCATTCCATGTCTATAGTGATGTTTCATATTATGCAATAGGAGTTGTCTTGGGACAAAAAGAATAAGTTGTGGAGCATGTTATCTATTACATCAATAAGAATTTTCAAGGGCAAAATTCAACTATAGTGTCATTGAAAAGGAGCTACTTGTAGTGATTTATGCACTTTATAAGTTCAGGCATTACATAATTGGTTATGAAATATCTGTGATTACAAATCATACAAATCATTTAATCATAAAATATTTGATGAATAAGCTTGTTATTTTAGGGAGATTGGCTCGACAGTTATTACTCATGTAGGAATTTGATTTGACCACAGTAGACAATCTAGGGAAGGCTAATGTAGTAGCTAATTTACTCTCTCAATTACATGTCCTTGAAGATCCCAAAATAATTGATGATATCTTTCTATATGGACATTTGTTTTCCATATCAACTAAAGATCCATAGTATGTTGATATCGTAAACTACCTTACTCTAGGAAGAACATTTGCTCATTTCTCTATGAAAGAAAGAATGTTGCTAACAGAGAAAAGCTTCAATTTTTCTTCGATTGATGGATGTATGCTTTAGACATGACCTGATTAGGTGATGCATATATGCACAAGGGAAGATGAGAAATATGACATACTTTGAGCACGTCATGATGAACCATGTGAAGGGAAATTTGTAGCAAAGAGAACAACCTTCAAGACATTGACAACGAGTTTGTGCTAGCCAACTCTTCACAAGGATGCAGTCAGATATACATAGAAGTAAGATAGATGCCAAAGGATGGGTAGACCTACCAAATATGATGAAATGTTGTTACACCTTTTGAAAAATGGGGAATCAATTTTGCTGGACCAATGGAGGCTTCATTCAATGGTAAGTCATACATTTTAGTTTGTATTGATTATGAAACTAAGTGGGTTGAAGCTAAACCTATGAAGCATGCTAAGAATAATAATGTTGTAGAAGCCATTTTTACTATATTTGGTGTCCCTAGGGAGATAGTAACTGATCAAGGTGCTTCATTTACCTCCAACTTGATAACTACTCCCATGAATGACTATACTATTAGGCATGGGAAGTCCTCTCCTTACAACCCTCAAGTTAATGGCCAAGAAGAAGTCACCATTAGGGAAATTGAAGCAATTTTAACCAAGATAGTTTCCATCCATAAAAAATATTGGGCACTTCATCTTCCTAAAGCAATTTGGGATTATAGGACAACACGAAAAACCACAATGGCTTCACACCCTTTGAATTGGTCTATGAAAAATCAATTGTCACACCTGTAGCATATGAGCATAAAGCACTTAGGAGAGTCCTAGGTTTAAACATTGATCTTACTGAGGCATAAAGAGACATAATTTTACAATTGAATGGTTAAGATGAGTGTAGGAAGTCCTCTCTGTAGACACCTAAAAACCTTTAGAAAATAAAGTATTTTTATTTTCTGAAAAAGTTCTGATGACATCATCATTTATTAATTAATTATTTAATTAATTAATTAATTAATTTTTATGCCATTAAATCCCTTTATCTTAATTAAAAATATTTAATTAAGAAATCCCTCCCAAAAATGTTTAAATCTTATTTAAACATTATTTCCTTATTTATTAATTATTTAATTAATAAATTGACCAAAAATCCCAAAATAAATAAATTTTTTTTTTTTTTTGCCCAAAACTTGGCCAATTTCCTTAAGACCACTAACCTCTTCCAAAATCTTCTAATCCTTCTTTAATTTTAATTAAAGGAAAATCCCATCATTTCCTACCCCTAATCCCAACTCAAAATATTTAATTAAGATTAAATATTAATCCTCATGTTTATTAAAAAAGTTTTAATAAATATCTCCTCAACCCAAACCCTTGAAATAAATAAAACTTTATTTATTTCCTAAAAATCTAATTTATCCTCATCCTAAGAAGTTCTAGACTCTTCTAGAAAGTCTTCATCCTCATCCTAGGAAATTCTAGACTATTCTAGAAAGTCTTTATCCTCATCCAAAGTCTAGACTCTTCTAGAAGATGTCTTTAAACCTAATCCTAATCCCCTCCTAACCTTGTCACATTCCCTAAACATGGGTTAAAACTTACTAACCCAAGCCAAAGTTAACAAATATCTCCTCCTTCACCCACCCTCATTAAATGCCATCCACTTGCCTATCCCTAAGCTAATCCTAAACCATCCTAGTCCGTCCTCTAATCATTTGCACAAGCCTAAGCAAGCTTAAAACTTTCCTAATCAAGTCCAAGTCGAAATTGCTCTCATCACCCTCAAAATATCTCAACCATAAAACTTTATGAAGTCCACTAGGCCATAAATGACTCTTCCAAGCCCTTTTATTGCTCTTACAAATCATTATGAGGGTCTTTATGAAGATTTTATCCCTTGAGCCTTCTTTGTTGACTCATCCTTCCCCTTTCCTCCATCCTCTCACCATGTGACATGTGTCACTCCCTGATTGGTTGTAAGGAAGCACAATCCATGTGCTCTCCTCTCATGCAATCTAAGCCTTCTATGAGCTTTTTCCCATCCTTGCATCTTAGCCCTCAATCCCTCGAGCCTCTTGCCTATAAATTGGATCCTTCCCCTTTGCAAAATAACACAATCCATGAAGTAAAGTTATAATGCTATTTTGAGAGCCAAATCCATACTAAAGCCATCTATCCACACCAAAAATCCACAATCATCCATTGAAGCCTTTGGAAGCATATTGAGCATACATCCTATCCATTTAGATAAAGCCACTCAACAAGAGAGCTTCTCATTGAGAGACCCCATTAATGGCTCATATTTTCAATTGAGAGTTCATCTTAGTCTATCTTGAAGTTTATGAATTTTGTTTAGTTTGTAGAAGCTTTATTTAAATTTGGTTTCTATTAGCATACTAACATTGCTCATATACACTCTCTACACAATACTAAGGTTATCCAACAACAATACAAGAAGTGACATGACAAGTTCATATAGGACAAACAATTCTCTATTGGTGATTGGGCGCTCCTATATGATTCCCACTATCAATACATATCAAGAAAGTTTCAAACCAAATGGTCAGGGCATATGATATAATATCAGTCTTTGATACTTGTGTTGTACAATTATCTATAGTTCATTTTGTACATTTCAAATTTTTGGTGAAGGGTCATTGGCCTAAAATCTATCATGAGCCACAAAGTAAGGAGGAGTTCCTGCAACAACTTAATTTTGAAAAAACACATACTCCTCCTTTAGCCAAAGCACCTGGGTCTTCTATCCAAATTGCACCTTCTCTTTTTCCATGTTCAAAGATCCATGATAATAACTCCATGTTCTCTAAAATAATTCCACCTCACCTTCTATCTTTTCCACTTGCCACCTCATCCTCACTTCAACATCCAGGTAAGGAGTGAAATATTTTTCCTTAAGCATTTTCTAGGCAAGTACTATGCATTTGTATGGGTATTTATTTCATTTAACTTCATAGTTTAATATTATTTTGTACATAACTTTTCTTGCTCACGTTAGTATGGTGGAACCTGTGTTCTATTTTAAGTTGGTGGGAGGGGGAGGGGTTGTGTGATATTATTTATTAATTGTACATGCACTTTGATCATTTTGATACGAAAGTTTGATTTTGGTGTTATTGCTAAAACAAAATGGCATGTTTATGTTTTCAAAAGATTAAAATCTTAAGTTGATTTGACCACTTATTCATGCAAACTCGTCCAAAAAGAATATATTTATTAAAAGGACATGTGAATAAGTTAAAGGATTAATCATGACATGACACTCTTTCCATAAAATGGCTAGTTTTTTTTTTTGTAAACCACTTTAAGCACTAGTCGTTTCAAGCACAATCAAACACTTTTCTCTGCAAAATTTCAAGCTTGTTTCTCTGCAAATTTTTGTTGTTTCTTGTTTGGGTCCTTAGTTGCATTTGGAATAGATTGAAGAACAAAAGTAATGGGGGGCAATTTGATCTATCATGAACCTGTAATTCATGAAATAAACCTATAAGATAATGCTTGTCATCCAAAGTTTGAGGGTCGAGGATGGTTGCAATACTTTCCAAAGCTTACTACATGGGATGACGAGGTAACATTTCAATTTTTGAATCCTTTGCAAAATGGTGTTGCCATAATAAAGGGACTTAGAGTAGAATGCAGTGAAAGTATAATTGTAGAAGTGTCTAGTTTGTTGCATGAAGGAGAAACGTTTGAATATGATTTGGACATTAGAACAACTAGGGCCCAATTTACCTTGCATACAGATAGGTGGTTCAAGGTTGACGAACAAGAAGAATATATGTTGAAGAACCCTACAACCAATGTGCCCTATATATCATGTAGTATATCACTTGTGAGGGATGTTATTAATGGTTTTATGGTATCCTTTTTAAACTTCTCAATTGTCTTTACCATGATAATAGGCCAGTTAATCTTCCACACTTATTGTTTAGTCTGTTGAAGAAGAGAGTAGCTACAATGTAAGAAGGTAAGCCCAATTTTGTACCAAACCATTGTCTGATTAAATTATTGGTTGAAAGGGCTTTGAAGAAAAATTCAAGTATATCACATAATGATTTTTGGTTGATGCATGAATATTTTCCTAGATTAGTAGGACCTAGAGGTCAAGAAGTGGGAAGAAGAGTTGCTACAACAACTAGTATTATAAAGATTGTAGAATGGTTTGAACCTTCACCTTTTGGTTCCATCAAAAAACCTAGGCCAACTAAAAAGAAAAAGGTTGAGAAATCCTCACCTACTTCCACTTCTGGTAAAGGAATGAAAAAAATTATTCCTTGTGAAAACCTTGTTACTCCTTAGACCAGTGTCAAAACTAGGTCTTTTGCAAAGAAAAATGAGAAAGAAGTAACTAAATAACCAATAGAAGGAAACACTGAACAACCAGGAAACTCAAAAGATGTAAAATGTATTAATGTTTCTTCATCACCTCCTGCTAAGAGGAAACAAGTACAAAAAGGATCTACTGCAGTGCCTGCTAAAGAAGAATATTCAAGCTGAAAATGAAGAAAGTTTCAAAAACTTTGTTTCATACACCTGTTAGATGAAGAAGAATTGCTAGAAACCCTAGTGTGGGTGGTGTTTTTATTGACACTCTTGTTCATCATGTTTCCAAGTCTAAAAAAGAAATTCCCAACCCAATTTAGATAAGGATAAACAAACATATATGCCAAGTAAAGTTTGAAAATATTCATAATGAGTTAGATAAGGTTCAACAAGGTAATGATGCCATCCAAATTGAAGATGACATCAGTGATGATGATTCAATGCCACATAACTTTGTGTTATGCGTAAAAAGAAGGGCTCCACATGTTGTAAATGAATCTTTAGATGACAAACTAGGGGTCATGAAGGATGAAACTATATTTGTTTATGTAAACATACACTATAACACCCTACGACCACTAATGAAAACCTTGAAGACCTTAATGAAGATTACTCTAAGATTAATATGGAAACTGTTGATAAAGGTGTTGAACATATTGTGAATGAAGGTTTAGAAACTTTAGTTCAAGCAATCCAATAGTTAGAGGTAGAACATCCACCACAACTAGTAGTTGAGAACCCAGAAAGAGTACTAGTCCTATGGACTAGGCATCCAACTTGAAAGCTAGAAAATGGTGAACCAGAAGTTTGTATGAGGCCTAGAAGGATACATATTGAAAAAAAAGCACTAATGCCTCCATTGGATCTTTCTACGCCTCTATAAATCATACTGAGTTTAATCAATGTGTTTTGATGGAGAAAGTCATATGGAGGGATGAGAAAAAGAAATTTCAACAAATCATTAAAAGTCAACAACAACAAATACTGGATAAGGAGGATGAAACCACAATGCTAAGAGATAACTCAAATTACTACCATAATACCTGAATTACTTCAGTGTAGATCTCCAATGTAGCTATATACCTTGCTCCTTGAAGAGAAGCTACTAGATTTTAAGATGACAATAGTAGTTCAAGGTCATAATCCATCATTGCAAACCCCATTTCAAAATTCTGCTATAGTGATTAAGAATCTTTTATGTGAATTGTATTTGCATAACTTAGTTGTTCAAGATGCTAGGGAATGGAGTCCTTTGATGTATGTGGGTGATATTCAATTAAGAGCATTCATGTCCTAGATACATAATGAAATCAGTAGGGAAAACCACGTTAGGCCTTACATGGAAGAAGAGATGAATGCTCCTTTGTTTTTGAGACTTGGAGCCAAAGACCCATGAATCTACTACCATGATAGGTTGAAAGTGGTCGACTATAGAGCATGATGTAAAAATATCAAACCACTTGGAAAAGTATTTATTCAAAATATGAGAAATTGTAGGGAAGAGAATTATAGGAAGATGAAAGGTCAATCATGCAGAGATAGATTACGATTCCAAATGATTTGTAGGTAAGAGAACCACTTTCGCCCCAAAACTTCATAATGTCATGTAGGTGTGCTCCCCGATACATATTACATGCAGAGATAGATTAAGATTCCACATGATTTACAAGTAAGAGAACCACTTTCACCCTGGAACTTCATAATGGTCAAGTAGGTGTGCTCCCTGCTACATATTGTTAGGGAGAACAAGAAAATGCTTTTAGATATCTCTTAGAGTTCAACCTCATTTTCTCATCCATCCACTCTCAGGTATCCATGAGGATGTGGATGAGTGGGATATGGCTACAGAAATTAGAAATTGGGAACAACTAAGGGAGTCCAAAGGATTTTATTGGAGCTATGTCGATGGAAGATCATGAGAGAGTGCCCCAACATATTTCAGGATGAGAGCTCATGTCAAAATTACATCCTTGTTGGAGGACCAACAATACCTTAAGTTAGGGGGAATGATGGGGTCTAAAATTAATATATAGTTTTCATGGGTTTGATGGTTATTTGGAGGGTTTTTATCCTTAAGTTCAAACAACTTTTAATCATATTTTCTATATAAACCTATAAACTAGTATTCATTGCTATGGTTTCATAATTATAATGCTATAGTTAGAACCTATGATTGATAAATGAAATCATGTATGTGTATATTGATACATATGTTTCCTTCTTCCTTAAAGCTTTTATGCAGTAGGTTCATGTAGCTATATGTTTTAAGAAAGGATTAGTTTGTTTGTACATTTAATGCTCTTTATGAATTATTGAAATGGATATATGTTTCAAAATTATGCATGTGTACTAACCTTTTACAGGAATAAGTCAAATGGAGCTACAAAAGCATTATCAAGGTGTAATGACATATTCATGTGACAACCACATCCAAGCGGTATAACAATGGAACATGTCAAGGCAGCAATAAATTGCTCATGCACAAATCCAGAGTCACGATGTGCTACTTTTGTGAAAGACTTGTTTTGACGCAGTGCAATGTAAGAAAATCCCCAATAGAGATGTCCTAGCCCCCAAAAAATAACCACACAGTGGAAGATAAATAATAACACAAATATTTAGATCCAAAATAGTGCCAATTCTCATAATCTAATCATAAGATTTACATCCAACATGCTCAATTGTAAGGCATTTTGGGTTACGACCAAATATATAAGCAATTACAATAGTAATTTTACAAGATATTACAAGATCCAAACCCTAGCTAGCCCAGATCCACAATATGGTAGAAACCCCAAGAATAATCTAAACTTGTGCTCGCAAGCCAACAAACAACCTTCTTATTTCCCAAGCCACAGCTACTAGTTGTGATCAACTTCTCTCTTCTTAGCTACTCCTCTCTAGCTAATTTTCTCTATGCTGAATCTGATGCTCAACACCATGTTCCATGCTCAATGATGAATAATTATGAGACAAGAACCTCTACTATACCAAACCAAGCCACAAGTTGGCCCAGCAAGTTGCATTAAATAAACCCTCAAGCCACAAGCTACACTAAATAATGCCACTTATTAAATCCCTTTTCCCCTCTTTTCTCCATTTTAATTTATTTACTTATAATTTTTTTTCTAATTCTTGTCACTTTCTCTCTCCTCGACAACTTTTTTTTAAAATAAAATTTTCCCCCTTTTTAAAAATTGAATTAAAAAAAAAAATTATGCCTGCCTTTATTTTTTGATGCAAGTTGCTCCTGCATCATGTTTAGTGGGATGAATGTGTCCTATATTGTTGTAACTCATTTAAGTTTCTACTAATTCCTTGATTTTGAAGGATCTTAGATTTAGGAAGTTTGTTTTCCTATAGTTGTTATAAATAAGCTATTGATAAAACTTATTTAATTAGTTAAGAAGTCAGTTATAATCCAACACTAATATTTAATATATAGTCTTGTTATTATAGTTGTATGTATGATGGTTTCTATATTAATAAAATGACATTGTCAGCTTTCAATGCTTTATTATGAGCATTTATTTCTTCACTCATCCAAGTGGGCCTACTTGGTGAGTGAATTTAGTCAGTAGAATTAGTTTCCCATTTCTCTTAGAATAATTAGTACTATGTTGCTCCTGCAACCACACGATAACTAAACTGTTGGTTGTTCCTGCAACATAGGTAAACAAAGTACTATCCTATTTGTTATTTCAAATTTTGTGCAATAGATTAATTGTTCAATTTGTACTTAGTTTCAACATTTGCATTTCACAGTCCAACAATGATAGTTGGGTTGATTTAGAGCATATGCTCTATAGATACCATTTCAAGTATACGTCCCTGGTTGATATATTAAATGAGTTCAATAGGTCATTTGGTCACTACTTAAGGATGTCCAATCCACAAGTGATGGGTGTAAAACTCTAGTTTCCAAACCACTTAATTGACCAAGCACTACACTATTAGGCTTTTGAATTTTAAAGGCACAAACCTTCCTCCGCACATGAGTGGTTAGTACCTTTGAAGCCTAAGGTAGAACATTAGGCATGTAACTCATCATCTTGTTGAGCTGCTTGTTCATCATGAGGAGGTGTAACATCTTCTTTTCTTCTCCTTTTATATGTCTGTAGCCTCTCTATTGGATGATATGTAATATGATTTACATGTCTATAAACTATTTTTGACCTTAGGGGAGTTATCTCCTTGAAGGTTAGGATATTTAACTTCTTCCCTTTTCCCTTCTCCACCTTGGAAGGTGAGTTAAATTGTGGCTTCATTTGTACTGGATCCAATGTACATGCTAGACGTATCCTTTCCTTTGTCAATTTGAGTGCATACTGAGCTCAATTTTTGACATCATCATTTCATCATCACCTATTTGAGCTTTCAGAATCAAATTATTGTACACCCTGTCCTTACATTCTTTGAATCCTTCTCCCAACTCCTTGGAGGAATATGTTTTGCAAGGGTCTCTATTGCCAAATGGAGGTCCATTCAATAATTTTGGATCCTCACTTCATTGTCATCCACACAATTCATCCAATGATCTTCTATGTGTGGTTCGTGCATGCATAACTTCACTGCGATTTTGCTAAAGGTCACAATTGGGTCAAATCTTGAGCATATCAACTTGAATTCCTATAGGGGCACTCATCCCATTTCAACTCTATTGACTTGCAAACTTTGATAACTTGAACTGAAGTGACCTTGATGGAGATAGAAAAAATCCCAACAGTGCTTCTTCCTTGTTCTAATCACCTCGTAGGCATCTGAGACAAACAATCTAAAAGAACCTTGGAGCAATTGTATCATTCTTTCAAAAGAGGGAATAATATCTTTTTTTTTTTTGTATTGTGACATCGTGTAATCACGACACTCAACACTCTCCTCTTTATAGCAATAAAATGCTTTTGTTACTAAAGAAACTTGATTATTTTCCTATTTCCTACTTATTTTTTATTTCAATTGTATTGAGATCCTAATTATAAACATAGGCAACATCATTGGTAAATTACTCGTGAATTTATTTCATATATCACACAATTATATAAACAAATTATAACAAGAGACACAAGCGTCATAGTTCCTGCCATATGCATAATGGTTGCACTGTTGTGGGTTGAAAAAATAAAAAGTAGAAATAAGATGGAAAAAATAAAATTTAGAGCAGTAAGGAAAAAACTAATAGATGTGCATCAATGAACATGAAGTAGTGATCCTATTGCTAGTTAATAGTCACATGCACGAGGACTTCATGCCCCTAGGCTAGCCACAACGTTGTTTGAGTGTTGGCCACTAAAATTTATAGGTTTTTTTAAGAAACTCAGAAGACTACACCGATGGAAGTACATTGCGGTGACAAAGGAGCAATGACAAAGTTGTTGGAATGAAGGCCTTCTGACTCACAAGAAGTGATGAATGGATCATTTATATAAAAAAAAAATGATACAATATGGGATTCCACGTATGTGATTATTTTGTTGAGCCACATAAAAAAATATAGTCGTTATTATTTGTACTTTGAAGACACATTGAAGAGAGAGTTAAAGAGATATATTTCTCATAATAGTTAGAAAAGAAGGAAAATGGAGATTTTTATATATATGAAGACAGATTGAAAAGAGAGATAATGATAACAGAGATTTATAAATAGAAATGAAAGATACAAAGAGATTTAAATGAGATCGAATGATATGCTATTATAGGGACAATGAATAGAGATAGTTGGAAAAGAATTTTAATTTTTTTTAAAGGATTATGTTATTTTAAGAAATATTTAAATAACAATTATAAAATTGAGTTAAATGTATTTGTTTCTACCTTTTTCAATATAAATTCAAATATTAAATGTTAAAATATAAATTGTTGACTACTTGATCCAAACCAACAAAAGAGTTAGTAAGTTTGAAGAATAATATTAGTTTTACAAAATTTAAAATGCGAAAAAAGAATTAAAACAAGATTGAAAAAAAATAGTGAGTTAAACATAATGTGAAAAACTTAGCATTTTATGATTGACAAAAGTAAGGGACAATGTAAAACTAATAAATATATTTAAAATAGAAAATATTAAATATGAAAAACTAAATTAAAAATTTGTTGTAACAAAATTTATAAAAAAAATTTAGTAAAAAATTATCAAATCCTTATATTCTTAAAAATACACTTTTGTTATTAGTTAATTAAATTATAATTTAGAATAAAAAAGTTAATTTTAAAATTAGAATAAAATAATTTTAAATTATTATGAAGAAAAATTAAGTAAATGTATTTTAAAATGATATGATAATTAGTTTTTAGTAAGATTTTAAATAAACTTAAACTCAAAAATAACCTAGATTGATATATTTACAATCTTTGGTAAGAAAAATAATTTAGTTATTATTGATTAGACATGTATTTATGTCTTAGGTAGTGAGGTGGAAGATAAAGCTATCATTAATGAATGTCAGTATTGTTGTTGGAAAAATATGTGTATTTTTGTTAAGAAAAATTGATTTTTCTCCCTACCAAAAACAGTATTGACCAATAGAATGAACAAAAAATGTCATTTATAAAATAAGGAAAAATGAAAAATAGATATACACATTGTAAGTTTCATATGAACTTTTAAATTCTTTGATTTGATTGGTTAATCTAATTGAAAAATTATATTCTATTCTGCCTTTGGAGAAACTAAAAATTATAATCAGGTAATTGATTTTCGACATCTTCTCCCTTATACCTATACCTTTTAGGTATTACAAACTGAGATACAATGCTATCATTACAACATTACCATAGATTTTCATCCTCCATTGCATGTCTAAATTAAAACAAAACTTTTTTTTATTACCAATCTAGACACACATTGATTCATCACTTGTGACACTGTACTAATCAAACTAAACCCACTGTCCATTCTAGTTAGTTCTTGCCCATGGCATGACTACTTATGCATTCATGTCAGTGCTAATATGACATTAACACTGACCAATCAAATCAAAAAATTTAAAAGATTATACAAAGCTTCAAATGTTTATATCTTTTTCTAATTTTTCATTATTTAATCACATTTTTCATTCATTCTATTGGTCCATACTATTTTTGGTGGGGGAGAAAATTAATTTTCTTCAACAAAAAATTCAAATATTTTCTAACAACTTCATTATGCATTAATTACAACTTTATCTTTTCCACATTTTTGTGACAAGTTGATATGATTTTTTTTCAATCATTTTATCTTCTAGCTCACGCAACATGTCTAATCAATATTAATTCTCAATATCAATATAATTTTAATATGTTATATCTTTGTATTCGAATTTCTAATTTTTTTAAAACTTTGATTTTTTAATAAAAAATAGTTAAATTATTACTATTATTTTACTTTTATTAAAATAAATTAAATAATATATTTTTATTATTATATTTCATTAGTATTATTATGTGTTGTGATTAATTATTATAATTAAGTATTAATCTTGAGTAGATTTGAACCCAAGACCTCCCACATAGGAAGCTCACAATTTACCGTTGTGTTGTAGACTCTTACCTAAATTATATTTTATAATAGTGTTTGTAATATGTATAATTGATAAGTGTTACAATTTATAAATTATATAATTTATTATTATTAATATTAATTATTTAAACAATTTATCATTTAGTTTAAATATATTTAAAACTTAAATATATATTTTAATATTAAATTAATAATTATATTTTACATAAAAAAATACTAAAGGAAATAACCACAAAAAAGAAATAATTCAATTCGAAAAGATATATAAATTATTATTAAGTTTTTATAAACTATGTATTAAAATTAAATAGTTATATTCTATTTCTTATTTATTACATCATATTTATTCATCAACATCAAATTTATATCTATTACATCTATTTATTATTTATAAATGTACATATTAAATTATATAGATATTATTTCATAATTAAATGTTACTTAATTTTATGAAAAACTTGGAAATACAAAACATTAAATATTGTGTAAAATTAAACAATTAGTTTTATTTATAAAATATTTTTATATTGCAATACATTTCATTTTTTCTTATACAAAGTTGAGTTTTAATATAAAAATTAAATTCTTAGTTTCATTAATTAAAATATAATATATTTTAATTTTTTATTATAACCATGATTTTATTTTGACTATTTGTTTTATTAAGAAAAATAATTATATTTAACACACACGCTTTCTCTCTCTCACACACAACTTATGTTGGTATCACTCTATTTTATTATTTTATCTTTCTTCCTCTTCCTCCTCTATATTATCTATCCTTTTTTCCTCTACACATAAGTTTATGTTGTTATTGTTCTATTCTACTATTCATCTCTATGTAATGATTAAAAATGGTGTGACTTCCATTTGATAATCAAAATGAGAATAATGATAATCAAAATGAGAATATTACATAGTTGGGAGAGTTTTTCTAACTACTTATGGTTCTCTAGTAGCATGCATAACATGCTTAAACATATAATGTGATAGTCCAAATGCTTCATCACTTTTTCAAATTTTATAATTCAAATATTGGTATAGATTTCTTTCTTTATTGCACATATTTTAAGTTGTTAATGTATAAGCTGCAAATTTGTCTAAAACATATGTATTGATCGTAGTATGATATTAAGTATTTAGTTCAATATTGGAAACTTTAGCTCTTATTCTTAAATTTAAATGCCCAAAGATATAATAATATAACACGAATTTAACAACAAAATATGAGCCATCTTATTAGATCACAAGTGTATTTCTAGGACTAAATTTAACAACAAAATATGAATCATCCTATCAATCACAAATGCATTTTAAAACAAAAATCGCGTTAGGGAGGAACTATGACTGCGTCTCTTGTTCCTCGTAGATTTGAAACAAGCTTGTAAAACGTTAAAGAATGTCAAACGTCTCTCGAGGGCTACATCAGTGCGGATGCTCGACACTCTGATAAAAAACAAAGAAATCTTCATTGGCACATTTAGCTGCTCAACTATTTAAAAAAAGAATCCCCATTCCAAATTTAGTCATCCGTGCTTTTTCGGACCAGCTAGGGTTTTAAGGATATTCACAGCGAGGGTTCACAGTATACACACACTGTGTATGCAGGCAATTTGCGCGGAGACTAAGTAGCTGGTACACAATCTCGCAACGAGGACTCTCTGTAGCTGGAAATACAATTTTTTGTATGCAGAATATGCATTGAAGATTCAGAGTATATGCACACCGTGAAATTCCAGTAACTGGAACTCCTCAGCGTAAGAGAACTATTTTTGACCTTCAGTTCAATCCTTTTGACAAAAATAAGAGGAACTTTTAAATAAGGGAAATGAAAATGGAGGATTCTCCAGCTTTGGGTAAACGAAAGGCAGAGGAAAAGGTCGATGACAAGAGCAACACAAGTCAAGGAGACGACGTTCCCGGTGATGCTGTGCAAGCTGATCAAAAACGCCGTAATGTGGCTCGAACTTGCATTCACGAGGTGGCAATTCCTCCGGGCTATGTTTCCACAGTAGATGAAACCGTCCATGGCAGCATTTCTGATCCTTCGTACAAGGGTCCCATGGCGAAAACTTACCCATTTACGCTTGATCCCTTCCAGCAGGTATCCGTGGCGTGTCTTGAGCGCAACGAGTCGGTGCTGGTTTCCGCCCATACTTCCGCAGGGAAAACTGCTGTAGCGGAATATGCTATCGCCATGGCCTTCAGAGACAAGCAAAGAGTAATATACACTTCACCTTTGAAAGCTCTGAGCAACCAGAAGTACAGGGAGCTCAGTCAGGAGTTCTCGGACGTGGGGTTAATGACGGGTGATGTCAGTTTGTCTCCCAATGCCTCGTGCCTTGTGATGACGACTGAGATTCTCAGAGGGATGTTGTATAGGGGTTCTGAGCTTCTTAAGGAGGTCGCTTGGGTTATTTTTGATGAAATTCATTACATGAAGGACAGGGAGCGCGGTGTTGTGTGGGAAGAGAGTATAATTTTCTTGCCCCCTGCTATTAAAATGGTGTTTCTGTCCGCTACCATGTCTAACGCCACAGAATTTGCAGAGTGGATTTGTAAATTACATTCTCAGCCTTGTCACGTTGTTTACACCGATTTCAGGCCCACTCCGCTTCAGCATTATGCCTTTCCTATTGGCGGTTCAGGTTAGGTTATTTTGCAGGGTCATGGTTTTTCCAGCTGGTCAAATTTTGTTAAACTCTTTAATAAAAACAACCAGTTAAGCAGGATCGCATGCGGTTTTGAGCAGGTTTTATCTTCTAAACAAAACTAGCTGAGCTTTTGGGAGCTACTGGTTCGACGTTTTTCTTTTCCGTTTTATTTGAAATAGTTGCCAAATTATTTTGTATTTCCTAAATACTGGAGGAAAAATTTTAAGCGGAAAATAACAAGAAGGGAAGACAAAATATGCAGCCATGTGACAAATTTATGATTAAACGGTGGCTTTGTAAATTCAACTCCTCTTTCATTAACAGCTGAACTTTATTGTCCTAAACTCGTGCTGCCTTACTATTTTAGGAGAAGATTCTAAATTATCCATAGTGCTTATTACAAAATTACATGAGACTGTGGCAAAGAATCAGTCAGCAGACACACGGGACCATGCTAGTAGTGATTTTTCACAGAAGAAATTATTTTTCAATTTGTTTTGGTACAAAATATATCACGAGAGTTAATAAGAGTGATAAATTTACTCGAGAAAAACATTAGAAAAGACTTGAACAATATTTGAATACTCAATGGTTTGGATCCTTCTTTCTTTTGGAAAATAGCTGATGTATCTAAATAGTTTACTGAGGCCTTAGCTAGGAGAATGTATCATATTGTGGATTTTGGAAGCCTTAAAACACTGATAATAAGTTCCGTGCTTTCCCTAAAATAATTATTCAGCTTATTAAAATGAAATTTTTTTGCTCAAATATTATTATACCATATTTTTTTTTCTTAAGCAATACATGTACATTTTTTTCTGTAATGGAAGGATTTACCTACATTTTTGTACTTATAAGAAGTTTATCTTCCCTTGAATATTTTCATGACACAGGTCTGTATCTTGTGGTGGATGAGAAAGAACAGTTTAGGGAAGATAATTTTATGAAATTGCAGGAGGTGTTCCCCAAGAAAATAATGGATGATGGATTGGCACCAGCAAAGAATGGTCTTGGTTTGCATGGCAGTGCCAAAGGTGGGCCAAAGGGTGGAAAATCTACAAAAACTCCTGGGGGAGATATATACAGAATTGTGAAGGTAAGCTGTTTATTTGAAGGAAGCTTGCTGGTGTAGTTTCAGTTTTTGAGGTGGATATCTTTTTTCTCAGAGCCTGCGTGTCTCTAGTTGGTGTAATTATTAGGCATGCATTGTATTTCTTGGCATTTATCCTAGGGTGAGCATAGAATCCTGTCAGTGAGGTTATCAGAAATATCCTATCGCTCTTGAAAGATTGGTTTTGTAGTTTTCCATACTCATGGCAACCAAGAGTGTGCAAAAAAGAGCATCAAACTCCATTTGCATTTATCCTAATATTACTATCTCAGGGGTAGAGAAACAAATTTTTTTCCGCAAAAGTTCATTATTCTGTAATGTCCCCACTTCCGGATTAAGGTTGAATGCTGTAACCTTATAGGAGTTCACACTATTATCACTTGTAATATCTTGGTTATGTATCTCTGCCCTGTTTAAATTAATCTTCTAATATACTGGCATATTCTTAATAGTATATTTTCCTCTTTTTTTGTACAGTCACGGCTCTAGTTATCTTTTGTGATATGGAATCCCATCACCTTTAATGTACTATGGTAGTTATTAATAGTATATGATGTTTCCTTACGTTTGACTCTGTTTGTTGTTCAATGTTCAGGAATCTGCACCGCTCTTATTTGGCCATGTTCGATTTTAATATGTCTTTGTTATTGATCTCGATTCTTTTCTATTTTTCTCACGTATTATTATTTCCGCTTGTTGCTATTGGCTAATGACCCGTCCATGCTGGCTGGAGCTCGTTCATAGTTATTTGCTTGATTCCAATGTCAGCTGTATCCTCCGATTTGTCTTGTTGACTATTCTGTGCTGGAGGGTGGAGATATGTGTTCTGTTCGATTTTGGTGATTGGCAGATGAGTTCCCTTTTTAATATTCCTTTTCCTTATCCCTTCCATTCCTTGCTTCGGTCTCATGTAGATGCTCAAGTTGTCCAGTCACATCTCTTGGACAGGGCAACTTCGGTGCTTTGAATGGTAAGCTTGCAAATCGATTATAGATTTAGTTGTTTTATGTAAGGATATCGTGCATAGGTTAGTTTATTATTACTTGTTTATTTTGATTTCTTAATATTTTGTTATTGCATGAATTTCAAATATTATTATTGTTTATTACTATTATTATTATATACCTGTTTCAAATATATTATTTCCTTATTCCTTATTTGTTATTATTATTATGTATGTAAAATATGAATTTCTCATTTAGGTAACTACATGAAATATATATAAATTTCTTATGTGGAGATTACATTCATTATTAGGAACTATTGCGGCGTTATCATAGTCCCTCCTCAATTTTGCTTGTCGTCAAGCAACTTGAGGCTTTCTTCTTTTTCCGAAGTGGCATCTTCATTTGGAATGCTAATGACTCATAGCCATAGTCTGATAGTTTGAACTCCAAAGAAAACTAATAATAGAAAATTGTCTTTGTAAAACTATAACCAAATAAAAATGTCAAGTACACTATCAAAACAGGTTACATCTTCCTCTTTCCATTTGGAGTAACTCTGGTAAAAACTACTAGAGTGGCAGGGAGTCTAGTCCTAGAAGTGTGCTGTGGCTGTGGTTGTGATTGGACCTCCATCCTAGATGTACAAGGTGTTGACTCTGGCAAGGCCTCCTTATCATTTATATCCTCCTCACTCCTAGTTCCCTCATCCTCCTTATCAATGTCATCTAATCCTGTTGCAAATCCACCCTCCTCCATAGCCTGCCTCTCCAAATCAGAGAAATCATTTGTGAAAAATGGAGGTTTCTCTTGTGATGTCCAATCAGAGTAGGGATATATGTTATCCAAATTAAGTGGACCAAGTGGTACTAACTCTACCTTTCTTATGCACAACTTAAGGTTATAATGCACATAAACAAGGTCATTGAGTCATTGAGGCATTTCCATGCTAACTTGTTCCTCTTCTTCATCTGAATTGCCTCGAATAAGCTCCAATTACGCTCACAACAGGATGAGCTACATGGTATGAGATGTGAAGAGCAAATTTTTGCAGATTTGGAGCATTTCCACCCCGATTTTTCCACCAAGCATCTGCAAGATAAATATTAAAGAGTTAGAAAACAAGGTGAAAACATATTTTAGTAACTTAGTTTTTATCCACTTATCATGCATGCAAAAGACACCAAAAATCCAAATATTGTACTTGGGGTTTGAGAGTTTGTTCCTTTCGTGCCAAGGCTGAGGAGAATTGCTTTCTCGTTGCATTTTGATACACTTCCTTCTTGGCCACAATGAGGTTTCTCACCTCAACCTCAAGTACCATCCTCTGCATGCAATTAACGAAGCCCTCCTTGACCTCTCCGTTGGAATCCCCATAGGATGAAGAGAAGCGAAAACAAGGATTCAGGAAGTATCCCACCACATGAATGGATTGGTGGAGCTGATTGTTCTACCCCCTATCAATAATTTTCCATATGGGTCCAAATTTTAGGCTGCCGCCCTTGTAGTAATTTTTTACATCCTCTTTGGCTGTATCCATGGCCTCATAAAGATACCCCATAGGGGTTTGATTCTGCTCTACCAAGCAGAAAACTTTAACCAAGGGCTTAGTCACCTACAATTCAAAAGTAGAAAAGATTATTGTTAATTAGAGACTAGAGTTAAAAATTAATAATGAAAGACTTGATTATTGAATAATAATTTTTTTTATTTAACTTTTGAATTTTCCAAGTTACCTTAACAATTTCTGTAGCACCATCAAAAAAGATTTGTCAAAGACGATGTATGCAACACTCTGTCCATTAGGCTTCCTTGAATAGCTTGAGTCTAGCTATGATCGGCTCAAACAATTGCTTCAAAGAAGTCAAAGAACTAATAACACTTTGTAGCATTAAGAAAATTGTTGCAAACTTTGTGATAGTAGGTCTAACCAATTTCTTCCCATGAGTGTATTCTCTCATCAGGCGAAAAACCCAAAGGTGATTGTAGATATATTTTGTCACCTTTCTGACATCCTCTACAACTAGTCTCACCCAATCCAATTTTCCAATGTCCTCCAAAAGGAGGTCAAGGACATGCACTGCACAAGGAGACCAAAAAAATGTTTCACCACATTAGCAACCTCCACCTCCATCACAACTTGCTCTAAGATCAGAGCTGAAATCTCAACTATCTTTATCTTGTCCAAGGTATCCAAGGATTTCAAAAAGGCCACATGATCCATGCAAGAAACCAAAAAATTTATGATAGTACAATTTGTCGATTTCAATGCCTAGCAATATACTCGATCTGCCCAATATTGCTAGGCATTGAAATCGATAAATGCAAATCATATCTGAAGTATTACAAGCATCTCAAATTGAAGTATATCTCAATTATATTACTAAGATATAAGTACATAGAATCTGAAGAAATTAAGATCAATTGATATTGAAGTTTGAACCTTCAAACAAAATCAATTATAAGTCAACATTATTCAAACTTAGTCTCGAATCTGATCTAAACTAAAATCTTTAAAGGGTATCGGAGCCTAGTTAAGGAACGATTAGTTTAAGTTTGAGAATTCAGATTTATACCTTGAATTACAGTCACATATTATTCTTCTAAGATGTCAAACATGATAAGGTTTGAGGACCGTCTTGCAAATGTTGACAACTTTGCATCTTTGAAACTTCGAATAATAATGATGCTAAAAGAGAACAAGTTAGAATCTTTTGTTAAAGAAGAAAAGGAATAACCACAAGATGATCTAGAGAAAACTCAATGGATTGAGTAGAATGAGAAAGCCATGAAAATTATAGTGGATGCAGTTCATAATCATATAGTACCTATTGTAGCAAAACATGAAACAACATATTGCATGTTCAAGGCCGTTAAAAATGCATTTCTAGTTAATAATACTGGCATAAAACTTGACCTTAAGCGACAAATGAATCATATAACCATGAATAAAGGAGAATCAGTAAATGCTTTCTTCATGAGAATCACTGAATTAAGAGATCAATTGTCATTAGTTGGATATGAAATTGACAATCAAGAGTTATCTCTAATAGCATTAGGAGGACTACCAAATTCATTGGAACCATTTGTACAGGGTATAAGTGCGAGATCTAAATTTCCAAAATTGGATCGATTAAGATCTGATTGTCTTCAAGAAGAGTCGAGATAGATGACTAAATGAAAACAAAAGTCTATAGATGAAGACATTGATGTACTCAATACCAACTCTCATAAGAAGGGTAAGAAGAAGAACCTTAAAAGAAAAGGAAAATTTCATGGAAAGGGATCTTCAAAACAAAAGAAAGACCTGTCTAAAATTCAATGTTTCGGATGCAACCAATATGGACATTATGTACTAAGTTGCCTTGATCGATTAAAACTTCAAGCATCATTTGCCAAAATTGATAAGTCAATAGAAGATCAAGATCCTGAGAAGTATGCCTTCCACTCAGCTTTGTCTAGTCAAGTATCAAACAAATCCAACACTTGGATAATTGATAGTGGATCTTCAAGACACATCACAAGATATTGAGACAATCTAGAAAGCATGCAAATAGAAACAGATGAAGAAGTTACAAATGGAGATGATTTTGCACATTCTGTGAAAGGGATTGAGACCAGAATTATGAAACTAAAATCAGGAAACTCTATTCAACTCTCTGGAGTATTGTATGTACCATGTATTAAAAGAAACATTACCTATATCAGCCCTTGAAGATGATGGATATAGAGTTACATTCATGGAAGGCAAAGTACTAGCATGGGTAAGGAATTCAACTATAAAGAAGGCTTAAACCATAGGTGCGAGACAAGGACTACTATATGAACTTTGCACTAAATCAAACCAAGCTCTTATTCATGAGACCTTAGACTCAAATGGAATTTGGCATTGGAGAGGTCATATCAACTTTCGTGCCCTCAACTCCATGGGGAAGTTAGTAACTGGACTACCTAAATTAAGTCAAATTCATATTGAAACTTGTAAAGGTTGTGCCTTGGGGAAAAACAAAAAAATTCATTTCATATTAGTTTGAGTAAAACTAAAGATGTGTTAGAATTAATACACTCTGACCTATATGGACTCATGTTGACACCATCCATAGGAGAATTCTTGTACTATGTGATATTTGTTGATGACTTTTCAAGGAAGACATGGATATACTTCCTTAAATGCAAGGAATCTGAAGAGATTCTTAGGAAGTTTAGAGAATTCAAAGCTATCACTGAAAACTCCTCAGGAAAGAAAATCAAAATTCTAAGAACAGATAATGGGAAAGGATACACTTCTGAGATATTCAAAGAATTTTGTACGAGTTCTAGGATTAAGAGGGAGTTCACAGTTCCCTTTAACCCTCAACAGAATGGGGTTGCTGAAAGAAAAAATAGAACTATTATAGAAGCTGCTAGGGCTATGATATATGATCAATATTTGAGCATGTCTTTTTGCGCTGAAGCATCTAATACAACTGTCTATGTTCAAAATAGATGTCCTCACTCCTATTTGGACAACAAAACCCCTGAAGAAGCCTTTTTTGGTGTAAAACCAGACATTAGTCATTTGAGAATATTTGGATGTCTAGTTTATTATATCCATGTACCTAAAGAGAAAAGGACAAAATTAAAACCTATTGGAAGGAAAGGAATTCTTATTGGTTATAGCGAATCTGCAAAGGGTTATAGAGTATACTTACTTGGACAAAAACAAATAGAACTCAGTAGAGATGTCATATTTGAAGAAGACATTGCTTTCAAAAGAGGTAAAGGTTCAAATGAAATAGAGATATATGATACATCTAATCCATTGAAGGGGTTCCTACTCCTGAGATTTAGAGGGAGTACCTTGAAGAGACTACAAATGAATATGAGATCCTTCCTAAGATTCAAGAAGAGAATCTTGACAATAATCCTAAAAGGCCACTTTGGGCAAGAAAGATAATAAAGGGGATCAATTTGCAGCACCTAAAGGGATATTCAGAGAGAGCAAAAGACCTCACAAATTAACATACAATGCTTTAATACGTGAGACTCCTAACTGTGAACCTTCTAATGTTCTTGAAGCTATCAAGCATTAAGTTTGGAAAGATGCTATGATAGAAGAATATCAATCAATACTAAAGAATGATGTTTGGGATATAGTTCCTAGACCTAAAGGGAAATCTGTCGTTTCATCCAAATGGCTCTTCAAAGTTAAGTATGCTACATATGATAGCATTGAAAAACATAAAGCACGATTTCTAGCTAGAGGATTCTCCCAAAAGGAAGGAATAGATTTTGAAGAAAATTTTGCACCAGTTGCTAGATATACCTCAGTCAAAGTAGTATTAGCCATTGCAGCTGCCAAAGGTTGGAAAATCCATCAAATGGATGTAAAAATTGCCTTTCTAAATGGAACTATTGAGGAAGAAGTATATTTGGAGCAACCTGAAGGCTTTGTGATTCATGATGTAGCTACTCATTTTTTTAAATTGAAGAAAGCTCAATATGGACTCAAACGGGCTCCTCAAGCCTAGTATGAAAGTATTGACAAATATATACCAAGTCTTGGATTCTCCAAGAATGACGCTGATCCAAATCTTTACTTTAAAGTGACTAATGGTGATATGTTGATTTTAATTCTTTATGTTGATGACCTTCTAATTATAGGAGAAGACCACCTCGTTAATCAGTGTAATAAGGAATTGGCTTCTGAATTTGACATGAAGGACTTAGGGATTCATTATTTCCTTGGACTAGAAGTATGACATAAGTTAGGGAATATTTTTCTAAATCAAGAGAAGAACACTATTGATATTCTGAAAAGATTTGGAATGTGGAACTGTCGACCTATGTCAACACCTATGGAGACCAATTTACACAAACTAAAAGAAGTAATTGTCGAATCCACACTAGTAGATCCTACTCCATATAGACAAATAATTGGATCTCTGATGTACCTTGTGAATACTTGACCGAATATCTGCTATGTTGTAAATGCATTGAGCCAGTTCATGTGTGAACCTCAAGAAGTACATCTTGTTGCTGTGAAGCATATATTGAGGTATCTTTAGGGTACCATTGGATACGGACTTAAATATGAGAATAATAGTTTGGAACTACATGGAAGTATTGAGTCTGATTGGGCTGGAAGTGTGATAGACCGGAAAAACACTTTAGGATGTTGTTTCAGTTTAGGATCAGCTATGATCTCGTGGATTTGTAGGAAGCAATCTTCAGTTTCTTAGAGTTCAATCAAAGCAGAGTACATTGCAACAGCAATGGGAGCGAGAGTAGTAGTGTGGGTTAGAAAACTGCTTGTAGGTCTATTTGGTGAGCCTCTGAAGCCTACCATCATTCATTGTGATAATCAAAGTTTCATCAAATTATTTGTGAATCCGGTATTTCATGATAGATCAAAGCATATAAAGATATCTTACCACTACGTAAGAGACATGGTGGAAAGAAGAGCTATCCAGTTGGAGTATATTAATACTAGTGATCAAACAACTAACATTCTCACCAAGTCCCTTCCATAAGTGAAAGTTGATCACTTCATAAAGAAACTTGGTATGGTTGAAATGTAAGTTTCTGAAATTGAGTCTCAAAATTATATTAATAGTTATATAAAGATGTAAGTGTGAACTCTTTAATCTTATGTGTGACTATATGATTTATGGGTTTATCCTATATACATTATTAAAAGGTGACAATCTTTTAACTATGAATTGCTGACATTTTAAGGTGACAACTTTATAATGATTAGACTACTATCATGATGAATATCATGAGATGTGATATCGGTGGAAGATCTTTATGTTTACTTATCATGGTGGATATTATGAGACTTAATATCTATGGATTTACCATGATCTCTTATGGTAGACCTCATGAGACTCGATGTCAGTGCACATACCATAACTGAAAAGAATATCACGTGACTTGATGTTCTCAAGTATTTCCTTTAATATCACAAGCTAGGTGATATCATTTTTAAATAAGGAGAACATATTGATGTATGAATATATATATGTGTACTTTGTCTTCCCTAGCTAAGAGGGAGTGTTAAAGGATGTAGCTTCGGTTAGATAAATCTTTGTGATCGATGATATGAAAATGCATACATATGTATATATATACCAATATGTTCTACATACTGATACACACACACATATATAACCCCATTGAATAGTATTCTGCATATAATAATCACTGCATCTAAACCGATGTTCACATATATATTCATCTGAGATCGTGTCTCAGTAATAATCAAAACATATTATTTAGATCAATATCAATCTGCATTATATCATTATCGGGCTGAGAAAGGAATGACTCTGTTATGGTCGTTAGTATATGTTTAGACCTTTGTTATGTCTAACTAATACTGATCGGGTACGATAATCAACCATTGAACAGGTGTGACTGTGAATGGTCATGTCTTCATTCGGAGACATTCCCATTCATTGTCACCCTTCATTAATACATATACTCGATCTGCCCAATATTGCTAGGCATTGAAATCGATAAATGCAGAGAATATCTGAAGTATTATAAGCATCTCAAAGTGAAGTATATCTCCATTATATTACTGAGAAATAAGTACATAGAATCTGAAGAAATTCAGATCAATTGATATTGAAGTTTGAACCTGCAAACAAAATCAATTATTAGTCAACATTATTCAAACATAGTCTCAAATCTGATATAAACTTAAATCTTTACACAATTTCTTCCATCTGTCTATCAATCTGAAAATATAGCACAACCAAATTGGTTTTCATTGTAATTTTCTCATCTTCTACCACATCTTTGAGCAACCTACAAGCATGAAATAAAAATAACATAAGCACACAATTTTAATTAAAAAAAACTTACATTAAACAAAAATAAGTAAATTGTAAAACTATAGAACATTTAAAAAATAAAACAAGTCAACTAACCTCCTTGTAGGAGTAGGCGCCTTGTAACCCTTTCCCCGCAATAGTAATTCCTGTTTACAAAATTCAGCCAATAGGGACTAGTTGCAACATTGAACAAGATGTTGTTAAAAGATACAAAAATCGGCACATTGAATTTCAACTTGCCAATGCACATCGTTGTTCCACTTAGTACTCTCCAGTGATGGCTGTGCTCTAGGCGTGTTTCTGTGCACAAAAAAGTTATCCATAGAAGATGTGCGGGGTGGTGGTCTACTAGAACCAATGGAAGTGGAAATTGAGGGGATGGTAGATTTGCAGATCTGTGGGCCATGATGAGAGCCCACCATGCTCTCAAGTGCTTCTTCTTCATTAAGGTTGGCTGGGATACCTAGTCACAACCCACATTATTTCATTATGGACCGATCATTGTTGTAGCAAAATCTAGATTCTAAACTGATAATGATGATTGTAAAATAATAAATGATTATTTAAAAGGATATAGTGTAATACCTTGCGATGCAGAAATGGCTGCCCTAATGCCCAACTCTTCCCTTTTCCTTTGCAACGTTTTCTCTTGGGCAGCAAGGCATTAATCTCTCTCTTTATTTCATTCGTGGTGTCTTGACAAACCCTTCTATCATGCCTTATTATCCCTCCAAGCTGGTATTTCAAATGAGATATGCCTCCACTAATCACTTTTTCACATTTTATGCATATCATAGTAATATATTTGGGTCCTCCAAAAACATATGCTCATGCCTTGTCTCTAGTCCCTTTAGGATGTGTTCCTACATATCTTGATGGACATGCATCTACAAGGGCATCGAGAGACCCTGCAACCAGCCCAGTTGTAGAGGCATCCATATTTGTCATTTTGATGAAGAATCAACCTACACATGTCACATACAAAATGAGGGCGCAAATTTAGAAATTCAATAAAGAAATCTAGAAACAAAAATAGTTAGTTTAAAACTTTAGATAAGTTTAAAAATAGCTGAAATTTGAAAAAACAAAACAAAAAATGTGGTAGGTTATGATATTAATTTTGAGAAAACTACGAAAATTTTGCTAAAAAAACTATGTTAGATCTTATTCATTAACTTCAAAAAGGAGTTAAGAGTAGATTGGAAATGTTATAAACTTGGATGTATTTACTACAAGACAACGATTTTAAAACAAAAGAGAGAATTTTGAAAGTTACTTATGAATCTGAATTTTCTTGAAAGATCTCTTCGAATCCGCTCCAAATCCACATAATAAATCGGTCTAGAAGGCTGCAAATGATGGCCTTTCTCCTTCCAAACCTCTCTACCCTCTTTGAATTCTCTTTGCAAAAGAAAGCAAACAAAACTAGCCTCTTGCTTGGTCATTTCAATCTTTTTACAAGCGTGGGTGATAAGTTTGGTGGATTCCACAATAAATTTTTAATTATCTCCGTTAAGTTTGGTATTTTTTGGTGATATGTCAACAACCTTTTTGGGATACAAACATGATGACATCTTGACACAAACTATTGCTGTGCTAAACTTCTTGCCAATAAGTCGATGATATTTCAAACTACGACTCAAACTATTTTGCTAGATTTATGTGGATCCATGTGTGCCAAGGGGCTTCTTGCCTTAGAGACCTTTTCAGTGCAGTTTGCTACTTTCCACCACCCTCCTCTATGTATGCTATTCACAATGTGTTAGAAGCTCGTTTACGAACTTGTTTGATAACATTATTAGATTTTTTGATTTGGTGGACATTCTTATTGTTGTGACTTTAATGCATGGACTAGAGATTTGTAGATTCCTCTCCATGATTGGGTGTGAGATTCGATTTGTACCTCTATGTTTCAAGAGGCTCTCCTATAATTCCTTCGGCCCCTTTACGAGGTATGGCCGCCACTTGCTTCAGTTGTGTAAGTTCTCGGACTGGGTGATTTTGAACGAACTTCCCAGCTTCCTCGACTCTGGTTCATTCTCTTGTTCGCCTCACTGTGGGGGTTTGAGCGTTGTGTACTATGCCTTGCTGACTCCTCTTTCACCATCTTTCAATCACTTCAACATCACTTGCCTTCCCCTCATCGACCACACCCTCCTTTGCCTCACCTTTTAGGTCTTCCCCTTCCCTTCCCCCCTCCTTCACCCTTGCCTGCCCCCGTGGTCCTCTTCCTTGACCTTGCCCCCCCCTTCCTGTACCTCCCTTAGCTTCGATGATAGGGACTAGGCCCTCTTCAACATGCAACTTTGTAATGTCCTTTCTTTGGGGATGTTAGAATTATTAAGAAAGAACAAATTTACAATATTAAGTTTGACTATGTAAGCTGGAGATTTATTGTTAAAGGTCAAATTAATATTCTATGTGGTCACAAGAGGATGAGGAGGAATAAGACAATTTATTAGAGAGAAGTTGAAGAGTCACAAGAATGGGACAAAGGCCAGAGGGGAGTCAAAGAGTCTTAGTTTGTGCATTAAAACGGGAAAGAGACTCATGGCTGGGCATGCTTGATTTATTAATTTGATGTTCAGTTCTCTCCTGTGAGAGTTATTCAAAAAGCTTAAGCTTTTAGCCAGTGTGAGGACGTAGCTCCTCGTGCAGGTAGGTAGTGGATGCAAACCCATTGTCTGTGTAGATATCATTTTAGGTGTCTCGATTGTGCTTAAAGGTTCTTCTCTTGTTTTCCAATTTGATTGTAAAATTTGTGTATACGATTGGATTGTGGTTGGTTATTGTATTGCTGTTGTATGATACAATATCGTTTTAGTTGCTAGTTGTTATTTTGCTGCTGTATAAGGCAACAATGTTGTTTAAGGAATTATAAGAGTTTGCTGGTTTCATCCCCTCAATTTGTAACTCATGGTTATATGTTCCACATTTTGAATGTTATTTTGGAAATAATGAATCGTTATCTTGTGGAGAACCATTGGTTTTATTGTTGTCTTGTATTGCATGTTCTTATAAGTGAATCCGAATATTATATTCCTAAAGAGGCTAGATAAGTGCCGGTTAGTATTTCTACTGTTTACAATTGTGCTGGAAATTATCCGCAAAGTTTTATTGCTGATTATATCAGGAAAAGAAAAATCAATAAATATCCAGATCAAGATATTACAGTGGTATCAGAGCTTGTGCATCCTGCCAGCCTGTGAAACATATTTTCAGGGAATACTACCCTGTTAGGTCTTATTGGAGGTTTCAATTGCAGTTCAAATTTTAACTTGTTTGGAAAAAGGTTATATTATCAGCATTTCTTGAAATATTACAAGGTCTGAAGGTATTTGGAGAGTGAGATTTGTTAAGCTGCAAATCATATTACCATGAAATGCTATGTCATTTAAATATCTGAGAAGAAAAGGTGAGTTTGGACGCAAAACTAGCATTCACGTGACACTTTCAGAATTAAGAAATGGAATGATTCATCAATATCTAGAGGTTGTAGCTCCAGTACATAACTGGTGATTAAAGTTATTGAGTTTCAGCACCACACAGGTCGATATCTGCATAAGATAAGGTTGGGACGGCTAAGAGTGGCGACAATTGTAGCCATCCACGACAGTAGATAGAATCTTCAAACTGGCAAATGTATGGGTTGTTCTCTGCATTTTTGGGAAGAAAAATAGCCGTGGCAATACCTCATCCTAGTCAGACAGGATAGAGGTACTAACAATTAGTTGTAGTGTTAGTGTATAGACTAGCATTGATTCACGAGTTGAGCCAAAGACGTGATTCACATCATTTCCCAGGTAGTGTGACTGCAGTCGCAGGAAGTTTAGAAGGTACGGTAGGAAGAATAGAGCGGTGGAGTCCAGAGAGGAATATTCAGAGTTGCCGGTACCTAGCGGAAGTGTTGAGCGAAGGCGAGATACATCCTCGTGTCACAAGGTTCGTCGAACTTTGTGTATGAAGTTCGAAAATCACCGAACTTATATAAACTTAAAAACGTTCATTCAAGTTCATCTATAAATTCATTTGGCACAAAGTTTGTATGCTTTTATGTTCAAGATTCACAAAAAAACCATTACTAGTTGCATTGATAAGTGTATAAGCCTATTTGAGCAAAAATTGCGACAAAAACGAACAATATACGATTTAGTTTTAACTAGAACACTTCTAAATAGGTTTTACGAAAGCCAATTTTCGGGCAGTCGGAAAATAATGAGGGCAAAAATGAAGTATTCAACAAAACAAATTGTCACACCTTGTACGAAAAAAATTGTTGTGCCGTGAGCCTGGAAGGAAAATTCCGTTGCAAATCTATCAAAACCTAGCGACCAATATAAACTTTTTCACAAAATTGATAGATTAACTTTGACTACATTTATATAGCATTATTTTTAAATTTATTATTATTATGTTAATTTATTTATAAATAATTAAATAAGTGACTTCTATTTATAGTCATTTACAATTAATTACTTTTATTTTGTTTTAATAATAAAATAAAACATTTGACGATTTAATTTTATAATTTAATATTAGCATTTTAAAATTATTTTGACAACTCAATTGATTTATATTTATATATTGTTAAAAAAATTATATATATATATATATATATATAGCGAATTTAATGTCGAATTTATTTTCAATTTTTTTCCTTGACAAACTTCATCCAAATTTCATTGTCGCCGAACTCGAACTCGAACTCGAACTCGACGAACTCGAACCCTAACCTTGTGACTTAGATCCTCACTACAGAATCACGGTGGTATTAGATACCAAGTTCTCCCAAGCGCAGTAGCAAACTGGAGTCGAGTCACTCACGTCAGCAGTATCTTCATCCATGTCAAGGAAGGGGCCACGAGTTACAGAAAACAATAGAAATCAAATTGTTCTTGGTCATAATAGTTCACGAGTTTGCCATCATCAGCGACCAATCTCTAGAATAATGAAATTCATAGTGGCCACTGATATTGTGGAGAATGAAACACAATCTAGAATTACACAAGTTATGTCGTAAGTTCGAGCCTATCAAATTCTGAGCAGATTAATCGGGACATTTCATGGAATTGTCTTTTACAATAACTAAAGTCCAAGTCGACGGAAGGAGATTTACAAATACTATAAAAGAAATGGAAGAGCTTCTTTTAAGCATGGTTGGGAATATCAAAGAAATTGGAGAATTTTTTGGAGGTTATGTCTCAATAGTTTGAAGGACGAAATCCCTTCAAGCTGAAAATCTTGACGCCATTGAAAGATATGGTCTTGAGATTCAATAGGGTAGCAATCCGAAAAAGCAGAAACGAAAAAGCAGTCCGAAAAAGCGGAACCGAAAAAGCAGGCTGAAAAAGCGGGTACGAAAAAGCAGTCCGAAAAAGTAGAATTGAAAAAGTAGGTCGAAAAAGCAAAACCGAAAAAGCAGGCTGAAAAAGCAGTTCGAAAAAAGCAAAGCAGAAGGGGCAGCATTGAAGGAAATTATTACAGCCATCAGGTTCTTTTGTTAGTATTGCTTTTTAGGGTGTTACAAGCTTTCAGCTGTAAGTGTGCATTATACCAGCATTATCATTTTGTAATCCATGCAAATGCCAAAGTCTTGGCCATATTTCATGAGCATTGTATTTTTTCATTGCAATTAAGAAGATAATAGTTGCTGGTGTCATTTAAGCAATTTAATATCATTATTTATCAGCTAGTTAGTTTGCATACCAACTGTTTGTAAAAATGCCAGTTGGCTGTAGGTGTTCATTTCTCATGCTTAGATCATATATATGCACTGAATATTGTCAAAATTAGTAGCACACTCATGTTAGGTCATTGTGTAGTCCATTATAGTCTTATAGCACAAGATTCTCATTGATGCAAATTGAAGAAAAAGTCATTTGAAGCTAGCTGAAATACTATATCAGTCATACGTCCCTTGCATGTGAATTGTTTGATGAAATTCCTTGAGCTTTCATCAGCATTTTTGAGGGCAGATTTGAGGTGGGTCATTACAGTGGTATCAGAGCTTGCTTGCAAAGTGTTTGACGAAATGTCAAACAACTGAAATATAAAGATTTTTGGTGTTTGAAGAAGTTATAACCTATTGGGGTTATTACATTGACTGTAAAATCTGTGTATAAGATTGGATTGTGGTTAGCTGGTTATTGTATTGCTGTTTTATAATACAATAACGTTTTAGTTGCTGGTTGTTATTTTGCTGCTGTATAATGCAATAATGTTGTTTAAGGAATTATAAGAATTTTCTGGTTTCATCCCATCAGTTTGTAATTCATGGTTATATGTTCGACATCTTGAATGTTATTTTGGAAATAACTAATTGTTATCTTGTGGAGAACCGTTGGTTTTATTGTTGTCTCGTATTGCATGTTCTTATAATTGAATCCAAATATAATATTCCTAAAGAGGCTGGATAAGTGCCGGTTAGTATTTCTACTGTTTACGATTGTGCTGGAAATTATCCACAAAGTTTTATTGCTGATTATATCAGGAAAAGAAAAATCAGTAAATATCTGGATCAGGATATTACAAACTCAGGGGGCTGCCTCCTTTGTATTGCTTCCCCCCGCACAAGAGCACCTCATCCTAGTTTGATTGCCTCACCACTTCCATTTGGGAGGCTGCCCTCCACTCTTTCCCCCATCACACCATCCATTGGATTCTCTCCCCTTTCCATGCTTCTTTGCGAATTTCCCTAAGGTGTTCGCTCAATTCTTAGAACAACTTTATTCTAGAGACTGCGAGACATTGGTATCTCCATGATTCTTTTGAGTGCTGTGATGAGACTTTTTGAGATGGTGGGTGGTTGCATCAAGAACCCTTACAGGATCTCGGACTTAATCCGTAGCACATTAGGGTGAAATAGGGCTGCCCTTTGTCTCCCAGTTTGTTTGGGCTCGACATTGATGTGTTGGATGGGTTCCTGTAGGCACACTCCCTCCTTGGGGATGATTGTTACTTACCCTAGGGATTGTAATCTATCTTACTCTTCATGGATGATGTGGTCCTCATGGCCTTCTCTCCGGAAGGGCTTTAGAGACTCTTTTATGGCCTTGCTTCTTTCTCTGATCTTTGACAGCTAACAGTGAACCTGAGCAAGACCAAGGTGATGATCTTCAATTGCCTTAAGACTTCTTACCTACTGTAATGTCCCCTACTTGAGTAAGCCAAGAAATAGGGACAACTATATGCTTCTCTTTCTTATTATAGCAATTAGTTGTAATTAAATTAAGTAATGGATGTTACAGCAATTACCAACTGCTATTTTTGATATATGATTAAAATAGAATTTAATAGCAATGTCTAGTATGCAAATGTTTTATACACTATGAATAATATTAATATAGTGAAAATATGATGATGCTATATCTGAGATAGTCAGTGGGATTGATTTTACTGCTTTCTGGCAGTAGTTTGCACTTATCTGATATGGGAGTTTGAGTACCCCAACTTCCTAATATAAAAGTATCATTAGAAGTAATGTATTGCTATTTCAGATTGTTGTTGGATTGCTTATAACTGATGAGGCTGAAGGTGCTGTCCTGTACTATGCATATCCAATTTGATATATAATGGAATGAAACATATGATATGAGTCTATAAATGCACAATCTTTTGGTTGTGTCTAATTACCGCATTTAGATCACGTGTCACTAGATAAGTCACTAGGCAACTCTGTCAACAGAGCAGATCCATGATAATATAAAGATGTAATATTCTCCTTTGCACTGAAGCTTCTCTTGATTCATGACTATCCTTCTATTTGTTGAGCGATGAAATGTTTGTGCCTTACTGATCTTTTTGTTTCTATATGATTGTTTGCCCAAATTTATGCTGCCATTATAATGCCCAAGTGATGTGGATGCTATTCAGTTCCCAGAACTTGTCTTAATGTGACATTGATTGTTTCTTTATTATTTCTTTATATCCCATGATATTCTCCTTTCTACTCGCTCTTAGACTTCCCTGATTTTTCCCACTATTGAGCTGTCTTGTCGTTGATTGTGTACAGTAAGTGATTTGGACGTTTCAGCTGTTGCTGTGGTGGATGTTTGTTATGTTAAGTTCTAAATATCTGAATGCCGGCTTCCATGCTGGTATATGGATTTTGTCTGCTATTTTGTACTTTCCAATACTCTGATTCGATGCCTTCCTTAGTGACGCTGGTTATTGGGTTTGACGTGAATACACGTTAATTGCCTTTGTCTTTATTCCCTAACTGTTATATCACCTCCATTGAACTTCTCCTCTAAATACCTCGTGGTAGTGAGAGTACGCCACTCATTTGTTGCTTGTATTTGTTCTATAATTTATTTATAATATGGCTCATAACAATGTTTAGATTATGTATTATATTAATATATATATTATATCACAATAATATACCATTTTATAACAATATTAATTAAAATTCATTATTATTAATCCATTTAGATTATTATTAGTTCTTGCCATAGGCAGGATACTATCGCATTCATTGAATGCAAAGAGTCAATTAATTCGGCCAATCATATTTAATTATTTTTCAAACATTTAAGTTTGATGCATGGTTTATGAATTTATATATATTTTGAAACTTTTCAAAAGATAATTATTTATTGTGCTATTCGTTCTTACGAAAAATGGCAAGAAAAAAAAACATTTTTATTAATAAAAAAATGTTAAAAAATTACAAGATTTGAGAAAGCTCCGATAAGCTTCATAGAATTTGGTGCAAATGTTTAAAATGCCCTCTCCAGTATTAGTTATTAGAATATTTTGAATGTTTCCTTTAATGCTGAGGATAGCAGTCTAATATTAGATACTTGCTATTTTGTTCCTATATTGTAGTAGTCTAATATTAGATACTTGCTATTTTGTAAATATTTGGTGTTGTATATATGAGCGTGTTGCTCATTGTAAATATGAAGCAAGTCATTAAAATCTATCTGCTCTTGCATCTACTATTTTATGGTATTAGAGCAAGGTTGAATAGTTTGTTTGAGAAATTTATAATTTCTTTTTTGAAATTATCTTGGTCAAATTTCTTCCAAATTATTCATAGATCGTGGGAACTGTTCTCACATTAGAAATTGCAAGGTTTGATCAAAAGTTTGTGGGTAAATCGACAGTTTTGTTCTCTGCTCTTTCTATTCGTGATTTTGCTCATATTCGCGACCTGTCTCTGCTCGCGATTTACCTCTACTATGATCTCCCTTCAGGCGCAGTTTGTCTGTTCGGGTTTTTGTTCGTCACTTGTGATCTTCTTTTGATCACGTTTTGTTTTCTTGGTTTGGCTTGCGATTTTGCTCCAGCAACAAATTTCTGACGCTCTTGTTTTCTACAAATCTTTTTGGCTCTTGTTCGTAGGGTAGTTTTAACTAGAGCTGGTTTCACCGCGAAACCCTAATTTTTGGGATCAATTTTTTTTAATACATAGTCTTGGCGGGTTTTTTTTTTGAGATTTTATCTGGGTCTTTGTCAGTTCTTTTTTTGTGTACCTCAATTTTCGAGCCAGTGGATTTGAAATCTGACTTCATGTTCTTTTTGGGTTTATTGTCAGCGCTTTTGGGGACCTGTCGGATCTTTCTAGGTCAACCAAGAATTTGCTTTGAAATCCGTGCATGTTGAATTTTATTTTTTGAAGTGTGTACTTGATTTTGTTTAACACTTCATTTTTTTGCAAATGGCCTCTTTGACCAACTTGATGTTAGAGGGCAGTCAACGATTTAATGGTAGTAATTATAATACTTTGAAGCAACGTATGTTGACTATATTTGAGTATCGGCTCCTCGATAAATTGGTTTTGGGCACAGAAGCTCGTCCTACCACAACTGTAGCTGATCAGGACAAGTTTGGTGATCGTAACAGAGAAGCTGTTTGTTACATATGACCAGTTGCCTTAGATTCCCTTAGGGAAGACGACCTCTGACATATGGAAGCACTTGAAGGAGCTACATGAGACCTCTGATAAAAATTGAGCATTCTTCTTGAAAAATCAGTTGTTCTCTATCATTATGGATGATAGTATGTCTTTACAGAAGCATCTCACAAGGATTAAGGACATTCGAGATCAACTTGAGGCTATTGGTCGGAAAATGGAAGAAGAAGATATGGTAGTCATCACTTTCAAGAGTCTACCACAATCTTATGAGCACTTTGTTGAGATTCTCAACATTAGGTCTACGAATGTTGCTCTGACGTTTCCTGATTTATGCAACAAACTCGTACAACAGGATCCCTGGAAGCAACAGTTTGGTAGCCGTGCTTCCTCGTCCTCTTCAGAACAAGCTTTTGCAGGTACATTTCAACCATCTCAGGACTCACAATAGGGAGGTTCACATTAACCTTCAGGTAACCCTCAACAAAAGAAAGTACAGTGTCACTACTGTCGCAAGTACGACCATATGAAGAAAGATTGCCATCAGAGAATCGCTTTTGAACGAAGGAAGCATGGAGGGTCACATCTGTAACATCCATGTTTCGTGGGTCTAAATTAACATCTAACATAGCATAAAATACAGTTATAACTTCGATTTCATAAGAAGGCAGTTACAACATTCATGTTCATATGAAGAAGATTTACCGTTAAAGTTAGTTAAACAAAAATTTCTTAACTAAATACTTGAAATACCTTTTGATGAAATTATTTCAGAAATTGAAATCACACACCTTGGAAAATTGAGACTGAAGATCATATAAGTATGCTTCTGCAACCACCCGGTTAGTTCACAAATACACTATAACAATTTTCCAAATCGACTACTATCTCAAAAAAAAAATTATTTGATGAATACAACTATATAACACTATAACTTAAATTAGGGCATCACATATCATCTTACCAATTAGGGCATCAATTACCTTCGATTTATTTAGGGCTTCTGATACTGCTTTACCACTTAGGGCTTCCGCGACTACAGATTCAATTTAGGGCTTCCACAACAATGGATTTTATGTAGGGTTTCTGCGACAATGGATTTCTATCTAGGGTTTTCGCGATGACGGATTCAATTTAGGGCTTCCGTGACCATGGATTCAACTAGGGCTTTCAATACCATGGATTCAGTTAGGGCATCCAATACCACTGTAACAATTAAGATTCCAGCTGTCACACAATCAATTAGGGTCTTGGATTTCTTTTCCTTTGATTGCTTATCTGTGACAGTTTCTCAAGATTAAATAAATACTTATATTCAATATTCATTTATATGAAAGTAAAATGATGATAACAATGAAATACTTCAATTAAATTTTACCTTCTCATAAACAAAAATGATAGTACCTGTTTCTGATAAACAATTGAATGCATGGCTTATCTCTTTCTGACTCATATCCGACATCTTGAGAGAGGTGAAACATTGTCAGGGGCTTTACCACCCAACCTCGGACCACAATATGTCCCCACACGATCTCCAATAAGAAAGGCCCTCCCTACCCGGAATTGACAGGGAACATCTTACCATCCACTGGGCACCATGATATAAAACACTCTTGACTATACATTCACAACTCTGCCTATATTCTATATAGCTTGATGGAGACTTTATATGTGCCTTCAACACTTAATCACGCATTTGATCGTTTCCTCATGGGCTGTTTCAATTGCTCTGTATACACGACATCTTCTAAATCCCTACCTTATATAGCTCGCAGACTTCATTCGATACTTGTAAGTTTTAGTTGTCTGTATGTTTGGTTCGTGATGAATAATACCTATGACTAATGTGTTGCCACATTTTATTAGCTACCGACATCTTTATATACCCTAGTCACCACAGTAATGACAAGTATGCGATATTCTCAGTCCTCAGGTATACGAGTCGCTAAATGTGGCTTAGCATTGGTATGATGCTCCCATTTAGCTCCTATACCCAATTGTTGTGGTTGATCCTTTGTCCGCTAAAAGTTGCAGTTTGTGTTGACAATGAATCGATGGCATGGTGTGAACTCTCACGGTAATCCATTATCGTGCCCTGTGAAGAGGTGTCGAATCCTGGCATAACCACTATTCTCTGCCGCTAGTAGCTCCTATTCACCTTCCGTTCTTGAACTGTTACCCACAACATGATAAGGAAATTCGATGAACATGAAATTAATCGCTGAGTTATGTTATCTTGGTTTGGCGGTAATGGTTTGAAAGACTGAAGAAAAAAAATCTCCTCTTTGAAAACGACTATGGAAGTCTAATAAATTAATAATAAAGTGCCCGACTCTAAGGCTTCTCACTGTTACAAGAAACTATACGAATTCCACTCAAATCAAATACTTTTAAAAGGGAAATAAAGTTTGAAAAAAAAGATAATTGCACAATTCAAATTATCAAACAATTAAATCAATCTCCCCGCCAAGTATTATCATTAAAAAGGAATATTAAATCGAAAAGCAAAGAGTTGGAAAGTTATAATTCGGGAATTATAATAATTGAAATGTTATTATAATTCGAACATTATTAAAGTCTTATAGGCAACATTACTTTATTAATTATTAAATTATAATAATGCCAAATCATTTCATATTTAAAAGCACACACTTAAATATTTATTAAAAATAATATAACAAAAGATAAATTAAAATCCTTTAAGATACGTTTTATATTTAAACTCGATTATTTTAATTAAATTACTAAATAACTCATGCGAATCCGCTAGATGTAATTCTCTTTCAGATCGCTGGGTCTTTTATCTGTCTGCCCAGTGATGGTGATGCCCTGCCAAATTCTTTTCTGACAATGCTTCCACCCCTTCAACATGCTCCCTGCAAGGAATTCCTACTTAATTAAATTATAAATTATTTAATCTTAAATAATCATAACAATTAACCTTTCACCTTAATTCCATGAATTTGCAATTAACGATCAACTAACATGTCATCTTCACTTGAAATCATAACGACTAACTATCTTACCATTTTGCCAGATTATATCAAATTAAACTGCCAACTGATTTCATGCGAACCTCAACGGTTATATTTCAAGCTAGGTCAAAAATTGGGATGTAACAACATCAGCAGGCAAATGTTGTTGAACACTTTGAGTAGGAGTCTGTTTTTTATGCTTTTATGGCTAAAAGCTCTTTAGATCCAGCTAGGTCTTCTGCTTTGTATATCAATTCTAGTGCTTCACATCACTTTTCTCATCGGCATGACTGGTTTACAGATTTCTCTCCGTTCAGTGGTTTAGTTGTGTTTGGTGGAGGAGAGGAATACAAAATTGTTGGTCAAGGAAATGCTCAGATACAGTCTGGTGGGAGGAAGCTCCTCCTCAATGTGTGCTACGTTTCTGGTATGGCACTCAATCTGCTTTCTGTGAGTTAGATCATGAGGAATTCCCCTCAATTGGACGTGGTGTTCAGTACGCAAAAATGTTCCATTATTCGTCAAGAGAATTGTCTTACTTTGCTATTGGTCTAGAAGATCATGGCCTATATTGGCTTACTGACACCGGTGATTCTCCTCAGATAGCTATGGCAGCTCATACTTCATCTCTCAACACTTTGTGGCATCAGCAATATGGACATCTCAACATCTAGTACCTGTCTCAGATGTCTTGGGAGGGACTTGTTTTTGGCCTACCTGATATTTAAACACAACATCTTGGAGTGTGCGGTGCTTGTCAAGGTGGCAAACAACATCGGACTCCAATTAATGATGGAGATTCTTGGCGTGCATCTAAGGTACTTCATTTATTGCATGTTGACATTTGTGGCCCAACAAATACATCTTCAATTACAGGTTGCAAATACTTTCCAGCTCATTGTTAACGACTTTAGTAGAAAGATGTGGGTATATTTTCTAAGACAAAAATTAGATGCATTTAGTACCTTTCAGAAGTTTAAATCTTTGGTTGAAAAGGAGTCCGGTTGTAGTATGATTTCTCTTAGAGCAGATAACGGTGGAGAATTTTGTTCAACTACATTCTCCGACTTCTGTGCTACCCATGGCATCAAACACCTGTTCACTACACCTCACACTCCTCAGCAAAACATTGTTGTTGAGCGTTGCAATCATACGATTGTTGAGATGGCTCGTTCTATGTTACAACACATAACTGTTCCTGATAAGTATTGGGCAGAAGCAGTGTTTATTGTTGTCTACCTCCTAAATTGTTCTCCTACTCAGGCTGTTAAAGGAAAGATTCTAGAAGAGGTTTGGTTTGGTCGTAAGCCCAAGATCAATCATCTGAAGACTTTTGGCTCTCTTGCATATGCCTAGATTCCTGATGCTAAGTGCTCGAAGTTGGATTCCAAGAGTCAGAGACTCATGATGACAGGGTATATTGACAATCATAAGGCCTACAGACTGATAGATGTCAACACTGATCATCTTATTTTTAGTCATGATGTTGTTTTTGACGAATCTTGAGGACCTTTTCTTCTCTTGCGCAATGTTCTGAGGATTAGCCTCATAGTGTTCCTCTTCCTCTAGCTTCACTTGATGGGAGGGATGATGCAAATGATGCTCGTCATGAGGCTCCTATTGCTGATCCTGTTGAGGCTTTGGAACATAATCCTCTTCTCGCTCTTGTTGCTGCTCCTAATCCTCTTCTAGCCCCTCCAGACATTGGCTCCTCCACTCTCCGGCCTAAATGGTGGGCTAAAACTATTAGTGATCTCAGGGATGACGAGCTCATTGAGGGTAGAGCTTCCAGAAATAAGAGCAAACAACAACCTACAGTTAATTTTGCTCTTATGGCTAACATTCATAGTGTCTATGAGCCCCAGACTTATTCTGAGGCTAAAGGTATCCCTAAGTGCGAACAGGCTATGAAAGCAGAGTTCCAAAGTCTTTAGAAAAATCACACTGGGGTCCTCTCTGATCTTCCTTCAAGGAAGAAGCCCATTAGTTGCAAAGGGGTGTAGAAGGTGAAATACAAGCTGATGGAACCTTGAACAAGTATAAAGCTCATCTTGTTGCTCGTGGGTTCTCATAGAAAGAAGGCATTGACTATGAGGGGACCTTTGCTCCTACAACCAAAATGAGTACCGTATGGCTTGTCCTTGCCTTAGCAACTTAGTTTGGTTGGAAAGTCCATCAGATGGACGCTAAGAGTGCTTTTTTGAATGGTGACTTGCAGGAAGAGGTCTACATGACGCAACCCCCTGGATTTAAGTTTCTTGGTCAGGAACACAAAGTCTATAAACTTGTCAAAGCTGTCTATGGTTTGAAACAAGCCACTCGGGCTTGGTACATGAAGATTGATAAATACTTAACCGATCAGGGTTTTCAGCTGAGTCCATCGGATTTAAATTTGTATATCAAACATGTAGCTGATGATATATTGCTTATAGTTGTCTATGTGGATGACCTGATCATTACTGGCAGTTCAAAACATTTTATCACTGAAATGAAATAGGATTTGTGTCGCACCTTTGATATGACAGATGTGGGTCTCTTGCACTATTGTCTCGGAGTTGAGGTTTGGCAGACTGAGCACAGTATCTTCCTTTCTCAGTCCAAGCCAGAAATCTTGTGGACAGGTTCAGAATGCAAGATTGCAAACTTGCCTCCACTGCTATGGAACCTGGGCTCAAATTGTAAGCTCAGTCCACTTCACCTGTTGTGGATGAATATTTGTTTAGAAAACTAGTGGGCAGTCTCATTTATCTTATTGCCACCAGACCTGACATTAGCTTTGCAGTAAGTTACATATCTCGCTTTATGACAGCTCTCAAGGCTGATCATTGGACAGCAACAAAGCTTGTCCTGTGCTATGTAAGCGTTACTTTTGATTATGGCCTTCTATACACTCGGAGTCCTGAACCTACACAATGTGGCTACATAGATTCAGACTGGGCCGGTTCTGTTAATGACCATAAGTCTACCGCTGGATATGTGTTTAATTTGGGATTTGGCGCTGTCACATGGACTAGTAAGAAGCAGCAAGCGGTGGCTCTATCTTCGACTGAAGCAGAGTATCGAGGAGCAGTTAAGACAGTTTGTGAGGCAGTTTGGCTTCGGCGGATGCTTGCGGATATGCATGTTCCTCTGACAGGACCGACTCCCCTATTCTATGATAATGAGGGCGTGCTTAAACTGGCAAAGAATCCGGTCTTCCATGAAGAACCAAACATGTTGAAACTCATTGTCGTTACATTCGTCAGCTGGTTGAAGACAAATCCATCCAATTGTTGTATGTTCCTACATTGGAGCAGCCCTTAGATATCTACACCAAGTCCCTCGGTTTTGATAAATTTATAAAATTCAGGGAATCTATTAGTGTTGTTGATAGATTGAGCATTATGGGAGGGTATTAGAATATTTTGATTGTTTCCTTTAATGCTCAAGATAGCTTCCCGTATTTTAGTAGTCTAATATTAGATACTTGCTATTCTGTTCCTATATTATAGCAGTCTAATATTAGATACTTGCGATTTTGTAAATATTTGGTGTTGTAATATGAGCGTGTTGCTCATTGTAAATATGAAGCAATTCATTAGAATCTATCTGCTCTTGCATCTACTATTTTATTAGTAAGCAGATACATTGGCCACCGTTGTTAGTATATAAAGTCATCCACAGCGACCTCCCTGATATCAGATATCTTTATAGGGCAAACCATTGAGATATATACTCTCCAAGTTTTTGCTTTGCTTGAGCATTCCCAATCCTTTCTTTTGCTTGCGCATTCCAAAACAAAAATCTTGTAGAGGATCAGGATCCACCACTACAAAAATGACGAGAACAAAAATTACAAGAAATGGATGGATTAAACAACTCATTCATGCACTAGCCATTACAGAAAAAATATGTTCTACATGGCCTTTTGTCTATATAGAAAACAAAGTTCCAATTACAACAGTCATCCCCCAATAAAAGCGGAAAACAGAGTTCTAATTACAACAATCATCCCCCAATAAAAGCAGAAATATTCAAGGACTAGAATTGCTTCCATTTGGCTTTAATATCTTCGTGATATTGTATTTATAAGTTTACGGCTACCCATGGCCCTCAAGATAGCTGTAGTTTCTGGATTCGTCAGCAAGGTCAGTGCACCTAGCATGTGGAAGTGAATTTGATAGTCCTCTATAAGAAAGTTTTTAAAACAAAGACAAGTTATGGAGCTTACAAATAACAATGCATGGTTTTCTTTGTGTGACGAATAAATTTAGCAAAATGTGATTTCTAAACCCTGTGTAAAAAGACAATCAAGGGAACAAAGTACCTAAATTATGTTTCACTAACATTTGGGTGCATTTTTCGTTTTCTTAAGTCTAACATTTTGAATAGAGTTTCCAGATTTTTTGGAGATTTTTGGACCACCTTGTGGAAAAAGATGGACGGCAAGTTAAAAAGCAACCACACCTTCCATTTTTAAATTGTTAGGTAGAAGAGGTAATTAGAACTTTAAGAGAACTGTCATGTCCCCACCAAGCTGATGTTCAGATGTGGGCGTGTTGGCCTTCGGGTGTCGTCCTAGGAGGTTGACCAGTTTGGTAGCGTATGGCTTAGCAATTTTGTTTTAAAGGAGGAGTTTGTGGTAGTGAATAAGACAATAAGGCTGCTGTCTTATGCGGGGATGTGTGGATTCTAAGCTGAGGTGGATACAAAGATGTGGAGTGTTGAGTCACTGAGATAGATGGAGCCAGTGGTAGCGACTACAGGTGAGATTACATTTGGCATGTGGGAGGAACCTTAGTTACTTTGGAGGAGCATTAGGGAATCCCAACCGACTGGCTGCAGAGGAGTTTTTTTAATGGAGTGTGATCGGTGAGCAGGGTAGCGAATGTTACAGGATTTGGAAGTGCAAGTAGTAACGTATTTTTGAGCTGAAGGCAAAAGCAGGGTTTGTGGGTAGAAACCTCCATAGTCTAACAACCTCGACGCCTCTTGGAGTGGTCTTGGTGTTCAAGTATATTTCGGGAGTAATTTGGTCTCATTTAGCATCACATGGTGGTAGTAGAAAGTGTGCAGAAGTCGGGTGATATAAATAATTGCAGATGCTAACATTACCAGTAATGAGAGCAAGCATGAATACTGGTAGTGGTAGTTCACAGAGTGGACGTGGTCAGAAGCATTCTAGCAGGCGCGGGTGATTGGTGTTACCTAAAATGGGTGCGGGTATATTGGGTGTGGATGAAGTAGGAGGTGCCATTAGATGGGAATGGGAGTAGCAATCTAGGACAAGTCGCAATGAGGAGTAGGACATACATCAGGCGCTGTGGATGGCAAGCTGAGCCAATATCAAGTTATTGTCAGTTCTAACTAACTCTATTGTAAGTAAATGTCCTTTGAATGTAATCCTAGACTGTGATATCATTTTGCTCTGCTAGACACTATAATAAGTTGTTGGAAATAAATTGAAGTACTATCACTATTGTTTGGTTGCAATGTTATTATATTCGTGAAAGCATAGTTCGTAGGATTGGTCATATACTCATTACGTCCCTGTATATCCTAAGTTGCAGTAAGGTTGTAAACAAATTACAGATTCAAAACCATATTCATGGCTGGTCATGAACAGTCATAATTGCACAAGAGCAATTTACAGTCACAATTGGGGGGGTGGGTGGGGTACTACAGTGGTATTAGGGCTTCAAGATTTTCTAGCGTGTGGAGTTTGCTGCAACTGATTGCGAGAATGATGTTAAAGGATGAAAAGGGTCAATTACAACCTACGGAATGCATCAGCATGACAGGTTAGGAGTCAAAGTGACCAAGAATCAGAGAGTGAAACTTCATTACAGGTTGAAATAGAACCTAATGATATAGACTCCGAGAAAGTGATATTCAAAAACATGGGTGGAAGAAATGTAGAGGACAATGAAGCACACATGTTCAGGCAGTTGATAGAGACCATTAACCAAGGGAATGTGTTGGCTGAACAAAGAGCGCAACAACAAGATCAGTGAATGGAACTCATGATGTAGATGATGGCAAGACAAATGGGGTTAAATCTAAACATATATGACAATAATGCAGCAAATAACATTGGGGTTAATGGTGCAGCAAATGAGAATGGGGGAGTCAATGGAGGACAAAATATAGGTAACAATGGCAGGTGTAATGTGGTGAACAATATAGATTAGCAGGTTGACCACGATGGACCAAACAGAGGAATACAGGTGGCTGTTAATTTTGGTAGAGTACCTAGACCAGCAAGGACCACTTAGGCAAGACCGAGTGTCCCAAAATTTCCTCCTAGTGTAATTATAGGATGTACAAAGGCAATTGATGAGAGAATGCCAACAGAAGGAGACAAGTTTTGAGCATCCATTTCTCTTTGTGATTACATGGACTTAAGGATGAGACACATGCCAAGGAGCGACAACAGAGGCTAGCATGCTGAGTTGCCAAGGAAGATTAATAATTTTTCCCTCCCTTCTTATGACGGAACAGGTAAGATGACCTCAAGGGCTTGGGTCCAAAAGGTAAATAGGTATTTTCAGCTGAATCCTATGTCGGAAGAGGATGCCATCAGATTTGCAACCTTACATGAATGGTGGAATCATGGTATGATTACCACAGATTCAGGATTTACTGACCAAAACACTCTAAAGTGTTTGATGATATTCCAGCAGGGAGACCTCTAGACAAGGGTATGGAGTATGTGATTGAGTTAGAAGGAGCCAAGACGGTTATTATTACAGCCTACAGGCATCCGAAGAGGTACAAAGATGAGATAGAGAAAACCATTAAGGAGCTCTTAGAGATGGGTCACATCAGGTCTAGTTAGAGTCCCTTTGCTTCAGTAGTGGTATTGGTCAAGAAGAAGGATTAGACATTTCGGATATGCATTGACTACGGGAGCTTAATAAGCGCACTATCAAGAATCAGTATCCCATGCCGAGGATCGATGAGTTGATAGACCTGTTACATGGGGCATGCTACTTTTTGAAGATTGATTTGAGGTCCGACTACCATCAGATTATTGTCCAGGATGAGGATGTGGAAAAGATTGATTTCAGGTGTTATTATGGGCACTTTGAATTCTTGATCATGCCTTTTGGGTTGACCAGTGCGCCGACAACTTTCCAATCATGTATGAAAAAGATATTCAGGGATCAGTCAAGGAGGTTTGTATTGATTTTCTTTGATGATATACTCATTTACAACAGGACATAGGAGGAGCATTTGCACCACTTGGACATACTTTTGAGCATCTTGGAGAGGGAATCGCTATATGCAAAAATGTCGAAGTGCGAATTTAGTATGACAGAATTATTATATTTTGGACACATCATTAGTACGGAGGGCGTCTGAGTGGATCCAGAGAAGATTCGTGCTATTATGGATTGGCCTCCACCCAAGAAACTTTCACACCTCCAAGGGTTCATGGGATTGTGTGGTTTTTATCGGCGCTTTGTGAAAGGCTATCACAAGCGGTAGCTTCGGAAGGATGCTTTTGAGTGGATAGATAGCTCTCAGAAGTGCTTTGACAGGTTTAAACAGTTGATGAGCTCTTGCCTAGTGTTGGCCACTCTTGATTTTACTAAGCCCAATCAAGTTACATTGTGATGCTTCAGAGGAGGGGGTAGGGGCAATGTTGATGCAGGACAGACACCCGATTACTTATGAGAGCAGGAAGCTGAGAGGGGGTGAGCAGAGCTACACTATTTATGACAAGGAGATGTTGGCCACAATGCATGCCTTGGATAAATTTAGACAGTACTTGGTTGTTAGCAGGTTTACAGTCAAGATAGACCAGAATAGTTTGAAACATTTCCTTGGGCAACAGGTATTGAACGATAGGAAACAAAAGCGGGTTAGCAAACTACAAGCATATGATTTCGATATAGTTTTTGTAAAAGGAAAGAAAAATATAGTTGCTGATGCATTATCTCGTAGACCACACTTGTGTGCTATTGGGGCATTGGTGGATGATTGGAGATAGCTGATTATGGTGGATTATGCTAGAGATGATTAGGCCTTAGGCATCATAGATGACTCTATCCAAGATGATAGGTATACAGTTGTAAATGGATTGATCATGTATAAGGACAAGATATGGTTATTACCCTGTTCTACAATGAAGCAGAGAATCCTTAGAGCCTTTCATGATTCACCTTTGATAGGACATCAGGGCTACTTTAAGACATACATTCATGTGAGGGAGCAGTTTTCTTGGAAAGGACTCAAGATGGATGTGTTGTAGCATGTGATGGAGTATGCAATTTGCCAATAGAATAAATTTGAACACTCCTATCTTGGTGGGTTACTGCAGCCCTTATCCATTCCTAATTGGAAGTGGGACAACATATCAATGGACTTCATCACAGGCTTACACAGGCTTACCTAAGGTGCAGGGTAGGGATTTTATTTACGTGGTGGAAGATTGGTTAACTAAGTTTGCTCACTTTATGACTACTCCATCCACTTACGCAATAGTTCAAGTGGTTGAGATTTTCTTCAGGGAGATTTTCTTTAGACTGCATGGGTTACCATGAACCATCGTTAGTGACAGAGACTACAGGTTCATAAGTTCATTTTGGCAGGAACTCTTTAGATTATGTGGCACCGAACTCACACCGAACACTAGTTATCATCCACAAACTGATGGTCAAACAAAGATAGTGAATAAATGGCTTGAAAGCTATTTACGTAATTATGTTGCCGGACATCAAAAGGGATGGGTGAAGTGTTTACACATTGGTGAATATTGCTATAACACAACACACCAAATGTCCATATAGATGACACCTTTCATGGTCCACTATGGTTACGATGCACCAAATTATTTGGACTTGATCGTTAGTGATAGTTAGACATCCAGGTTGAAGGAGTGGTTACAGGAGACCTAGGACATCATGAAATCATTAAGGGATAACATGCAGAAGGCGCAGAACCAACAAAAGCAATATGTAGATCAGCACTGAGCGGAGTGTTCTTTCGTGGTAGGGGATGTGGTTTACCTCATGTTGCAACCCTATAGGCATTCCTCCCTTAAAGAGGAGTGGGAAAGAGAAGATGAAGCCTCACTACTATGGCCGTTTAGGGTGATTAGACGCATCTGAGAGGTGGCCTACGAGTTGGAGTTCCTTGTGGACAACAAGGTGCACAATGTATTCCCTGTGTCACACCTTAAGAAGGCAATTGGTCAGAACGTGCTACCTTCCCTCGAGCTACCCTCACTTTATGAGGAGGGAAAATTAATATTGATATTTGAGGGGGGTTATTCTAGAGATGAGAGAGAGGGTATTGTGTAAGAGGATTATCAGGGAGTATTTGGTTCAGTGGACGAATTTGCCTCGTGAAGATGCAACATGGGAAAGAGAAGAGTTGCTTCAACAGTTTGGATTGAATCCGCTTGAGGACAATCGAATTTGGGAGGGGGGGACTGTCATGTCCCCATCAAGTTGACGTTCAGATGTGGGTGTGTTGGCCGAGAAGGTTGACCGGTTCAGTAGTGGGTGGCTTAGCAATTTTATTTTAAAGGAGGAGTTTGTGGTAGGGAATAAGACAATAAGGTTGTCCTATACGGGGATGTGTGGACTCTAAGCTGAGGTGGATACGATGATGTGGAGTGTTGAGTCACCGAGATAGATGGAACCAGTAGTAGCGACTGCAAGTGAGTGAGAGCCGCAAGAGTACACTTGGCATGAGGGTGGAACTACCGTTACTTTGGAGGAGTGTTAGGGAATCTCAGTAGACTGGCTGCAAAGGAGTCTTTAATGGAGCGTGACTGATGAGGAAGGTATGCGAATGTTATAGGATTTGGAAGTAGAAGTAGTAGCATGTTTTCGAGCTGAAGGTAGAAGCAGGGTCTATAGGACAAAACCCTCATAGTCTAACAACCTAGACGTCTCTTGGAGTGGTATTAGGGTTCAAGTATGTTTCAGGAGTAGTTTGGTCTCATTGAGCATCACATAATAATAGTAGAAAGTGCGTAGAAGTCGGGTGATATAAATAATTGACGACGCTAACATTATCAATTATAGGAGAAAGTGGGAATATTGGTGTGGCTTGAGATATTGGAGTAGTGGTAGTTCACATAGCGGATGTGGTCATAGGCATTCTAGTAGGCATGGGTGACTGCTATTACCTAAAATACAAGGTGGGTGCGGGTATATTGGGTGTAGACGAAGTAGGAGGTGCCATCAGACGGGAATGGGAGTAGCAATCTAGAACAAGTCGTGACGAGGAGTAGGACTCTCAACATTGGGTACTGTAGATGGCAAGCCAAGCCAATATCAGGTTCTTGTCATTTCTAACCAACTTTGTTGTAAGCAAATGTCCTTCGAATGTAATCGTAAACTATAATACATTTATTCTTTGCTAGATGTTGTAATAAGTTGGAAATAAATTGAAGTACTATCACCATGATTTGGTTGCAATGTTATTGTATTCCTAAAAGCATAGTCTGTAGGACTGGTCATATACTCTTTATGTCCCTACACATCCCAAGTTGCAATAAGGTTGTAAACAAATTATAGATTCAAAACCACATTCATGGCCGCCCATGAATAATCATAATTGCACAAGAGCATTTTACATTCACAACTAGGGTGGGTGGGGTACTACAACAACATCCAAGAAATGATAGTGGAATATATTCCATATTCCTATAATTGGGAGATTGATACATCCAAAAACAAGTCACTTTTTGAAGCACATATGGGTTGTTTGCTTGCATATCACTTGACATTGCATATGAACGGAAAAATGGGAAGGAATAAATTCAAATGTGTTAGGGGTTGCGCGCTCATTGAAAGAATAGGGAAAATCCAACTCAATGGTCAAGAAGAACTAGAGAAGCTCCAACCCTAGTACAAAGCAATGCATGATCAACATTAAGATAAGAGACATTTAATGCCAAGAAGAAAGTAGAAGAGATTCCCATGTCTATTAAAATTTTGATCATTTGTGACTTGAGAAAAATATTCTTCGGCAACCAAACCAAAATTCTTCAAATTCTTAAACAAGACATGCTTTTGGAGTTTTTGTCCCTAGAAGCTGGCCGTTTTGTTTGTAATAGTCCCAGTTTCGCTATTGATAGATGCAAACCTACAAGTTAGTGGTTGTGTTTGTGATGCTTGTTAAAATACAAATGATTGCTACAGATGAAATAACATTTTTTGTGATTTCTATATATTTCCAAATACAACAATCTCTCTTCATTTATATTGATAATAAACCTATGAAGAGACATGTCCCTTTAAGGGACATGTCTATTCATTAATTAAAGATATAATTAATATAATAACAAAAAAAAATAAAAAATAAAAAATAAAATAAAAATAAATAAATAAATAAATAAATAAATAAATAAATAAATATATATATATATATATATATATATATATATAAAACCTTATATATAATAAACACATTATATCTCATATATAATTATTCATAGGTTTATCCAACTAAAGCTATAAAACATTAACACTCCCTCTTAGCTAGGAAGGAGAAACATATGAGAAATATTACACAATTGGTAATATTAGGAAATCTTTGATCAGAAGACTTCCATTATATAATCTCATATGGGTATTGGCCTATCAGAATATCAACACATGATATTCACCAAATGCTCTTTTGATATCATATTAGGTAACATGAGTACTGGCCTATCCGAACATCAATCAAGTGATATTCACCAAGTACTCCGAGTAATGGCCTGTTAGAATATCAAGGCAAGATATTCACCAAATACCTATCATATATCTATACAAATAACTTAAAAACAATCAATTTAATGACATTTAACACTTAGTTTTTGATTTACAAGATTGCCTTTCATGATCTATTTCAACATTTACTATCATAATTTAAGTTATTGTAAGGTTGTCACCTTCCAATAACTTCCACAAGTACAAGTGACAATCATTTGGAAGTCATCACTTCCTCATGATATACACAGGAGGGTTCCCATAGACATGAAGTCACTCCGGATACTATCATGTGGTGTTGTCATGACATCCACTATGGATCATATCAAAGAATAAGTTTTTCACCTCAAACTTATGTTTAATAGACAAGAATGTATTACAAAGGATTGTGCTTGGGAATTCTTATTCATGAAGAAATACTAAACTTTTGACCTCCTTGTCACGGTTATTTCCAATAAGGTATCAAGACTCCTTCTAAATCTAGACTGCTCCCTCTCTTTGTCCAAAGTTGCCTCTAATGAGCTGTCAAGCTCCCTCTTGATATAGAAGGATACTCATAATCTCATAATGAATTCTAGATCAGAACTTGTTTAAAGCTACTGTCATAAGATTGAGTTCTGGATAATATTTGATATCAGGGGTAAAGTGCCAACCTTCTTCTCCTGCAACAACAACCTCAGAGGAAAAGATCAAGACAAATGACTCTTTATAGTATATGTAGAAATATAATTAAAAGAGAGAACTACAGTGAATAGATAAATGTAATAATCAAAGATAAGAAATACTTATCTGTACATGAATAGAACAGCTCCCCTTTAAAAATGGTTCAAGTGGTAATGTAACATTGCTTATCATGTCCTCCCCACAATGTAAAATTCTTACTTATTTCAACCTCCTTACTTCTTTGTTATAGCATAAACCTACTCACGCCTTCAAATAACTTACAGCTTCACCTTTGATATGGTGTCCTCATAGTATCTATGTTAGACATATTATCATTAGTATTCATTGTAGTCTCCACAGAGATCTACCTACTACAGATTCATAGTGCAAGAAGGAAGCAATATCCTTGAGTGAATATGTGCACCAAGAAATGATAGAGGGACTGATGAAATCAAACCCACTATAATACTTAATGAGTTCACTTTATCAGTAGTATGACACCAGGTAGATCGTTTGTTCCCATCTACAAAGGTCCTGGTTGCATTATTATTCTATGCATGGCCAAATTCTCATCAAGCATCAATCTATAATCTTTCTGTAATGTGACAACATACTTAAGATCAAATAAGGACACAACTTTCATTTCTTTTGTTAGTGTTACTTAGATGATGCTTTTGATGCGGAATAACAATATCTTCCCTACTTATTTGTGATGTGTGTCTTAAATCATAAGCGTTCAAATATAATGATTTTGCCAGATGTGACCAACACGCTTCTCTCCTCATCACTAATCACATGTATTAGATAGTCTCTTATTTGTCCCTGTGATTATCATTGCAACAAAGTCATGACCTCGAGCCAAGAACATGCTTCTTCTTATGATTCCTTCTATCATGCACTGCATATACCACCTACAGCTTCTAATTGACATTCCCTTTCTTGCCATCAATACTCATAGATGAATGCACAGTATGCTAATAAACTCTACGCATCAAGTTTGTTTAGTAAATGCCAAAATGTTCTTCATGTGAATCTCCTGGCTCACAATAAATTTCTCATTTGCAAACAACGATAATCCTTCATCTGTTCATTTCCTCCCTTCAATATTCAAAATTATTAAGGAACTCAATGGTGATGAACCAATAGGTTTACGTGGGCCCTTAGGCAGATCGCAAGGTTCTTGACTTTATTGAATTAATCAATGTTAATTTATGAACAATGCCATTTCATGTTTGTATTGGCATCCATCTTCGACATTACTGAAATTGTTATCATCCTTGTATCATAGCTAGTGTCAATGTACTTATCGCTATTCATGACATTCTTGGAGATCATATTGCTTACATACCAATGTGATATCTAGTATAATCCCATCATGCCATTCTTGCAGGTAGTGACAGAGATTACCACATTTTGATTGCATACATATTGAGTGGACATCTCTGCAATAATAAGGTAATGATATTTATTGCTAGCTAGGACACATATAAATCCGTCGATGTGCTATTTATATCAGTGTATATACTCTTGGGGTGGCATTGTATTACTACAATTTCAGATCAACTTTATGAGATTGTGGTACCATTCACTAAAGATCAGGACATACTGGCATTCAACATCTTTGAAATAACCATGACCCATACATGCCCGAGCATTCAATGATACACGTGGGGATCAAGTCAGTTTGGAACTCTTGCGATATTAAATGCGCGACTTCGTTGATCTTCAAACCCAACAATTAAGCGGTACATCTCTACATCATTGTGAACAGGTGGTCATAAAACTAGTGAATGTATGAAGGATCACAAGCGAATCTTTGTAATGTATCATACCGATGCTGCATAATGACATTGTTATATAGTTCAGTTGACCATACAACACCATCGAGTCAGCTGTCATTCGAGATCAACATACAGATTGCCAACATTTAGATTCTCATGAGAATGATATATAGTGAATAGTTTGTTCGACGCCATCCTCCTTGTTTCAACTCATGGACTCTGCCATCATTTGCATTTAGAAACATATTCAGATACAAATTCCATCTGAGGCATAACCATATCTTCAGATCAGACACAGAGTTCATATCCTTTTGTGATTGTGTAATGGCAAGTTCACATAATTAGAACCACTGTACTGCCCGCCAAAACTGCAGTGATGGAGGCTCATCTTGTGTACCAATTTAGAATCAGAATTACGAGTACTCTGCAATAAATACAACAGTGAAGTGATACATTTCTCTACATGCCAAGTCTAATGCAGAGGTTATCTTAAATGGTACTTGATCGATAAACATCTTATTATCATCCACAAAACATTAGCTTGACATTGATGATATCAACCTTAGATTATCAAAAACAGTTAAAATCTTTACAATTGAAATTATACATACTTTCTCCCAGGATTGAAATGTGCTCTGATACCATGTTAAAATACAAGTGATTGCTGCAGATGAAAGAACATTGTTTGTTATTCAGCAATTTCTCTCCATTTATATTGAGAATAAACCTATGAAAAGACATGTCCCTTCAAGGGACGTGTCTATTAATTAATTAATTATATAATTAATATAATAACCAAAAAAAATTTAAAAATAAATAAATCTATATATATATATATAGAGAGAGAGAGATATATAGTAATAATAATAATAAACACATTATATCTCATATATAATTATTCATAGGTTTTTCAAACTAAAGCTATAAAACATTAACAATGCTAACATTTATATTTGTGACAAACGAAGTTGCTATTTGTGTTAATAGGGGTTTCATCCTTCTCGCCAATTTCTCAAAGCATCTGATAGGGATTCCAGACAATTGCTACCCCAGTAGGAGCAGCATCTGGTTGAACTGCCTCCACTTTCCAATCCAAAAATCCTTTTGTAAAGGATTCATTGTTTGTTTTGGATAGTTTGATTTCTTGTATTAGTATTGCATTAGCCTTGGTCAAGTGTACCCTTCGCTTGACTAGGTGTCTTTTATTAGAGGCATTTAATCCGCCGAGATTCCATGAAGAGCATCTTGGTCCTGGGGGTTTCCCTTCCCTAATTCCAGAAGTGTTGTAATCATAGGTTGACCCTCTACCTCCCCATCTTTGTTCCTTAATTCATGTAAAGATTTCCTACTTACCTTCTTGCTCAAATTCTTCCTGCAACCTGGTTCCGCTTTGTTGGAGGGGATTATCAGAATGCCCAATTTCTTCTACTTAGTCACTTATCTTGACCTTGTGGCATTTTGGTTTTCCTTCTAAAACGGGGTCATTCTCCCATGCTTTGGTTTTTCCTTCCGCCATCAATTACTGTAGGAGAGCTTGCTTCTTCTTCTTTAATTCTGATTTAGGGGCCTGCATTGGGTTTGAATCCTTTATTTGCTATCCTAAAATTCCTAGAAATTCATAGATAGAGTCTGTTGCCAATTTTTTTTTTTGTCTTTATTGTCACACTTATCATCCTTATCCACCACTTCTTCAAGAACTTGGCTTCGTTGATGGCCATTGGAGCCCTCTTCTACAATCTCCCCTTCCTCAATACCCTGCTCCATTGATCCCTCTCTCTTGCTAGGAGGTGGATGTTCTATATGCCCTTGACAGAGGTCAATTGCTGTAAGGGGACTACACTCATTTGATAGCACCATGCATGCATATTGATTTCTCTTTAAGTACTCCCATTTCTTCTGCAAGTTGTATCAACTTACTCTCTTATTGTTTTGCTTCATCCACTATCTTTTTGAGGCCTTTGTATAAAGTGGTGCTCTAGTAAAAGATGCACTATGGTGAGATTATTAGCTCCAACCTTATATTGTAAATTGCTTAAAGACAATGTCCTCTTCTTTGTGCTATCTGTAATGACCAACCTCACCAAAGGTAACTTGCTCTTAAATTTTTCTATCAAGGCATTCAACTGAACTTTTGGTTTGAGACTGAGACAAGGTTGGGGTCTTTGATCGAGGTTTTGAATTTGTAGGGACTTCTGATATTTTGGGTTGAACAATTTGTTTGATAGCTTGGCCCTATGATTTATCTAGCCCTCAAAGGGTTTGTTTCAATCTTTTCTTTTTGGACCATCTTCCCTTTTTCAATCCCAATGATTTTTGCCTATTTTTCTCCACTTCTAGCTAGGGTGTCCATACTCATACACTCAAAAGGCAAAGTTTTCACTTTGATGCATTTAGGCAATTTCTTAATTACGTGTTTGCATGGATTCAAGTTTTGTTTCCAATCCAAAAAGTAATAAGTAAAAGCCTTAAAATATAGAGGTTCTCTATTCGTAGTCTTTCTTTTGAGAAAATCATTTACACATTCAATTATGAGAAAACCTTGAGCTATGCATCTGATGCTTACTCAGCCATTGAAGGCGTTCACCCACCATTCCATGATACATTCCGTAGGGCAGTTCATACTGCACCACCTAGTGAAGATCGTGCAACCTTTAAGAAGAGCCCAAGCTGGTTCAAGAATTTTTGATTGCATGATGAAGACTTTACTGTGATAATTAAATCTTGATTCCTAATGAAATTTTTGGTTGAAATTCATATTCTAATCTTGGTATCTCTAAAGCCTAGATTTCACTTTCTCTTTGGCAACCGTAAAACAATTTTGTTTCTTTGTCCTGGTATTTTCCCACCAGTTTTCCTTTCATACATTCTGCTTCTGCAACTGCAGTTGCTAGGTCTTCCCTTGATGAGTGTTGCCGTGCCTCAGTTTTAAGGTTTTACCGCTGAGAGGGATCTTATTTGTCTTCATGACAAAGGGAATGCTGATTGGGAAGGAGCTGGGATTGATTTCAGATAAGATTCTGCCCATCACTTTTCCGCAAGCCATTTTAATTTTTTTTAGTATAACAAAATTCTTTTTATCCTTTAAATATCTATGTAACTAAACTATGTTTGGATTCTAAATTAACATGAAAGAAAACAATAAGTAGTATAACAACAAGAAGTTTTACATGGAAACCCTTGAAAACAACAACAAAAATCTCCTTTATGTATATTTAGTTCTACTCATTACAAATTCTGGAGGCACCAACCCCTCATTCTATATGTCAATACAAGAATACACCTCTCCACTTCAATCTGCTGTCAATCCCCCATTAATGCTGTTATAAATTGATCATAATCGGCCACAAAATGATCTCTCTCCTCATGAAAATCTACTATGTACTTCCTTATATGCATCAATCTTCATATTAATTTTGTTAATGAACGTTTACCTTGTCTTCAGCCCTGTCCTTTATGTTTGCTGCTAACCAATGACTCTTCTTTGCCAGCTTTGTTGTTTAATTGCCACCATTTAAAATTATTGTGATCCTATCGTTTCTTTGCATACTAGACAAATTGTCTTTTAATTTTTGTCTTATTTGATTTGTTGTCCTATATGATATTTTGTAATTTGTTTATTTGATTTGTTTTCCTATATGATATTTTGTAATTTGTCCCACAAATATATTACTGTCTGATATAATTTTGTCTTCACTAACAAACTGCTGCTATGGATAACTTCTCATATCCTCATATTCTGATCACTGTAGTTTGGTCATGATCTTTTCTGTAGTTTGATCTTTTTCATACATAATAATATGCTTTGACTTGCAAGAAATCTGAATCACAAACATTATCGGCCTGCAAGAACAAATGTCGACACTGTTTTATATGTATTTATATGTGTATGTGTATATGTGTATCTATATTAAGTATAAACTATTTATTTTGTAATTATCTGGAGGACATTATTTATCAGATTTTAAAATTAAATATTTAATATGTTTTAAAACTACTTTTATAATTATTTAAAGAAAAGACAATATTTATCATATTTTTTAAATATCAGAATTAATGGTGTAATCCTTCCATCCATCTTTCCCTTTCTCTCTAATTCTTTTTCCCCCTCCCTCTCGCCATCTCTTTTATTTAGTTTAATATAATATATGTATAAATATATGATATTACTTAAAAAATGCTATTTTTATAATAATTATTCAAAGAAAAATAAAAATGAATCATATTTCTAAATATTAGAACCACTAGTGTAATCTTTCTATCTCTCTGTCCTTTCCTTTCTCTTTATCTCCTCCTGTTTCTATCTCAATTTCTCCCTCCCCCTCTACATCTCTATCTTCCAATCATATTCTCTCTTCCCCCCCACCCCCTATCTCTCCTTGTATCTATCCTCCCCCCTCTCTCTATCTATCACTCTTTCCTTTATTACTCGTCTCTCTTTTACCTACTTTATCTCATTTTGGTCCCCCCTCTTTCGCAGGTTTCCCATTATATAGCTCTCCACCCCCCTTCTCTCTCTCTTCATCTCTAACTCGTATACACCCGCTCCTTGTTACACTCCTCCCATCTCTCTCTCTCTCTCTCTCTATGTTTGTTCCTCTCTCCATTACTTTTCTATGCCACCTTGTTTCTCTTACTCTCGCTCCCACTATCTCTCTTCCCCCTTGTAGATTTATATGTCTGCCTCTCTCTCTCTCTCTCTCTCTCTCTCTCTCTCTCTCTCTCTCTCTCTCTCTCTCTCTCGCGCGCGTGCGCGCGCCCCCTCTCCCTCTCGCCCCCTCTCCCTCTCTCTCACTCTCACTCCTCTATTTGTCTCTTTCTACCTATACCTTTGTCTTCCTCTATCTATTTCCCTATCCCTTTCTTTTCTCTTTCTTTATAGCACTCTATCAAATCTCTTCCCTTCTGTATCCCTCTTAATATATATAGCTATTTCTCCTTGCCCCCCTTTTCTTTTTTGTTTCTCTCCCCCTATGTATATTGAGCTCTCTCCCCCTCTCTTACTAGTCGCCTATCTCTCTACCTATTGCTTTCTTTTACTCCCGCCTTCTCTCTTGCCCTTTAGCTATCTCTCCGCCCCCATGTTTGCTCCCTCATGCCTTCACCTTGTCTCATTACCTCCCTATCCCCTCTTCTGGCCCCCTCCGTATGCTTTCTCTCCCTCTCTCTCCCTCTCTCTCATTCCCCGCTCTCTCTACCTCTCCTTCTCTTTATCTCTACCTCTACCTATATTTATCCTTTTATCTATTTGTGATTGCTAGTCATTAAATTCAATAAATGTATTGATGAACTCTCATTGTTTTTTCTGACTTCTAAGATGTATATAACTACCTTTCTTGATGATTTTGTGGTCAATTATGGACATTCATGAATTTCCTTTTTTTCATTCCATCTTATTTTTTAAAGATGCCTTATACAATGTTATGTTGTTGATCAGTGTAAGAACCAATTATTCTATTCCCATATTCACCATTTCATTTAACATCCAGATCAACAAGTTTACATATTCACATGCATGGTATTAACAATTTTAACAGATTTTCATGTATTGCCTTAACTAGTGATTGGAATTGAGATATCCTTATCTAACTAATACTTTTATAAACTATCATCATAACTAATCATTACCTTGTGCGTGTGTGTGTGTAATGATCCGATTCCTGTTCTTCAAATCGAGAACCAAAAATGTTTGATGCCCCTTCATGGTATTATTGTTAAAAATCATGACTATTCATTGAGTCACTTTGGTAATATAAGATTGTATTTGATTTGTAATCATATTCAAACTAATATATACTTATGTTTTAATTATAATATAAAATATTTTTATTAAGTACTTATATTTTTATATTTAGAATAGGTTACTTAGATATTTTTAATGTATATTAACAATCATTATATTATCATATTGATTATATATCATTTGAGTATTGGTAAATATTTTATTATAATAATAATTTTTTTATTATTTATATATTTATTTGAATTTGAATTTGAATTATTCATTAATTAAATTTTTTTTATTACTAATTATTATTAAAATCTTATATTAAAATGGGGAAATGACACTTGGCCCCTCTCAAATTTTCTTGTCCTCAAGCAATTGATGTGATCCTAATTGATTCATAGCTCAGATCCCTTCTGTTTCTTGCATATGTGCTAAACACTTGTAAAGTGCACATGTTAGTAAATAATAGCCTTTGCAAGAACATATTAGTAAAGACACAAAGTAAACACATTAATGCATGAAGACAAAATGCAAACGTGAGGTAGACACACAAATGCATGAAGATACAAGGAAGACACAAAGAAAACAAATTGATGCATGAAGACATGATGTAGATATATAGTATACATGATAAAAACTTGTTAGATTACTTTTCACAATTTGAAATAAGAAAAGATTACGGAAATATTTTACCAACTTTGATCATGAATGTTATGTTCGTTTCCCTTGTCTACAAATCAAAAGTTCTTGAAGATGCATTTTAACAACTTTACTTTAGCTAGTACTACAATAGGGTGTCTAATTCCTTAGTGGATGGTAGATTTACTGCTGCTCGAGTTTGGACATGCTCAGCTTCGGGCTCCCTCAGAATTTTATCCATATTGAGATTCTCTTGCCCCAACGCAATTGATTTACTCCCCTCCCTGTGCACACTCCCTATCCACAAAAATGATTTTGAGTAATGCCCCCTTTTGGGACCTCAATTACTTCCTCTATAATTCCAAATTTGTTCCTCGAGGTTGCAACTTATAATCTTCCTTTCCAATTTTGGTCTTGGATCTACTTGGATCTCCCTTTAATTTGATCCTGAAATAATAATGTAATCATAAAATGAGAATTATTTTAAATCATAAGATTTTAGGAATAAAGAAGTTTATAAAATTCATCGTAAAATTTTAAAAATAAATTAGAAGATGAACTTATCTTGATTTTAAATCTGCATTATTTGATGAATATATAATTGTTTCTTATTATTTATCGCTCAAATCTACACTTGTATTGGCCCCTCTCAAGACTTGTCCTTAAATCACTTCTATTCCCTTACTCGATACTTGGAAAATATCTTATTTATATTGTAAATAACTTGTATATATATTATAATTAACTACTCATAAATCTTCTTTAATGCCCTTTAATTCACTTATTAAAACTTTGTCAGTTCTTGAATTCCCCAAATTCTCATTTGAATCTCCTCTATATAATCTGCTATAATAGAATAGAACTTATATTACTTTTCCTTATCTATGTTTTCTAATTCCCCCTCTTATCTTTTAACTTCATTCTCATTAATTTGTAATCCATTTTTACTCGCCTACATTCTCCCCTTCTTTTTGTGCCTTTATACCTTTTTGAAAGGCTTCTCTTTAATCCTTTTTGAATGTTCTGTATTTATTATTGCCTTAAAAGTATCTCCCACGAATTGGTTATGAATCTAAAGTTATTTCACTCCCCTTTATATACTATCTTCTCTTTTTAAACCTTTAATGTGACACGTGATGATCGATCAGGGTCTTAGGCATCCTTATTTTCATTTCATGTGCTATTTGGTGGGTTTATAATATTCTTCTTTGGCATTTTTTTCTATTGGTATATCTCCCTTGTATTAATGGGTTGATTCATCCGCGTTATATCTTCCACATAGTGACCTCCTTAGCTCTCAATTCGCCCAACTAGGCACTCTTCTAACATGGTACTCGATACAACCTACTTATTGGGAATTAGACTAAGGAATTTATTATATGTTCTCGTCTGTTTTCTTTCAGGGGAGGCTTATCAGCCTTACACCCGCTTTGAATCTTTAGAAGGTATCTTTTATCTTGTCTTATTCGTCCGACTAAGCGACCGTCAATCCACAATGAAGGTAGGCGATCATATTTTGTCATAATTATTTTCCTGTAACTCAGCCAGTGTGTACAGATTTTGTCAAACCCATCATGATTGATATGCAATGTTTACTTATGTTTCTTGTATTCTCCAATGTGGTGGTATTGCCTTTGCCACCCACAATTTGATCTTCGCATAACCTTGTATTGTAATCCCAGTTGTTGTCTCCATTAAACCAGCTTATCCAATCCTTTTAATTTCATTTAGTGCACTTGCAATCAAACTGAACACCATTTGGAAAGGTCCGATTGCATTTCAAACATGCATAGGGATTTCCTTTGTAAATGTACCTGCTAATCTTCACACTTTATCAATGCTCTGATAGGGATTGACTGTGTAAACACAAATATATTTTTCCGTCTCCTAATATTCAAGGCTGTCCAAAAAGAAACTTTACGTATGTATATCGTGCAAACCTTCCCAAAACAGCAAAATGAATTACTTGCAACCCAAATGTTCAATCGATCATTAAGGGGACGAGTCTCCTTTTTGTGGCAAAGTGAATGGGTTGAAACACAAGTTTATGAGTGTTTGGATGTATTATCGACAATATGTCTTTTAGGTCCAAGAGAAACAACAAATATTTTTGCTTTAACATCTGTCTATGGATATTACAGTAATCATAAGGGATATCCACAAGTCCCAAAATATGAATACATGTTGAATGATTTTACAATTTTAATGATCGTTATTGATTGGACAACACCAACTGGTATATCCCAGTAAGGATTTGGGGTGAACTGTATCACAGTGCTATATTATTGCTTGCGATCATCTTTGAAAGTACAACAATCCAAAGTATTCTTGTATTTGGTATTTGGATGCTAGATATATCTGCATTCCTCTATTATTCTCTTTTCGATAGATATTTTATCGATCTTTAACATTCAATGAGACTCTCATATTTGGTACTTGATAATTATAGGTATGAAATAATGGATTGATGAGTCAATTACTATCCTCTCATTCTTCTAAATGTTAATTGGCTGGTTTTTGCCGATTTAGTTTTTGTTTTGTCTGTTCATGTTGAGATTGCTACTTCTTTTTGTCTAGAATTTATCCCACAGTATGTCAGAATTATGCTTTGATACCACTTGTAATGACCCAATTCTTGCCCTTCTAATCAAGAACCAAAAATGTCTGATGACCCTTCATGGTAATATTGTTTCCTTATAATATATGTGCATGGGTGAAAAATCACGACTGTTCATTGAGCCACTTTGGTAATATAAGATTGTATTTGATTTGTAATCATATACAAACCAATATATATATTTATATATATATTTTTGATCGGTATTAGGTTTTTTGAATTAATTTAAAAAGTAAGAACATTACATCAAGTAAAAATCCATCTATCGTCTATCTCTGCTTCTCTTCAGCCTTACATTTCTATCTTCCCCAATATTCAGCTATAAGCTATTCTTTTATTCTACACATTTACTATTTAAAGTTTTACAGTCTTCACAATACTCAGAAATGCATAAAATTAAATACACTACGAGCTCCTATGTTTTCTCAAAATTTGAGCTTTGTCGCTTCCTATGCGGCTATTTTCTACCTGCCATTCTATCTTAACATTTTCAAACCTGGTTTCCATAAACATTCGCTTGGTTGATTGGATTTTCTGCCCTTTCTTCGCTCTTCATCTTCTCAGCTTCAAGCATAAAAAATCGACTTGTCTTGCAGCACTGCCAATCCGTCGCCCACAAAATTGTGTTTCCATCTGCCTTAGAGCCACCTTGCTCAATCACTGCCCGATCCTGAGTGGGAGCCGCCACTACTTCGGCATCAAGGGACATTTCTCCAAGGCCCGACGCCTGCTGCATGCTTTGATCGTTCTACATGCCCTAGTTCCCTTACCACACTCAGCCATGCCTCCTTAGCTTTCGTATACATCAATGGTTTGTCAACCCATGCTTTCCAGTGCAAAAAGGGCACATATCCAAAGCGTTGAGCATCATCTTCATCAACAAAAAACTCACTTAGTCATGCCCAATTCCTGGGATCGACCACTCCATGATTAATTCGAGCCCATCAAGCATATTGTCTACAAACAGAGCTCACCCAATAGATTCCACTTCATATGTGCTCTTATTCAGCTCCAAACCCCACGCAATGAAGATTGAAATACGTCCAGGTTTGTGCGCCTTTTTATTGCTCTTTCTTGAAATTGGTCGCTAATCACCACCAACAGTGCAGAGATCATTTCCTCTGTCTTGATTTTTACTTCTTTTTATCTTCTCGCTTCAGAAAAGCTTTGCTCTCTTTCCCACTTTATCTTTGCCAATGTTAAATATACTAAATATAACTTGCTCTTCACTCTTCCTTTCACACGCTTCATCCGTCACCTCATCATTAATTCTTTTTCGAGTAGCAATGCGGCCGAAAACCTCTTCATGTCCTAGGCATCGACCTCAAATGTCTCTCATAATTACATACTGTCGGCACATTGCCCACCCTCTTAAAAGGATGCCATTATCATTCTTTCATAACTCATCTCCAAGACAATCATTAAAATTATCCATCATCATATCTCCAATGTTGGGTAAAGATATTCCATAATTTGCTAATTTATCAGCTTCCTGGTTTGCCTCTCTAAAAGTGTGACTAATTTTGAAGTTAGTAAACTTATCCAACAATGCAATTATTTCCTCTATTTGGCTCTGTAAAAACCAAATATGTGATTTTCTTCTTTTCAACATATTAGCAACAATCTCTTAGTCTCCCTCCAAATGGATATCTTTCACCTTCAACTTAGATATATTACTTTATGTATATTAACATCCATTATATTATCATATTGAATATATATCATTACAGTAATGATATATATTTTATTATAATAATAGATTTTTATTATTAATATATTTATTTGAATTTGAATTTGAATTATTCATTAATGTAATATTATTATTTTTTAATATTTATTATTTAATATTTTAAATATTTAATAATTATTAAAATCTTATATTAAAATGGGGAGATGAGAGAGAGAGAGAGTTCATTTCTTGCATGTTACAAATGAACAATACTTTATAAATTTGAAAGATGATAAATGCAACAACCGCGTGGATAACTTTGTAACTAATTGAACTTGAATACACATGAAAGGAGGAAATATACCTGCTAATTGTAATGTCTAAAAATGTAGTTTTGATCTGTCTTGTGTCTTGGCATTTGGTGGAGAGGAGAAGCATATTTAGAGGCTTAACCTCCTAACCACATGTTTGGCCAGTGGCGAACAGGAAAGAAAACATATATTCAATGCACAATACTATTAATTATCAAATGCTTTTCCGTACATAACAATGATATTCTGAACAATGATAATGATGCCGAAATACATAAGTGTCTACAATATTTATAATGTACGAAACGATGCAATGAAATGACACAACCGTCGCCGCATTGGTAACTGTCTAACTACCCTTTTGCCGGACAACATCATCCCCCCCAAAAAAGAAAAGTCGTCTCCAGGCAACTTCAAAAACCAACAAAATAGGAGACAACAACATACAACATAGAAATAATATAAACTAGGGAGGAGGTTGTGTCCTTGAAGAGCTCTGCTGTCGGCGCAACTCGTACACTTGATCTGTGTAGATGCGTAAATCCTTCTGAGTCCGTGTATTAACCTCCACTGCTTCCTTCAGAAGAAGCGCTGTGTCCATAGCCTGAGCCTTAGCTGTCTGCAATTCTTGCTCAGCCGCCTATAGTCTTTGTTCGGCCATCTCCTTGTCTCGCAAAAGCGCTGCGCGCTCGGCTTCCCACATTGCCTGCTGGCTAACCAAGTTAGCAGCTAGCTTCTCTCTAGTCTCCCTCTCAACCGTCATAGATCTCTTAGTTGCGATCCTCTCTGATGCCCTGTTCGCCTCTGCATGCCTTTGAGCATAATAGACGCTTTTATATAACCCCACCATCTCGTGCGCTAGCTCTTGCATCGGAGTGTTGCACGGACCCAACTCAGGTTTTGTAGCCCAATTAGTCAACATCTATGGTGTCTCAACTGTTGGCCATCCCCTATCCTCAAAGCAGGAGCGAAACCGCTCAGGACAAACACCTTGAATATAGGCTCGGATCAGATGCAACTCTCTCCTACGAGTCAAAGCCTGACATGCAACAATGTGTCCTTTCTCCATCACAACCCACATAGCTTTGAGGTATTCCCTGCATCTGTTCTCATCCGATCCATAGTTCTTCGCCACATCGTCGAGCGTCTAGTCCCCATCGGTATCTGTCTCTGCCTCTTGCGGTAGCCACGTCCACATCCGATGTTGCCTCCTCTCTGGGCGCATCCTCGGACTGTGGTATTCCCACCTGCTGTGACTCAAACAGTAGCTGGTCCTGGGGATACCCCTCCATGCCTCGGGGAGTGAATGGAAGGACCGACCTCTGCAGGAATGAGTCGGAGTTGCTGTTGTAGGAATGCACTAGCTCTGTTCATCACCTTAATCTTCTCGGGCTGAGCTGCCTGCATCGATTGCATGCTCTCATTGGGCTGTGCTGGCTGTACCGGCGAAACTGGCTGTACTGGCAAAATTGGCTGGGGTGGCTGTACTGGCTGGGCTGGCAGAACTGGTTAGGCGACGTCAGCCAACAAAGAGGAAGAGATGGTGACCACAGCGTCAGAGCCAATCACATCTAATCGAACCTGAGTTTCGGACTCTGGCGCTGGCAACTCTACTGTCTCTGCGGCTAGCTCAGCTAGTGCAATTGAGTCTAGAAAAAAACTCTGTGAAGGCATAACCTCTGTTGTGGCCATTAGTGGAATCACATCTGTCCTGGCCATCCATGGAATAATATCTACTGTGGCTGTCGATGGAGTCATATCTGCCACGGTCGGCAGTGGAGTCATGACGACCGACGCATGTCTTTGGCCAAACGGAGGAATGAGCGAAGTGGCGGTCAAGTGCGCCGAAGTTGGCAACTGGGGAGGTGTAAAAAATGTAGACCCGCTGGCTGCCGCGTTGCTGCCAACTTCCACCGAAGTACTTTCTTCTGTGGATTCGGTCCCACTACTCTATAGTGTCCTCCCTTCCGGTGTCGGTGTCTTTGTATGCCTCCAACCCTTGTAACACCTTCTTCTGCCTGGACACGGTCCCACCTGTGTCTAAATGTCTCCAATAGAATATTGGGGGTTCTCCTGGCGCCAACTTCCCCCTCGGTGGGACTTCAAAATTGTCAAGTGGAAATTGATGAAGGGCTGCCTCCAAAAACAAATCGGTCGCATGGTGCAGCATGAAGAATGTCCAGTGCTGGAGTGTCATGAACTCCATCCGGTCGGCAAGGACCGTGGCCCAATCGTACATGGTACCATTCATGATGCTGTTCATGAATGTAATTTGTGGCAAAGCTATATTTGAGGTCTGACTTGCCCCCGTCAACCTGCTTTTAATTACATCCATGATACACCTCCAATGGCCCTCCCGAATAAAATCTCTTCACAATCCTCGACTCTTGCCACCCTTCACCATAGACTCTATTTCCTCTGGTGTGAGGTCGCAGCTTACTAATTTTAGCCAATACTCTTTATGTTCCTGTGACAACTTGCGAGTCTTGGTCTCCACTTTTCGTCCTCCTTGGCCAGGAATGCCAAAAACCCTACTGAAATCTCTCAGTTTGAAGGAGATTGTCATACGGTGCTGCTTGTAAACAAATGTACTAGTTTTGCTATTCCTATTGCACGATTCTATCATAGTTCGTAAAATTGATTCAAACAGCCGAATGGAAAATATGGGAAGTTGTATTGCCCAATGTACTTGTGCTCGTACTAGAATTTGTTTAATTACCTCTATATCCGCAGTTTCTTGCCACCATTTTCGACACTCACTGCCATTAAGTCGTTCAAACTGGACCGTGAGGTGTGAGAGGTCAGCCTGCACTTTTTGTTTCTTATTTTTGGATACTATTGGCCCTACAGCTCGGATTCCAGAAGCCAACACTCTCGCATTCTTTTTCATGTTTGTTTTCAACTAGTTTTTCCACTGCATTCTTTTTCCTTGGGATTCCATAATAACGGTTTCTTGCTTTGTCTGTTTATGTACCTAAAAGAAACGGTTAGGATTCTCTTTCTCCTTTTCTCTTTTGTTTTCCGCGGAAAGATTCTCTAGCGGCAATGATTCCCACGTGAATTGCCTTCGCTGTCCTCTACTTGTGTGCCGATATTCTTTCTTCCCGTTGATGATATGTATTGAAATATGGTTCTTGTAGGTTCTCTTATCGACACCAATAGCTACCGCGGACTGCCCTTCTCTCCTCCGTAAACATCCTTGTTCCTCTCACGGCTGACTTACACGGATTAACCTTGGCAAGGAAAAGATTCTCCATGGCATGTATTTAAGAGACTCTAACTGCTGCTATTTCTCTAAAAAACCTCGGCTTATTATCATGTCTGATTTCTTTTATCCATTAGTTGCATATTGTAAGTCTTTGTCATGCGGCCTCTTATGACCCACGACTGAGAATTTGCTTGTGTTTGCGGAATTTTGAATGTCGTCTACTATTGTCTGTGAAACCCTTTCCATGGGACACAGGTGTTCGTGGCCACGCATCTGCGGGACACTGTGTCCGTGACACTCCCGCGTCCGCAGGACTTTTTTTTATATTTATATTTTTAATTTTTTAATTTTTTGGTTTTTTATTTTAGTCGGCCTATTCAACGCCACAGGATTTTAATATGATGCCCACCATAATTTCATTTGTCTTCCGCTTGACCATTGGCTCGCGGATAGTACGAACTTGACAATGCATGAAATTTTTTGAATTCTGTTGTCAATAATCTAATCACGTGGTTGACGAAGTGACCTCTGTCACTATTCAACTGAATAGGTATATCGTACCGGGTGATGATTTGTTCGTACAAGAACTTGGCTATATTGATTGCAAAATTATTAGGTAGTGCCCGTGCTTCTATGCACTTTGTTAGATACTCTGTGGCTACCACTATGTATCAATAGCGCCGAGCCCTACTTTCCTTCTAGTCGTCTCCCACGAGTATGTTCCTTGGATTCTACACGTCTCCAAGATTAGTAACTTCTACGGATGGCTCTTCGTATCTTATCTCCTTCCCTTCAAAGTAATGGCAGGACTCATTGATCTCTGCATTTCCCTCTCTGTACTCCACGAACTATGGCGGAAATACCTCCTCATCTTCGGGTTGTTCGACGCCAAGCATGTACGTATGGAAGAGTTCATAGTCTTCCATCTGCCAATGAAAAAGCCCATTTATTGAACTTGTCTCATCTTCTGAACACTCCTCCAATTCTAAGACGCCTTTGTTGTTCGGATTCATTCTACCTTCATCTCTTTGGTGCTCTTCATTTGACTCGGACTTCGACGACGAGGCCATTTCTTCACTTACCACTTGGGTTTGGAGATCAATTGCAAACTTCCACCCTCCACTTTCCATTGACATGATATTCCTCTTCCAGTTATGATTTACCTTCGCGGCCACCAGCCATCCTCTTCCAAGAATGGCGTCATATCCCTTTTTCTTTAATGAGATTACTACGAAATCCAGCACAAATGGCTGTGTGCCGATAGTTACTTGTTGAGCCACTAAGGCCCCTAGGGGTTTTATCCCCCGTTGGTCAGCGCCGAGTAGGTTGAATGTGGACAGCCACAAAGTAGGCTTTCCCAACAATTTCCTCCACGTCTCCTCGAGAAGAACATTTACCTCGGACCCACCATCCATGATGGTGTTTGTCAGGATGGTCTCGAGGATTCCCATCTCAACCATCGTCGGATGACGGCCATTGCTTACTGTCAGCAACATGGGATCTGTCGCGGACCCTCTTGGTTCGGTTGGTTGTCCTTTCGTCTCGACCGTTCGTGCGTGGGTATTTAGCAATGCTGTCCTTAGTTGCGGTACTACTTGTAAGAGGTTTTGAACTCTGACGGGCACCTCCATTTGTAGGATTTGATTGACTAAATTGTTTTCTCCCTCCGATCGTCGAGGAACATCTTTCGTATCCTTCGTAGCCTTCATTGCTTTCTCTACGTCCTCTCGTGCCTCTCGCAGCCTTTGCTTCTCTGTGCGGGGGTCAGGATAGGTGGCTTGTTTAGCCTGGTTGCGGGTAATGACCATAACCTTTTCTTTGTCAATGTTAAGAGATTTACTTGTTTCAGGCAATTCGCATCTTCGTGGTCCCTTGGACCACACCATTGACATAACTTCTGCATAGTGTCATTCTTCGGACACTCTCTGGCGAAGTGGCCCCACTGGTTACATGCCCAGCATTGGATTATGGGCCTCCCTTTGGAATCATATTGTATTTGATTTCTATTGTCATTCCCGCCCCGTCCTCGTCGGCGGTTATTTCGGTAGCCGTCGGATGTGGCAGTATTGTTTCCCTGGGTGTCATTATTTGTGCCAGATGTGGATGGTTGTTCTTGTGTGAACAATATCTGTTGGCTCCTAGTCTTCATGTTAAATAGACATTCCTTGGTGGAATGCTCTAGGACTTGACAGATGTCACACATTGCCTTTTTGGGACACGCTCCCTTTGAATGACCCTTCTCTTTGCAATCTGTGAACCAGATTTCTCCTTCCTTCGTGCGGCCACTCACTCTCATCATGGATTTGAATTCCTTGTGCATCCGCTCCAAGTCTTTTTGGAGTGCTTGGGCTTTCTTGCTAGGCTTTTCCTCGCTGTCGGCGCTGCTTCCCTCGTTGGAGGATTCATCGCTTTCGGAAGATGACGAACATTTACTTCTCCTCTTCTTCTTCTTCTTTGCTTTTTTGCTTTCACTTTCTAGATTTAGGGCACGGTCGTATGCATCGGCGTAGGATGTGGGCGGAACTATTTTCTTCTTTCTTCTCAATGCTCTACGGAGGCCTATAAACCATCATTTCTTTAGTTCGTCCATAGTTTGAGTACCCATTCGGCTAAGAAGATCTTAAAGCCTTCGATTGTAGGCTCGAACCGTGTCCTTCTTCCCTTGTTTGTAGTTGTAGATTTCTGCTACAACCTCGTTATCATCCCGGAGCAGTCGGAATTTTGTTTGGAATTCTTTCTTGAGATTATCCCATGTGGAGATCTTTGCCTTGTCCATTTTGAAGAACCAATCCATCGCTGCCCCCAATAAGCTCACAGGAAATTGGTCCAGCCATTCATCTGCATCTGTGACTGCGTTGGCGGTCCATATCGTTTCACACATACGGCAATGCCGTACAAGATCTTCCTTCCTCTCGCCCATGAACTTTGGGAGTTTCTGCTTTTGAGACATAGTACTTCTTGCTTGTTGATTACCACTAGATCGTGTCGCTGAACTATTAGAACTTGATCTTGGCGGGTTACTCTGACCATCGTGTAGTGTCGCTCCGCCACTTCCTTTCGCCCTGGTGTCCTCTGTCGGCCTCACCTCTTCTCCTACTTCACAGGTTCTCTCTTGTAGTGGTGTGTGTGATAAATGTAGAAATTGCTCCTTTGTCTCCTCAAGCACTGCCAATCGATGCCATGTTTCCTCGAGCAACTCGTTGCTATGTCTGTGCCGTTTTGGCGAACTGAGGCACCCTTCGCTGGTTCCATTGAACATCGCTACAACCACCACACTAGGTGATTCCTCCGGCTGCCCCTCAGTTCGTTCCCCAGTGAGTTGTCTTATCCTTCGTCGGCGTTCGGCTTCCCCATGTACAATTTGTAATTCGTCGATTTCTTCCCTCAAATTCCTATTCTTACTCAAAAGATTGGGCATTTGGCATATAGTACCATTATAAAAGAAAATCGTAATAGAACACTCTTTTATTTATTTATTTTGTATACATCATGTGTCGACTTATGCGACAATTATGGATTTATGAGTGCCCTTGACACCATGGCACAATTGCTCATGGTTCAGTTTTTCGACGCTGTGCATCTCTTTTCTCATAGAATTTCATCAGAGTCTCCTGACGGTGTTCCTCATGTTCTGCTTCCTCCCGGCGTCTCTTCTGCACCACGTAGGCTTGTGTGATCATACAGGGAAGTTGGTCTAGAAATTTATTCGTGGTGGGGCTTGCGTGCATGTCATCCCACACACTATCTGTTGTAACACCATTCTCAGTGGCTTCCCTCCGTACGAAAGTTTCCAGGCCTACGCGATACAGAATGTGAAAGTTCTACATTGCCTCATGCTCTCCTTCAAAAATTTCTGTTTCGCCATCATCATCTGTCTTTCGAAATTCTTGTACTGTTCTTCCCATTTATCTTTGTCCTTCCATACTATCTTGAATTCGAACTGGCAACGGCGCCAAATGTTCAGCCCATGGCGAATAGGAAAGAAAACATATATTCAATGCACAATACTATTCATTATCAAATGCTTTTCTGTACATAACAATGATAATGATGCCAAAATACATAAGTGTCCACAATGTTTATAATGTACGAAACGGTGCAATGAAACGACACAACCATCGTTGCATCGGTAACTGTATAACTACCCTTTTGTCGGACAACACCACGAATCCTAAGTATCCTGCACAATTCAATTGAGAAAGGCCCTCCCTTAGAAAGAGCACGAGAACACAATCATGTCCTGCCTCTTGAGCTTCTTGGTGAGTGTCAACCAACTAGATGAGTAGACCTTAGATTTCTTCCTAATAGACTTTTGATCTGAACAATTGCTATTCTAATCTCTAGTTATCACAACAACATCAATTGCCACTAAAGCCACCCTAGCCAGGGATTTACATGGACACTGTATGCTTGATTACCCACCACTCAACTTGTCAAACAAGGCATCTATCATTGAACCACCATGAGCTGACTAGGTTATATTATTTAGACATAGCTTTACTTTCCTTCTTGGTCATTCTTATTGACATAATTCTCAAAATCTGCAGGACATTCCCACATAGTCCATGACTTCATGTTTTACATCTTTCATCTTAGTCCAACTTGGTTGTCCTTGATGATCATCGATGTACCATTTATATTTATTGTGTCCACAGATTTTTGGACTTACAAGAAGTTTCCCATTTCTTATGGGGTTATTACATGTGAATTTGATGCTATTCTCTAATTTAAAATATGATTTACATTGCCAATAGAAAAGCTTTCTAGTCTTGGAGACGTAGAGATTTTGATGCCCCTATACTTGCCGCTTTCTTGGCTAATCATTATTTTAAGAGTTATTATTAAACCATGAAACAATACAATAGGCTTTGACTCTCACAAGACCTTTCAGATTTAATGGCAGAGAAAGGTTATGCAATTATATAATAGGTCTATGTTGAAATCTTTCATGAAACTTGGCCTGTATAAACTTCAAAACATTTGCATGCTCGATATCTTTCATGAAACTAGCCATGTATAAATTGAAAGTATATGCAAACTCAAAAGCTTTCATGAACTAGACATGTATAAATTCGAAGTATATGCAAACTCGATATCTTTCATGAATCCAAGCGTAATATCAATAAGAAGATTTCAATAAGTGGAGATGCAACCTGAATGAGTGTGAGACGCTTGAATTATATTGCGAATGCTCCAACCACGAGCTGTTGTAGTGAGGTCACTTGAAATGCAATGTCAATGAATGGTTCCTAAAAAGAATCTTGATGATTGCAATTACTGATAACAAGGTGACTATTGCAAAGTACAGAGTAGACACTAGGAATGCAACCCCAAAAGGGTTGTGATCCTCCTATCTTATAGAAAGAGGCTCGGTTGTTTGAACACGAGTCGAAAAAGAGAGTGTTATGTGCATAGAAAGAAGGCGCAAGGTGGCACACATGAGTTACAATCTTGGATTCAAAACGCAAGACCAAGAATAATGAAATAAAGAAAATAGCTGATGGCTTAACAATAATTCATTGATATTAAGTGGAATTAAATTAATTACCATGTTTCATTATAATGGTATCTATCTTATTAACATATATTTGTATATGTTACACACAAATATACATACATACACGTGATATTCCCAATATTTGTATTTTTATGCACACGTTGTAGTTTAAATATACGTATACATACATACATACATACACGTCATACTTGAATATACACATACATAAATATATATGTGTGTAATATGTATAGATGTATGTAAGTACCATGATACCATTATACTGGAACATGTCTGACATTACAAGAAAGGACTTGAGGTCGACTCACTTCTCAAAGGTAATATTTGTTTTTATTCGCATCACTGCATAGATGAATGTTTATATATCTTATTATGCTTGTTGACCTAGTAAGCTTGTGGTGGTCATTTGATGTATGTCTAGTTTGTCCTAGCCTACGTTCCCTGACCATGGTAGTTTAGATTCCTACTTGTTAACTTTGTTGGCAGGATGGTGCTCTCGTACCCAATTCCCTCTTTGCCAATGCTTTCCCCCTGTCACCACACTACCTATAAGAAGAATTAGCATGGTGAAAGCATATTTCCACATAGATCAACTATAATTAACCATTATAGCAAATAACCAATTTAACCGCAATAGTAGGTAATCTAACTAACTTTTTTCTTTTCACTTGAACATAATGATCAACAAGTATTTCCAATTCATATGAACTTAAAAATGAGTAACTACTTTAACTAACTGCTTGAAATATCAAAGGTTAAATGGTTTTTTTATTCCAAAACAACAAAATAAGGCATGTAACAATCAGTATATTGCTTTACATTACTTAGCTATCAGTAGCGCCTTAGAATGTTCATAACTTTATGGTCTTGGTAAATGGTAAGTACTTAGCAATTAGTTTTATCGAGTCTTTACTTATTGGGCAGTTTCCAGTATTATATTTTTTCTTTGCCTGTTTAATACCTTTGTTGTTACTGTTTATATGATCCTACATGCTAAGCTAATCGATAAAAGAGCTTGTTGGAACTTATGTTCTTTTGCTATTGACTGTATTCTTTTTTATGGTGTGTCTATCAAAACTATATAAGATACATTGCTTGATTTTTTATTTTCAGATGATTATGGAAAGGAAGTTTCAGCCTGTCATTATTTTCAGTTTTAGTCGGCGTGAGTGTGAACAGCATGCTCTGTCTATAATGTCTAAGCTTGACTTCAATTCTGAGGAAGAGAAGCAAGATGTAGAGCAAGTTTTTAAAAATGCGATATTATGCCTTCATGAGGAAGACAGAAATCTTCCAGCTGTAGAATTAATGCTTCCACTGCTGAAAAGGGGCATTGCAGTACATCATTCAGGTCTTTTACCAATTATTAAAGAGTTGGTTGAGCTTCTTTTTCAGGAAGGTCTGGTAAAAGCTCTTTTTGCGACAGAAACGGTAAGATTTTGTAGTTTGAGATTTTATTCCTACTTCAGGCCTATGAGGTGCATATGATATGTTGTATATCTAAATTCTTCATGGATATATTCTAGAGTGTGTTGTATATTTAGCGGCCTTGAAGCTGTACCATAAAATTATTGAAATCATTCTACAAATTGATGTATTTGGTTTAGGCTTAACTTGTTTTCTTCTTGATTGGTATGTTGGTTTTGTTGTCTTCTTAAATGATTGGGATTTCTTCCTTTTTGTTTATTGGTGGAACAGTTTGCAATGGGACTCAATATGCCTGCAAAGACTGTGGTGTTTACACAGCTTAGAAAATTCGATGGTGATAACCATCGTTATATGGCTTCTGGAGAATATATACAGGTTCTGTTATTTGAATTCTAAAGATCTCGTAGCTCTAAAATAGACAATATATGTTAGAATGTCTCAAAGTCAAGATGGCAGCTTCTTTACTTAACCTCGTAAATGCTCATTAGCTTGCTTGTCCTCTTAATGGAGATTTGCCTCGTCTTTTTAAATTGCAGTAGTGAATCTGATAGACTACCAACCAATTTTTCTTATTTAAGTTTTTTGCAAAAAATCAACAGATGAGTGGCAGAGCTGGAAGACGGGGAAAAGACGAACGTGGCATCTCTATTCTCATTGTTGATGAACAGGTAAAGTTTCTGTTGTTTTGGTGCTTTTTAAGGTCAGTATTTAAGTTTTTAATGCTGTAAGGTTTTTTAATGCTTGACGGGAAAAAACTAGGAGGATACAGTCTCTGTTTTCATTTGGTGCTTTTTTTAATGTAAGTATTTTAAGTTTTTATGCTGTAAGGTTTTGTAATTCTTGATTACAGAAAAGGTAGAAGCATACATATATTACTCGAGCATTGATATACTTTTAGGTCATCGCTAGAAGATGGAAAATATGAGAGGTGGAATATATGGTATAGCAAGGGCAATATTTTGGTACTTATTCGAAAGTTGTGATGCTTTAACAGCTAGTACACAAATGATTATGCCTGATTAAATTAAATTTTTGGTTGTTAATGACATGTTTCCCTATAGTTATCCTTTGCAGATTGATATTGTCCAAGTCATGCACTTGAAGGGTTTTTTAAGTACTTATAATGATGGATTGCAGCAATGTGCAGGATCTGTTGCTGTTGTTTAACATTCATGTTGAGCATCAAGTAACATTTTAGCTTCACTAATTTCAACTCAAGCCATAATATTTAAGATTTTAAGGGTACACTATGATCAGATGCAGTGATCCATATTTTCGAATCATTTATCATTAAGTTGCTGAAGTGAGTATGGGTATGAGTACAAGCACATGGGTATGTTATATCAATACAAGAAGATTTTTGGAGATTGTTGGGTACATTCGTGTATGCTTATACAAAAAACATATAAAAATATAAATGTATACATATTTGCAACCTACATTGCAAATGCAATAATAAATTATTAATAGAAAATAAATGCTTAATATATTATTCATTATTAGACATCTACTTTTATTACTATATTGTTGGTACGGGTGTGGGCATAACCCAGTGCATGGTTATGGGATATTTTTTTGTGCCCTTGGGTATGGCTGTACACACACAAAGAGAGCATATACAGCTTAATCATTGATCAATGCTAAGTGCCAATTGACAGGTCAAAATTCCAATATATTATCATATCAAAATATTATATATCATATATGTTTCAGGTCACAATTCAAATGCAAATCATTACAATTACAAAACTTACAATAAAAGGTAATAATTGTCTTCTATCTTCATCAATCAGTGAAAGTGTTTTGTTTCAAGGGTAGTTGATGGTTAAAGGGTTATTTTAGGGATTTTTGGGCCCAAGAAAGGTTAAAAACTGGGTAAAAAAAGTTATTGTCCACTTTTTGAAGTGCTCGAGCATGGGTCCATGTCTAGTATGCCCCAGTGTACCTAGGGTTTTGTGGGTATGCACCTCCCACCTAGAGCATACCTCATGCGCTAGGGACATACCTTGAGCACACTTGGATGTATCCCTAGGCATACTTGTACTTGAGCGAAGCAATTGCAAGTGTGTGGGGTTGGGGGTATGAACTTAGTGACGTAGTTTTATTATATATAAGTTAAACAATAAACATTAAAATAATAAATACAAATTAATTTATGATATATTATATATAACATATTGATATTTATTGCAAAATAGTTTGTTCTTAATATGATAAACTATAAATTAAATTATCAACTTTTACATTTTTATTCAAATTTAAATGTTGACACTAATTAGAATAAATTATAAATTTTTATTTTACAATATAAATGTGGAACAACTAACATTGGAAACAAAGGATTTAAATTTATTTATTTTTAAATGAAAAAATAGATGAGCGACCCTTTAAATATTTATGTTTTGAACTTCGAGATTTTTTATTCTAAATTCTAAACTTCGCTTTGAGATTAGAATGAAACAAAAATTGCACGACCTAGAAACCACTAGCACGGCCTAGAAAATTGCATGACCTAGATATGAGATTCTTTAATCATTTATGTTCTGAACTTAGATTTTTAATTCTAATTTTTAACCTTTGATTTTTGAGATTAGAACAAAATAAAAATTGCACAAGCTAGAAACCACTAGCGCATGTGCCTCCTATTTATGAACACCTACTTTGTCTTCTATCTGAATCCACATGCAAAAATGACATTTACTGAAATGGGAAAATCACATTTACAGAAATCAGGCATAACCCACTCAAAATTAGGAGAAAACAAAAACAAAATAATTTTTTTGTGGTTTAGGTAATAGGTTTTTATTTAATTTAATTTAAAAAACAAGGTTGCACAGAGATAGGGGCACTTGGAGACTGATCCTTATATCAATATGACTTTTTGGTTTAAAATAGGAGATAGGGGTGCTTGGTGATGCTATTGTTCTAATATAATTTAATATTCTATAGTAAATCTTAAAATATATTGGACTATGAGACTATAACACCAAAATTGCCCTGCGATGCTGATATTCCACTGTTGTAGTACCTCTTAAATTCTTAACCCTCAAAATGACATTGAAAACCATTATATCTTTTACCACTGAACTGTTATGGTAAATGAATGTATTAAGAAAAGAAGATGAAAGCTTCTTATATAGATTTACAACAATGATGTGTCTATTATCAACCAATCTTGAACTAAAGACTAATAGAAACTACCTAATAAATTAAAGACTAACCTCCCTTAAAGAAACATTACAATATGCTAATACCCTTTCTTAATGGTCGTTGTCTAACTACCATGTAGATAAGATAAGATAATTTTATTAATGTCCAACAAGAGACCACGAGGATACAAGGGACTGCCAATATACAATAATAGAAGCCAGCCACTAGGAGGAGCAGTAAACATGAAGAGCACACGATTAGACTGAGGGGGTGGAAGGTTAATCAGTATAATAACAACTTTGCCAATTTAAAACTTTTATCCAAACAGTAACTTAAAACACTGAAATAAACAGTTATGCACATGAACACAGACACACAAGATATATGTAGAAACCCAATGCAGGACAAAACCATGACAAATAATTGCTTTATATATAAATGATTCTTCTACAATGATTTGTAGGCTTCAATCTACTAGAGGTTTCAACCCCTATGTTTATGAGCTCCGACTCATTGGAAGCTTCAACTCACACACTTCGCAGGCACCGACCTACTGGAAGCACCAACCCTCACCATTGTCTTCACACAAACATATTTTCCACCTTGATGATGTTGCTTACTCAACTGGTGATGGAGATCTTTAACACACAAGACTTCCTATTTATATCTGTATAGACCTTTATCTTCAGCACTAGCACCCTTATTATTTTTCTTCACAAATCTGAATATATTCTTTTCCCAATCTAAAGTCAATCTTAAATATATATATGTATTCCTTTTCTTAAACCTCTCACACTTCTTCCGTAATTCTGATAAATATAGATCAGATTGAAAATCTGATTATATGAATGCCTTCTTTTCTTTCCTTGTATTACTGTTCACTTCATAAGTACAGATTTCTCATGTCATTTTCTTTTGTTCACTTTTTGTTATGCTTCATTCTCAATCTTCTTCTTTCTTTACTTATCCAAATGCATACTTTATTTTCACACACCTCTATATATAAATCAGATTAACATTCTGATTGTGTACAGATTACTCTAATTCTTTCCTATTCTTTATACTTCTAATTTACTTCACTCTTCTTTCTTACATATTCATCTTATTTCTACGTTTCTCTTTCCTTCATGCTCTTATTTCTTCATCCACTGTTCACTTCAAATCTCCCAATTCTATATTTTTGACAGATGGAGCATTTCTGATTTATATTTTTGATAATATAAGAAACCACGACTTTGACAATTGTGTGTCACATCTTTTCTTAACAAAACTACAATACTTGTAAATCATATTTTAATTCTGTAATTGCCTTTGTATCATGTTGTATGTTGATCACATGTTTTTAATATCGGAAGACTATATTCATATATTGTATCTTACAAATCTTCATGATAACCTGGTAGAACTTTCTCTTGCATGGGTTCCTTAAATATATCACTATTGTCAGTCTTGTGCATAGGTTCACGTCTGACGTGGAGGCTCTTTGTTCTTGTCCATCCCATCATCACTCAAATCCTTGATATTTGCCTTTCAATATCCCATCTGTGTTCCTGTACGCTGGCATTCAATGCTTTCTATTATTGCCACACGAGTTCAACTGAAATCCTGTTTTGATGCCCTTTCCGTATACTGCAGGTGCATCTTGTGCAGTTTTTAATCTGTTCTATAGCCTTTTGAAAATCATACAAGGGATAGACATTCCTTCATTTACCAGCGCAGACATGTAATTATGTGGTCTTTCTTGTCACTGTTCTATATCTAATGTGCCTTAATCTTTCATATGAAATTCCTAGGCAGTGGTTCAAGGCTTATAATTCCATATTGCTATCGCTTCTATACTTTTTGTGACTGTCGTGGCTTCCTGTGATACACTGACTGCTCTGTTGAACCGTCAAGACTTCATATGCTTTTCACTGTCTTTCATCGAGCCAAGTCTCAATTTCAGAATATCGCGCTTCCGTCCGTCTTTTATTGGGGCTTCGGTATAATTTCTGCCTTACTATACACCAACATCGTATCATCTCTGCATACTCATCTGGATTCATTGTTGACCCACTCTAGGAGACCTATGATCTTGCTGGATTGAATTTTAATGCCCAACTTTCACTATACCCCAGGACTCTCTTGAAACTATTCATGTCTGACGTGAAGTCCTTTCTATTCATATTTCAACGTTTGACCATCAACTTATGCATGACAGGTCCCGATAGCATTCATTGCTGACACACTCTAGGAGACCTATGATCTTGCTGGATTCAATTTTAATGGCCAACTTTCATTATAGCCTAGGACTCTCTTGAAACTATTCTTGTCTAACGCAGAGTCCTTTTTATTCATGTTTCAATGTTTGACCATCAACATATGCATGAAAGCTCCCGATGGCATCCCCATTTGTTGTCTTAAATTTCAAATATTTGGTTCTCTCAAATCGAACATTATTTAGTCTTCATTTTTATATATTTGTCAGCTCTCCATAACGTAACTAATGCACACAGTGGGCTTTATTGCTGAAGACTCCCAAAGACTGATGCTTCCTCTCATTATCTTCTGCCTTATTGGGTTGTATAGATTTGTCACATAGCCATTGATCCTTTGACCATTGGTTTTACTCTGCTCATAGTTAAGTATCATAAATACCGCCATTATCTCTTTATTTTATCAGGCCATTACAAATAAATTGCTGCTGCTGAAAACATATCTTTGTTGCATATAGTGCCGTATTGCTTTGTCTTTTTATTACTGACGTAGATGTTTTGGCATGGTAATAGTTTGCCATGTATACGTTGTTGCCTTCATGTTTCTCACTCCTCAGTGGCTCCTTGTATGCTAATGGCCCTTGTTCCATGATTAGGCACTAACAGTCTTGGTTGAAATATCTTAGTGCGATGATTCATAAATTCCTTATAATCTTGTTGCTCATCTGCTCATGATAGCTTTTGTTGATTTAGCAGTTTAAAAACCTTTTTCATTCATTCTTCATTAGTCGCTGCCAACCACAATGCTCTGTATGTGTACATGTTACTTAGTTCCATGATTGGGTACTAATAGTCTTGGTTGAAATATCTTAGTGCAATGACTCACAAATTCCTTATAATTTTTTTCGTCATCCACTCATGATAGCTTTTGTTGCTTTAGGAGTTTAAAAACCTTTTACATTCATTCTTCATTAGTCGCTGCCAACCACAATGCTCTATATGTGTACATGTTACTTAGTTCATAGTCTGTACTGATCATCGTGATGCTCGATGAAATGTGCATGTGCAGTTTCCTTATACGATATATATCTGTTATGTGACTCCTATACGTTGTTGAGATATTCTGTTTTCTTTTGACTGCATATTATATTTTTATTTGACTATTGCTTGTTTCGAATAAAATGTTGCCGAGAACCCTCTGTTTGACATATCTCACATGTATTTGAGCATGGCTGCTGTACATACCTTGTTCAAAATATGCAGTCTCAGGTTTTTACCTTTTGTGATCTTCGATATACTGATCTGGATTATTGTTTCTATTCTTTTTGTTCACTGTCAAATGTTCCTCCACTTTGTCTTTGCTTGTACTTGTTTTATCGAGCTTTCTGTCTATATATATGTATATATATTAGCTCAACCGGCATCAATCATTATCTTCAATATGCAGGGTTCACCTCATTGTATGTAGTCATTGGCTTCTTTATTGTTTACACCAATCAATATCAATTAAGTCATCTTCATCCTTGTTCACACATCATAATTTTGATATCTACATAATCATCCTCCGACATTGATAATAGTTATGCTTACAATCTTGTCTTGCTTGTGGAGCCCTTTGACATAGATGACAATATCAATCTATTGAATGCCTTCGACATCGATGACAATTTCCATCAAAATGGTATCTGGGGAAAAACAGTAGAAAAAGCAAAGAACAACAATATGAGGCAAGAACAACAACCAGACACACACTAGCTGTTTGCCACTTCGGAGAAGAAGCCAAGGATTGAAGGATACGGATAAGACATAGGCCAAGAGGAGGCCCTACATCATTGATGAGAACTACTGGAGGTGGTAGTAGTGATAAGCCGCTGCTGCATGTACCTCCTACAGGCCCTCACGGAATGGGTTCTCAGGAGAAGGGGTTCCAAAAGATCACTGGAAGCCTCGAGCAGGAGAGGTCACCGAGAAAAAGGAGGTGATAAGTCGATCCGTGAGTCATCTTGATGGGGATTGGATCTAAAAATTGCATGTCATAAATTCTTAAAAATATTCTGCTGCTGCTGAGATCCTCTCCAAATTTGTAGAATGTTAATGACCAAGAGAAGTCGAAATCTGTCCAAGAAAACAGAGAAGGCTGTTTACCACATAGGTTAATTAAGAAATGCACATAGATAATGAACAACAGAACTCCTTAGATTATTCACATATGCCATAACATTACATTATGCTTCATAAGATGCTTTACAATGACCCAAGAGGGTGTATAAATACTTTCTGCTGAACCTTCTAGAAGAGGACCGTTGGTTACAAAACAATCCTAATCTACCCGTCGGCCCGTTGGCTACAAAATCTTTACCAACGACAACACCCTGTTGGCTACAGTTTCTACCGACGACATCATCCCCCCCAAAAGAAAAAGTCGTCTCCGGACGACAATTACAAGATACTCGGACAAATTAACACACAAAATACATTAACTGACTAACTATAACAAGATAAATCTGCTTCTGTCACATCCCTTCCACATTTGTTCTGTGCTTGCACCAAACTAGTCTCCAACCCACGATGCATCTGTAGCCTCTGCCAACACAATACTATCTTCTTAGTCAAGCTGACCTTGATAGCCACCTATGCTGCCAACTCTAGGTACACTGAGCCAAGTGTTGCTGAACTGCCTTCAATTGGATGATCAACTCCTCCTGAGCTCTCTGTGCATCCACCAAGACAGCCTCACGTCCAACACCCACTCCAAGTGCCTCTGGTACACAGACACTCCATGCCTGCAGCAGCTCCAGGTCTCATCAATTGGTCACACTTCCCACAACTGATATCCGCAACGACTGGGGGTCCAGGGGGCAACGCCCCCGGCGGGGTGGAGGGGCAGCGCCCCCGCGGGGTCTTGGGGCGCAATATAGGCCGGGGTTGAGGGGTAGCGCCCCTCGCCGCCAAGACCAAATTAGCACTTCGAAACCCACACAAAACTGCATGAAACACACTGTTTTTTTTGATTTCTTTTGATCCTACACTCTTTCTGGCAATCGTTGATACTTCCTCTTCCCTTTGGCATTGTGCATTACTCATTCCGAACTGCTTGAATCTGTCATTTTTTTTTTAATATAGCAAACCACCTGTCACCCTTCTTCGGCATCTTGATTGTTTGCAACTTATTTATGAATTCCCCTACGCCCGCTCGAAAATGGAAGTCCCCATTCATAGGAGTAAAAAAAACAATACACTGTCATAGATTGCCAACTGAAACTGCATGCTCACGGAAAACAATACCAACGACTCTGCGGAAGAGAAGAGTATGTCGCGTGCAAAAAAATACTTCTTTCGATGTCCACAGAAGGTAATAAAACGTTGCCGGAGTTAAATGGTTCACGGATAGACACAACTAACTTCAAAGCCATCGATGTATCCCTACCAGGCTCGAATCCACGACCTCCGATGACCAGAATAGTGTTCCTCTGGCCTTATTATTCGAATGTCGAAGCAAGAAATCTGCGGGAATGAAGATGGAGCTCCGTGGGAGGGTTTTTTTTTACGCGGAAGACGAGACACCACGGCTGAAAAACAGAGGAAGTCCACGGGAATATAGGATGAGAACACGCACAGACAAGCAACGAAAGTCTGTGCGAATATAGCCCGCGGGTGCCAGCCACTATTCGTGGAAGTGAGGATACCGCGGGACCCTACGGGCAAAATGAACACAAGGCTCCGCGGGGAAAAATGCTGCGCGGAGAAAGACACGCGAGGGAGGACCTCCCACGGATAGCTGCCCGCGGGACAATCTGCCCGCATGGTAGGCTGTGCGCAGAACATAGTCCGCGGGACTTTTCTGCTTTTTTTTTTTTTATAAAATTTATTTATTTGTTTCTTTCTTTTTTTTTTTCAAATAAAAAAAATACAACTCAATTTTCGCTCCACACTTCGCCATTCCACGACGACGAGGGAGTCGAAAGATACATGGCAACGCCACTTGATGAACTAGGGAGCCATCTGCGGATAGAGAAGTAAGTGTGCAAGAAATAAAGGAAACTGCGGAAGAAAGAACACCACTAGGGGTGGAAGAAGATGCCACCGAGGAAGAATGAAGACAACCCGCAATCACAATGCACCCTGCAGAAGAATCTGCGGAAGACAAGAAAAAGCTGCACTACGCCGTGGTTGAAAAAGTGAAGCCACCAATGAACAAGATGAGCCCGCGAACACCAAGATGCAATCCGCGGAGAATAGAAAGCGATCCGCACAACAAAAGTCTGCAGGAGATAAAGGCAGGCTGCGGGGAACAAAACACTTCTTGCGGAGACACAACCCATGAAAACGGTGTCCATAGAATAGTTCGTGGGACCCTTGTTTGGGCAGACTCGACTCACTCTTCGATCATCATCTGGTTTCTTCTCTACTTTTCCATTAACCTTCGTTGTCTTCAGCTGTCCTTCTCCCTGTGTGATTTTCTTTACTTCTCCCCTTTTTACTTTGTTCACTCGCTTTCTTTTCTTACTCTTCTTACGCTTGCCCTCGCTTTCTTCATTCTCAATTTTTTTCTCCACCATTTCATTGATCTCCATTTTCTCCGAGAGCTCTTGCTTTGTCACTGTTTTCACAGTAACCTCGATCTCCTTCTCTGATTCATTTTGCTGCAGCTCCACTTTTTTCGAAGTTGACTTGTCGGCCTCATCTCCCAAATTCATTGTTTGCAGTGTGGCTTCATTATACTTAATTGTTCATTATACTTAATTGTCTCCCCCTCACTAAATGCATGGGCAGGTGTAACATCCAACGGTGCATCCCCCTCATTTACCTCAGTGAACTCCTTTGGAAATTCATCCCCCCTCGGACCTTCCTCAATTGTTAGTACATTGCAGCTTTGGAACATTTCGTAGTCCTCTATTTGCCAGTGGTAGAGACCATTCACTGAGTCTAGATCATCATTTGTTGAGCCTCCGTCCAATCTCAGGACTCCCTCTCGATTTGGTTCCATATGTTGTCTTCCTTCATCCTCCTCTCCCTCTGAATCTGATGACAAGGCCTCTTCCTCGACCATTTGGGTGTGCAGATCAATAAAAAATCGCCGGCCTTTACTTTCGAGTGACAAGGTGTTCTTCCAATCGTGTCTGACTCTGGCTTGAATAAGCCATCTGCGGCCAACGATGGCGTCGTATCCTTTTCTCTTCATCGGAATCACGACGAAATCCAACGAAGGAATGACTGAGTGCCAATTGTTACCGGCTGTGCCATGAGTACGCCCAGAGGTTTAATGCCATGCTGGTCCGTTGTGAGCAACTGAAATGTAGGGGGCCACAATGTCGGCTGCCCTAGCTTCTTCCAGGTCTCCTCGGGTAAGACATTTACGTCGGACCCTCCGTCGACTATTGTGTCTGTGAGAACATGCCCAAGGATCTCCATCTCGACAACCGCAAGATGCCGGCCAGATGTGAGGCCTAGCAACATTGGGTCTTCTCCGCTTGCAGCAATTTCTTTCCCTCTACCTTGTTCTCCGGGTATCTTCGGAACTGGCGCAATATTTGTGAGAGCGGATCGGAGCTGGGGCATTGTAAGAAGCAAATCATTTATCTTGACAGGTATCTCCGTTTGCAAAATTTGTCGTACAATGTTTTTTTTTGTGGAATTCCTTGTCGAAGTGCTGGTGGTGTCCCTCAAATGAGATGTTTCCGCCTGCGACGCCTTTTCAATCTCCGCCTGTGCTTCCCCAAATTTCCTCTTTTCTTCCGCCGGGTCCGCGTACTCTTTTGCTTGCCTCCGTGTAATCGCCAACACCTCTTCTTCAGCTGTCCCGACAGTGATCAAGTTGACTCCAGATTTTGGACACTTGGAATCTTCGTGATTGCCGGGTCCGCACCATCTGCATAATAGTTTGGGTGTATTCGCCATTGTACAATCCCGTGCAAAATGACCCCACAAATTACATGTTCGGCATTGAACAATCGGCCGTCCGTTTGCATCATACTAAATTCGACTCCTCCCGCCATTATTATTGTTATTGTTCACATTGATATTGTTGTTTTGCCCTCTACTATTATTCCTGTATCCTTTCGGCGTGGCACCTGCATTATTGGTGTTTCCGCTACTGCCTGACGGGGACGCCTCCTGTGTAAGAAGTACCTGCAGAGATCCTCTGGTCTTCATGCTAAAGGGACATTCCTTGGTCGAATGGCCCATGATCTGACAAATGTCGCAGAATGGGTTCTTTGGACAGGATCCTTTAGTATGACCGTCGGTCTTACACTCCGTGCACCACAGCTCACTGCCCTTTCTCTCCTTCTACATATTTTTAAACTCCATCATGTGGATCATGTCCTTTTGTAGGGCGCGGACCTTCTTACTACTGCCTTCATCGTTGCTGCTATCTTCTCCAGAAGGCTTATCATCATCAAAATCAGATGAGCTAGTCTTCTTCTTCTTCTTTGTCTTCTACTCACTTTCGAGGTTCAATGCTCTGTTATAGGCTTCCGTGTATGATGACGGTGGCACAATTTTCATTTTCTTCCTTAGCTTTGGGCGTAGGCCTTCCACGAACCACCTTTTCTGAAGTTCGTTCGCCGGCTTATTTTTCATTTTATTTATCAAATCTTTTAATTTCTTGGCGTAGACGTGGACAGTTTTGTTCTTCCCTTGCTTAGTATTGAAGATCTCTGCTACAATTTCATTATCGTCACGCAACAATTGAAATTCGGCCAGAAACTCCTTTTTAATGTTATTCCAACTGTCCAACTTTTGCAAATCTGTACTAGTAAACCAGTCAATTGCCACGCCTCGTAGGGTGGCTGGAAATTGCCTCATCCAGTTGTTTTCATCAGTTATCCCATTTGCCCTTCAAATCGTTTCACATGTTTTGCAATGTCAAATGGGATTGACCGTACCATCGCCATCAAACTTCGGCAGTTTCTCTTTTGGTCCCGCCATCACAATTGGTTTTTGTAAACAGGCGTTGCTCGGTCCTGCAACACTAGTGCTGTTCACTCCCACACCGTGGCTTTACACTCCCACACCGGCGGTCTGCACTCCCACACTAGCGGAGTGTTCTCCCACACCGACGGTCTGCACTCCCACACCGGCGGACTGTTCTCCCACACCGGCGATCTGCACTCCCACACCGACATCGGCAAACTGTTCTCCCACACTGACGGTTTGCACTTCCACATCGGCGGACTGTTTTTCCACACCGGCAGTCTGCAATCCCACACCGGCGGACTGAACAGCTACGAACCTTGGGGAAGAAGGATCTTCTGAAGTTGTCCCCTGCGGAAGTGTATCCTGAACGAAGAGTTCACTCCACGCTCTTGCTCTGTCGGCACTCCGAGCCGTGCGGGTCGATGCTCTTCCATTTGGATTCTCTTCCCTTGGCGAACACAAATTCAAAAACTCCTCCCGTGCTTCTTCCACCAATTCCACCCGCTGCCGAGTTTCCTCCAACAATTCCTTTGCGCTTCTATGTCCCTCGGCAATCTTTTGAAATCTCCTTCGGTGCTCGGCCTGCTGTGCCAGAATTAAATTTTCTTGCGCAGTACGGATTCCATCGTTTCCCTTGGCCTTATTTAGATCCTTGTTAAGCTGATTTGGCATTAATCTTCATTCCTCCCACTTTTCAGGTTCATAGGGCAACGACACCAAATGTTTACCACATAGGTTAATTAAGAAATGCACACAGATAATGAACAACAGAACTCCTTAGATTATTCGCATATGCCAGAACATTACATTATGATTCATAAGATGCTTTACAATGACCTAAGAGGGTGTATAAATACTTTCCGCCGAACCTTCCAGAAGAGGTCTGTCGGCTACAAAACAATCCTAATCTACCCGTCGGCTTGTCGGCTACAAAATCTTTACTGACGACAACACCTTGTCGACTACAGTTTCTACCGACGACAAAGGCTGTCCCTTCATCGGAGTGCTTTGCAACAAGAGACAAGACCTAACCATTGACTCCGCCATTGATATGAGTCCACCACTAATGCTCTTAGAATCTGTAAAACTTCATACCAGAAATCAGTACAATACATCAACCATGTTGGATGATACAGCCGTCCTTCCTTATAGCTAGAGACACTGAAGATAATTGCCATGATTTTGAGGAAAAAATGACAAACCCTCCAAATTTTTGCAGAAGAGCATGAGACCCAAGAATAGATTGCATAAAGTCACAATTTTTGAGGGGAAGATTGCCAACCCAAGATTGAAAATAATCACTTTATTCGGAAAAAAAGGTAAAAAAACCATAAAGGAATCCCATGCAACATTGCTAATTTAGAATCCAGAAATGTTTTTTGGGATATAATTGAAAAACCAAATAGATAGCTGGCACAAAATTCAGACATGGATCAACATACAAAACATCGTTTAAAGGGAAAAATGGTAAAAACTGTCTAAAATCCATAGAGCCCTCCCTATTGGGAGTGAATCCTTAATTTTTAAGGACAAAATTACAAACCCAGAATAACCTTTTTTGAAGGGACATAATTGTTAAAACGTAGCTGTAATTTTTTAAGGGAAAAAATTATGAAAACCCAGATTTTTTTTATAAAGGAAACAATTATTAAAACCCATCAGAATTGTTTTAAAAACCCACCAGAGAAACCTTCATGCAGCAAAACACGAGACTTCACGTGGTAAAACAACACATGGAAGCAACATGCAACTCACATAAAACACATGCAAACAACATGTAAGAAAATGCAAGTACATGCAACAAGTATGCAAGTACTTACAACCCACAAACATTAGAGACATCTGCTCAATCCAGAAAATTGAATGATAAAAACACTTGGCTAGGTTTGTGATTTTCAGCAAAAATCTTCGAAGGCACAGCATGAAATTTTCATAAAATACCTCAAATGATTTTATTTTTAAAAATTGAAAAACAAATTTCTGGAAAGAAATTCAGATCAGAAGAGGCTTAGGCTTGAATTTTTGTTAAAAATATTGCCAAATTTTATTAAATCCTGCCGACTTGCTTTGATACCATGTTACGGTAAATCAGTGTTGTATTAAATAGAGAAGATGGAAATTCCCTACATGGATTTACAAAGATGATTTTTCTATCATGAAACAATCGTGAACTAAAGACAAAAGTAGAAACTACCAAATAAACTTAAGACTAACTAAGATGTATATTAAAGAAACATTACAATATTCTAATATGAACCTTACAAAGTTTCTGCAGAAGTCTTCAAGACGGGAGACATGTCCTGGGATTTTGGGTATGCATCTTCATGCAACCTTGTTTTTACAACATTCAAAAGTGAAAAAATTCAAAATTTGCATCAATAGTTGGGATCATCATGATTGAGCATTTTAACTTCAAGCCCTTTAATATCAAATCCTGATGCATACAAGTTGTACGTGATTTTGGGGCATACGTTAAAGAATGATAGCTGTGGGAGCTATCTTGGTTACCTGCAATGGTTGTTCTCTTACCTACAATAGTTGTTCTTTCATAAACTGTAGTTGTCATCAGCATTGATGCTTCATTGTCAGTTGGCTGACAGACTTCATTCAATTCAGTCGAGTCATTTGAATAAAGACTTTTTATAGTTGAGAGGATCCCAGGATGATTGAAGAGGCTTATTCTTTGTCATCGTGAGTTTTTTAGAGCCATGTGCGTACATGACTGCTGGACATCAAAGTCTCATCTTGCATAATGTTGACAAGCCAAGAGTCGTGTCTTTTGAAGACTGAAGACCCTTTACCATCCACAACCGAAGGGTCTTATTCTTAAGTAAGTGATGGAGATTGAAGATGCATTTTTGTGCCTTGGCAGTCAGAAGTCTAAGCATCTCATCTCCTTCTTCGACAGCTATTGAGGTTTTATTGAAAACATCAGTCTGTTGCACAGTCGGATGTAAAGAGTCGACATTCATTTTGAAGTTGGAGATCACTGTTTATTTTTTAGTAGCATGTATGATCATTCTTGCTGTTGCAGCAATTATTCTGAGACTATTCTTTTCACAGGTTGCTGCTGTAGGGATGTATCGAGTCTACAATTGATCACTTTGTTCATGTTTCCGTATTAAGTTTCTGCCTGCTGGAGATAGTGGGTTGTTGTCCATTATTATTACTCTTGTAGTATTCTTCACGTGTTCTTCATCAAGTTGCAGATTAAATATTATGGCAAAGAGAGAATAGCGTGTGAAAGCTCAAAAATTGTAAGCTCAGCTCTGAGATTCGCTGATTATTATTCAATAAAGAAGTTCTTTTTGGTGTGGCTGGGTTTTCCCCTCGAGCAGGAGGGTGTCCCCAAGGTATTTCTGGTGTTCTTATGTTTTTATTTATCTGCTATTTGTTTCATGCTATTTTGGCTCAAAAATCTTACATGGTATCCGAGCAAAGTTTAAGTAAGATTGAAAACCAGAACTATATGGCAGCCGATCAAAATACAGTCGTAATTTGGAGGCTGGAAAACACAATTTGTTTATAACATTTGCCAAACTCTGGAAGTTAAATCAGAAATATTTTTAGAGGAATATTCCAATGCTTTGCTTACCCTCAGAATTTTACTTAAGCTTTTGCAGAATATGAATTTTAATGAGAGGGTTGGTGGAGAGTATCATTCTGTTTTATTATAGATTATCAGCATCATCAGTGAGCCTTGGCCGAACAAAGGGCAGTTTATTTATGTTGAGAAGTTTAATTTGGCCTCTTCTGTAGCTCAAGTTGTCGGAGTGAAGTCCATTCCTAGAAGACATCCATGCATTGGGAACCCCAATGATCCCATGGATAAAAATAGCTTCTTACAACAGTTTGCTGATAAATCTTCCGACAAAGATTTTTCGGCCGGATTTGAGCATTGGCCAAAAAGGTCCACAGATCATGCTCAATATTCAGAAGCTAATAGATGTACACTGCCAACTGGTCATGGGTATCATCTTGGAGGGGATCATTATAGTGTCGATATGGTGGAAGAGACCATGTTGCTAATAACAAGGAAAGCTATGAAGATTGAAATCTGATTGGACATTGCTAAATTGTTCAATAAAGAGATTAGTAATTTATGTTTGTACCTTCGAATAATTTTCATGAAAAAAATGTGACAAAATGTGACAATAGATTCCAGAGAATGAAACTAATCTACTGTAGTGATACCAATGTTGTATCAAGAAATAAGATGGAAATAACATTACATTGTAGTAAATTAGCTGAGTACTTAAATAAAGCATACAGTGGTTGAAGCATGATAAAATTATATTACCAAGCATTTTAGGAAAAGATGAAGACAATAAAGCAAAAGCAAATTCTAAAAGAGAAAATAAAGCAAACAAAGCCATGAAGCAACAATAGGTTGCTTTAGTTGAATGAAACTAATAGTAAACTTTTGCAAGATACAGCAAGGATCAGATTATTGTTTAAATAACTTCCTCTTCTCAAAGTATATCAAGGCAAATTGTAGCAAACATGTGATATTACCATTTAATTTTTGTGTCCTGATTGAGTCCTACCTTTATACTTCAAAGTTTAGTTATCTCCACAATTTTGACTTACTCAAATGAGAGAAGTTGTTGTTTTGTAAATTGGTTGTAACATATTAGACTTTTGTTATCTTTTTTCTATGTTACTGAATCATTGGGTTTGCCTGTCGATTCTAGATTCTATATTGTTAAAAATTTGAACAAGAATAGTACGAAACAATAGCAGATAAATAAAAACACAAGAAGTTTAAAACACTACAGATAACTGGGGAAAACCTTCCAACTCGAGGGAAAACCTAGCCACCCCAGAAAGAACTTTATTGAATAATAATTACAAAGTCTCAGAATTGAGCTGACAACTTTTGAGCTTTCAAACACTTTGCTCACTTTTCAATAATAATTAATCTGCAACTAATGGACAACGCACATGAAGAATACTAAAACAATAATTATAATGAACAACAACCCACTATCTCCTGTGGACAAACACTTAATACCGAATTATGAACAAACTAATCAACTATTGACTCAATGCATCCCTACAACAGCAATTTGTGAAAATTATAGTCTCAAATAATCACTTCAACAGAAAGAATAATCAAATACGCTACTAAACAATAAACAGTAATCTCCAACCTCAAAATGAATGTCGACAATCTCTATATGTGACCCGCAACAGACTAAAGTTCTCAATAAAACCTCAATAGTTGTTGAACAAGAAGATGTGATGGTTAGACATCTAATTGCCATGGCACAATATTCAATTTCCAGCATTTATGTAAGAATGAGACAATTCAGTTGTTGATGGTAAAGGCTCTTTGCAATCTTTGAAAGACACGACTCTTAGCTTTTCAGCATTACAGGAGATGAGACACTTGGATGTCCAATAGTCACGTATACAAGTGGCTCTAAGAAAATGTGATGACCCCTTTTTCTATGTAGGTTTGGAATGATCCTAGTTTGCAAATGTACCTTTTCTAGAATTTGATTCTTGGTAGAAATAATCATATTTAAACTAATTTGTAAGTCTCATCATTTATAGTAATTCTTGATAATGTCAATATTCCTCATGTATCAAATCCTGTAATGGATGGTAGATTTATAGTTGCTCGAGTTTAGACATGATCTACGTGGGTACTATATTGTCCCACGTGCGCAATTTGCTCCTCCCCCTGTGCACACTCCCTATCCGTTATGTACTAATGCGAGAGGCCTTATAGACTTCTCCACAAATAATTTATAGTATTAATTATGATTATATTAGATTTTAGATTATGCACCATCATTAACTTAAAAATAAGACATAATATTAGATTTATACAAGTCCCTTTGATAAAATATCGAATAATAAATAAATATATATTTGAATCTATTATTAGCTCATATATACATAATTTGTTTCATATTAATTATATAGATGGAACATACTAATAATTTATTTACCATTTTAAATTATTTTATATTTATTATAAATTATTGCTTACTAATATTAAAGCAAATTTTAATTTATTATAATCCAATTTATATTTACTTATTTTTATTCATTCTAGTTATATAAAACATAAACATTAAAAATAATATATTCCACACACCTCATACCTTTATGGAGATTCGTAATTTCAAATTACTTGTCTTTTTGCCCATTCCACGTATAAAAATAATGGATCTTTACCTTGTTTTAGGTTGACTTTTCATACTTTTCCCATGGGCTTTGGTTTCTTTTAATTTCAAATATATTTTTAAATGGCAACCGTTGGGGTAATACCTTATTTGCTCCCTTTTACATATGTATTTCCTTTTAATATCTTTTATCGCGCTCCTTTCACATTTCTATTACTTTCTATTATGTGTAAGAAAGACTCAATCCCTTTGCCTAGTTCAAATACCGACGCAGGTTTGGAAGTCCATGTTTCCTGTTTTACTTCATTTTTTCATTCTCTGAGTTTTGATAATACCTTTCCCACCCTCGTCTACATATTAATATGTTTGTTTCATCTAGGGTCGTGCCCTTTCATGGCTTAGGTAAGGGGAATAGTTTATTTGATTTTGTTATTTAGATTATCATTTATTATGAAATTCATTTATTACTTAATTTTATGAACATAATTTATTATATTTTGTTATTTAATTTATTATAATTTGTTATTATTCTAATAATGATTGTTATATAAAGATTATTACAAGTAAAATGAAGATTACAAGTACAAGTAAAATGAAGATTACAAGTACAAGTAAATTACAAGTAAAAATGATTATATGTATTATTAGACAACCTATATATTCTTAATAATATATTATTATTATATATATCATCAGACCAAGGATAGATCATATGAGTCGTTATCTATTATCTATCATTACTAGAGCTCATGACAGAAAAATTGATGATGACCAAGAATAAGCCTCCTCAATCATCTTGAGATCCTCTCAACTATACAAAGCCATTATTCAAGTGATTGGACTAATTTGAATGAATTCTTTCAGTAAGTGGACAATGAAGAATCAACGGTGACCAAAATCACAGTTTCAAAAAGAACAACCATCGCAGGTAACTAAGATAGCTCTTGAAGCTATTAATTTTTAACACTCCCTCTTAGCAAAGGAGACATGTTTTCTAGATTCTCACGCATTGGAGTCTCTCAACATGACAATCACAATGTGTAAAGATGGCCAAGAACTTTATCACTTAATCTCTCAACATGATAGCATCATGGAGTCACTCACCATGATGTTCACCATGGCTATTCCAATGTGTAAAATAAACACAAGCTCACATCACAATCATTCAACGTGATGTTGTCACGAAGTTTCTCAAGATAACATCCAATATGGCTACTTCTATGAGTGGAAAGAGCAATGCCTCTGTCTCAGATACAAATAAGAGCTTTCACATCAAAATTCTCTTTCTTAGACGAAAATGCATTACAACACATAATAAGAACTGAATGATGAGACTCCCTCTCAACAAGGGTAACATAAATTATTGTTGGCTCCAATGTTTGACCAAACAAGGAGTTTTCAAAGCCACACAACTTCTCGAGCATGTTGACGATTTGTAAAGGATTTGGCACTCTCCATCTGCCACTCAAGTGCATTTGAATCTTCAAGTGTTTGCATTAATCACCTGATCTCCTAATTCAAGATCACTAGGAATGCTTGCCTTAGAGGAACAACTTTCAACACTCACCTCCGAAACTTCTAACATGTGGAGCCTAAGACCGTCCTTGTCGACCTCATCCTAGATCACCCTATTCAGAAAAGTCTGTAAAGCTATCAAGGTCTAATTTAGATTGACTATGCAATTTTGTTGTCTGCAACCTTAGCATTTGGCCTTGCAACACTACAACTCATCTAGCTAACATATTTACTTCTTCACAAAATTCCCACTTGATCTTTGCCTCAAAGATTGCAAAGAAATTCTCTAGAAGTGAACACCCCTCTATAGATCTTAGCACCTTAATGCTCTCAACTTATGCCTTGAATTCTCAGAATTTAACTTGCTTTGGATGTCATTTGTTCCTCTTAGAAGTAACTAATCATTATACAATCTGAATAGGTTCATCGACAGAGAGATGTCTCCAATTATGTGTCACCAAATCAGCTGTAAGACAACAAGTTGAGTCTTCATGTTTTTTTATTTCTTTCAACTAGCATAACCTCTACAGTGGATGTCTTAAGCTCTCTTCCCTTTGAATGCAATTTCAAATAATTGATCCATCATTCATTTGCTCCTTGATCCATCCTACTTTTTAAAGAGATTAAGAATAGTTCATAGAATCAAACTATCTTGAAAAGAAATATATAGATCAATGTTAAAAGCATACATGATTAAGTATTCCTGACATTATTGCATGAATTATTGAGCATCAATCAAAATGGGAAGTTCAAGATTGCATGACCCTAGTGAGCATTTCTTTATGTGCCCCTCTTTTTCTCAATTGTTAACTTTATTTTTCTTAATTGCAATCGATTTCTAGATAATATCAAGTTTTAATTGTTTTACTTCATTGATAGAAACAATTCTTATAAATCTTATAAATTATTGTTTTTTCCTTCTTGCAAGTGTTGGAGAGGTGAAGGCTTTGTTGCCAGTGGGCCAACATCTTACGTCGGGTATGTGGCATGGCTGATGGCTTAATTGCCTCATGTGGTTTTGTATGAGATGGTCCTGAATTTCGAGCCACCTGTGAAATATTATTGGCAATTCTCAGGCTGAGTCGGAATGAGTTTTCAGATTCGCCCGTCTGTTTGAAGGGAAAGATCGCACCTTACTGGCTGCGCTATCCGACTGTGACTGGTTCCAATCCAGGCCCGTGCCCTCCTGCGATTTTTAAATCGTTTTGTTATTTTCCAGTCCCACGCGGATGACAAAAAATGACTGCAGGTGCTGATTGTAGATCCTGCGGATTCGAATGATGGAGTTCGACTTTGAGCTGTTTATAGCTCGCCTTCCTTCAATCTGCGTAAACGCTGATATCAACTGCCGCACGGATTCGGATGTTTTGTTTATGATAATCGCTGTCTGAAAAAATAACGGAACTGGCCTGTGCTGTAGATGATCGAAAATTGGATAATGATTCTGTTCTCCCCTAGTTGCCGTACTTGTATGACTGGTGCGATTTTTAATTATATTTTTCCAGCTTGCAAACGGTGATTTTTTCCTTGACTCGTCTGGTTCAGCATGAAAATCGGGACAGATATGTGGGATTAATATCTTCCCAGCTTCCTTCAAATTCTTCAGTTCTCAGGACTCCAAGAAGTCGTCACCCTTCAAATATTCTGAATACGCAAATAAGCCCAATATGAAATGGCTGAAGACCACCTCCAATGTGCAACCCTTCAGAAGATATCTCACTTCCTCAGTTATGCAGATCCAAGGGAGTTTTCGTTCCCAAAGACCTAATGGAAATTTGCAGACCGAAGACCACAAATTGCTTCAATATGATAAGTAGTAGAATCCACAAAATCACTTGTGCAAATGGGTGCCTCTTGTCCTCTATTTATTCACTTTTTGGAGAAGTCACTGGAAGCTTCCAGAACAACTTATTATAATGTATTTTATTATTAATTAACTTTATAAAATTAAATAAATAACTTTATAAAGTTAAAGTACAATCTCAATTCGACATTAAGACAAGTAGGCCCCACTTACTAGATAATAACTTTCTAAGAGCAAGAATGTAATCATCTGTCAACAGAATGGCTCTCTCTTCCAAAAATATTTGCCTACGAGAGTCAATGATAGGCAAATCCCTGGTAGAAGTTATGTCGCTAGAAAGGGGACACGAGAGTCCGCCCTTCCTGAAATTGCTTGTCCTCAAGCAATCTTAAAGCTGGATGCTGCAAAATTGTTTCATTTTCCCAAGTGGCATCTTCAACTGGTAGATCTTTCCATTTAACCAAATATTTTTTGATTACCCTTCTGCGGAGCTGTTTTTCCCTGCTTTCCAAGATGAATTTCGGCACTAAGATCAATTTCCCTTCATCATCCAAAGGAGGTAATACTGTAGAAGGTACCACATTCTCTCCCAACGCCTTTTTGAGGCGCGACACATGGAACACATTATACACTTTACTATCTGCTGGAAGCTCAAGCTCATAAGCCAATTCCCCTATTCGTCTGGTGATCCTGAAAGGCCCATAATATCTAGGCTTAAGCTTTTCTGACCCACTTCTTTTAAGAGTAGATTGCCGAAAGGGCTGAAGCATGAGGTAAACCATGTCACCAACCTCAAAGCTTCTCTCAGTTCTCTTCTGATCTGCATACTGCTTATATTGATTCTCTGCCCGAGCAATGTTATCCCGAAGAGTGCTAATAATGTCTTTACTCTCTTGAATCAAATCCTCGGCGCGTGGAACTTGGACATCCCCCATTAGCAAGTCAATAAAGCTCGGTGCATCATACCCATATAATGCTCGGAAAGGTGTCATCTGAATTCACATGTGAAAAGTGGTATTGTAACAATATTCATACAAATAAATCCATCTTACCCATGCCTTCTGCTGAGCAGCCACGTAATTCCTCAAGTAGCCTTCCACCCACTTGTTTACTATCTCCGTTTGTCCATTAGTCTGCGGGTGATAACTAGTACTGGGTGTGAGCTCAGTGCCACATAATCGAAACACCTCCTTCCAGAAATGACTCAGGAATCTACTATCCTTGTCACTGACAACACTACGGGGTATCCCATGTAATCTGAAAACCTCTCTGAAGAAAACTTCAGCTACCTGTATTGCTGTATAAGTAGTGGTGATGGGGAAGAAGTGAGCATATTTCGTTAGTCTGTCCACCACCACATAAATGCAATCGCGTCCCTGAGCCTTGGGCAACCTTGTAATGAAATCCATGGATATGCATTCCCACTTTTGATTTGGGATGGGAAGTGGCTGTAGGAGTCCTGCTGGGAAGGTGTGCTCTTGTTTATTCTGTTGGCAAACTGGACACTGACGAACATACTGCAATACATCCTTCTTGAGTCCTTTCCATGTAAATCGTTCCCGCACCTGTCTATATGTTTTAAAGTATCCGGGATGACCAGCTATAGGTGAATCATGAAGAGCCTGCATAATAGACCGCTTCACCTTCGATCCGGGGACTAAAAATATCCTGTTCTTGTAAATAATCAATTCATTCACAAGTGTATACCTGGTATCAACAATTGTCCCATCAACTATCCCAGATGCCCAAGAGTCTCTAGCATACTCTGCAACAATCAAATGCTTCCAATCCTCAGAGATTGCAATCATCGCACTAAAATGTGGCCTGTGTGACAAGGCGTTTGCTACAACATTCTGAGTGCCCTTAACGTATGATATATCAAAGTCGTATGCCTGTAGCTTACTCACCCATTTCTGTTGTCTATCATTGAGATCTCTCTGCCCAAGGAAATGTCTCAAACTGTTGTGGTCAGTTTTTATACAAAACTTACCACCTACTAAATACTGCCTGAACTTAGCTAGTGCATGCATGATAGCTAACATCTCCTTATCGTAAATGCTGAATGATCTCTCTGGCCCACAGAGTTTCTTGCTCTCATATGCAATAGGGTGTTTGTCCTGCATCAAAACAGGCCCAATACCATCTCCTGAGGCATCACACTGAAGTTCAAATGGCTTCGAGAAATCGGGCAATGCTAGTATCGGGGATGAAGTCATGATCTCCTTAAATTTGTCAAAACAAGCCTGTGCCTTTGCTGTCCAAACAAAAGCTCCCTTTTTGAGCAAATCTGTCATAGGGGCCGCATGCCGCGAATATCCGCAAACAAATCTGCAATAGAAGCCACACAAACCAAGGAATCCTCTCAGCTAGGTTAGTTTCTCAGGAATAGGCCACTCCACAATAGCACGAATCTTATCAGGGTCCATCCGTACTCCTTCTCTGCTGATAATATGACCTAAGTATAATAATTCGGTCATACCCAAATCACATTTGGACTCTTTGGCATACAAAGACTCTGCCTGCAAGGTCTTCAATACTGTCTCTAAATGCTCCATATGCTCACGCCATGTTCGACTATATGCCAAGATATAGTCCTGCATCAAAACAGGCCCAATACCATCTCCTGAGGCATCACACTGAAGTTCAAATGGCTTCGAGAAATCGGGCAATGCTAGTATCGGGCATGAAGTCATGATCTCCTTAAATTTGTCAAAACAAGCCTGTGCCTTTGCTGTCCAAACAAAAGCTCCCTTTTTGAGCAAATCTGTCATAGGGGCCGCATGCCGCGAATATCCGCAAACAAATCTGCAATAGAAGCCACACAAACCAAGGAATCCTCTCAGCTAGGTTAGTTTCTCAGGAATAGGCCACTCCACAATAGTACGAATCTTATCAGGGTCCATCCGTACTCCTTCTCTGCTGATAATATGACCTAAGTATAATAATTCGGTCATACCCAAATCACATTTGGACTCTTTGGCATACAAAGACTCTGCTTGCAAGGTCTTCAATACTGTCTCTAAATGCTCCATATGCTCACGCCATGTTCGACTATATGCCAAGATATCATCAAAGAAAACCAACACAAATTTCCTCAGCTGATGATGGAAGACCTTATTCATGGTGGACTGGAAAGTAGCTGGTGCATTGGTCAACTCGAATGGCATCACTACAAACTCAAAGTGTCCACAATGACATCTGAAGGCAGTCTTCTCTATGTCCTGTTCTCTGACTCTAATCTGGTGGTAACCGGATCTCAGATCTATCTTACTAAAGTAGCATGCCCCATGTAGTTCATCTATCAACTCATCAATTCGTGGGATAGGATATCTATTCTTAATGGTCTTCTTATTCAGCATTCTGTAATCAATGCACATCTGAAGAGAACCATCTTTCTTTTTTACCAAAACTACTGAAGAAGCAAAAGGAGACTTACTAGGTCTAATGTGTCCCATTGCGAGAAGCTCCTTGATGGTTTTTTCTATTTCATCTTTGAGCCTCTTTGGATGCCTGTATGGAGTAATCATAACTGGTTTAGCCCCCTCTTCTAATTCGATGATGTGCTCAATCCCTCTATCAGGTGGTGTACCAGGTGGAATATCACTGAATACCTTACTATACTTTTCCCTCAATATCTGGATGTCTGGATGATATTCTGTCTTTTATTGTTCCTCCTTTGTGGGCATGAGAGTACACATAGCTGCCCATTCAATATCATTATGTCTCACCAATCTTTCCAATCACCTAAGAGAAATGGTTCGGATGTCACTGTTCTTAATAGCTCTCAACACATGCTGCTTCCCATCTACCTCGAACTTGATCTCCATGTCCTTGAGTTGAAAAGTGACCTCACCCAATAAACATAACCGAGTCATACCCAAAACGATATCGAAGTCACCCATATTGACCACATGGTAATCCGCTTTGAACTCATAATTATTCAGGCGTAAAGGCATGTCTCTAACCATCCTGTTACACTTAAGAGTGTAACCATCAGCATCCTGTACTCGGAGACCTTCAAATTCTTCTGTCTTAATACCACGGCGCTCAACCAGTCGTGCATCAATGAAGTTGTGCGTAGCGCCTGTATCAACCAAGGTGATCACCTTCTGTCCTGCTAGAACACCACGTAACCTAAAGGATCCCTCCTGCTGAATGCTAGACAAACGCCCCTGCTGTAAATGCAACTCAAGTTCCTCTTTTTGCTCTGAATTCCCTGTTTCTCCCTCAGGCTTTGAATGACTGTGATCATCCTCATTCGCTGTACTGTCGGAATCTGATCCTTCGTAATATGCCCACATAACTCTATTGGCCTTTCCCTTAGGTCTCAAAGGACAATCATGGTCCCTGTCATATGGGCCTTTGCATTAGAAGCATAGTTTCTTCCTGCGCAAGTCGTTTAATGCTTCTGCATCTAAGGGTGTCGTGGATTTTCCCTTGGTATCAATGCTCTTTCCTTTGTTTTTATCAAACTTCTTATTGTCTCTGAAAGAAGTAGTGCTCGTGGAAGTTATCCTACTGGAAGGTGTTGTTAGCTCCATACTCCGTGCTTTCCTCATAGCTTTTTGCAGTGTTGGTGGGTCAAATGCCTTAATCCAACCCTTAAGGGGTTCAGACAATCCTTCTGTGAACAAGATAACCAACCGTCTTTTTGACACATCTTGAACCATCACTGACAACCTTTGAAATTCACTAATATAAACCTCCAAACTGCCTAACTGTCTCAACTGTGCAAGGTCACGAAAATAGATCTCTGGATCCTTCCTATCAAAACGTTCAACCAATCTATCCACAAAGTCTTGGTAAGATGTCACCTGATTATGCTGCAAAGTAATCATCCCGTGTGACCACCAATCATGAGCCGCTCCCTCCAAATGTAAGGTGGCGTATCTAATGGCATCTATCTCTGACATAGGCCTCAATGCTAGGAATGTATCCAACTTATGAACCCACGCTTGTGCTGTCATCTGTCCACTACCATTGAAAGATGGTAGAGTGAGTTTACTAGCAGCTCGCTGCAACTCATTTTCGTGATTTCCTCTAGGCCTCCTGTTCTGACGGTTACTCCTCATATGCTCTCTCCTCTGATTCAGGTAGCAGTCAAAGTTTAGTAGCTCACGAACATGTGGTGGTAATGCCTGCCATTCTGCAGTAGCAGCTCTGAGATCATCCTGAAAATCATCCGGAAAATCGTCTTCTCCTATCTCCTGAGCCTCTTCCGTTAGGAAGGTGGGACGAGTAGGCCTATTTGCTGTTCATGATCTGCACCTAGGAGCACCCTGTGAGCCTGCCACACTTCTATTATCAAGATCAGGTGTACCTCTGCCTTGTTCCTGAATCCTAGGCTGAACAACTCTCTCCATTATGGTAGTCAAAGCTTGTAGTGATTGAGCTATTTCTTGCTGTCCGGTAGTCATGATTTTGTAAAACTCTCTGGTTTCATCATCATCAATTTTGGGAAATCTAGGTGGACTCTGTGATTGTCTTTCACCCATATCTCTGCCCTTAAGTATTGTTTTCCTGCGAATATAATATCTGGAATATGGTTGCATAAGATGTCCTACCCAACAGGATGGCAAGAACACAGCTCTGATACCACTGAGATGGTCCTGAATTTCTAGCCACTTATTAAATATTATTCACAATTCTCAGGCTGAGTCGGAATGAGTTTTCAGATTCGCCTCTGTCTGTTTGAAGGGAAAGATCGCACCTTACTGGCTGCGCTATCCGACTGTGACTGGTTCCAATCCAGGCCCGTGCCCTCCTGCGATTTTTAAATCGTTTTTTAATTTTCCAGTCCCACGCGGATGACAAAAAATGACTGCAGGTGCTGATTGTAGATCCTGCGGATTCGAATGATGGAGTTCGACTCTGAGCTGTTTATAGCTCGCCTTCCTTCAATCTGCGTAAACGCTGATATCAACTGCCGCACGGATTTAGATGTTTTGTTTATGATAATCGCTGTCTGAAAAAATAACGGAACTGGCTTGTGCTGTAGATGATCGAAAATTGGATAATGATTTTGTTCTCCCCTAGCTGCCGTACTTGTATGACTGGTGCGATTTTTAATTATATTTTTCCAGCTTGCAAACGGTGATTTTTTCCTTGACTCGTCTGGTTTAGCATGAAAATCAGGGCAAATATGTGGGATTAATATCTTCCCAGCTTCCTTCAAATTCTTCAGTTCTCAGGACTCCAAGAAGTCGTCACCCTTCAAATATTCTGAATACGCAAATAAGCCCAAAATGAAATGGCTGAAGACCACCTCCAATGTGCAACCCTTCGGAAGATATCTCACTTCCTCAGTTATGCAGATCTCAATTCGACATTAAGACAAGTAGGCCCCACTTACTAGATAATAACTTTCTGAGAGCAAGAATGTAATCATCTGTCAACAGAATGACTCTCTCTTCCAAAATTATTTGCCTATGACAGTCAATGATAGGCAAATCCCTGGTAGAAGTTATGTCGCTAGAAAGGGGACATGACATTGTAAGACTTTTTGCTGTATTGAGCAAAGCCAGTTCATCCCAAAGGAGATTAAGAGCAAAGCCAGTTCATCCCATAACGGAGAAACTTCGAGGAAGCGGATTAGTGGAAGCAGCTGGGTTTCCTGTAGCGGTACAAGCCCTAGAGTTGATTTTGGAATGCATCAATCATTACAACTTGGATAGAAAGCAGATTCTATTGCCCGACCAAACGGTGTTGATTTCAATTGATCACCAAGCAATAGTGAATTGTTTGGGGATAAATGGGAGGAGTTCTCTGATTTAACAATGGGAGGAGCTATGTTTGAATTCTCACCTGAAGAAGATGGTCTAGAGGAAGGAGATCATGCAGTCTTGGTTTCAAAGGCCAAGGGGAGCTAAGAGTAAAGTCCCTAAAACTCTTTTCGATACAGACCTCAAACCAGAAATTGTTGACATTTTGGTTCTGTTGCATCGACTCAAAGGTGAGGTAGAAGCCTTTAATTTTGTAGAGCAATATTTCTTTTTGGTGCAAGTTATTTGCTCAGACACACAGTATATTGATTGGGCGTATGAGGTCAATGAGCATCTTTCTAGGGCTCTTAGTGTAGCTAAGTTTTATAATTCATTTTATATGTCCTCTTTCTTGATATACATGTTGGCTTCTCTTCAATTGTGGCCGGGACTCCCTAGAATTGAGAATTTTCCTGATAGTGTAAAGTATCGTCCGTTTTTTCTGGGTCTTTCGTATTTTTGCCTCGAAGAACGTGCCTTCACAGATTTTCACAATTTTTCATTGAAAGACTTGCCATGGCATCTCTGACAAATATTCTGCTCGAACATAATTCCAAATTCAATGGTCGCAATTATGGAACCTGGAAGCAGTGCATCATCGCAATCTTCGAATATCGAAACACCGATAAACTTGTTCTGGGTGTTACGTAGTGTCCGACTTCTCCGGGTCCTGATCAAGATACATGAGATCTAAATAATCGAGAGGCAGTAATGCTTCTCAAACTATCCGTAGCTGATGACCAGCTTTCTCAGATTCCATCTGGCAAGACAGCTGCCGAAATCTGGACACATCTAAAAGGTCTTCATGAGACTTCCGACAAGAGCAGAGCCTTCTGAATTTGTTTCTGTTTTTCTGGGTTTGTTGATTTTCTCCTCAAAAATCATTTCAAGTTGTCTGTAATACGCAAGGTTGCGTGAGATTCTGGGTTTTACCGTTTTTTCCACAAAAACGAAGTTTTGTAATTGAAACATATTTTGAGTCGTAGCACTCTTCTGGCAAAGCTTCTTGGTTTCAGCATTCTGTAGATCCAGGGAGGGTCTCAATTATCCCAGAATGTTTCGACATTCGTACGTTGACCATTAAGGGAGGGTATTAAGATAATATCTTATACTTTCTATAATAGTCAACTACTTGTCTGTAGTCCGTCTTTCAGTCTAGGTAGGAATGTTTCCTATCCCGTCTCTTTTGTCTTCAGTCCAGATAGGAATGTTTCCTATCCTGTCTCTAGTTTTGTTTCTAATTCCGTCTTCAGTCTACGTTGTTTCTTTTAGAAACAATGTCCTTGTAATTCTTTATAAGGAACACATTTGTTCCTCTGTTAATCAATTAATCATCCGGAAATCCGTTAATCTGCCAACTCTTCTTGAATCTTGTAACATTTACCATATACCAATTTTGCAAAGTGGAAGGTAAACTAATGTCATGTTTTGTCAAAATCGGGTCAATAGGTCTTTCCTCTTTAGGTGCTGAGTTTCTTCATCGGGTTTTCATCTTTTCCCTTCTCCCGTGTCACATATAGCTTGGGTGGGTATTTCTTGATTGTCATGACTCTTAAGGGTAGTTTAGAGCCATACTCGATGGAGATTCTCGAATTGTGCTATATCATTTGACTTTCTTGCAGCTCATTTGATCTGGAGATAGAGAAAATTGAATTGGCAGAAAATCAAGTTTTGGCTTTTCCTCGGCGGGTTTTCGCACCCCGAAGGAGAATTTTCGCAAAGACTGGCAAATGTTATTTGTAAGCTTTACTGAAGCAAAGTGAATCATGTTATGGGAGGATCATTCAAATGATGTCATGATTTCACAGCGAGAATCATTTTAAAGTCAGAAAAATGACCGAAATAGTCATTGGCGGAAAATCCGGAAAGAGCTTCTCTGTGGCGAGTTCCGAAGTCAGAATTCAGTTTTCTGCAAAGGCTTTTATAAAAGGGGTTAAGGCGAATAAATAAAAGAAAGAAGCGAAAAATCGGAAATCGGCTTCTCCACTGCGGGTTTTCTACCCCCGAAGGCCATTTTCCGCATTTGAGAAAAAATCATCCCTGCAAGCATGGTAAGTATGTGAATTGATTGCAGATTGTTTTGGGCAAGGAAATAGAAGCAAATTGGTGAATTGATAGGGTTTTTGCAAGTAGAATTGAGTTAAGTGGATTTTGCCCTAGGAAGTACTCTGTTCTTGTTTTTCCGAAAGATGGGTGAAAACGGAAAGTAAACCAGTAATTAATGAAAGTTACCGTTGAGCCAACGGAAACAGTGAAAAGACAAGGATAAATCCGTAAGAACCCTTATATTCACCAATCCAACGGATTCACCCTTGAATTCGCTCGTGTGGCGCGGTTTATGAAATTCAACGGGCAAATCTAGGGTTATGCTATAAAGAGGGATGTAACAGATTTTCAAACTACCGTTTTACTGTTATACTGTTGTATTGGATAGTGCCTTCCGTGATTTCCAAAGTTAAGGAGTTTGCTTCTTATATCATTTGCGGTTGTTTGAATTTCTGTTATCATACATTAAAAAAGATGGCAACAAGATTCGCGGGTTTTGATGGATTGGGTGGAATTAAGTCGACGTGGTCGACTATCACGGATACTTCACTCCGTTTCTACGATATGCAAGATTTTCAAAGGAGATTAAGAGCAAAGCCAGTTCATCCCATAACGGAGAAACTTCGAGGAAGCGGATTAGTGGAAGCAGCTGGGTTTCCTGTAGCGGTACAAGCCCCAGAGTTGATTTTGGAATGCATCAATCAGTACAACCTGGATAGAAAGCAGATTCTATTGCCCGACCAAACGGTGTTGATTTCAATTGATCGCCAAGCAGTAGTGAATTGTTTGCGGATTCCAGAACGGGAGGAGTTCTCTGATTTAACAATGGGAGGAGCTATGTTTGAATTCTCTCTGAAGAAGATGGTCTAGAGGAAGGAGATCATGCAGTCTTGGTTTCAAAGGCCAAGGGGAGCTAAGAGTAAAGTCCCTAAAACTCTTTTCGATACAGACCTCAAACCAGAAATTGTTGACATTTTGGTTCTGTTGCATCGACTCAAAGGTGATTTTGGTTCTGTTGCATCGACTCAAAGGTGAGGTAGAAGCCTTTAATTTTGTAGAGCAATATTTCTTTTTGGTGCAAGTTATTTGCTCCGACACACAGTATATTGACTGGGCGTATGAGGTCAATGAGCATCTTTCTAGGGCTCTTAGTGTAGCTAAGTTTTATAATTCATTTTATATGTCCTCTTTCTTGATATACATGTTGGCTTCTCTTCAATTGTGGTCGGGACTCCCTAGAATTGAGAATTTTCCTGATAATGTAAAAAGTTACGAGTTTTATCCATGCTTGCAATTACAGAACAATTATGTAGAATATATCCGGGTAAATGATGCATTCACCATGAGGATTTGCAGAGAGCTCCAAGGGTGTCCGGAGCGGAGATTCAGTCCGGAAGCGATGGCGACCATCGGTCAATTTGGCAGTTATTTCATTCAGTTCTCATCATTTTCTTATTTGTGTCTTGCAGCGTTTGATGGATTTCCACTGAAGTTGCCCAGGTATCCAGATGATATGATCGTGCTCGTGGAGATAGTGAGGCAAGCAATCCAAGTGAACGTGTTGAGCGCCAGCTTGAGGAAGAAAGGGTATGAATTCCCTATAAAAGTTGGAGCATACAGTTGTGAAACTAGATCAGATGCAAAGAATATACTCAAAGCATTTGAGAGTAAATACAAATTCGAAGAGTATGAAGCAGTAAGGCCCCTGTTTGATCCTAATGGATATGCCAGAGATGTGCTCCAAATTGGAAGCGTAATCAAACATGTGACAACCATGGAGGATTATTGGGTAGATTGTAAGAATGAACTTGAGAGTCAAGATCGTGCCTTTGCCAGATTTACAATTGATCAGGTAAAGACATATGGTATAAATTTAGATGTGGAAGGATTGGAAGATGATGGTCAAAATATGTACATTAATACATATTTGACTAAGTTGAGGAATACTGCCATTAGTTCCGAAGCATATGTTGACATAGAAGAAGACTTCGATGTCATGATGGCAAGAATTATCAAAAGGATTGGGAAGTGGGTTGAGTGGACAGCTAAGAAAGGCCGGGGCAAGAGCAAAACTACTCAAGCTTCTCCACCTGCATCTACTCCTGCTTCATCTCAAAGTGCCACACCCAGTGCTACTACCACAGCTACTCAAGGACCAGCCCAATCTTCAGGAGGAGGTGATTAACCCTTGGAAAAGAATGTTCCAATAGCCCTAACCTATCAAGGCGGATCACTACCAGTCATTAGCGCTCAAGCTGAAGCTGAAAAAGGAACGGAAGAGCAGAAAGATGGAGCTCCTGCTCCAGTCTCATCTCCACATGCCACTCTACCCTCGTCCCCTCAGCCTTCTCCAATTCCATCTCCTCATGGCACCCCTGTCTTATCCCCTCATCGTAGCCCTACTCCATTTGTAAGTGCTCTTGTTCTAAAGGCCACTGGTTCTCCTATTCAAATAGTAGAGATTGGAGATGATAAAAGTAGTAGTAGTGAATCCACTGAGTTTGATGAAGTTGCAAAGAGAACTCAAGAAGAAGAGAAAGCTCCAGGTTCGTCTCGACTTCTTTCTCGAGATCCAAAGAACCTCTTTTCTGCAACTACAGTGACAACGACTTCAGTAAAGAAGATGTTCAACATTTAATCACTTGGAACAACCTCCAAAGTGATTAGTACAGAGTCTTGGCTTGAGGACACTTTTGAAAAGAAGAGGAAAAGGAAAGATGAAACTGTTCCTTCAAAGGATGTTGTATCTCAAGCGGTACGCTCAGGATCTGCCATAGTGAAAGCTAAAAAGCAGAAGACCTTGTCAATTTTGGGACAAGATCCAGAAACAGGGCACTTAACTATGGAGGTAGCAAAACCAAACAAGGCAGGGAGAATTGAAGATATGACGCCAGAGTACTTCACTCTGCATTCAATTGATCTTGGAGAGGCTCGACATGATACAAATGTAGGCCTATGGAAATCGGGTAATGAGGTGATAGAAGAGCAACTGGAGAACCTCAAGTTGCCAAAGATGAGAATGAAAGCTGAAATAGAAGAGTTAAGAAGGTTTATCAGGCAATTGGTTGTTCCATTGGCAACTATTACTGGTGTGCTTGCTACTGAAAATCCTTCAGCAGAAGAGGTACAAGCTTTCATATCACAGCTCCAGAAAGATAGGCATTTGGGTCAGATTGGAAAGGAATGGATCGAGAAACTCAATGTAGATGGAGTTTCCCTAATCGATCAAATTGGAAACATTATCCTTCGACTATAAACTGAGAAGGATAATATTACGTCTAACAGTAATGCCTTGGCTGGAGAAAGGGAGAGGTGTATAGATTGCATTTCTCTCCTAAAAATGGTTATTCAGATGAAAGCAAAGGATGCAGTTGAAGCGAAGATTCTAAAGAAAGGAAATGAGCCCCTGAATGAATGGCTCCAGAGTATGCAGTTCAAGTTGGAGATGATTCAAGAAGTTGAGAAGGGACTCAGAGAAACAAGGGATGAAGCGAAGAAGACCTAGGACAGAGCATTTGAGCTTATGCGAGGATTGCACACTGAGCCAAAAACCAGTGGGCAAGGGAAATCCTTTATTAATGTAGAAGTGATGAAGAATAATTTCTCTACATATTTGAGTAATCTGTCTGGGATAGCTTCGAGCAGTCAAAATAGGGTGACAGAACTGCAAACACTTGGCGGGTGCGTGCACGTGGCTGCTAAAGAAGTGACAAGTCAGCTGAATGAAGTAAAAGAACTAGCTCTAGAACATTCAAGGTGGCTTTTGAGATTCACTAACGTGCAAGTACCCAATCATGAAGAATTGATTCCCATCATAGTGGCTGCTAAAACATATAGGACAAAAACTGAAAAGGGGAAGAAGTCCAAGTGATTCTGATTACCCCCCTTTCATTTTCTGTTGTAAGTTTTGAAATCTTTGTTAATGTTTTGATATGATAAATTGGCATTTTGCCATTTGTCATCTAGAGAAGATGAACCGATTGATATTCCTATTGTAACGGTCATCTCTCAAATCCTATATGTATGAAATTTAATGGTTAATCAAAGGTCGGCAAAATTTTGGTGTGAAGTACTATTTGTTGCAGAGCCAATTGAATGGTATTTTATTTCAATCATTTTCCGCTCTAGTACATGTTGTGATTAGTTAGTATTTCCTTTTTGTTTTACAGAGAACTAAGGAAGAACAGAGTTTCATTTCCCCTGTTTTCCGGAATACGAATGAATGTAATAAGTATTGTTATAATTCATTTGACGAAAGGATTCTGTTAATTTTTCCTGATCCATCGGTCGTAGTCTAGATTTGAATTTCAAGTTGTTCTAGTCTTATGCAAATAGATTTATGGATTCATAAGAGGTGTGGATACGTGAATCTGTTTCAGTATTTAGAAGTATTTCTTGCCTGAATTAAGTTCGAGTTAGGCTTAATTTGGTTTGCCTCTTCTGCTCTCGGGTTAAGAGCATACCCCACATTAGTCTTAGGAATAAAACATAATTCCTTGAACATCATTCACATAGGGAGCTGTACCTAGCAATTCAGAGCGAAGCCAGTAATAAAAAAAATGGTTTATCAATTGTTGTAAATAGATATTGTTCATCATTCAGGCATTAAGAGTCATATCTTCATAAGAAACAAGAGAGGACAAATCTGTTTACTAACATAATGTAAATGATGTTAATTTATAAAATGGTAAGAGTCTAAGACAAAGTCTTAAAAATGATTAGAATGAGTAGTGTTATATAATAAATTAATAATATAAATCACCTCATCATCTTGAAGTGGTGTAACTCTGCCAGGCCTAGTAATTTACCACTTTAAATTCAATGCATATGCAGCCATGTCTAAGGGTGTGTTAAGTTTTTCCCATCTACGCTGAATAATAGGCTGAATGTGATCATTGTAGAAGGCTAATATGGGGTCCTCTCGCACAACTGCTCTTATCTGCCCAAGCATAGAATCAATGCACTTGTACACCTCTCCAAGTGTAGGTGCATCCCCATCTCCATAACTGATCACCTCAAAGACTGGCGTAATAATAGAGACAATGTATTTTGTATCGCTCCAAAATACATCACTCTTAACTATTTCCTTCACTCTCATCCCCTATTTTGACTTGGAAACATCCCAACTATTCCATTCATTTGACATAACCATTAGTTGCAGTGGCTCTTGCAAGTCAAGCATTCTCTCCAAGAGAATGAAATAGGATGCATACTGTGTGTCAACTGGCTTCAAGAACTCCTTGGCGAAGCTCCTAAATAGTGCATGTGAGGTGTGGTGGTTGCAAATATACATCTGCACATCTCTAGCATCACCACCACTCCCTTTATCCAACTAATCTTCCCCATGTCGTCTAGAGCATTGTTCATAGCATGCACAGGACAAGGAGTCCACCAAATATGCCGATATGTGGCCTCAACAAGCCTCCCTATGTCCTCATTGGCTTCCTGAAGAATCTAAAACTGAAAATTAACATCTTTTTGATGCGTTGGACAATCAACCGCCCTAAGAAAGAATGGGCCCTTTGTGCATGTGACTATGCCATTGATGAGTGGACGGTTACTAATGTCCGTCCACCCATCTATGATAATGCTGCACCCTGAATCCTCCCAAACAACCCTCATGCTCTCCATGGACTCACTAATCTTGGAATAATTATCATCCGAGATTTTAGTCCTCAACTTGTGGTCACCTGGTGGCACATATGATGGTAACCCCGCCTTCAATACATTTTGAAATGCCTCCTTAAAATAAGGAGACCAAGCAATATGAGGTGGAATGCCATTGGCAAATAACATTCTCCCAATACATGCATCTAACTTCTCTCTTGTCTGGGTTGCAAAAAGTTCTGCTATAGGATTGTTGTCACTAGACTGTGCCTTGCATTTCCCCTTGCTCGATTGGGCTACTGCTACACCCATAGAGCTATAAGTAGAGGAAGGTGTGGAGGTTGCCCCTAGCAATGTAGTAGTTGAAGCTCTATACTGTGGTCTAGAAGAAGACTTGTCAGTGTTGTGCCCCTGTATTTGCCGCTCATGCACATGTTGAGTAGTTTGAACCTGTTGCCTGCCAGCCAAGGTAGTAGGTATTGGAATGCCCAAGTCCTTTGGAACTCCTCGAACCTTGTTGAATTCAATTCTCAAGTTCAAATTTTTAGATTCACTCAAAAACTTACATGGTCCATCACCTTTTCCTATCCAAAAGAGGAGGTCTGCATTCACTCTATTGATGCTACCATACCATTCATCACCACAAATATTGCATTTCCACTTTCATGTCCCACCTAATGTTGATCTGCTTGTTATTCTAGTGACAAATTGTTTTAGAGGAGATTTTGGATCAAACTTACCCCTAGCCCACTGTGCCAAAGATGGGGAGGGGCAATCAATAGATGGAGTACCAGGTAGTTGAAATTCACTACCCATGGAAGTGGAACTAGTTTGGGCCCCTCCCTGATTTGGCCCAGCCCCAGTGTCACTCTCATGCTCACCCCTCTCAACGATGTCATCATCATCCTCAACCCCAACCTTAGGCTCAGGTTTTTATTTTGATTCAATGCCACTATCTGAATGAAATTTCAACTCATCATCATTATGAGAGTCAATGTGAGAGCTCATTTTAACACTGCATTTCACAAAGTGAAAAATAAAATTTACAAACAAACTTTCAGCCTATGCCCTACTTGTAAATTTTCTTAAATTTGAAACTAAATAACAAGAATTTCTGAATTTGCAAAATGAAACATCAAGAATCTTAATCTATTATTTATAAATGATTCAATGAATGAATGATAACTATAACAAAATGAACAACACATATAGAACTAAAAACATTGAGCAATAATTTACAAACATGCATTTGAAAATTAAAAAAACAAGTTAAAAAACCTACCTTTTGCTTGAAAAACTCCTTCAACAAGATGCTAAACCCTCTTCCTCTTCTTCTTCTTGCTCTTAGGCTCTCCTTTTCGCTTGCAAACACTTTTTTCACTCTTGCCCAAACCCTTATCTCAGCTCTTCACTCTTCTTCTTTCTGTTGCAAACAATGAGAAGTGCAAATGTGAATAAAAATGAAGAATAGAAGGCTTTTGAACAAAGGAGGAGGAAGGAATAGGCCCCACATCCCATTATAATAAAAATAGAACCAAAACAATTTTAAACTAATGCCGTTTTATTTTAATTTTGTAATGTCCCCACATGTTGTTGCCGCGGGAGACGTCCTGACGTCCCCCCGCACCCATAGGGGATGTGGCGCAGGTGGCGCTTTGAGTGGCGCCACTCGAAATGCCGAGACGACGTCCCTCCGTCTCGGGTGCGTCCCCGTCTCAAGTGCGACCCAATTTTGGGTGGGGGACGCGTCCCTGTGTTACGCTGCTTAGACCTCTTGAATTCATAAACTCTATGAACTAATCCACAATCAAATCTCACATACCACCATCACGAAAGATTCTTTGAAATGATGTCTTGTATCCATTAGACACTTCTTAACCTCTATAGGGTGGTATCGTTCTGTTAGATTAGTATATTGGGTGCTATAGTATTTTGGCGTCAATACATAGGCAAGCAAATGTAGAGGAGTGGTCATCTTGTTCCAACATTCTACAACAATTGCTTGAAGGTCTCTTGGGGATCTCACTTTTTATTTATTTACAAATTGCTTGATCTTCTCAAGCATTGAGTCTATGCCATCATAGATCTCTGCAAGGCAAGGCCTATCCATGTTACCGTACCTAAGTATGCTCATAATGGGCTTGGTAAACTTAATACTATATTCCACACGTTCCCACCATAAGTCATCTAATATCCTTTGGTTAATTTTTGCAGCCCTCTCACTGTTGCTTTGCCTTTATACAACCCAATTGTTGCTGAATACCATATTGGAAAGCTTCTCTTTCACTTCTACAAGTCATCTCAAGACGATTAAATTTGATGTGAAATGAGTTTCAACAATTTGTATCATAAATTAGAGCCAAAAAAATATAACAATTAGATACATACTTTAAAAGAGAATACACATCATATAATCAAAATATGAAAATCATAAATTGTAAGATACTAGTCACCAGATATTTGTCTTGGAAAATTAATAATGAGGTCAAGGCGCTTTTTTGGCAAGATTCATGGAATGGCTTTCCACCGCTATGTAAATCTCAAACCTTCCAAGATTGGAGTCATATATTTTATGATGAATGGGGTTTACATGTGGTAGATTATTTTCATTTTATTGATCCAATTTCAAGCAGAGTCATTTGGAAGAATCCAGAGAATTTACCAATTCCAGACCAAATTAAAAAAGAATTTGTAAGTAAATGCAATGCAAGAATTGTCTTAGTGTCAAACCAACCAGATGTGCTGTTTTGGGCCCCGCATCAGGAGGGAAGATATTCTGTTAAATTGGGATATCTAGCTGCTAAAAGCCTGGAAATAGGTAGCAAGTCGTTCCAAGCATTTAAATTTTGTTGGAATGCGGCCGTCTTACCAAAGGCGGGCTGTTTTGCTTGGTTGGCCTTGAAGAAGAGAATTTTGATGGGGGAAAAGTTGTCAAAATTGAACATAGTAGACAATATGAAATTTGTTTTATGTATGGAGCAACAGGAGAATGTGGATCATCTTTTCGTTTAGTGTAAAGTGGCATATCAATGCCAGGTCTTCATTTTACAAAAACTAAATCTTATGATGCCTCTGCCAAATACACTATGGGATATGTTCCAAGATTGCCGATGTTCGGAAAATCATTCATATTATTCGTGCATTTGAAAGTGCATTCCAACACTTGTTATCTGGGCTCTTTGGTGGGAGAGGAATAAAATAATTTTTAGGAATCAATTTTCATTTATAGAAGGTGTGTTATCAGCGCTAGCATCTGCAGTGGGGGAAATAGTTGTAGCTTATGTCAGAAGAACTTTTGAGCATCTTATTGTTACTGGATGGGATATTGCATTGGCAAATAGATGGACAAATTTACCCCCTCCATGCTATAAGTTCATTGCTTCAGGACTTGGTGTTGAAGTGAATAGGTGGGAAGTGAGATGGATTCCTCCTAGAGTGGGTGTTTGTAAACTGAACTTTGATGGTTTCTCTAGGGGTAATCCTGGGGAATCGAGGGTTGGAGTATGTATTAGAAATCATAATGGGCAGGTGGTGGGTATGATGGCTCATAAATTACCGATAGGTACAAATAATAAAGTAGAAGCCATGGCGCTTTTAATAAGAATAGATAATATTAATATTGAGGGAGATTCAACTCTGGTCATTAATTCATGCTTAAAGAGAAAAACAAAGAATTGGAAGTTTGGATATATTTTAGAGAAAGCTTGGTCAATTATTGACAAACTTAAGATGGTTTCCTTTTCACACACCCTGAGAGAGGGAAATCGAGTGGCAGACTGTTTGTCTAATTTAGGTTGCGACTTACAGGATGTTGATATGAGGATTACGAACTTTGCCTCTGGAAACTTCCCCAATCTATTCAAAATACTTGAACAAGAAAAAACTTTGCATAATTAATAGTATATTTACTGTTAGTATGCAATGATAGCCGTTCACTTGTATAGCATGTGATTTTAATTGCCGGGATTCGAAATTGATGAAACTTATGGAGGAGAGTTGATTAATTGGGTTGTAATATTATTCTTTTGTACTACAAGCATTGGTGTGTGTACTGCTGGCAACTTGTTCTGCAGAGGCTTTTTTAGTTCAGGTTAAGTACAAAGTGCGAGGTTGATTAAGGCCGTGGGCATATATGTGTTATTAGTTTCATCTTTTGGTATATGCTTGTGGTCATTGTACAAATTTATAATATGGTTTTTTGAGATGGCTGCCATATGCATTTTTTGAGTTGGCAATTGCATATGTTTATCATTGCAAACTGTCTTTGCTTGACCACTTTGGGAGATGTATCATTATAAAGAATTATATTACAATTTTTTCTGTATTTGGTAACGACTGAAGGGTTTCTTGCTGTGTTCTTCCCTTCACGAGCCATTGAACCAGCTTTATTATATTATATATATATATATCTTCAGTGGCTTGCCACTTTTCATCTAAAAAAAAAAAAATAAATTCTAAGATACTAATATTATTTTAAAATTAAACTACTAATTTGAGTCAAGTTCACGTACTTTCAGTAGCTCCAAACGCGAGAGCATTCTGAATATTCCTTGAGTCATGTGGTGGTTTGTGACAAACTTCTAAATGTCTTGACCTCTGCATACACCTAGCGCATCAGAGTTGATGAAAGAAATTGGGATGTTCATTTTTATGAATGTATGGATGCTCAAAATTGACGTTTGATCAATGTTATTGCAATATTCAATATATGGGCAAATTTTTTGTAAGTTGTAGATTGTGAGGGATAAGTGAAGGATGAATAATTTATTCTTGATTTGTTTATATGAGCCATTGAAGAAGTGGGACCCAAAAAAGATGCCAAGTTGTAACTAAAAATGTTGCCAAGTCATAACAGACAACAAATACTTTTAAAGTGGCCGTTTATTTGGTTGAGACCCACTCTTCACACTTCTTTTGGACACGTTTTGTTATCAACTTAAACAACCTAATGTTATAAATATTGTTCAATATAATTGATTTGATGAAATAGGTGTATGTTGATGTCAAACATACCCAAATGTTCATCATAAACCACATGTTGAGATTATTCATGAAATCCGATCTACTTAAGCTTTGTGGAAAAATAAAAAAAATGTTTCACTTCAATAATTTGTTTTTAAACTTTAAGTATATTGTCATTTATTTTAAACTTAATTGTTTTAATTCTAATTTTGGAATAGATTGCTGAGATCCTATTGGCCTCAAATACAACTACCTTAAGGTGAACAGCAAAGGCATGCGACATTTTCTAGCAGTGTAATGTCCCCATTTTAGCAGGTTCCTGTAGCTTGATAATGTCAATTCATCATTGCGATCCTCGTGAGTTGACTGTCTCTGTTGAGTGACTTTCTATTTACAGTAAGTCAGTTCTGGGCAGTTACTATTTTTAGCAGTGGAGTTGAGGCTCCTGTTGTTTGGCATCTTCAGACATTGATTCCGTCATTTAATGGAGCTTCATATTATAAGTCATTTATTGAGACTATCTTAATAAATGACGTTCTCATTATAATGTTATAATTTGAAAGTGTGTAAGTGAAGCATCTTAAGTGAAGATTGTAAGAAGCTATTGGGTGGTTTGGTGTAATCGAGAAGTTAAATCTCATTTTTGGTTTTAAAAATGAACTCCATGAGTAAATCGATTCATTCCATGACATTTGCTTTCATTCATTTTGTGAATTTGCTGAGGGTTTTTACATGAGATTTCTGTGAGGATTGATTGTCCTCACCGATTTGCACTTTGAATCATTCAAATACATGGTGAATTGTGTCTGATATTCTGGAGATCATCTCTGCTTATTTGGTTTGGAAAATTGGTGCTGAGATATACCGATTTTATGCATTATTGCTGCAGTAGTATCACAGGATTTCACTGAGGTTGGACGCCATTGCATCAAGCCTTCATTTATGTTACATCTGTTGCTTGAAGGTGATTGAAAGTGCTGCAAGGAGGCGTTTACTATCTGCACAATATAATATTGCTAGGCAGTGTTGAAAGTTGGCATTTGGGACTGTTTAAACTGCAATCTCTTTATAGGCAGATCTGTATTCCTTAATTGGGCTAAGTATTATGTCAAGAGGCTGCGTTATAGGTTATAGCTGGCACAGAGTATCTGGTTGAGGGCTGCATCGATTTCCATAAGGGATTGGCTCTTGGATGCTGGGAGTCTGCATTTTTTATTCCAATGCCATGTTCATCACCAGGTTCCTTGTTAAAGAATTTTACCTTCATTTGGTTTTTAATCATTGTAAATATTTTGCAAGTTGATTTCAAAATTAGTTTCCTTTCAGTTTGCATTCTATATATACTTTGAAAAAAATACAAAAATAACATATTTATACCAAAAACCGAAAAACAATTGCAAACATTCAAAGACAAATAAAGCACATTCTTCAGCATTGCATTAGCGTGAGCCAGCAGGGCTTTTACAAGCATGATAAGCAATCAACTTTGGTTGTATGGAAACAATCCAACATTGAGAGGATAGTGATTCTAAACCATATGATCCTAGAGATTCATGGTGAGACTGTGCGCAATATCCTTGTAGTTTTACAAAGCCTATTTTGAGGGTGATTTGTTTGACTAAGATGGATAAGTCATCTCCTAGAGAGATGTATGCTAATAGTGGTATTGAGTCAATGATCATGAAGATCAATGGCACTTTGAATGAATAATTGAGAAATAAATATCTTAAAAGAGTTGTAAATTTTTTTTCTCCTGAGTGATTAACAGGTGACCATCCGATTGCATCTTCTTGTGTTTATATTGACTCAAAAACATTGCAAGTTTAAGATTTTTAAGGCAGTTTACTTGTAATATACAAAGATGTGGATGACAGTATACATGCTAGAGTTTACCAAGATTCTTGGTTTTTATGTAGAGCATGTGGTTAAGAGTCAGTTTGCTGAGTTTTTACATCGCAATGGTCATAATATTTTTTTCTATTTGTATAAGCATAAGAAAGATGCTAACGATCATCCTCGGTCAAGCATTCCAAAGTCTAAAACATCTTGCATTTATCACTTCTTAATTTTTTTAATCTTCAACTCTGATTTTATTTTTCTTTTCACATTTGAATTTTTTTTTTTTTTTTTTCGTGTTTCAATAATAATTTTTAATTTTATCTGTTTTCAATCTTTCGGTTTTGAGAAGTTAGCCAGCATACTTTTAGTGCATACTCTTTTTGGTAATTCTAGAATCAAAACTACCTACATCATCTAATGATATTGATGACCCTGACATTGTTTATTAAGACAGACATGTAATGTCTCCAAGTTTTAAGGTGACAATTAATTAAATTGATTTTTGTTAAGTGATAAAAAAATAAACAAACTAATCAAATGATGACTTAATTAATGTAATTAAATAGTAATAAAGTAATTTTGAACAGTCACTTTATTAAATAATAAAATATATTTCTCCAGCAATGTCAAGTTGGCATATCTTCTAAATGCTTCCTGGAGATTTTATACAGGGTTCCTTGTGATGAATTGGGATGCCTATTGTTTTGATATTTTCTCCCGGAGACCTTTGGAGAGCTTATGTATGCAAGTTTAGAGTGCCATAGGATGAAATATTCTCGTGTTAGTCAGTTGTCTGGATGAAAACCCATTCAGCCTATTGAGTGGGTTTGTTTCAGAATCCACGTTGTGCCTATTTAATCAGTTGGTAAAGCTTTGCCAAATTTTTCGTGAACATTTGAAGATTTTATGAATTATGAAAGCATGCTACAGTAATCTGTACCACTGCTACAGTGCCATGCTGCAGTACACATGCTTAAGATTGTTTGCATGGTATTTTTTTAGATCAGAAATTCTGAGTGTAGATTGGAGGGTTGGAGTGTTGCATTGAGCAGATATGTGATAATGTACTTTAACCATACCTTGTGGAATTCAGTTGTTATTCTACCTCATAAATATTGACCAAATAATTGCTGTTGTTCAAGGTTCTCCCCGAGAAATATTAACAAACAGGATTGCAGCTGTTGAAGGTTGTCTGAGATGTGGTATTTTTCTGAGTTAGGAGTCCATTAAAAGCACATTAAATGTTTCAGTATACATTTTATAATCAGTTGCAATTCTTGTGTTTATGAGTGTTCAGTAGTATATGTCATTGTTGAGGATGCAAGTTTATGAGGACAGAACTTGTACATCTCTGAAATGAAATGATTACTGGGCAAGTTGGCGAATGACATAGTATTTGGAGAATCTATTAGGCCTTTTTGTTATGAACACTTCTATTATGTTTGCAGTTCATATTCTCTGTTTTAACCATTAAGCCATTAATCAGAAAATCTGAGATACAAAAAATCTACACTCTATCTACATTGACCGCAATATTACTTAATATCCTAATTCAGCAAATAACTAGTTGCTGAGATGGCTTTTGAAAAGCCCGAGAGTCTTTCCAGGTCAGCAGGAAAGAAATGATTACAAAGAAATCAAAAACAACGAATTAGATTAAGATATGGTAAGATTGTTAAGGTGGTATGATGTCTTAGAGAAAGATATAATTTGTTGTTAAGTTGGTGAGAAAGGGAAACATGTCTGTAAAGAAGCACAATCCTGCCAACCCCTGAAACAGATATAAAGGCATGGAGGAGTATGATTTGGTGGAAGGAAGGCCACATAAATCAGTACTAAATTCTAATCAAAGAGGGAATTTCCAGCATCTATTGGAATAAGAATGATTTTTATATTTTTAAAAATTCCGAAAGAGAGTTGGAGAATATAAAATACATTCAAGGAAAGATCGATTGTAATTGATCACTGGCCAGGAGTGTATACAGTCAGAATATTACTAGAAATATATTTAGCAATATTAATAGCAGGAAAGTCAGTAATATATATGTGGGCTAATATTTTTACGTTTTTATATACTAATAATTATATCAAGTTACGATAGACTACTCAGCAGTAATGACAACTATGTGCCAGTGGCATATAAGAGAGGTTCAAATCTATAGCAGCGATACAAGAAAAATAAATCAAATAATAACAGATACCAGTGGCACAATCACTAAGTTGTAATTCAGTCTCATATAATATAGAAGAGAGCAGAGAATTGGAAAACAATCATACCCAAGTGAGTTGGGCTGGAGAACCATGAGAGTGCAGAAAGTAAAAGAACCAAACTATGTTTACTGTCTACGGTAAACTGGTTTGATTCATGATACTGTATTATGCGAGTATAATGGAGAAAGCAAATGCAAATGAGTATGAGGAAACTGCCATGTATTTCATTACTGTTCTTCAAGTAAATTAATCACATATGACATAATATTGTTGTCTCTCGTCTATGGAGAGTGTACATATACAATCCGAAGGGTTGTGACTCAACCGTTGCGACATAACAGTTTACCCTTCGGTCACTAATGACTCCTTAAAAACTTAATTATTCCCGACAAATACAATTATGCCAACAACATCATCCTCCCAAAAGAAAGTTATCCAATGAATGACAAGAAAATGTAGACAATGTTTAACCATATATACATTAGAGAAATAAAAATTAAGAAGAATGGGGCTAAGGGATCATCCCCGAAGATGATGGCAATGATGCTGCTGAAGAATCAGACACACTCGTAACTCATAAACTTGTTAAATCCTTGTCTTCACGTCCCGCTCTGCCTCCTATTTTTCCAACGTTGTCTTCACCATAAGGGGGACCTCTACAAGTTCTGTCTCCTTAGTTTTTGATTCTTTAGTCACCTGAGCTAACTGGGTTCTGCAATAGGTTCTTGTTCGTCCTCTCCATATCCAACTGATGCTGAGTCAAGGCCTTTTCCTTCCTAGTTGCGTCCATCTGAGCTACAAACTCTGCTGTCTTTGTTGCCTATGCCGTCTATTGGCTAGCTAACTACTGCCTCTGTTGAGTGAAGTCCCCCTCAACAGTGACTAATCGAGTAACCATCTACTCTTGAGCTCTCTATGTTACTCTCCAATTTGCCTCTGGTTGCTGCTGGGTATAGTATGTGTCTCTATAGACCTACACTACATCTCGGCTGAGGGCCACCGATCGACTCTCAACTATTGGCCAACAGTCCAGTCTTGCAACATCTATGGAGTTTCTATTGTTGGCCATCCATGAGCCTTAAAACAAGTGGCAAAGGCTGTGGAACAACCCACTGTCATGAACAACCTACTCCAAGTCTTGGACAACTCCCTCTAGAGATTGAGCCTATGCACAAATCACTTGGCGATCTCGGGCTACAACATTTGAAAGGTATAACTCAACATCCTCTCCAAGTGACTACCTCAACAACTTTGAAGATGTCCGAAACTGCCCATGTGAAACCAATAATGAGGTCTTGATGGTCTCCACTACAGCCTGATACTTTAATGTTGGCAATCTCCCATACCTCTCGACCTCAACTTTATAGTAATCTTCATCCTTTGTGTCAACTACTACACGTATGATTACTATATTGTGGTCTCCTCCTACCGGTGATTATGCCGTACAAATCCACAACCTTTGGAGGAGGTCCATCCCTTCTAGGTGAAAGTATAGCAGCTCCAATACATGCAACTAGTGTCAGTTTGAACTATCGGTTGAGCTAGGCACTCATACTCTCGAGTGAAGGAGTCAGGTTGGGTACTACTTCAGCCACAAGATCCTCCTTTATTGGCTCTGCTAGCAATGCAACATCCACTGTGCCTACTACATCAGACCCCACCACGTTTAATCAAACTTGAGGCTGTCCTCCCTAGAGGCTCGTCATTGCTATACACCTCTATCATTCCCAACACCTCTGTCATGGCTCTGTGTGGTGACCCATCCGTCCCCAACTTTGCCACTATCTCAGTGATCACTCCCTTAGGAACCATTGCCTCCAAAACCACTACCAGAGGTCTTTCTGCCATGACTGATGGTGCCTGTGTCACTAGAGTCATATCTATTTCCGCCATAGTTTGCCCAAAAGCATGGATAGAGTGGTGTTGATTGTCAAATGTGCTACTGTGGGTAAGAGGGGTCGAGCAAAGAAAGCCTGTATAGGTGTAGGTGTAGGTGTTGAAGTGACTATCACCACAGGGTCATCCTTTACCACCTGGCTAGTATCTCCCTTGTCTGACTCACTTGAACTCTTAGACATCTTTTGACGACCAGCATCCATATCCTTTGACTTTGATCTTGAGACAACTTGTCTACGCCTCTTTAGCCATATAGTGGCCTTCTATCCTGTTGGTGTATCCAAATGCCTCCAATACATGATTGACGCATCGTCAAGTGCCAAGGGGCTCGGTCTCACCTCGAGTCTGTTAGTTGAAATCTGCATCCACGTAGCATCCAAAAAGAGACCAATGGCGTAGTGCAACATATAGAATGTCTTATACTGCATCGACATAAACTCATATATTTGCTCTGCTAAAAATGTGGCCCAATGAAATACTGCATTGTTCATCAACATTATCTATAGGAGGGCTATGTCTAAAGCACGATTGGACCCTGTAAGTCTACTTTACAGGATATCCATAAGGCAATGCCATGGTCCTTGAATGAAGGACTTCTTCAGTCCACTACCCTTTGATGGCTTCGCTAGGGAATCCATCTCTACTGCTTCCAAATCTCTGCATACTAGCCTAATACAAATCTCTTTTGCCTCTCGCGCCATCTTTCTTGCCTTCAAATCAATCTTTTACCCTTGGTGCCTGGTATGCATTCACTGTGGTTTTCCTTGTTCCTTGCTCATAAGTTTGCATACGCCTATACTCATAGGATGACAGGATTATGCTCTGGTACCATTGTAATGTCCCTACTTCCAATTGGGTTACAAAATGATAACAATTTGCTTATAATCTCACTACTAGAGACATCTTTAACTTATATGCGGCCAATTTAGATAATATTTGTAATAAAATGATGATTTTAGTAGTTTCATTTAATGCCAAAAATATAATCTTTAGTAGGAACGAAGAATGCAATTCTTTGATCATGTATGGATATATATTGTCATGTTCTCTCCTCTCATCAAGTAGTATTTTTCTTGCAATACTATGCAATGGATGAAGTTTGTGTGTTGTTTTATCATTGACCTGATTTCTACAATGAATTTAACTAGTCTTCATAGAGGATGATGTTGGTTGGTTCTGATTATTCTATAGTAATCACCGAATTCATATCTTACCTAGAAAATGTTCCTACTAGTTCTAATTGATGCTACGCTATTTGAATGAACTGCCAGTATCGGTTGGCTGTTCTTATATTAGAAGAATTATTTAAAGAAAAAAAATTTGCAGACTGCTCCCTGAGTGATATAATGCTTAGAAGACCTTCGTATGTGCCCCGTATTTGTATTTCTGAATATATCATTCAATGGAAATCATGTCTTATTTCTCCTTAGATAATTCCCAAACTGGAATGTCTTGATGCCTGGTACTTAGTGTATGGAACGTGTTATCTGTCATTACTTGCCTTTGAATTCCCTCTTATGTTACTTTCCATTTCCATGTGTTGATTGTATTTTCTTCTTCCTTTTTCTTTGGCTAGTAATGGTGCCTTGAATTTGTTACATTCTTTTTGCTGCTCATCCCTCCCCGGGAATGAAAGATGTGGTCAACATTTTATATGTTATGCTGAAGATGATAAGACATGTTGAAAGAGACACACATCTTTTCCAAGTAATCGATTAGTTATTCATTCTGATCGCCTCCTTACATAATTAGTTCTTGATTGGTTATCCATCAACTAAATTGGATGTCATTATTGATGATCGATTTATCCCTTGATCTTTGTTGGTTAACTAGCCCAATTTAGTAAACTCCACCTACAAAATAATCCTTTAGTTCAAAAGATGATTTGTGACGCATGTGTGATTATAAACACGAAGAATTGCAAGATATGATAATTTCTATTACTGACTATTGCATCCTTTATTTCCGATTCCATTCTACCTTCTCATCTTTAATAGGTATTCTCAGCACTATAAAGGGGCGATGCTAGATTAATATCGTTTTTCCTTAGTTATTGTGTGCTCAACGTAGATTTTAGACATATGTGACCTCCATGTAGGATGTCATCGTTGAGGGATATACGAGAGAGGCATGATTAGGTGACCCAAGTTAGGATTAAATGCATCTTCCAAGTCCATTTATATTGGATGTATATTTTCAATTATTATAATTGTTATTTACTTAAATATTATATAATATATTATATCTTATTATATTATTGTAATGTCATAATAATCTATATTAATCTATAGTTTTATTAATTATGTTATTTACATCTTTAATTATTGTTATTTATTTTGTAAGCATCAATTATAATTTAATAATCTAATAAATAATTATATTATAATAATATCTTTTATTGTTTATAATGAAATCTACTGTAGAGAAGGCAACATTATAGATTTATGTCTGAATCACTTATCGTATTATATTTTGTTCTGCTTGACCTCTTAACGACGTGTTGGCAGTGCCATGTGTTTCTCTTCTCTCCGCCATCATCTTTTTTTCTATGTTTTCCTTCGCTTTCCACATCCTCCTCTTCTTAGTCTCTGTGATTGGGTAAGTGGGTTTCCTTTCCCGCTCTTTGGTGATGGTTAATACCTTCTCCCGATTGCCTTCAATGTTCAGGAAACTCACCCCAGGCTTTGGGCATTTTGTGTCGACGTGGTCTTTGGGACCACACACCTAAAGAGGAATTGTGGTGCTTGCCCCTTTGTGCAGTCTCTTGTAAAATGGCCCATTAGTTACATGTACATCATTGTATCATTGGTTCTTTGGGCTCCTTTTGTATGACCTTATTTACAATCTGTACACCATAGGTCGCCTTTGTCAATCCAGCTAGTGCTGTCTTTCATTGTTTTGAACTCCAAAATGTGAAGCATATCTTTCTGGAGAGCCTGACTTTTCTTGTTTGATTCTTCACTACTGCTTTCGCATGAAGAATAGTAGTCATCATTATTATATTATCTGCTCTTTGTCTTTATTGTTTTGTTTTCGCTCTTTAGGTCCATTGCTCTGTTGTAAGCATCGACATACGATGCCGATACAAACTTCATTTTTCTCCAAAGGGTGTGTTTCAATCTCTAAATGAAGCAACGTTTCTTCAATCCATCTGTTGGTGGGCTTTCCATTTTCCCCGCTAATTCTCTCAGTTGTTATCTGTATCCTTAGATGATTTCATCCTTTGCTTGTTTGGCATTATAAATATCTACCGTGGTTTCATTATTGTCTCCAAGTAGTCCAAATTCCATTTGAAACTCCTTGAGTTCTGCCCGTGTGGCCATTTTTTCGTTTTATTTGCATTAGAGAACTAGTCGATGGCTTACTCTCCGCGAGGTCACTAGAACTTGTTTTATCCAACCATCTTGCTCTGTCACCATATTTGGTGTCCAAATCGTCTCACAAATTTTACAATATCTAACAAGATCTTTATTCCTGTCAACCATGAACATGGGTAGTTTTTGCTTTTGTGCCATGGTAACTGTTCTATGTACTGGTTGTGTTGGTACCACAGGTTTTGTTGGTACTGTCAAGCTCGGTGTCCTGAAATTGGAAGTGTTTGGCATCCCTGCACTTAGTGTCTCTGAACTGTTGGAAGTGTTCAAGCCTAGTAGGCTGGTTTGATCCTCGTGCCCCTTCGTTACTTCGACACCCGTGGCGACATTAGTATCCTCGACTTCTTCCCTTTCCCTCCTTCGAGCCTTCCTTGCTTCCACACGTAGGGTAAAGTTTAAGTTCCGATGCAAACTTCATGTTTCCTCAATAAAATCCTCAGTATTTACCTCACTATTCTGCTCTTCATTGTGCCAAAATTTCTTCTTGTGTTCACTATTGATTCATCGACTAGCTCCCTCGGCGATTGTCCTGAACTGCTGCCTTCTATCGGCTTGTTGCTGCATTAATATTGCTTTTTGAGTAGTCTTCCACTCCTCTATTTTTTTTAAGTATTCCTATTTTTATTTAATTGATTTGGCATAAATATTTCCCTTACACATCCACAAAAAACAACACATGATAAAGTCAAAGAACATCTTTATTTCAGTTATTGTTTGTCTACAATTTATGTCACTGTAGGTCTACAATTTATGTCACTGTAGGGACAAAATTATAACCACGTGTTATCCTTTATTCATCTTCCCTTTCAGAGTTCACTTCATGCTTCTCTTGCGGGGGGAGTCATCACTGTCCTATTCCTTCTTTCTTTGTTCTTCCCTTTGGTGGTAGTATTTCTTGAGAACTTGTCATTTGTTCTTGTAGTTGATTTCTTTCTGTCAGTTTAGCAGTGCCAGGAATGTTTGTGTTAACAATCATGGGAGATAACACTTCAAGTGGTCTATTGTCGAACTGACTCTGAGAGAGCTCTAGACGATTCCTTCTGGGATCCCTTTTCATGCGGCTTATCTTTGCACGTGTGTCTCAATAGATGCTTGGAGTATAGAGATGAAGTCTGTTGTCAATTCTTGTTCTGCTTCGAACAACAAGGATTCTCATCTTCTTGATTAGTACTACCGTTGTCTATTGGTTGCCCCATTGCATTTTACTCGCCATCCAATCTTTGGTTTTTAGAATGGTAAAGGCAACAAAGCCAAATGTTTACTGCATATGGTAAACTAGTTTGATTTGTATTACTATATTATGCAAGTATAACAAAGAAAGCAAATGCATAGGAGGATCAGGAAAGCACCAAGTATTTCATTATTGTTCTTCAAGTACATCAATCACATATAATACTGCTGTCTCTTGTCTATGGAGAGAGTGTACATATACCATCCGAAGGGATGTGATTCGACTGTCGCAACATAATGGCTTACCCTTTGGTCACTAATGACTCCCTAACAACTTAATCATTCGCGACAGATACAATTTGCTGACAACAAACTAATATATATATATTGAATGAATGTTGAGAACTAAATAATATATATTATGTGAAGGAATATACAATGAATAATTAAGGGAATCAGAGCTATGTTCATTTGATATTTTCTATATCAGAAATAGATATGAATCATTTGGTAGATAAAATTATCAATCAATGATTGGTAATCATGCTTGAGAAGAGAACTTGATAGTTCTTATAAAGACCAAGCAAGAACTTGGTAGATTGCATTTGTTAGATGAGAGAACTCAGAGATTAGAGGGCATTTTTTATTGAATGTTGGGGTTCCAAATTGGTACCTAGAGAGAGATTTGTAGAGAATCTCTTAGAGAAAAAATATAAATTGTAGTGGTTAATCATATGTATATGTTAGAAACTTAGAGACAAGAGGCTTGGTTAGAGGTGGGATCTCTGCCAAGTATGTGTTTTAATGAGCTCACTCATTAATAGAGATCCCAAAGGCCTTAGAAGGCACTCTTAAGATGATGGTTGCCTAACTGAGAGTTATTCTCGTTAGAGGGTTAGGTAAATCTGAGTAGAGCCTCCTTCTAAGGATTAAGTACTTGATGATTTATTTATCTTGTTAATTGCTAATAATTGTTTCATACTTGTATATGCGTATGCTATTTTTTCCATAAACTAATGATTTTTAAAGGTTTTAAGCATCAAATCCTCAAACCAGGAGAAGGGACATTACAACAATGTTTATCATGAAATTTCTTTTTGATTAACGTCCACAAGAGTGTGCTCTGTATTTGATTGTCATTGAAGCTTATTATTTTGAAGACATGACGAACATTGATCATGAAGAAAATTGGTTGTGTGCTATGTTCTGTAGTTAATATGTTTGTATCCATGTCTTTTCAACTATTGATTGGGCCATAACATCTTATTGAGATAACTTTTGTTTTGTTTTTATTTTGATACTGTATTTTTCCCTCCTACATGGTAATATTTCTATGAAGTAGCATTACAGATCTTAGGTTATGTTGGCTGATATTGGATGAATCACATAACATCTGTCTGGCTGAATATTATATCTGGCATGAATCAAAGTCTTTGGACATTCTAGCTTCTTCGAACACACTCAGTGTCAGGCTTACCTTAGTCAAAGGCTTAAAGCACTTTGAAATTATATTTTAGCTTTTAAGTTAGAACTTGTTATTGTTCATCTCAGCTTGCATAAGTTCTAATGTGTTCTTATCTCTTTACTTTCAATTATTCTGCAGTTGACTATGTCCGTGAACATCCTTATAAGTAATGCTCTCAGCCTGAGTAGACTGTTGTATTTTGTACAATTATTAGTCACAATAAAATATTTCTCCTGACATGGAAACTGGCATATTCTATTGGTGTATGCTTCTTAATTTCTTGTTGGCTGACTTCTTAAAAATTCTTTTAGGAGGGCATGCCATTTTTGTTTTTGGTCTTACTCTTAGGGATAGTTATTCTATGATGGATTCACTTTTCTCAAGGTTTTAGATTGCGGTAAAAGCAGGTTTTGAAGGGACCCCGAAACTTTTTAACAACTAGAGAAAAGATATAGCAATAAAACCACTAGGAAAGAAGTCCTGAAACCAACAACAAAATCAGGTTTTACAGGGACCTGAAACCACAAACATAGTCCATAAAAAGAGAACCCAGGTTTTACAGGGACCTGGAACCACTAAAATAGTTTAGACTAAAAATCAGTTAACAGGACCAAAAACTAGTACCAAGTACCACATCCAGAAAATAGGACCAGAACAGGACAAAACCAAAGAACAAAAACCCAAGGCAACAATTGCAGCTTCGTAATCATCTTGACAGCTTCTTTACCACTTTTCTCAAGGTTATTGCTTTGGATTTGAAACAATATTTTTGGAACTCATGCTTCTTTTTCTCAAATACATTTCCTGCAGCTGGGCTGTTTATCTTCCTCCATTAATTAGCTATCCAGCCCTTTGTGATTGTCAGGCTTCTAGGGGAGAGCGCTATGCAAAATATCCAAATAAACCTTAGATTTTAATATAGACTTGCCATTTTCATGTGCAGATTTCAATAGAGATCATTCATCTCGATTGCCAGAATTCATTGATTCAATGTACATTGGTTCTTCTAGGTGTTTTCATAGACCTATTGTATAGGAAACCATTTTGAATTGAAAATATTGCAATAGTGGTATAAATAACATTTTTTGTTTCTTAAAATGACAGATGGAAATGAAAACGTGCAAGGATATGATCTTGGGAAAACCTGCACCATTAGTTAGTACATTCAGATTAAGTTACTACACATTGTTAAATTTGATGAGCAGAGCTGAGGGCCAGTTTGATCAAGAATATGTGATAAAAAATTCTTTCCATCAGTTTCAACATGAGAAGGTCTAATCCATGCCTTTTCATTTTTCTTATTTTCTTGTTCTATTCAGATTTTTGCTTTTCCCAAATACTTTCTATGGGACCACTGATGAGTAAAATATTTGTAGGCACTACCTGAAGTTGAAGCAAGGGTCTCCAAGCTAGAGCAGGAAGCAGCCATACTTGATGCATCAGAGGAGGTAAATTCTTTGTTTTGTTTATCCAGGTTAATTTATGACACTGAAGATCTTTTCTTTTGCATTGATAATTTTTATATGTTTTCTATAGGCCGCACTTGCAGAGTATCATAAATTGAGGCTTCATATATCTCACCTAGAGAAGCAAATGATGCAGGAAATATCCAGGCCTGAACGGGTTCTTCTGTTTTTGGTTCCTGGTAGATTGGTATGTCTCTTTATATTTTGGTATTAACAGAATGTCCCTAAGATCCATATTATGAGTTAAGCTGAAGTAGCCTTCAATTCTGTAGAAACTTTCCTAACTAGCCTTTCCTCTTTTTACTTGGAGTTGGCTATCATTTAACACTCCATGGATTTTTCCCTTCCTAGATCACCCATAATTCTCTTAAATATGAATTTTCCACTAGGGATACATCTAAGATGTCAGTGTGTATAGTTTTGCCATTTTAAAGTACTAGCTAATTTGGATACTCTTAATGTGTGAAATAAGCCAATTTGAGAATTTTTGGACTTAATTTGTTATTATTCTTATAAGCATAATTAGTATTAATGAGTACTTAGTATTGCCAAATCTTGTCTTCTTGGAGGGATAGGGGCTAAGGAGGGTGCTAAGTAATGTAGAAGCATCCTGGTGTAGTTGGCAATCTTGTATGTTTGAGTTTGGTTTCGGCTCTCCGTGATTGGAATTGGGGCTGCTTGGTCATCTAGTGGTGGTTCTCAGTTGGAGGATGTGGCTATGCAGACAGACGTGGTGATTGATATTCACTCAATGGAGGAGCTTGTGCTCGGTGGATATGGATGTGCTCGGTATGTTCACCGATGGGTGCATTCTAGGTTATTTTGGTTGTTCGACCGATGCATTCAATTTGATCATCCCTTGTGATGTGGATTGACCGTTGGGATGTATGTGGACCTATTTCTCGTCTTGGTCCTTTCTTCTATGTGCATTTAATGATTGTTGCAAGCCAACTTGAGGCGTAATGTGTTTTGTCTTATGTTCTAGAAAGTTCTATTTGTAAAGGCTGACTGGTGGCCGTGATGTATTAAACAAAGGTTTGGGTAGCATGGTAGAGCAGAGAGATTTAATAGAGCGGGGAAGAGCTAAGAAGTTGGCAGTTGGGCTTAGGAAACAAGAAGTTTGCTTGGTGGCTTGCAAGCACAAGTTTAGATTTTTTTGGTGTTTCTACCAGATAGTTGTGATGTTACAGATCTGGGCTAGATAGGGTTTATTTGGATCTTGTAAGATCTTACAGAACTAGTTTTGTATTTGTGGATGTATTGGCCATAACCGGAAAGGCCTTACAACTTGACTCATTGCAAATACTCGGTTATTGAAGGAATAAAGATTGAATCGTTGTTATATCTTGTCTTGTGCTGAGCTTTGGCTGAGATTGTTTAGCAACTTGGTTGGATAGTCTTTTTTCAGACCCTCCAACCTAGTGGGTGTTGCGTCAAGTGGTATTAGAGAAAAGGTTGACCTGGTTGGGAGAAGCTGGAGATTTCGTGCGATTCGTATTGTAGATCCATGTTCCTCGACTTGGGAAACCCTTTGTGGTTGTTCATGCAAGGTAGTAGGTTGCGATCTAAATTACAAACAATTCGGTGGTTTGTCACAAGGTGGTCGGTTGGGATTTTTTGTTATAGAGGGTTTTTGAAGATCTTGGAAGATGCCTCTGCGAAGATCGGACCCTAGGGCGATTGGAGATATTTGTGATGTAGTGGAGAGGAATATAACAAAGAGTAATAGATTGAATGTCAGGTCTGAGATGGAGTCGATGAAGAATGAGATGGCTACTGAGATCATGAGGGCTATAACTGGTTTACCATGGAACCTTGGGACATAAGATGGTTATGAAGAAGCTATTGAAGATTTTGAGGCTATTGGGTCTAGTGGAGAAGATAGAGTCAATCGGTTGGACAGAGCCGTGGAAGACAGGGCTGATTGGTGGGAGAGATCTATAGCTTGGTTGAGTACAAGGAACCAAATGGAGGTTTCTAATTTCTCAGGTACATTGAAATTAGAGGACTTGATTAATTGGATCGTTGAGTTAGAAGACTACTTTGAGCTAGAAGATATTGGAGATCCTATTGTAGTGAGGATAGTGGAGACTAAGTTAAAGGGACATGTTGCTTTATGGTGGAAAGAATTGTAGAGAGATAGAGAGGAGGAAGGTGAGATGAAGATTACTCGGTGGAGGTTGATGGTGGTAAAACAAAAGGCTAATTTCATTCTTGTCGACTATGAACTTGAGTTATTTGAGAAGATACAAAACTTGAAGCAAAAGAAGATGATTGTGAAAGACTATACCAAGGAGTTTTACAAGTTGATTATTCGGTTTGGACATAGAGAACTTTCTAAGGAAAAGGTTTCTAGGTATTTTAATTGTTTGAGATTCAATATCCAGGATAAAATTGGTTTTTTGCAGATTGATTCGGTTGAGGATGCATATCAGTATGCCTTTAAGGCAGAAGATAAGTTGAAGAGGAGACATCAAGGTAATTCTCGGGGGAAGGAGAAGCAAGAGTACTTGGTGAAAGACAAATTGATAGATGAGGATGGACCAAAACCTGTTGAACCGAGGAGAAGAGTTAGAGGTGGATTTAAAGGTACTTGTTACAGATGAGGTGAAGAAATAGGTCTTTTGAATGTCCCCATGCAGACAGGAAGGTTGGCAATGGTAGAAATGTTGTGGTCAATGAAATTGTTGAGAATGAGCCCGAGGTGGAGGAAAACTTGATTGTTCGTCGAGTATTGCTCAGTAAGAAGGTGACGAAGCCTTATCGGAGGAGGAATTTGTTCAGAACCCAATGTAAGTTTGGAAGTAAATGTTGGAATGTGATTGTGGATAGTGGTAGCACTGATAACCTAGTTGGTGAGGAGTGTTGACCATGAAAAGAAAAGTTGGCAAAATACGTAAATAAAAGTTGGCAAAAACAAAGGCATATGTTTGTTTATTTAATTCTTGGCATATGTATTGGAATTTTTGAATATGACACATATTGTATAAAGGCAGATTTTTAAAAGGAATTGTTTTGGTGGCAGTATTGTTACATGGCATGAAATTAACGTGGCACTTGCACAGTGAATGTTGTCACTGGCAGTACGCAGGCATTGAATGACACAACAGATTTCGCCAAATGTCCATATTGTATGACAGACTTCAAAAAGAAGTAAAAACGACTCAAGGTTGTGGGTATCGTTTCTGATAAGTTTCCAAAACAATGTGAACAGTCTTATGAAGGTTTGATTCGTTTTCTCTGCGAAGTGTTTATTAAAATGAAAGGGTTTTCAACTGGATTGTGTTCTTTTGCTGGTCTGAAAGGTTTTTCAACATGGTTTAGGTTCTTCTCTTTGGTGAATGAGTTCTTACGGAGAAATTGGTTTTATCTTGGTTATGAATCAGTTCATTTCACACTTTTTTTTGTTTCATTTGTGATTGCATGGCATAATGAGATAAAGTTTCTTCCAAATCAGAGATTAATGCAAGTAAAAGAGGCAATCACAGGTTGGTTGTTTTGTTTAAGCCACAGGTATGAATCAAGGTATGTCATCTCAGTTTTTGTTTGATTCATTGGCTTGAAACTTCAAATTTTGTCTTCTTGGAAACAAGAGAAGAATAAAGTCTTTCAGAGAAATGGTTATCATTTTTTCGAAAAAGAAAGAATCCAATTTTTGTTTTTTAAACCCTGAAAATGTTAAAACAGAGTCATTCTTTTTTCAAAAAAAATGGTATAAATGCAAAGCTTCACTTTCTTTTCAGTTTCAAAGTAAAAAGAAATGAATAGAGTTGGCTTTTAAAGCATTTCTTGAAACAACAATTTGTTTTTTTTGAAAAGAAAAAAAGGGGTTTGAATTTAATCTTTAGTCTGATGAAATATTGCAATCTTTCTTTACAAAGTCAGGGGTTTCAGATTTTTTAAAGACATATGAAGTCTTTTTCAAAAATAGGTTGAAGAATTTTTTTGGGAAACTCTAAACAATATTTGTTTGGAAGTGAAAGCAAATAAAAGTAGAGTTTTTGTTTGCAAAGCACAAACAGAGGTTTCCTGTCTTCATAACCGACTTCAGTTAAGAATTGATTCAGAGACACTGTATGTTCAAACCAACTCAAAATGAAGGATTTTAATGGCATTCGTTTTGAATGTTAAATGAAATTTTTGAAGATTTTTTCTTAGGGTTTTAAACCCGGAACACTACCTGCATAGTTCTAAAAGAAAAGGAGTTATGGTTGACAGTTTTATAAGAGAAGACCAAATTCGAGTCTTAACTGATTATAGTTGGTTTTTCAAACAGCATTTTAAAAAGGGGGTTTCTTAACAACCCTAACTGGTTTAGTTGATTTCATGTAACTGATCAAGTTCGAATTTCATCTCTATTTATAGAGATCATTTGTAAATCTGAAATATAGGTGTGTGAAAAAAAGGTATTGAAAGAGGCATATATACATTTGTAGAAGTGCTGAAAAGAAGTTGTATTTAAAAGCTATATTATAAGCTTGTATACATGTATAGATGCAACATATACACTTGTATGTGTATGTGTATATGAGATTGTAAGAATAGCAAGACAGAGAAAGGGTTGAACACCCTGAGCAGTTCTTTCTGCTGATTGTAAAGGAATTGAAGCAATAAAGATTACAGCTTCACGGAGTGGTTTTTCTCCCTATGACGAATCCCATTTGAGGAATTTTGGGGGTTTCCCACTCGACAAAATCTGTGTCTCTATATTTTGTGAGTTGACATTTTCTTTTAGTTTATGGTGAATGTCTTAATTTCCAGCACTATTTTATTCTGCTATAAATGGTTAAAGGATTGTAATCAGTATTCTTGAATTAAATCTACATAGTTCTGATTCACCCTCCCCTCTCCGAACTCTTATACTCACAACAAGGAGATGGTTTAGAAACTTGGTTCGAAGAGAGTGAGACATCCTAGTCCTTATAGGATCAGCTAATTACAAGATGAGCATGCTTTGGAGGTAAGGGAGCAATGTCATGTTGATTTTCAGAGTGGGCATTATAAGGATTAAGTGTTGTGTGATGTTGTAGACATGAGTAGTTGTCACATATTGCTCGGAAGATCCTGGTAATATGATTGTAAGGCTATACATGATTGTCTCAAGAATGTATTTACTGTTGAGAAGGGTGACAAGAGGTTTTGCTTGATTCCTTTGTAGGATGCAGAGCTCAGTAGGAGGAATTTGAGCTTCGGTAGTCTAGTTGAGTTGAAGGATTTTGAGAGGGATATAGATCAGTGTGGAAATCAGACCTATAATACACTGAGGAGAGATGCCAAAAGGCATGACAAGCAGTTGTCTGTTGTAGGAAAGGATTTGTAGAAGTGGAACCGAGGCAAGAGTGTACCAGTTGGGGATTTGGAGGACATGTTTGGAGTTTGTTTGTTGAATCCCAAAAGATGTTCTCGTACCCAAGAACATCTTTTCGCACCTATGGTGTTTGATGCAAGAGCATCCTAGGGTAGTTGGCAATCTTGTATCTTTGAGTTTGGTTTTGGCTCTCGGTGATGGGAGTTGAGGCTGCTTGATCATCTAGTAGTGGTTCTTAGTTGGAGGATGTGGCTTTGTTGACGGACTCGATGACTGTTTGAAGTTGTTGTTTACTGAATGCGCTCAGTGGATGAGCTCGTGCTTGGGTGATGTTCAACTCGGTTAGTGTTTGTGCTCGGTGTGCTCGATTATTTGTTGTGCTGATGAGCTCGATTGGCATTTTTGTTGATAGGAGCATTGGATATGTTGGGTGGTTGATTTGTGCATTTAATTTGATGCATTGCTCGTGACATGGATTGACAGTTGGGATGTGTGAGGACCCATTTCTAGTCTTGGTCCTTTCTCCTAGGTGCATTTAATGATTGTTGCAAGTCAATTTGAGGCATAATGTGTTTTGTCTTATGTTCGAGAAGTCCTATTGTAAAGGATGACTTGTGGCCGTCATGTGGGCAACATGGTAGAGCAAAAAGATTTGAGAGAGTTAGCGGGAAAGAGCTGCGAAGTTAGCAGTTGGTAGAGCTAGTAGCTGAGTGTGGTCTTAGGAAACAAGAAGGTTGCTTGGTGGCTTGCGAGCACAAGTTTAGATCTTTCTTGGGGTTCCTATCTACTGTGTTACAAATTTGAGCTAGCTAGGGTGTATTTGGATCTTGTTGGATCTTGCAAAACTGTTGTAGTTATTGATGCACTGGTCGTAATCGAGAAGGCCTTACAACCCGACACAACCCGACACATTGCATGTACTTGGTTATTGAAGGAAGAAAGATTAAATTGGTTTCATATCTTGTGTTATTTTGTGCTTCCACTGAGATTGTTTAGCTGCTTGGATGGATAGTCCATTTTTAGACACTCCAACCTAGTGGTTGTTGTGTTGCAAAGAATGATTGTTTTTTGAAGAGTGGCTTTCTAGTACTACTCCAAATGTCAATTTCAAAGATTAAACCATATTGTCTAGAGCAAGTATCAAAAATTATTGGTACCACTTCTCGCCCACGAAACTCAAAACTACATGTTGCATAATAAAATTTTGTATAAAAGCAATGAAATTATGAACTCCATAGTCTACAAGGAAGCACTACTCTGTATAAATATAATTCTGAGTAAAAAGAATATTCTATTAGGCTGTTTCTTATTTTAGAATTGTTTTGGGAAAATTATTAGATATTGTGATCTCTTTCCAATATTTAAATATTTAATGGTAAATAAAAAAATCAAATTCATGGATGAATCTTCGTGATTAAGTCAAATCAATAAAAAATGGCATCTTCCAAAAAGTGAGAAAAGTCATGACAAGTGGTAGAGAATCTTGTTCAAATTGGACACCTAGAGGAGAAATAAGGCTAGTTCCTAAAATTGGGCCACAATGGTTGAAGCAACTTTTTCTGGTTGAATGTCTACACAAGAAAACCTCCATCACTTCATTCACTCGCACATAAATTGAAGTATGAGTTAAAAGGAAAATTGTGAGAATTTTGGTGAATTTTTTTCTAAGTAGCTTGCAAATTCTTGAGAGAGAGATGTTGCATCAAGCTGGAAAAAGTCAGAATAGGCCGTAAATTTCAGGAGGAATTATTTTTGGCAGTAAGTTAAACAATTCACATGAATTTTTAGAGGAGAGAGGAAATCTCGTTGTAGGAAGAGTGCAGAATTTTTGATAAAATTTTCTCCATCGAGATCAAATTTATTTGCGAGGAGAAAACTTTATTTGCTTTTTAAAACTTTTTTCCATTTCTTGCATGGTTGTATCATTATGTATTTTAAATTTTTGTTTTGAATGCTCTCTCGTATTTTAAAGCTTACCATTCCTAGTTACGTAAGCAACTAGTTTGGCTTGATCTCAAGTGAGAATGCTTGACGATTATGCCAACTATGGTCTTATGTATTTAATTTTTTTTTTGAATGCTTTTTTGTATTTTTATGCTCACCATTTCAAGCTACCTAAGCAACTAGTTTGGCTTGATCTTGAGTGAGAATACAGTGATTTGGTCATGATGCTTCGTAGAATATTCAAGATTCTATAATCTTACGAGTTCGAGAAATGGATGTGATATTTCATTGAGCAGGTGGTCGAAGGATTCAACGTGGAGTTGACTGGGATGCAGTGTATGCACTATTAGGGTTAGCTTGGGACAAGCAATGCCTTGAAAATAATCGTTAGAATTCAAACGATAATAGATCTAACAATACTATTCTGCTCTCTATCCTCATACCAACCTCAAAGACATCTCCAAAATAGGTTTACCAACCCTTAGTTATATTCTACCGTCTTCTCTAGACTACACCCCTTAAGGTTCTTCTCTGAAGGGACATTCCTATCCAGGGCCTTATTACATATGCATATGTTGACATTATCAGAATATTCTTGCCATTATACTAACCCCAACCATGTTGGTAAGTTTGAGATGATTCTTACATACCAACATTATTGAGGTTGTATTCATTTAGGTAGTGTTGGCTAAATTGGCATTACACCCATCTTTGATACAAACACTATATAACCATCTTTGTCATTTCACCCAAATGGGTAATAATGCCTGTCTCTGATACTGACACTAAGAGTTTAAATTCTACCTCATTGTGTGAGCCAAATGGAAACTGCAACCATCTTTGATGCTGACACTAGGAATTTGTAATCCTTCCCTCATAGGGATTTATTAGTTTCATAAAATATTATCTATTTTAATAAATAAATAAATTGTCAATTTCATAATATCCTTTCAAGGTTTCAAATACATTCATTTGTATAATAAATGAAACACATTTGATATATATATATACTAACTACTTTATTAACATAATTTGCAAAGTGAACAAACCTATATAATATACCTTTTTGAGTGGTGATTATACAAAAGAGTTTTATATGGTGGTTTTGATGTTTTTATTTACTCTTCCTCACATTGTCTTGGATCCTCCTAAAATATGCCATCCTCTCCTTACTGAAACACCCTTTTCACCTTTCTCATCTCTTTGTTTTTGTCCTTTTTTTGCGCAATTCTCTATGTAGGATGTGGACCCAATTTATATAGGGTTTGCAAGCATGACGAGACATTTCATGGGTGACTAATGTCATTTAATGGTGTCTTTTCATTGATGATTTGAAACCATAAACCAATCGAATAATTAACTTTGCATTTATTTGTTGATATTATAATTATATCATTACATTTGAATATTTTGATATTATTTTTAATAGTACATTAGTAAGTAATTTTTTCTATGGATAAATGTCAATTGTCTTGTGATGAATATTGGGTTTGTGATGCTACTAATTAAGGATTCCTCTTATTAATTGATGCTTGTCATCAATTTTAATTGGTTTGCCTTTGATCTTTGTAATGTTCCTTATCATTTAGACCCTTAATGGAGTTCTTAGCTTTTCATTCTCCGAAGGCTAAGCGGAGAAATAAATATAATTAAAGTCAGTAAATAAATAAATCGAAAGGTGACTTTATATTTAATTAATTTAATTTTCTAGAAGCACAACTAATTATTGTATTGGATAGGGGGAAGCTTCTAGAGAGTGCATTTTCTATAAGTACAACTAATTATTGCATTGGAAAGGGGGAAGCTTCTAGAAAGTGCAATTAAATAATATTTTATTTCCTTCTAGAAGGGTGGAGGAAAAGAATAAATAGAGGCGAGAGCTTCATTGTTAGATATCCGATTATTGTGAATTGCATTTTATATAAACTTGGGAGAAGAAACTAAGGGTTTCTGATTTCAGTTAGCCATTGGAGAGCGTCAATTCTTCAGTGTTGCAACCATTTGAGGTGGTAAAATATCCACTGAATTTGGCATTCAGGAGAGCTTTATCCCGGAGTTCTATTTGTGCTTAAAGTAAGGAATAACCGAAGGGTTTGAAAAATATTGAAGGACTGTCGAGTGCAGATCTGAAGATTCATCTTTGGCAGCCATTAGATATCATTTTTTTACTTGCTGCTACATTTAATGTCCCTTCTTTGGGGACATTAGAATAATTAAGAAGGGACGAATTTACAATATTAAATTTGACTATGTAAGCTGGAGATTTATTATTAAAGGTCAAATTAATATTCCATGTGGTCACAAGAGGACGAGGAGGAATAAGATGATTTATTAGAGAGAAGTTGAAGAGTCACAAGGAATAGGACGAAGGCCAGTGGGGAGTTGAAGAGTCTCAGTTTGTGTATTAAAAAGGGAAAAAGACTCAAGGCCCTGGATCGAACTGCTTCCAAGTGTTGCAAGATTTATGTATTTTTCTTGAGTATCTGAACGGGATTAGTACTCATTATTGTTATATTCTCTAAAAGTTGAATGCTGCCTAGGGAGTGCATGTTCGAACAAATGATTAATGGATAGACGACAACTGCCAAAGCGAAAGTTGGACATTGGGCGGGTTGCGCTGCTTTCCAAACTCCCACAATTAGCATTCCCATAACGGCATCCATGGTGGTCGGCTGTGAAACGTAGAGGCCATTCCTATCATTGCAGAAGTGAATTACCAAAAATTCTCGATAAACAAGATCGTGCCTTGGTAATCAATTGGAAGAGGTCGCGGGTCTCTGAATCTCTTAAAAGTCTCGACCGTTGATTCTTTCACTAGCAAGAGATGCATTGTAGGAGTAACCGTCATGTGGTATTATTGTGACTACTGGAGACTATTGTGAGTTGGAACTATTTCTCTCTAGAATCTCTTTTGCATGAAGGTTGCAATGGAAAAACGCAAATAGACAACTAAATTCTCGAGTTGCACGAATCCCATTGCATAGATTTTATTTGAAACAGTCTTCTCACAAAATCATAGAAGTCTACTACGGGGCCAAGAAGTAAAGAAGTTGGGCAAGAGCTGTTAAGCAGCCGCTAGTAACGTCTATGCGTTACTTATAATCAAGTGCTTCTGAGTATTTAATTCGACTCAAATACATATCGCGGGTGGAGCATCATATTCGAACCAAATCATAACGCCATCTACAGGAAGATAGTTACCAGAAGGAATTGATTTGTTTAAAGTACACAACTATAACATATAGACTCCAATGATTAGAAGAATATCAAAAGAATGAAAGATATCAAAGTATGCACTCAAGTGATAAAATTCAGTTGGAATTGGTCCTTTAAATATCACGCAAGCACCAGGTTTAATATGGTATCTTCAAATATACCTCTATGTTTTAGAGAGATTATTGGATATATTCGTTCCAATTTAGAAGTGTGGTTTGGCGTCTTCAACCACTTTACCTTTCATTGCTAAGCCCCTATGATTCTGAAATCTGAGTTTGCGCGCATATGTTAGAAAGAAGAAATTATTGTGGTCTCAGTCCAAAACTGAATATTAGATATTCATTGAAACATTATTGAAAATTTCTAAGGTTAGGACATTCTTGTTTCTCAACATTCAAGAATTTGTGTGAAGATTGTTCTTCATCTAGAAGAAATCATAGGGGGTTCTACGTCATGCTATGTGTCTATCGCACGTTGTGAAAATGTACATGGAGAGGAAGGATTTGTGCATATGTCGAGTATGGGTTTTCTAGTACGCTCACATGGGAGACAAACTATAAAATATTGCCGATAGTGTAACATTGACGTCATTGAAGAAATTAGAATTGAACTTGGAAGATTTCTTTCAGCAATCGCACCTTGGCACATGAATATACATATGCAGCGGCATAAGCATTCTTTGGGCACAATCATTTAATTGGATAGATAATTTCAGTTGCCTTAATGTGGCTTTGGTGATTACAAACTAAACAAATTTGTAATTTGGGTTGTAAATGCCAACAAAGAAGATTAAGGTGTTGCAGCCGAGCATTATCTGGAAATAGATGATCAATCTGAACGAAAAGTGTTTCCAAAAATCAGCAATGATGAATATCATTAGTGAAGATTTTTGAGATAACAACATTTAGCAATGGGAAGAGATTTGAACCAAATTTTGGAAGGTACTAAGAAACTACAAGAACACTTGGTACAAAATTCAGAATCCGTTATAAAAACTGAAATACTCAACATTTACAAGGATTATCAAAGACTCCCTAATCGAGTTCAGAATGATCTATCATTCAGTGATTATATGTATTTTTATCTCGAGCAGCAAAGTATGACTGATATGGCAAAAAGAAATTATTTGGAGTTGGCCCTGGATCTCTTTGCAAACGAACAACACACAGGGTTGTACGAAGAAATTCCAATAGGCCCGAATTATCGTTTGGATGATTTTGAAATAGAAGAGCAGACAACTACCAAAAATGAGCAGCCTTCTCGTGATCACATAGAAGATGTTACATGAGGTACAAGTTTCTTCGTTGGTGACTTGGAGGTGAGCTTTGCCAAGCAGAATAATGAAATAGATTGCACACAAGGTAATAACAGTTTGGGACCTTGGCATCATGAACCATATATTCATAATTCTCAGAACATGAATTTAGAGAAACAACTTAGGATGACACTGCAAAACAATGAACAGTTTCAGCAGGGAGATGATGAAGTACATGCCTTACAAAATGAATTGAAGGTTAGTAAAGATATGGTCGTTGCATCCTTGGTGCAATTTGACAGTACCCACGAGTTGGTTGAGGAACTCTACAGGAAGATCCCAAGGGAAGGGGAAGATGATTGGCATGTGATCGATTTACAAAAGGTCAAAACAACCCTCGAGTCTATGAAATTAGATTTCTTATATTTGCTATTCGACAGGGATTGCATTCTCAAGATTTCTAAGATTTATGCAGCACAATCAAATAGGGAAAAGGATAAGATCGAGGATCTCAATAGGACACTTAAGTATGTTCAAGAGGCTCTAAGTGAAGCTCAATTTTCTCTACAGGGAGCAGAAAATTAAATCAAGCTCATGAAACACTCTCGGTAACATGAGAATAGAATGAGGCAAGAGTTCTTCCTGGAAGTCATTGACCAACTTGAGAGCATTCAGCAGATGTATGACTTAGATAACTGCCCCAAACAGTTGAGTAGCAAAAATTCAGAACATTTTCAGCTTGTTGACAGCGCTTTGTTTGAAGTTGTTACTAATTGGACGTCTGACAATGCTCTTTTTATGTTAAATGAGGGATCATCTATTGTTTGCCATGAAGAGGAATAGTTTGATTTCGAACTTTGGGAACTTGGCTCAGATTCTAGCAGTGAATCCGATTCTTAGCATGGGAATGAAGAATCAACTTTTTTCGCTTATCATTTGATCAGCCCCAACATATTTTCCGATTTCACCCCATTCAGGAGTTGGGTGAATTTTCTTCATCAGCCTCTGAACAATTTTCGATGGAGTATTTATGTGAGGTTTGTGGGTAGATTCTCAACATTCTTCATATTCATAGCTCCTATGCGCTACGGAATTCTCCAAGTTTACACCGACGATATGAATTATGATGTCCATTGGATGGTGGTTTCAGCTTTTGAGCAGCTCATTTCTTACATCATCCATCTGAGTCAGGTCTTCACATTCTACTAGATTATATATGGACCTTGGATATATTTCTATATCATCATAGCAACGAGGCATCATAACAGAGTTTGGGATCCAGGTGTTGGTAGATTGTATCTATGGTTGGACGAGGATTTTATTGTGGTCCTATTCAGTTTGAAGCTGATTATGGTGATGATCAATGTTGATTGGTTTACAGGCGCAATGTTTCTTCAAAGAGTAATATGGGATCTAGGAATTCAGTTGATAGGTGTTTTACAGAGTGGTACCGTGCTTCACAGTTTGACCGGGTTTGTTGTTAGTTTGGGCTATTCGATTAACTACGGATTTATATGGTATCCAGGTACATATTGCTTGAGGGCAAGCAATCTCAAGGAGGGGAGATTTGTAATGTCCCTTCTTTGGGGACATTAGAATTATTAGGAAGGAACAAATTTACAATATTAAATTTGACTATGTAAGCTGGAAATTTATTATTGAAGGTCAAATTAATATTCCATGTGGTCACAAGAGGACGAGGAGGAATAAGACGATTTATCAGAAAGAAGTTGAAGAGTCACAAGTAATAGAACAAAGGTCAGAGGGGAGTCAAAGAGTCTTAGTTTGTGTATTAAAAAGGCAAAAAGACTCAAGGCTGGGCATGCTTGATTTTATTATTCAGTTTAGTTTCCTCTCTTGTGAGAGTCTCAGAAAGCTTCAGCTTTCATCTAGTTCGAGGATGTAGTCCCTCGTGCTAGCAGACAGTGGATGCAAACCCATTGTCCTGGGAAAAATCACTTCAGGTGTTTCATTTGCGCTTACAGGTTCTTATCCTAGCTTTCCAATCTTATTGTTAAATCTGTATTTAGGATTGGGTTTTTGTGTATTGGTTATTGTATTGCTGTTGTATAATACAATAACGTATTTGTAGAGTTGTATGGAAGCTTCTGACTTTAACATTATAAGTTTGTAATGCATTTCTATATGCCTGGGATTCTGAATATTATTCGAAAAAGAACTAGTTACAAATTTGTGAAGAATCTTTATTATTTCCATTGCGTATTTCTTAGTTTTGAATATTATTATTAAGAACTGGTTAAACATCTGTCGGCTATTGTGTTGGATTTGTTTGTGCTGGAAGCTATCTGCAATTTTTTAATTTCTGAGTGTACTGTTAAAAGGAAAAGTCAGCAAATATCCTGTTTGAGATAATACAGTACAGTATGCGTGAACAGTGTCGCGCTACAATACAATTAAATAATATTTTATTTCCTTCTAGAAGGGTGAAGGAAAAGAATAAATAGAGGTGAGAGCTTCATTGTTAGATATCTGATTATTGTCAATTACATTTGATATAAACTTGGGAGAAGAAACTAAGGGTTTTTGATTTCAGTTAGCCATTGGAGAGCGTCAATTCTTCAGTGTTGCAACCATTTGAGGCGGTGAAATATCCATTGAATTTGGCATTTAGGAGAGCTTCATTCTGGAGTTCTATTTTTGCTTAAATTGGAGGATACATTTATTTCTTGCTGCTACAATGCCTGAACAGTATCCGTGCTACAATACTTGGCTTGATTATGGTTGCAATTTCATCTCCTTCATTGGGCGATTTGTATATCAGGTTCTACAATCAATTTGCACCATTTAAATTGGTCATTTGGCATTGTAAAGGTGGCTGTCATAAGTAGCTGTAGATGCACATTTTATATCAGATTTATAATGTCATTTCTACTTAGTTTTTTTAGGGGTTGCAAAGCGAAGAGCCTTGGAATATTATGTTAAGAATTGAATTAGAAAATATCTCACTAAAGGAGTGACAAGTTGCAGGTCTATATATTTGATGTAATGTGCATATTTATATCTTTCATGATTGACATAATAGCATGCATGCCAAGTGTTTGACAAAATACCAATTGGTTGTAAGTGCACATTTTTCATTTAGAATTCATCTATATGCATTTGAAAAGCCAAAAGAGACTTGCATATGCATTTAGTTCTATTCTTAGATATAGTAGTAATCAATTAAAGGCTTTTAGATCCCCTTTGATATCATTTCAAGCGAGCATAATCAGTCTGAAACTCGGAAACAAGCAGCATAGGGATCGTATTGGAAGTGTTTGACAATATTTCTTGACCTACAAATCAACAAGTTGAGGTTCGAATTGACAGGGGATATTACAGTGGTATCAGAGCTTGCTTGCAAAGTGTTTGACGAAATGTCAAACAACTGAACTAGAGAAGAACTCAGTGTTTGACAAATTTATAACTAGTTGGGGTTATTACAATCTTCACAAAAGCTAATATTTCATTTAGTACTTATTAAATTTTTGATTTTATATCTATAATTTTATAATGATATAATTACCATCTATATATTTATTCCTTTTAATGTTGCCATTGTTATTGTTGTATTTATTTCTCTTTTATTCTTTTAAATATTATTCCTAGAAGTTGGTAATGATTATGTAGGACTTCCAATGAGAGACATGACACGGGAGGATAAGCGATAATCTGAGTGAGCAACTGGCAAATATGGAGCATTCAAGAAAGTTCTACATGAGCTCCTATGTCATCTACATGTTGGCTTGTATCATAAAATATGATGGCTTGACATGCAAAGGAACAATTGGAAGTAGTGCTCAATGCTAAAAGGTGCATTGGATGCTAATCTCAGTTGCATTTGTACGCCAAGGATGATTATTTCAGGTCAACAGTGCTTTTGCAATGCGCTTTCTACAAAAGAGATTGCACATGAGATTATTAGTTGGGGCAATGAATTTGAGTGAGAATATGGAGCATGGTTAATTCAGTTTCCTACTTTCTCCTACATTAGATTGTAGGGATTTTCTTCATAGCCGTACAAGCTCCCACTTTATGTGCATGGATGCTACATTGCTACTTTAAGTTATAGTTGTATGCCAAGGATGATTGTTTCAGGTCAATGGTGCTTTCGCAATGTGCATTCTGCAAAAGAGATTGCACATGAGACTATCAGTTGGGGCAATGAAATTGAGTGAGAATATGGAGCATGGTTAAGTTAGCTTTCTACTTTCTCCTACATTAGATTGTAGGGATTTTCTTCACAATTGTACAAGCTCCCGCAATATCCCATTGATAAGATGGTATTACTTGAGGACAGTAGGCAATTAATTACTAAAGAGAAAATTCAAAAGAAGAAGAGAAAGTTGGGACATGAATTCCTAATTCCTATCGAAGAAACAAAGTTGAGATGTGTCCTTGTTAGAATGCGGCTGATAGATTATCATTAGGACTGCATTTCTACCATCTACCAGTTTATCAAGGAAGGATAAACTAGGATTTTTACAACAAATTAGAATATAGTGGGAGTTATGAAATACCAACACTAGATTTATCTTGATGATTTCTAGGCCATTGCTGCTAATGAAAATGAAATTAAAAAGAGGATTTATTTCATGTTGCCACTCAAGATGATCAAAGTGTGCATGATCTTCCTGGTACTTGATCAGATGGAAGAAGCTATGAACATATTCCAAAAGGGATATGACCTAGAAAGGGAAAAGAGCATCCATCCTTACAATTGGACAAATGAGGAGATATCAAATATTGCTACACTGTTTGCACTAGTACTTGAATTCACAAAATTGTGGGTTGATCAACAATTTTATAAGCTAAAGGTATTGAAGGAAAGTTTGGCATATAAGTTGATGGATTATTAGCTATGTTCCCTCAAGTTTTCGGTACGGGGACGACAGGACGGGTTTTCGGGATGGCAAATTTTTTTGGCGATTTTGGGGACGAGGGGGGACGGCAAACGGGGACGGCTATATATATATAGGGAAATTTTAAAATATACATTGAAATTTGCAAATATACATGTCATTCATATGAAACTAAGCACAAAGCATGTCATTTAAACACTATAGAACCATAACATACAACATTTGAATGTCATCTAGGAAATAATATCTGATTTCAGTACTCAATTGTCAAAATGCGTATCAATATCAGTGAACAATATCATAATGATAAACATGATAAATCTGAAAATCTAAATCTAAATCTGCCTAAAGCTATATGCCCAAAGGCTAGAGGGCTGCCATAAAGTAATAAGTATCAATGTATCATAATCATGTAGACGTTCAACATAAAAAACATAACATAAAAAAATGAAGCAGATTGCTGCTCTTATTCTGCCTCTACCGGATTTGGAGGGGTGGGGCCCACCTCGGTGACCCAGTAAGGAGCCTTAAAATTATTTTTTAATATTCACTTTTAAATTTTTTTCAAAAAAAAAATTATTATTATTATTTTTCTAAATTGGCCTGATACAGTTGGGGGATGTCTAGGCATCCCCTTTCTATACTAGGGACGACCAGCCGTCCCCAAGTTTCAGGGACGCCCCCTGGTAATTTTGCCTTTTTGGGGATGACTGGGGGATGTCCCATATCCGTCCCCCTGTCCTCGGGACGTCCCCTTTTCTGAAACTCTTGGTTTTAGGCTGGGTACGCGTCCCCGGGGAACATAGGTTATTAGCCTTTGTGGGATGAGAGACCAAAGAAACCTCGAGGGAGACTAGAGGAAGGAGAAATCCCATCAAGAAGTGTCAGTGAAGAAATGGAAAGAGTGTTACTTGGGAACTGCAATTGAGGGGGAGTCCAAATCTTCATATTGAAGAGCCTCAATAGAAAATACAAAGGTCGAGGAATACTCCATTATCACCTATTTGGACTCCAAGTTTGCAGGAAATAGGTTCTTTCACTAGGGAAGAAGTAGAGACGAGCAAAAGAAGAGTAAAGAAGCAAGATCACATGGGTAGGCCAGTGTAGGACAAATAGCATTAATGCCTATTAGGAATTTGCACATGGAAGAAACAAAGAGTAGGATGTAAGCACTAGAAAAAGCCTCCTATCCTTGAGCAATAAATGATGGAAACAAGGGATCCTACGATAGAAGTAGATAGTCTTGCAATAGAGGCAAAAATTCCTTTTCCAAAGGACAGGAGATCATAAACCAAGTATTCCGATTAGAGGAAAAGTGAGCTAAGAAGTTTGCAAAGGTCAGTCAGAGGAGAATTCAGATCTAGAACCCTTTAGTTTGCAATGCCCATGATTGATGAGACAAAGGATCAAATTACTCCGGAGGAGTACAATGTTACAAAGTTTGATTTGGGCCATTGCTTCCCGAGAGTAAGCTATCTAAGATTTTGACGACTCTACACAGGCAATGAGAGATAATATCTTGAAACTAGAGGCAAATATTAGAAACAAAAAGGTGTAGTCAAGGCCTTGTGTGACTATATAGAAAATCTGCCTCTTCCAATGAGAGAAGAAAGCCTAGTGTTTGTTTCTCATACAATTATTTTGATTGAGTGGGTGAAGGGTATAGATAAGATTAGATGGATTGCTCATGGTGTAAAAATTTGGATAGAAGGCCTTTAAAATGAGGCATGCAAGCATATTGAAGAATTGGTGCTATTTGTGACAATGTATTGGCTGTCCTTTCCAGGATACAGTGAATAGATGAGTCATGGGAAGATGAATGCATTTATCAAGATGTGGTGATCTTAGACTTGCAAGAATTCATGGAGACTATCAAAAAGAATTTGATTGATGGTGGAGTTAGGGAATGAGATGTATATGACTTAACGTGGTGGTATAACATAGTGATCTTGGCCAAGAAAATGCTTGAACATGTTAGGAGGGAATCTGCTTGATTGAAGAGGGTTGTCAAGATTATTTAGAAAGGGATCTCCAAGACGGTTGCATCACTATTATCAAAACGTTTTCCCGTGAATGAAATAATGGTTGGATAACTTCAGTGGTCGAGAATGAAATAATGGTCGGTAACTTGAGAGGTAAACTAGAGTTATTTCAACTAAATTCCTTCACAAGGGATGACTTTAAGAATTTTTTGTTTCCTCAAATGTCATGAACTTAACCTAAGACTTGTTGCTAGATTGTGGGAACAACTTGAGAAAATTTGAACGAGCAATGACAATCTTGGAATTCAAATAGAAATCAACGCCAAGTGATAGTGTGGATGAGTTGGAGACTGTATTGAGCAAATTCCATGGATTGAAAGGGCAAGCTCAAACACGTGATTCTTGGGAAAGGTGCACTAAATGCATCATGGGCATTTATTATCCACTAAGATGGTGGCTTCTTCCCGATTGGTCCATGTGGACCTTTTTCATTGATGTTGATTCCTCCCTGCCCTAACCCTAATTAGGGTTGATGTGGCTAAATTTGGGCCGTCGATTATTGTTTTGATCTGGGCCATTCATTGTAATTGAGGACCTACATGGAGGTCTCATTTCTCATTTGTAACATGAATTTTAAGATTGGTGCTACGTGCTACCAAGATAATAGAGTTTTTCATCATTGTTTTCATTGTCATTACTTGATATATTTTGGTGCTTGCATGGTTTCATTGTTCCCTTATTCAGATGAGATTGGTTAGATAAAGTGTTTTGATTTCAATGGAGAGTAAAATAATGTTTTGATGAATTCTATGGTTCATGCTTTTGATAGTTTACTGATTTTAAGTTGTTGTGTAAAGTTAGCCCGGACCCTTATTTTATGGATGCTTAACTTATATCATTCAATGTGCATTGTTCCTCTAGATGATGTTTGTTGTTGTATGAATGCCATTCACATAAGCCACTAAAGATTGCACCAAAGCTTGGTTATTTCAGAATTTGTCCATCAAAGCAGTATCTGTTGTTGTCATTACCCTTAGCTGTAGATTAAAATTCTTAAATCCTATTCTTGTTGCTCTCCACATATTTTGTGAAAACCCAAAAAGAAGTACTTCATTGCAATATCTTTCGATAGCTCCCATCTCTATTATCATCTGAAATCAATCCAAGTAAAACAAACATAGGTCCCCTCATGATAAAACAACATATCACATTTACCATTGAGGTTTTCTATGGTCAAGAACTAACAAGAAAGGAACCTTGGAGTCCCCTGCAGGATTTTCTGCAATCTTAGCATACACAAGATTTTAATCAAGAGAGGATATCTCGATATTTTATTCTACTGTTGGCAAGTTATAAAATGCACATCAATAGTACCATGTTTTGAACTTCAATAGTTGTATTCTTATATTAATCTCTCTCTCTCTCTCACACACACACACACTCACACACAGACACACACACACACAAGACACACACGCACGCACGCACGCACACACACACGCACCCACGCACACACACGCACACGCACATGCACGCACACGCACTTGCACACATACAGACACAGACACGCACACGCACGCGCACGCGCACGCACTCGCACGCCACACACATTATAAATTGATATTTCTCGATATTGCTGTTTTCAGTTTCTGTGATATGTATAATTATTATTATGTTTTTACATTTTAATAAACACAGTTTTGTCAACTTGTAAGCAAACAACGCTGTATAAGCTAGGGCTTTTGTGTTATAGTATGTGTTCCATTCCCATTAACATTGAAGATTGTGTGATATTGTTTGTGCTTTGCAGGTGAAGGTAAGAGATGGTGTCACGGAATGGGGATGGGGAGTGATTGTAAATACAGTGAAAAAGCCACCAGTGTCTGGTATATTACCTTCTACAATATTGACTAATCGAACTAGTAGTTATATAGTGGATACTCTTCTACACTGTACTTCTACCATGACAAGTGATGGTCCCCGTCCAAAGCCACGTCCTGCTATTTCTGGACAGAAGGGTGAAATGCATGTGGTGAGTGGAACATGAACTACAAGATTTTGAATTTTTCCATTTATTGGTATTTGTCAGTGTTCAAATGTCTATTGTTGTGGATCATGTTTTTAAAATTATCTGAGGATTACTTGTATTGGGTTTGACTTTGTCTTCTGTTTTGCTATTAAGGTGCCTGTTCAGTTGCCACTTATTTGCTCTCTCAGTACTTTGAGAGTTGCTATTCCTCAAGATCTGCGGCCACCGGAAGCTAGACAGAGTGTCCTTATGGCAGTTCAAGAGCTAGAGAAAAGATTTCCAAAAGGACTCCCAAAGCTTGATCCTATTGAGGTGAGTTTTCAAACTATGAAGTTTACATGTACATGTTTCAGAACATAGTTTTTTATGTCAACAGCATTTTGACTACAAAATGGTCTCATGTTCCAGTATTTTTACTCAGATTGGTATTAAATTGTAAAGCTTGAAGGATAAATTTTTAGTGTTACGTTAAAGCTCTGACATGTGGATTTTTTGATTTTTTTTGTCTATTTGACAGAAATTGGTTTTTCTGATATATTGTCATGGAAACCTGTCCAAACTTGAGGTTTCTATTTCATTTAATGTATTGTAGGTATAGTGGTTTGAATGGGATTCAAAATGCTTAGTGATACTGAAAATGTCACAATCATATCTTGTTATCAATTAGATTTTGTCTTTCGTTGGCTTACCTAGGTTCAACTGTGCAAACATTTTGATCATAAAGAGTCAATTTGATATAATTTTTTTGTAATATTTGTTAAGTATGTTTATTGTTTATTCTTGTATTTGGGTATCCATGTGCAATAGTGCATCATTAATAGTTGTAAGTAAAGGCTCTTTGCATAACTATAAACTATGAATATGTTTTATGGAAAATTTGAAGCAAGCATAAGTTACAGATTCTCTCATATATCCTTAAAAAAGACCTCAAGCTTCTTGAATACTTCAAAGCAGCATTTCCACTTAAATGAATTTTTGTTTCATTTTTCACCTCTGGCACTGCCAGTGGTTTGCTAACCTTGTACACCTCTTCGAGAATGGGAGAAAATGACCAGTCTTTGAAGACAGATTTATATTTCTTCTTTTCATCTATTAGGTTGATGGGCCAGTGACCACATTCAGCGCTGCTTATCTTTCTTGCAGCACCAAAATTTATTTCATGCCTACTGCTTGAGATTGTAGTGCATATCCAAAGAGGCAGAGCTCTCCTACCTTGGATCTCCAGTTGTTTGCCTCTTGGTTTAACTCCTCAATCTTTGAGTTGAAATACTATTTTTGACTTACCATTCCAACTTGCGGCCTTGATTCTGTATATTCTAACTCAAGAGTGAGGTTTCTCTGCTTTTAAGTTTCCTGTTGGCTTTGCAGCTCTGCAACTTCTTTTAATAATTTCATCAGTGGACCAATTTGGCTCTCAAACTCCTGCAGGGTAATGTCTGGCCCTTCTCTTCTCCTTTCATGTTGCCTCGATTCTCAGCAACTGGCTAGGTGAAGTCTCGAGCAAGTTGTTCACCTGATTTTGTAATGCTTTGGTCTTTGTTTCAGTATACTTGAGATTTTGAATAAAAAATAACGATTTTAACAATCCGATGTTACATATTTAGCCCTTTCTTCGAGAAGTTCCACCCTGGCCTTCAGTTGGGCTTGCCGCATACTGATATTTAATGCTGCAAGACGAGACCTGAAGTAATTTTCATGTTGGGTACATTATAACTGGAGGAAATGAGGCCAACTTACTTTGATCAGCCGATATGGTAGAAGTAGCAAAAGGAAGAGGGTGTTGAGAGGCCATACTTATAATGGTTTCTTGAGAGATTGCTGGTGGATGCTATTCTGTTAGCATTTCTGTTGTTTCTCCAAAACTTCGTACTTCTTTCTTGATTTTCTTGATGCTTCTTTTCTGTCTTCCTTTTATTTTGTTCCATGGGGTCATCTTGTTCACCATTGACAATTTGTTACCTGCCCTTTTGTGTTACTGGCTCTTGTCAGGTGATTGAGGGATGTCTGGTTTGACCTTCTTGGTAGACCATGTCTTCTGATACATTTGGGTTTTTCTTTGGTGTCTGTAATAGTTACTTTTGTTAGGGATACCCGTGGCACAAACAAAAAGTTTCTTTTGTGATTGTTTGAAATTTGGCCTCACCATCATTACTACCCTCTTGTGCTTGAGGCATTTGAGTTGGTTGACTTGTCGAAAGAGCCTTTGGTGCAAGAGTTCTATAGTGTGAGGTCTCTTTGTGACCAGTTTGTTGATGTTCATCACTCCAAATACTGAAGCAAAATGCTTGATCGGGATGCGCTTTATTCCACATATCTTCAAATGGCTTGTCCCTTGGCAGAATTGTTTGAGGAGCTTATATTTTGTTATTTTCAGCTTCATTTATCCACCATGTTTTTGATCTGATGTTCTTATATACTTTCCTTCCAAAGTCAAATCATGTGAACTATTGAGATGAGTGCGAGGATAAAAAACAGCTAACATAAAGAATTTCACATGTCTAAAGGTCTTGGGCTTCCTTTTGTTTTATCTTAATAATAAGCATAGGGAATTGACTTAATAATTTTTCTTAGGTCTAGTTTGTTATTTTAGGAGATTCTATGACGAGCTTGAGTGGAATGGCGGAGAGGTTGAATGCAGCCTACTTTGCTCAATCAAAGGTCAAGTTGGTGGATTTTGTTGAGTTCCCAGAGAAAATTTTTATGTACTAGTTTCATTCGCTTTTTATTTCTTACATTATACTGCTATGAATTAGTAGTTATTTTGAAGATGTCAAATTCTGAGGCGTAAATCCTTTTCGTTAGAGTGCTGTTTACCTATTGTGTTCTGTCTATCTATCTTTGCCAAATCATTTTGTTTTTGTTAATTTCTGTTTGTAACACATTAACCCGACAGGTGGTTCTGATCCATGAATTGTTTTTGTCGTCATGGAATTGTGATTCATGTTGGGATGATAAAGTAGATCCATTTTACTGTTTGATCTGGGTATGTACTCACTCTTTTGTATGAGTTTTGTGGATGGACTAATAAGCAGTCTCATTTGACACATCAAGATTTTGCTGCCTTTGCATAATACACAACTCAAACCACTACTGATAAATATGTTTTCTTAAACTGCCATTTTCCAGGCATGTAAATAAAAGCCTCACTTAGTTGTTGCATGTTCTTTTCTCAGTTCTGCAAGAAAAGGATCGTATGTTGTTATGAGTTTAGACTGCTTGTTTTGCAGGATATGGGTATTGATGATCCTGATTTTGTAAATATTGTAAAGGAAGTAGAAGAGAGTGAACAAAAACTGCTTTGTCATCCAATGCATAAGGTGAGTTTCCATGTTCATCTTTCTTAGGCAAAGACTTGTTTTAGTTATTCAGCCTATATGCAAGACATAAGTTTTAATCAGTTTTCGTTTTATTTCTAATATCTTTTAACAGTCTGAACAGGATGAGAACCAGTATAAGTCATTTCAAAGAAAAGCAGAATTAAATAATGAAGCTCATCAACTTAGAATGAAGATGCGCGAGTCTCAGGTATGATTCAATGCAAGTTTTTTTTTTGACAACAAAGAACTTTTTAGTATGTTATTTGATAGATTGCAAAACCATTTCTTTATTCAATTTTCAACCATATATTGTCTTGGCTGAGCTAGAACAATCTAACATATATGTTAAGGTAGGTTCTTCAGCAATAACCTTAGTTTTACACCATGATATGATTATACTGTGATGCAAAGGACGACTGTTATCGGTAAAACTAATTGTTAACATTTGATTAGTGTGTCCGAAGGTGTAAGTAGTTTGGGTGGATAGTTGGATGGTTGCAACGGTTCGTAGTTGCAACCCTTCAACACTTTATATTCTATGTATTGTATCCGATCATCATGAGTGTTAATAAAAAAGCAGTGTCATCTTGAGTCCAAATATTCCTGCGATTAATAAAGAAGTTGGTGAGTTCTTTGATAGCTGTATTGTGTTGCATTATATTACTTTTTGTTATTTTATATTCTGTGTGTGTTAAACTTGTTATCCGAATTGGTAAACATTTGGCACTGTTGCTTTTAAAGAATCTAGGAGTGACAAAGTGGTATATGGTGATGAACGCATAATGGGACAACCCATAAATGAAGGAAGCAACCACAACGAAGACACCACATCTCAGGAGTTGTTCGAGGGAGAAAGAGCATTGACATACGACTCCATCTCATTTCTGAAAGCGTTAATAGAAGCTCACGTGTGAAGGAAGGTTGTACAAGAACAAGTCCTCAAGAGTGTAGTGTGGTATTTCCCTAGTGTAAGCCCTTCAGTTGATCGGTTAATGAGAAAGCTCCCACATATGGTGGCACAAACATTCTTGGTGCTGCAAAACTCCCAAGAGGAAGTCAATCGAGAGAATAGACGCCAACAGATCCTCCAAAGGTTTGAGGAAAATAGGCGAAGGGAGACAAAAGAAAGGGATGGGAGCAGAAGATGACAAGGCAACTCTTCAGAGAGGAGGAATTAATAATAAAATTGCTGAATAAAGACAAAAGTTGGAAAGAATATATAGATGAGTTTTAGGCTATTCAGAGGGATAGGAGACTCGAGGAATTGGTAGAGCATCGAAGATGTTTGTGGAGACTTGCGGAGGGAAGGGCACAAGGAAGGTTGCCCAAAGGGAGCACGATAGGCGCCACAAGTGAAAAAATTGGAGACGTGACGTATGGTATGGAAGGGGTTACCCTACCAAGGGCATTGAAGTATACGACGAAGGAATAAACCACAAAAAACTATTGGAAGACACTAGAAACTTGTTGGGAAACTTCAATCTCACATTGAGGGAGCGGGCAAGTGGAGTCCAAGGGAGAAGAAGAGGTTGAGGATGGTGGTGCAAGGGATACTAGTAGCCATGAGTGTCAAAGAGACGTAAGGGCACTATAGGAAAAGCAACATATTTTGGCTCTAACACATCTGGTTCGGGAACCTGCACTACACCAAAACTGTGGTTATGTCTCAAATACAAAAATTACCAAAATTTACATGTGGTAGGAAGATCCTGTGCACCATTGTAGAAGTTGTGAAATATTTGGCGTGCTAATGGGGTGATAGATCATGATGAGTGGGTGTAACAATTTCCAGCCATGTTGTGTGGAGTGGCCATAGATTAGTATTCAAATGTGGATAAAACTAAAGTAACCTCATAGACGAAGTTGAAGGAATTCCAGACCAAGTTTTGGCTACTGCGAGATGATAATGAAATTTTGACCAAAATCCATAGTACCAAGTAGGCCAAAGATGAGACTGTTAGAGAATATGGTGGGCGGTTGAAGGATTTGTTGGGAAAATGGAGAGCAAACCAACTGATGGCTTGGAGAAGTGGCGGTTTATCGAAGGGTTGAGACCATCGTTGAAAAAGAAGACAAATTATTCCTCGCCATTATATACAGATGGGTACAACAGAGCAATGGACTTGGATAGTGAGAGAAAATGACGGAGAAAAAGCACGGGTCATTGTTCAAGGATGGGGATTCCTCTACATAGAGCAGTAACGAGGAATCTAGCAAGAAGGCATTAGCCCTTCAAAATGATATGCTATGGATGATGCGAGAGTTCAAATCAATGAGGGCCAGTATGAGTAGAAATGAGGACGGTGATTTTTGGTGTACAAAATGTAAGGAGGGCCATGTCAAGGGGGCATGCACTAAGAACTTGTGCGACATTTGATAGATTATTGAATATTCCACTAAGAATGCCGATATAACATGAAGACATAGGGTCAACAAAAGTTACTTACCCAGGAGCTGTCCATATCCACAACAGTGTCCAATCTTTTGCCAAATAACACCATGACATCTTTTGGCGGCTATTGGAACAATGGGCATGGAGGAAGGAATAATAATAACAAGAATAACAATAACAATAATAGCCAGGGCCATATCTAGTACGATGCAAAAGAACAACCAATGACGTAATGCTGCTTATGTAACCAATGTGGACATTTTGTCCGTGATTGTGCAAGGGAAGAAATACAACAACTCTTGTACAGATGGTGTGGACTAGGGGACCATGAGAATGCTGATTGTTTGAAGTTGGGTATTAGTTCATTGAATATTGAGAAGGTGGGCACAAAGGAGGTGTTGTCGGTCACCTAGGCACATGCAAACAAGGCCTAATATCCCAATTGTGGTATGAGGAAGCACAGTGTACTGGATGCCAAGGCTAGCATAGAAAAAGAAATGATGGTTGAGAGGAGGGAAACGCATGAAATAATGAGCACCTCACTATGGACAAAGGCTAACAAAAAGATTTTACGACAAGTGCAATCAAAGTCATAGGCCTATTGGAAACTATGCCACAACTACACACAACACTTCTAAATATCATATTGATTCCAAACCATACGAGAAATTGTGTAAACCATATAGAGGAGCCTGTCGACTCTTCACCTTTACCCCATGTTCGCACCTTGTCTCTTTGATGATACTCTAACCTCGTTTGCGAGATTGATCTTCTCCTACATTTGTTGGCAAGGAGGGACTAGTCATATTCATCTTAATCTTTTGCACAATAAATTATCTTTAGAACTGTAAAAATTATTCATCCTCAAATATAATTTCCTTGCGAATTTTATTTATTAAGCAATCATCATGAATAAAAACATTGTCATATTAGTTAGAATCCTCTTATTTAAACATAAATATTCGTATAATAACTAGATTCATATTTTACATGATACATTAATTACAACTATTTTTAGTATTTGCATAAGGTGGACAGAATTCCAAGGTCTTATTTCACTTGCCATGACTTCACATTCCTTCTTGGAGGACTAAATTTTCACATGCCAGAAAAATTTCTAGAGGTGTTCTTTGTTGGTAGAAGGACGAACCTTATTCCGTGTTTGGAGGCCGCTCTAAGGGCAAGATCGTCTCTCTCTTGTTCTTGCTTGGTTTCGTTCCTCTTCTCTTGCTTGTACTTTTCATCCACCACTTCATCATCCCATTGATAGGTTGGAGTTGGGAGATATAAGCGTAGTTTTCATGATAGGTCACTTGGAGAGGCAGAAATAAGCTAGACCACCCTAGGTATTGGAGAGGGAGTCATAAGTGTAGTCCATCCTAAGGCACGAAGAGGCAGAAATAAGTGTTAGTGCCACCCCTAGGTTGAAGATTGGAGATTGATAAGTGTACTGGTAGGACTTGGTGAGGCAGAAATAAGTTAGAATCCATCGATAGATAGAAGGTTGGAGATTGATAAGGGTAGTCCATATCACTTAGAACGACGGGGCAGAAATAAGTGTTTAGGATGGTAGATGTTAGTGCAAGCAAGAATCCAAGAGGAACGTCTACCAAAAAAAGACAAGGAAGACATGATGTCAAAGACCGCCTTCTTCTCGAAATTGAAGCAAGTCAGTGACACCAACAGTGGCACTATAAACATGATACAGTTAAGAGACAAACGATGGATCAGGCTGACAAGTTCCACCAGGATAATCAAGATGCCTACATGAAGGCAAGAAGGGAGTCACCAGGGTGTCAAGGATCACCCGATCAAACTTCAAATCAGAGTATAGCGACCTCATTGTGTTGCTCAATTGAGTCATGGGCGTCTCACAAGGTATGCAATTCGAGAATTGAATGTACTACATTATTGATGAAATTGTAAATGGAAAGGGCAAATTTGATTGGACTAGAATTATAAGTGAAAATCTAGAATTATGACTTAGGGTAGTGCAAAACTAGAAGCAATTCCACATGGGGTCCTAGCTCTTCTATTTGATTGCAAGCTGACAAAGGTTGAAGTGTGAGCTTTGGTAAAGAATGAAATCGGGTGAAGGGAGAATTTGATTGAAGTTTGAGATTCAAGAAGCCTCGCAATGTCAAGAAAGAGCGGATTAGTAGAAGAGATTTGAAAATATTTGAGGCTAGGCAAGGCTTGGCTATTCGTGCAAGCTAGCTTGGCTGGATTCGAATGGGAAGGTTGGAAGACCGGGAAGGTTAAGGAAGGCAAGGATAATGGGGGAGGTTAAGTTCGATTTCACGGTAGTGGCCAAGAGCAAGGCTCTCAAGTTGCAAAGAAGTTCACATCCAGGGAAGCCATCAAGGCCAAGGCAAGATTACCCCAAGTGCATGAAGACCTCATCCTTTCTGGGTTAGGACATCAAGTACAAGCAGGTTTGAGTGGTGATGAGAAAGTTTCTAAGGACAAGCTCAAGCATCCAAGGCTTCACCTTATCTCAAGGATTGAATAAATCTATAAGATAAGGTTGATGAGGTGGCACTTTCATGTGCATGCAATGAAAACATGCCAAGTGTCCTATGTTCTCATTGGTTGACAAATTATTGTAATTTTCTCATTGGTCCACAAAGTTGGTGTCCTCATGTAATTGGTTGAATAATGGTAACCCTAATTAGGGTTTGTAAGATATAATCTTGGCCCTTGATTTTGCCTCTTAATTTCGACCATTCATTGTAATTTGGAGCCTCTATATAAGGCCATTTTCCTCTCATTTGTAAAAGAGTTATGTTGGAGAATTGTTGCCAAAATACTATCAAAATTGTTCTCTATTTATTGTTGTGGCTTGCATGGTGGATATACATGATCATTTTGGTGTATTGCATGGTTCTTCTCATCTCTCAAATTAAAGTAGGATTTCATTTCATGTTGTTAGAGTAGAAGTAGATGGCTAATTGTATGGCGATGTTAGTGAATGTTTGATAGGGACCTATATACTAGGCCACTAGCATCCTAGCGACTTGTTAGGAAGCCTTGTGTGGTAATCTAGTCTAATCGTTCCTAAGTTCTACTTGCATATCATTTTTCTGCTTGTACTTCAAGTTGGGTTGTAAGATAGGTGCAGTGTGAAAATCCTAAGAGTATCGCTTAGAATCATCGCACCAATGGAGGTAGTGCCGCTGGCAAGTTTTCGTTTGGTTAGATCCCCATCCATTTTCTAATTTCTCCATCCATAGGAGTAGTAGTAGAGCAATAAGCATTTAGTGGTAGGAGTAGTTGAAAGTGAAAGTGATCAAGAAGAAAAGAACAAGTCAAGCAAGCGAAGTACCACCAAGTTATCTTTGAATGAATAATGTAAGCCTGCCTACGTGATTAACTAGCAAATCACATCATTAAAACTGAGTTAGTGTCCACAGGTACAAGGAACCTTGGAGTATCCTCATATTCTACATGAGTGATTACTTTTCAAGAGAGGGTTGAGTGTTTGATACTTTGTATCAAATATTTAATTGCTAATATGTTATGTAGTGGTACAAAAACTGACATCAACAACCACCAAACTCACTCTCCAACTGGCCTCTGTATTATTCCTTTCATAACAATACCAAAAGATCAACTATCCACTAGCACTCTCTGCCAAATATAATCACTTCACTCTTTCACTATGCCTTTGCTACACTAAACACTTCTCAAATCTCAATGCCAGATCTGTAAACTTGCATCACACAAATCCCCTAGATCGCTTACTTGCATGCAATTCACACTAACAATTTGCTTACATTCACTTTCTTCTTGCATACGTCATAATTACAATGAAAACAAGTTTCCTTTATACTAAGTCCTCAAATTAATTTGTTGAGTTGGCCTTGAGGCTTTCTCAATTTACAATTACAATAGGGCCACATTAAGATAAAACAATACAAGCTACATTACATCTTTTCACAATTACATAACACTGTCGGTTCACAGTCTTCCCAAATCTTCAGGCGTGCAACCTCGAACTTTGTGCACTCAACCATGTCATCAATGTGATGTCTTCTACGTCTTTCTAACTGCTTTTAACCAAATTCTATCCTTGTTAAGAGATATAATCCAAGTACCATAAACTAGTTCTCAAGAACTCTATTTATATATTGTCTTTTGTAAATCTTGAATAATAGTCACTAGTCTTCGACTTACTGCATGTGCTTTTAGCTACTACGACATCAAGACACTTTATAGAACATGTCCTCATCTTCAATCCTCTAATCATACAATCTCAAACATTGATTGTTGCTCTATTAGTCTTCACAGAATAACCAATATGTTGACATCAATGATAAACACTATCATGAATGCAACATATGCTCATAATAACAATCTCCCGAATGCTCCAACAATGCTAGGATACTCTCTCATAAGAATATCATCAACATTTATGCTAACAGTGTACCCATTTGGTATTGATGACAACATAGATGAAAAACATCTAAGTTCCAAGAATACCAAACATGCCACTCTTCTACAATTGCTCCACTGCTGTAGTCATCTTCTTTTCAAATCCTCTTCATCAATCAAATCAATCTCTCATAGGAACAACTTTCCATTAGTGTTGTTTCTCTCCCATTGATATACTTTCCCATTGACATATATATTTTTCTCCATTTCATGTACAACTTTCCCAAATGTACTCTCTCGCATGACCAAAGGATGTTTTTCATATACTTCTCTCGCCCACTAACATCAACGCTAAAGGCATCATTATGTTAATTTGCTGCAAAAAAAATCTTCAACAAGCTCAAGTGTCCAAAGACTGTTAAATACCAGCTACCAAGAGTCCTTTATGACTCAGCTCAAACACAGATACTCCCTCATAGAGGAAGCATCAACGTTTAGTCTAGATAAGCAATAGTGTTCCATACCATTGGACTGATACAATCTCTGCATCATCTATTCAGAAGTTAGCAGGGGCATAACCCCAAGCGTACCTCTCAAATACTCAAATGTATCCTTTGGCAAAGGCTTTTTAAACATATCTAGTATCTGCTCCTTTATATTGATATACTGTAGTTTGATTTTTTTCTTTGCAACCTTCTCTATCAAAACATGATACTTAATAGATATGTTCTTCATCTTAGAATGTAAGTAGAAGATTCTTAGACATACTCACTGTACTCGAGTTATCAAAATGTTTGACAATAGATTCTATAAAGTCAACGCCAATATCCTTCAATATCTGCTTCATCCATGTGATCTGATTGCAATTATTTGCTGCTGCTACATACTCCGCTTCTATAGTGCTCTGTGAGATACAATCTTGTTTCTTACTTAGCCTGAAAACCAATCTTCCTCCTACGAAAAATGCTCCACTACGTGTACTCTTTTTGTCATCCATACAGCCCGCCTATTCCGCATCAATATATGTACATAAGGTAAGGTCATTTGATCTATCATACCATAATCCAAAATCAGGTGTACGCTTCAAATATCTGAAAATCATCTTTACTGCTGCATAATGTGATTCTTTAGGATCAACTTGATATTTTGCAACATTGTCAACTGCATTAGCTATATCCGATCTTTTATGAGTCAAATATTGCAAACCTCCAATCATAGATCTGTACTTCTTTTGCTCAACAATAGGTGTCTCATCTTTGCTAGATATCTTGTCACCAGTTACCGTAGGTGTACCAATAGGTTTACAAATTTTCAAACCAAATATTTTCATTAAGTCTTTCAAATACTTAGTTTGTGAAGAAGATACCTTCATTATTCTGCACAATCTGCAAACCCAAGAAATACTTCATCTCCAATCATGTTCATCTCAAATTCCTTCTTCATGTCACCAACAAATTTCTCACTTGCTTCATCATCACCTCCAAAGATTATATCATCCACAAATACTTCAATAATCAATAAACTATTCTCAAGTTCCTTCAAATATAGGTAATTATGTGCAGTACCTTTAGCAAATCACAATTTTTCCAAATACTTGTGCAATCTCGCATACCAAGCTCTAGGTGCTTGTTTCAATCCATACAATGGTTTTTTCAACTTGCAGACCGTATCTCCTCCTTTTGACAAAGGAAAACTTTTAGGCTGTTCAATATTGTTAATGTTATAATTCTGTCGGATAAATTATATTATATATATGAGATATATAATATATGACAAATATTATATATGGAATAATTAACTTATATTAAGAGTGATATATATATATATATATATATATATATATATATATATATATATATATATATATATATATATATATATATATATATATATATCTTGTTATAAATCTATTACAATATATTGAAGATATATATTACTTGTGTTATAACTATAACTAATGTAAGTTAATATGTCAAAGGTACATGTCTCTTCAAGACACATGCCTCTTTATTTCCTATATATATTTGTTTGTATAGTAACTTGGAAAACACATAAAAGATCCATAAGTGCTATTACAAGTTACAGATAGATGAATGATCCTATTTCTTCAACATGGTATCAGAGCAGGTTGTTTGCTAGGATGATCAACTACACAATCTAACATTAAAGAACTACATAATTCTTTTTGTATGCCTATACATGGTAATCTGGAAAAATTGTCCGAACAGTTGTACGCCTATACATGGTAATTTGTGTGAGAAATCTCCAGTGTCCGAAAAGTTGTGTATCCATTAAAGGCGAATGATGAAAGAGTTAGTTTGTGCTAACATCGGGATAGGTAGACGAATATGCATTGAATTTTGCACATGGTACTGCTATCAATGTCAAATCTGTCTTGGGTGTGCACTTTGTCTTCATGATTTGGCTCAAGGAAATACCAACAAGGAACTTGGGAATTAACATTGTGTATGCAATTTTCTCTTGCGTTCAGGTTAGATACTTTCTTTGATCACATATAGGGTGGTTAAGTCTGGAAAGTTAATTTCAATGAGTAGATTGTTTGGCATAGCATTGTTGGTTGAGAAAGCACTACCCTACTATTCTGAAGGACTTGCGTTGAGTTGGATGGTAGTGGTGTTGCATTGATTTGAATAGATGGTCGATGATAGCAATGACACACACAAAATAATGTCTATGAAGGAAATGGTTTGGATGGAAAGACACAGTATCGAGTTACATCATTTGAGTAAGGGCACAAAGATCCTGGTTGTTAGAAACCTCAAAATTGTCAAGATCATTCTTTTCTTTATAAAGGGATTAAGTGGGGATTAAGTGCGAGGATGTAGAAAGGGGAGAGGTTGTTGAAAGGTATTTCTTTTTATGCACATTTTTAAACTCAGTGGAAGGTGTCATGCATTATGTTTGGACTCATACTCATCTTAATTTCTTCAAACTGTTGGCACCTACAGCACATATTGTATCTCATGATATGAATATGTGTGAAGACATGAACAAATTGAAAAATTGTCTTCTATTCATTTGATCATGGAGTTGTACATTGGTGAATATGTTAAGCTCGAAACCATATTGGTAGTATTGTGTGTTTGGTTGCCACCTCCTTTCTATTGTGCTAGGGACTCTGCGTGCAGAAAGTTTGGGTTTGTGTGGAGGTAATTATGATCTCAGGCTGATCCCAAAGGGGCTTTATGAACTGTAGACCAGATACAAACCAATCGTTGCATTTTTTCATAGGCACAAATACTGCCAAGGAGTTCATTGTCTGTGTTATTACTGTAGTGTTCAAAGTCACAAAGAATTTTGATGTTTAATAAATTGGTGTTCATTGTGACTAGACAGTCTATGTTGTGATAGGAGAAGTACTAAGGATACTTCATGGCTCAAAGTGTCCAAACAACTCACATTTTCAAGCATATATGTGGATTCATGATGGTAGTTGGCATTGATTGAAGAAACAATTGCAACATATTTAGCAACAAAGATATATGTCTCTATTGGAATTGGATAATTCTGAACCACTTCAAATTCTAAAGAAGACTATGACGTGCAAGGAAGACATAAGTGGGATACCTCAACACCTTTAGGAGGAACGAGACCTGCCAACATGTATAGTGAAGGTTAACACAAAGGTACCAGATGTTGGGGCCAACACATAATGAGGTAAGTTAAGGAAAGGCATATCTAAAGCTTCCCTTGCATTATTGAAGTAAATAAAATATCATCTGAAGTTACATTTCTTGATAAGGAGTGTTGAAATTAAAATTAATGAGAAGACTTATGAAAATCTCATGGTCACCATTATTAATTGAGACTTATGGTGAGTGTGTAAGATCTATATATAAAGAGATGTATGAGTGGTTTAAAAAGATGACGTGAAAATAAGTCCCACTTCTAAAGGGATTAATTATTTTGGCATCTTCCTTTAACTATAAGAGTCTAGGAACATTAAAAGATGCAATATCATATTAATTTATTGGGAGTGGTTATAAATTAAAGATTGTGTATCACAAAAAAACTTATTATCATTATTGACTTGGGAGAAACTTCGAGTATTTTGATCACCTTTAGCATATATGCGATGGTTGTCTCTACCAGTAACAATTATATTCTTTATTCAATGATGATAAAGCTAAAGGTTAAATGTCAAAGTGATCAAAGAGAATATAAATCCTTTGAGTGGAATATCATTCTCTTCTGAGTGCTAATCCATATATGAAGTAGAAATGAGTAAGCAAACAAAATAGTAATTGCTATCGGGTACATAAACAACATATTAAGCTCTTACATGACCAAAGGGTGAATGGATGATACACAAAGGCAATCAAACAATAGAGCATGTACAATGCGACATGTATGAGTGTGTCCCACCACTAAACAAGAGGAGCACATGGGCATGGGACACATTGCGAAAGCCATACCAATGTGGCTTGAGCTACAAGGAGATAGGTTGTGTGTCCAAATATAGGCAACTTTGTTGACGTACCTATATGTTCAATAATATAAGAGTGGGAATCTAACATTGTAAGGGGGAATGATAACCTATGTTCGTTTCCCATTTGAATCGTCCTTATATGAGAGCAGAAAAGATGTACTCAAATTGTTTGACAAATTCTTACATGGAGACATTTCTTGATTTGATGCATATGGACATTCAGTGGAGCAACTTATTATTGTAGATAAGTATTTATTATCCTCGGGTATTGCATTTATCTAGTCTTTGAAGTCTCTCTCTTATTTTGTATTTCTATAATTACTATAAAGAGCTATTTGCCTTGATCTTTTCCTTTATCTCTGAGGATGTTCTTGCAGGAAAAGAAGATTGGTACATTAGGCATGTTACCAAATATTGTGTAGACTCAATCTTATGATAGTAGCTCCAAAGAAGCTATGATTTAGGATTCACGAATCATTTGATGATTAGGTTGGATAATATGAGTTTCTTGAAGCAAATATCCTTGATGATTGAAATTATGAGAGGGAGTTTGACAGTTCATTAGAGGCAACCTTGGAGAAAGAGAGGGAGCAGAAAATAAAAATGCTTCAATCAAACTTTTGATGATATTGGTTCAGAAGGAGTAGACCTTGTTGATGGATTCAACACTATTCAGAAACTATAACAGCTAAAGGACTACGATTCATGGGATAAAGTCTCATGTATGTAGGTTGGAAGGCCTTTATGCTATCAGGATACCCATTGAACTAGGGAAGCATGATATGACTCGCTTCCAAGAGGATAGAAGGATGATAACAGATTCAGAGGAAGTCTGATACTTCATTGGAGAGAACCTTGAGCTAAGAGGTCAGAAAAATTGACATCAAACTAAGAGGGAGAAACCTTATTCTCTGATATGTTTTATGGTGAATGTTGTGACACCACCACATCACAGTATTCATGGAGACTTCATGCGAACCTTTGATATCATACATGTATGAGCATGTCCCCTGTGTACATCATGAAGAAGTGAAGACTTCTAAATGATTATCACTTGTATTAGGAGAAGTTGTTGTAAAGTGACGTCCTTACAATAACTTGTAGCATGATTCATTTTTGTGAAATTGATTCATGTAAAGGCTTTATCTTATAAATCAACAACTAGGCGGTTGATATCATTAATTTGATTATCTACAAGTTGCTTGTATAGATATATTTTCGGTACTTGGTGTATATCTTGCCTTGATATTTTGATAGGCCATTACCACATTGAGTACTTGGTGGATATCATTTAGTTGGTGTTCTGATAGGCCATTACTCAGAGTATTTGGTGAATATCATTTGATTGATATTCTGATAGGCCAATGCTCATGTTACCAAATATGATATCAAATAGTAATTGGTGAATATCATATGTTGATATTCTGATAGGCCAATATTTACATGATATCATATTCTAGAAATCTTCTGATCAAAGATTTCCAATATGTATTATTTTTAAAATATTACCTAGGGTGTAATATCTATGTGTTTTATCCTTCTTCATTAAGAGGGAGTGTTAATGTTATAATTCTGTCAGATAAATTATATTATATATATGAGATATATAATATATGACAAATATTATATATTGAATAATTAACTTATATTAAGAGTATATCTCGTTATAAATCTATTACAATATATTGAAGATATATATTACTTGTGTTATAACTATAACTAATGTAAGTTAATATGTCAAAGGGACATGTCTCTTCAAGAGACACGCCTCTTTATTTCCTATATATATTTGTTTGTATAGTAACTTGGAAAACACATAAAAGATCCATAAGTGCTATTACAAGTTACAGAGAGATGAATGATCCTATTTCTTCAACAAATATAAACTTCTTCTTCAAGTTCTCCATTTAGAAAAGCCAACTTCACATCCATCTTATATATGTTGAATTTCTTGTTAGCTCCATATACTAGAAACATTCTAATTGCTTCTATTTTAGCAACATGTGCAAATGTTTCCTTATAATTAATACCTTCTTGTTGTGAGTAACCTTTACATACCAGCCTTGCTTTATTTCTCACAACCTCACCTTGTTCATTCATCTTGTTCCTGAAAGCCCATTTAGTTCCTAAAACATTCTTGTCGTTAGGTCTAGGAACCAATTCCCATGTATCATTCTTCTCAATCTGATTTAGTTCTTCTCTCATAGGTTGAATCTAAAAGTCATCTTTACTAGCTTCATTTTTACGTTTAGGCTCTACTTGGGAAATCAAATATAGCTCTTCTCTTTGTACCTTGTTTCTTGTCATTACTCCTTTGTCCTTGCTACCAATAATTTGATTAGCAGGATAACTTTTTATCAGGATCTTATTTGGTGTCACTGTATCAACTCTTTCTTCAGCTCTAAGTTCACTCCTTGGTCATTCTCTTAGTTCCACAATCTGTATATCATTCTGCAAATCTGTGTTAGTTTCATAAAACAACTCAACATTCTCTTGGTTAGTCTTTGGTTTAGTTTTTTTCATCAGAATCATAATCAAGTATTCTTTCTTGAATTGCCAACTTCTCATCAACTCTTAGATTTGCGCTCTCAACATTAGTCTTAGTTCTTTGATTAAAACATCTATATGCTTTACTCTTCAATGAATACCCAAGAAACATACCATCATCACTTCTTGCATCAAACTTAGCAATGTCATCTTCTCTCTTAGTGTAACACTTACTTCCAATTTTTTTGAAATACTTAATTGTGGGTGCATGTCCAAACCAAAGCTCATAAGGGTCTTACCAGTACCTTGTCTGATCTGAACTATATTCATTGTATATACTACTGTGTTAACTGCTTCTCTCCAAAATGTTTTTGAGACATTATTCTCAAACATCATAGCTCTTGCTGCCTTTGTTATTGATTTGTTACTCCTTTTTGCTATATCGTTTTGCTCAGGTGTCTTAGGGGTTGAAAGCTGTCTTTCAATGCCATTTATTTTGTAAAATCTGTTAAACTCATTCGAAGTAAACTCTCCACTTCTATCAAATCTTAAACATGTAATCTTTAAGCTAGATTCATTTTCAAGTCTGTTCTTTAACACTTTAAACTTCTCAAATGCTTCAGATTTCTCTCTAAGAAATGCTACCCACACCATCCTACTAAAATCATAATGAAGAATTATGAAGTACCTTTCACCATAGAATGCTCTTGTCTTTGTAGGACCACTCAAGTTTGTGTGTACTATTTTCAACTTTGATGATGTAGTGAACTTCTTGCTCGGAAAGGAACTTTTCTTCCGCTTTGCCATAACACATTCCTTGCCTACCATGTTAGTAGGCTTCACAATTTTAGGCAAATCTCTAACAGCTAGTGTACTGCTTACTTTCACAATGTTATCAAAAATTATGTGATGAAACCTCTTGTGTCATAACCAACCATTACCAACTTTAGCAACCAAGCATGTCATCTCTGTAGGGTTTAACTGAAAAACATTACCTTTTGATCTTGTACCTGTACCAATCAGCTTGCCATCTTTATCCTTGATAATACATGTCCTTTCAATGAACCATATATAAACATCCCTTGTCAACTGATTGTCCAACACTTTGAAGATTATGTTTTAGACCATCAACAAAATAAAGATCATTAGTGTTAGTTTTACCATCAAGAGTAATAGATCCTATTCCCTTTTTATGACAAGGTGCATTGTTTCCAACTCTTACAATTCCTCCATCACAACTATTGAACTCAACAAATTTATTCATATCACCAGTTGTGATGTGAATAACCATTGTCTATGATCCAATCAGATTTCTTCTTCTCAATTTGTGACACTAATCCCTTAAATTTTGTAACTTCTTTTTCAAGACTTTAGTTTTTAATTGCAATGAATCCTAGTTCATCACTTTCATTATCACTTTCACTCAAGAATCTTTCCACACTACATTCCAGATCTTTATCATTTGCATAAAGATATTCTCTAGGTCTCTAGGCTTGAAATTCCTCTTATACTTCTTAATTCTCTTAGGGCATTCAGAAGCAAAATGACCATATTCATTACAAGTTTAACATGTAAAGACTTTTTTACCTTCAAGTTCTTTTTTCACAATTTGGGTAATTCCTTCTTCAATTTTTCTTTCTTCTTCGGTTCTTTCTCAGCTACTGTTAACATAGTCTCCACTGGTGCTTGCGCTCATTGTCAATGTAGGTCTAACACTTAATGCGCTGAATGCTGTCTCAATTCTTGGCAAATCTCCATTCTGTCTCAAACTTATCTCTGCTGCATCGAATCTTCCAAGAAGAGTTTCTCTTGGGAACTTTTCTGTGCAAGGTATAACTTGTTCAATCATCTGTGCTATCTGCTTATATGCAAGTGTCAAAGTTTTCAAGGTCTTGCATATAATTTCATCTTCATCCTTTTTCCCATCACAAGCCTTAATTCCTACAACAATTTTTGATATTCTACCAAAAAAACTTCTTACAGATTCATCTTCCATCAGTTTAGCTTCTTGAATCTAACATATCCAATTCCATCTTAGCATGCTTACCACCTTATAAGTAGATTGTAAAGCTTTCCAAATTTCATGTGATAATCTTAAAGATGTTACTTGACTGTATTCATTTTCAGGAAGGGCTGTCAAAAGTGCTTCTCTGGCAAGCATATTACACATGAACAACTCTCTTTGTCTTCAAGTACAATCTTCAAGCTTTTCTTCTTCAATCACTTCTTTCTCATTCTTAGTAATCAACTAATATCCTGGAGCCATGCATACCAAATGTGTCTTCATCTTCTCTTTCCAATTGTCATTGTTGGTTCCATCGAACTTTGGACTATCGTTTCTGAAATGACTCGCCATAGATACCCTTAGGCTGTTAAGCTTTTCTTTCAAGGACTTGATGCTTTGATACCAATTCTTAGAAAGTAAAGTCCGCCAAGATAACTCAGAGGAGGGGGGGCTGAATCAGTTATCCAATTAACACAACTTTTATTAACCTTATTAAATTTTAAACATGTAATCATCAAGTGCAATAGCCACAAGAAGATAAGCATACACAATAACACTAGATTTCTTGACTAGGGAAACCGTTGATAAGAGGGAAAACCCCGGTGGGGATGGTACCCACAAAATGATGTACTAATATATAAGTTCTTTGCAAAAGAATGGACTCTGTTAGGGGCCAATCAAATACATTCAGTACATATCAGTCCCTATTAGGAGATTTTGAATCCATGTGAGGAGATTCCAACCTTGTGTAATATCCGCCTCTAATGATGAAATGTACCATTAAATTTTCAATCGATGTAGCTAATAGAAATATACAATGAAATGACTAAATTATTAAGAACAAAATAATATGTATTAGTTATGTTATAAATTATATAGTAAAAACAATATTATTTTAATATTTAAAATAGCTATCGATAAATAAATATTATGTATTGATTGAATATAGAAAATACAAGAAAAAAACTAAAAATAACTAAAACTGCAAGAAATAAATAGTAAAGTAATAATGAATTACTACCCTAACTCGGGGTCATACTTCGAACACCCCCAAACGTCACGTCTCTTAGCGATTACGATTATGTAAGGCAAGTGGCTTGGAAGTAAATAGCAGATCTTTCTGATGGAAAAGAATGGAAAGTATTCAAGGAAAAGCACATTTTAAAGAAGTCATATATCATGGGCCATCGAAAATGAAAGAAGGGACAATCAATCTTGAAATCATAGGGGGTAGAACTTGGGAGGTATGTAAGGTAAAGGTAAGATATTTTATTGAGTAAAAAAATTTGTTTTATATTATAGATATATTTGTTATATAACATTTTTCCATATTAATACATATTTATTTATATGAACATATTTGTACATAGAAAATTATAAAAAATATTCAAGTTTGAATCTTACTAATATTATAAATATCTTTTTAATTGATACAATGATAATTAATGATTTGATATTATAAGAGTATCTAATATGTTAGTAGATATCAATATAGTTTTATGGAATAAATATTAATATAATGTTTTTAGATCATAATAGATATTTGGAATATTAAATGAATATAATCTTTATGATCCAAGTAATACTTGGTGGAGGACATTCGTTAGAAATGTCATGATATGATCCAAGTATAGCTTGGTGGAGGGCATTCATTGTGAATGTCAGCATAGGATCCCAGCATAGTTTGGTGGAGGACGTTCATTATGAATGTCATGATATGATCCAAGTGCACTTGGTGGCGAATGATCCAAGTATAACTTGGTGGAGGGCATTCATGTTGAATGTCATGGAATGATCCAAGTATAACTTGGTGGAGGGCATTCATTGTGAATGTCGTAGTATGATCCAATAACTTGATAGAGAATATTTATTATGAATGTTAATCATTCCAAATTAGACAGTTTATTAAAGATATGAACTATTCAATTAGATTTATTATGAACTTATCAATTTCTTTGCAGTCATTATTGTCCCAAGCTAACCCTAATAAAGGGGACATTACACCCTGTTAGGAGTTGTGGAAGGCAGAAGGACACACTGTCCAAATAGCTTCAGGGGCAAGACCATCGAACTCACTATCCATCTGGCCTTTGTATTAGTGCTTTTTTGAACAATACCAAAAGATCAACTGGCCACTAGCACTCTGCCAAATATAATCACTTCACTCTTTCATTGTGCCTCTGCTGCACCAAACACTTCTCAGATCTCAATACCAGATCTGCAAACTTGTATCGCATGAATCCCTTAGATCGCTTACTCGCATGTTATTCACACTTACAATTCGCTTACATTCACACTAACAATTCACTTACATTCACTTTCTTCTTGCAAAGATCATAATCACAAGGAAAACAAGTTTCCTTTATACCAAGTCCTCAAATTAATTTGTTGAGTCAGCCTTGAGGCTTTCTCAATTTACAATTACAATAGGACCACATTAAGATAAAACAATACACGCTACATTACATCTTTTGACAATAACATAATGCTATCAGCTCGCAGTCTTCACAAATCTTGTCATGTGCAACCTCGGACTCTGCACACTCAACCACGTCATCAACATGATGTCCTCTACCTCTTTCTAACTGTGGTCAACCAGATTCTATACTTGTTAGGAGATATAATCCAATTACCGGAAACCACTTCCTAGGAACTCTGTTGTATAATGTCTTCTGTAAATCTTGAATAACTATCACCAATCTTTGACTTATTCATGCACTCTTAACCACGGCATCATGACAGTTTGTAGAACATGTCCTCAACTGCGCTTGATCTCATCTTCAATCCTTTTTTCATACGATCTCAAAGACTGTCAGCTACTCTGTCAATCTTCACAAAATAACTAGTATGTTGACAGTAATGACAAATACTGTCATGAATGCAACATATGATCAAACTAACAATCTCCCAAATGCTCCAGCAATGTTAGGATATTCCCCCATAGGAATATCATCAGCAGTATTCATGCTAACACCTACCCCGTGATAACTCGCTGTTGAATTATAAAACAATGCATGATGATCTTAGTTCCAAAGGGATGGTCCTCTCTAAGATGTTTTCCTATGTTGGTAATTCAAAGAAGGAAAAAAAAAAAAAATCCTCTATAGCCCATCCACTCCAGATACACAGTCTCCTCATTTCCCCAAAAGACACAACATTGGTAAGAGAGAGGAATCCAGGAAACGGTAGAAGAAAGAGTATGTGATATGAATGGTCTATATGTCCCCGGTGATCTTGGTTCAATTATGAGTGAAAAACTCTCGTAGCTTTATTTTATATCTTTTGGTGTTCTCTCCAATTGATGTTGAGCGAGGTGGGGTTCATGCTCTTTGCCCCTTGGTAGGCTCGAGCTTATGAATGCTTAGTAATGATCTAAAGATTGATAGATAAATAAGATATTTCAAGCTTAAGTATAATTGCTTATAAGATTGATTGAAGATTTTAGTCTATAGCTGAATAATATTAATTTGAAATTAAAATCACGACTTTTTAATTATTAAGAAGATATGGACATTACACGTATTTATAAATGTAGTTAGATAATAACAATGTTGTGCCATTTAAAATCGATAGAATTTAAAAGTGTGACTCAGATGATTAATTGAATTCTAATTAACATGAGCATAAAATGTCCTTGTTGATGAAGGATAAATCATTTTGATTTTAAGGTATTATTCTAATAGCCTACTCTTCCCAGCCCTGAAAACCGATGTCTAATGACTACACCTAATCTTTGAACTCTAGGTCACCAGATGACCAAAATTACTTATCTACTCTCTCTCTCTCTCTCTCTCTCTTCAACAGCACTCAGGCCTCCTGCATCCATTTGACACATGAGGCAGTTAGACATTATCTTCTTACCCTTTTGGTATTAATAAGATAAATATTTATTGCTAGCACACTTCATCAGCAATCAATATTCATTAGTGTTCATCCGTTTACGTCAATATTGAATGATATGCTTCAATACTCATCAAGATGCATCAATATTCATCAATATGTACAATGACATATTCCAACATTAACATAACTTCTCTAATTAGACAGTTAAAACATAAAAAGCTACCCTTGTTTGCTCAACAAGTATAATGTTGTCAATGGATCATGGGTCCAATTTTTGAGATATAGTATTTTTAACATGTCATTTGCAGAAAGAACACATGCAGAGAAATATCACAGTTAAACCAGCGAACTTGTTCTTTAATATAATCCTTCAAGAAAACAATACATGAAACATGCCTCTATAAATGTAAACAGGAAATTAGTTCAGGGATAGTTGCTAAAGTGATCATTCAATCTAACCTCCAGACTCCCTCAGTTATTCTCAGCGCCATAGCTTTGACAACTGCTACCAACTAGGAGTTTTTCCCAGAATCATCCAGGGGGCATGTCTCAGCACCGTAAATGATTATTTTCTGAAGAAACCGATTCTTCAGAAGTGGTTATCCAATGCATGGGTCTGCTAAACTGAATTCTTCACGTTTCCTTAATATTCTCTCCTCCCCCACCCCGAGTCATACTCCGGATTCGTTTTATTCCCACAACTGTAATTGCAGCGTCCCTTCATGTTCGTCCTCCACATAATCTTCTTTGCTAACCTTGTCTATAGTTCCTCTCTTTTGAAATATAAATATAGTATGTTGTCATTAAGTACAGACTCCCCCAATATATAATATTTCTCTAATAATTTATTAAATGCATAAAAGAGGACAGAACATTTAATAAGTTTGATTTTCAAATAACTTATGTTCAAGAAACAGGAGGTGATACTACATAAAACTGTTATTTTCATATAAAGGGATGTAACATCCATATTCCTGATTATTGATATCTTCTGTACTGATCTGCGCTTTATGAGCACCGATTGCTAATTGGACTGATTGCCTTCTTCATGATTTCATGTCTATATACTATTGCTGTGTACTAGCTAATTGTTGCATTATTTAATTTGTTGTCTCCTATTTAAGGATGATTGCTGCTTTTAATATATTATTATTATTGCCGGTCATGCTTACTACTTCTAAGACTCAATTCTGTTTATCACTGCCGTTATATCCTAGAATATTTTATTCCATTTTCTTTGATAGATTCATGAGTTTGATGAATGAGTCCTTGGATTGATCTCTTCGTTGTATCTTATTGATGAAAAAGTCACTGCCTTTCCCAATAATCGGGTCACCAACTTTGGTTGCAGCCTTTATAGGAAATATATTACTTTCCAACTGTTTTGGATTTCTTTATAATTGAGAGACATTCTGAATTATTGCTCTAAATTTTTGTGATATGAATTCATGCATCTCCTAATGATTTGATCTCCTTGTTATATCTTAAATTTGGGAGGGAGACAGCTTTTCTCTATTTCTACCCTCAAAAAACTTGCAACTATTCATCCTTGCTGTCTTTTCAAAACAATTATTTATTTATATTTTCTCCAGTTTCCTCTTTTTTCCTCCTTGTTCCTGTTCAATAAGTTCTCCTCTTCCTTTTATATCTCATGTTTGAGGGAGAGACAGTGTTGCATTTATGCCTTTTGACCCTTCATTGAACTTAGCTAAATTTTAACTGTTATATTTTAACTTTACTCTTTTATGTTATTAAATAATTTTTTTTAATTCCTCTATATCTCAATTAAATCCTATGTGAAAAAGGGGCACATTATGTAAATATTCTGATTTTCTTTTGAATCTGATTGACTTGTTAATGAACCACACAAACGAGAAATGCAAACTATAGAGAATACAATCTTTCGAGAGATCTGTATTGTAGAGGCTATGGAGCAACTGTGTTTAGTGCTTAATTTTATATTATATATATTATATGGTTGAACCTAGCTATATTGAAGATGGGGAAGAAAATCAGGAAGCTTTTAACCTGGACTGACAATTTAGTTGATTCTTGTTTAACGAAGAATAAAGTAGTTACAAATTGTATATTATTTAAGACACAATGGCCACCTTTGTCGCTTGTTCTTTCCTAAAATCCATTACATAGTTTGCTGTTATTGATATTTAATCTGAATTACATATGTATAGAGTTCGAAAGGTTGAGATTTTTTAAAATACTTTTTAATCCTCAAAAGCATAAAATAAAAATAAAAAACAGAAAAAATGAAATCGTGAAACTTAAAATATGCAAATGATACAAGATAAGATATTGATATTAATGTCCAACAAGAGACCAACAAGCGTCTAAGGGATTGAAAGATACAACAATGCAGAGAAGAATAAATCAGCAGGAGCGCAAAATGATGTCCGGAGAAAAAACACAAAACAGGAAAGCAAGAGAAAGGGAAACAACAAGAAGATAGAGAGAAGGATCATCAATCCTTTCCTGGTACAAAGCAATCTCGGACAAAGGGATAAGGCCCAGGACGAGCAAGGGTCAGGGCCTGGCTTCGTCTCTGTCTCTGTGTAGCAGTGGGGATAGGGTGCTGCTGTCCGAGGAACCCACGCCGAGGGCTGATCAATCTAGAGTGGCTGGAGATGGGTGTATGCTGTCGTTTCATGCCCCTGGAAGTGGGCATGGATGGAAAGAAGTCAGTGATGAGCTGCTCTGAGGTCTGGTTCTGAGGGAACAAGAGCTGTAAAGTGTGGTCTTTTAGTTGGTAGGTCTCTTGGAGGTAGACCCCTAAACACTGCTGGTCAGAGTAATTGAAAAAGGTTGAGAGGGATCTGCAATCTTGGAATAGGTAGTCGAACTTGCCTCTAATCTCATAGTAGATGGGGCACTTGAAGATAAAGTGGGTCTTAGTCTTCGTCTCGGATATGGTGCAAAGGCAACACGCCTGTTCCTCTCTGGTCAGGTGGTGATTAGTCTGGCAATGAACTCTAAAAGACCTTAGGGTGATGCGGAGGGCATGACTCCAACATCGGCTCAAGTAAGAGGGACAAACAATAATACGATCGTGGGTCTCTAGAAAATGCTCCCAGTAGAAGGCCGTTCGAGGGCGTCAACCAACAGGAGGGTTGATCCAAGTCATGGAGATGTACTGCTTGTAAATGTCGAGTCTAATGTGCACCAGTCAGCTCTTGTCATGAGGGGAGGAGATGAGCAGGAGCATCCAAGGAGAACTAGTATAGCAGAAGATGATCAATATCAATCCCGATCGAGCTCAGTAAGATAGTGGCCTAGGTATGCTAGGAACGAGCCCTAGTTGTTCATATCGAGTTGGCAATGTCTTAGAGGAACAGTAAGCAAGGTATGAGTATCTGTGTCGGCCTCAGTTGAGTTCGCGAAGCCTTTGAGATGATGAATGAACCAAATCAAGTTGAAAGTGACGCTAAGCCGAAAAGGGTGGGCCTCGAACTTGGCCAAACCAATACTATGTGGAGTATAGCAGTGGCAACTGTTCAACTCATAGGTGAACAAGAAAGAAAACATATAATCAATGCAAAATACTAGTTGTTATCAAATGCTTTTCGTACACAACAATGATATTTCATACAATTATATTGATGCCAAACTACGTTAGTGTTCATGACATTTATAATGTCTGGAATGGTGCCAATGAAACGACACAACCGTGTCCACACTGGTAATTGTCTAACTACCCTCTTTGCCAGACAAAATCATCCCCCCCAAAAAAGAAAAGTCGTCTCCTGGTGACTCAAAAACTAACAAAAATAGTAGACACCAACATACAACATAAAAACAATATAGACTAGGGAGGAGGTTGCGTCCTTGAAGTGCTTTGCTGTTGGCGCAACTCATAAGCTTGATCCGTGCAAATGTGTAAATCCCTCTGTGTCCGTGTGTTAACCTTCGCTGCGTCCTTCAAAAGAAGTGCTGCGTCCATGGCTTGGGCCTTAGCTATTTGCAATTCTTGTTCGACAGCCTATAATCTTTGTTCGACATTCTCCTTATCTCGTAGGTGTGCTCTGCGCTCGGTTGCCCACGCTGTCTGCTGGCTAACCAATTCAACAGCTAGCTTCTCTCTAGTTTCGCTCTCAACGGTCATAGACCTTTCAGTTGCAATCCTCTCTGATGCCTTATGCGCCTCTGTGCACTTATGAGCGTAGCAAATGCCTTTATATACCCCCACTATCTCGTGTGCTAGCTTCTCCATAGTAGTGTTGCACGGTCCCAACTTGGGGTTTGTAGCCCAATCAGCCAACATCTTCGGTGCTTCCACTACTGGCCATCCCCTGGCCTCAAAGTAGGAGCAAAAACGCTCAGGACAAACCCCCCGAATGTAAGCTCGGATCAAATGTAGCTCCTTCCTACGAGTCAAAGCCTGACATGTGTCCTTTCTCCATCACAACTTGCATAGCTTCGATGTATGCTTTGCATCTATCCTCATCTGACCCATAATCTTCTTTTCCCACATAGTCAATATTCCACTCCCCATTGGTATCCATCTTTTCCTTTCCCGCTGTAAGCACGTCCACATCCGATGCTGCCTTCTCTCCGGGTACATCCTCGGACTGTGGGACTCTCACCTCTTGTGGCTCCAATATGGCAGCTGCTCTTGGGGATATCTCTCCATGCCTCGGGCACTGAATGGAGAGATTGACCTCTGCAAGAATGAGTCGGAACTGCTATCGTAGGAATGCATTGGCTCTATCCATCACCTCAATCTTCTCAGGCTGTGCTGCCTATATCGGCTCAATGCTCTCAATTGGCTGTGTTGGTGGTACTGGCTGGGCTAGTTGGGCCTCGGCCAACAAGGAGGAAGATATGGTGACCATAGTGTCAGAGCCAATCACATCTAATCGAACCTGAGGTTCGGGCTCTGGCGCTAGCATCTCTACTATCTCTGTTGCTGGTGCAACTGAATTTGGTGAAACCTTCTGTGGAGTCATAACATCAGTCGTAGCCTTCTGAGAAGTCATAACATTTGTTGTGGCCATCGGTGGAGTCATGATAACCGGCACATGTCTCTGGCCAAACAGAGGAATGAGCAAGGTAGGGGTTGTCAAGTGTGCCAAAGTTGGCAACTGGGGAGGGGTGAAAAATGTGGATCTGCTGACTGCCGCGTCGCTGCCAACTTCTATTGAGGTACTCTCTTCCTCAGAATCAGCCCCACTGCTCTTTATAGTTTCCTCCCTTATGCTGTACGTGTCCCCGTATATTTCCAATCCCTTAAATACTTTCTTCTGACCAGCCGTGGTTCCACTCGTATCTAAATGTCTCCAGTAGAATACTGGTGTTTCTTCTGGTGCCAACTTCCCCCTTGGTGGAACTTCAAAGTCATGGACTGGAACTTGAGGAAGGGTTGCTTCCAAAAACAAGCCGATGGAATGATGTGGCATGAAAAAATGTCCGATGCTATAATGTCATAACCTCCTCCATCCGGCCGATGAGGACCGTGGCCCAATCATACATGGTACCATTCATGATGCCATTCATGAATGTACTCTGTGGCAAGGCTATATTTTAGGCCCTACTTGCCCCTGTCAACTTGCTTTTAATTACATCCATAATACATCTCCAATGGCCCTCTCGAATGAAATCTCTCCGTAGTCCTTGACTATTAGCACCCTTCACCACAAACTCCATTTCCTCTGGTGTGAGAACGCAGCCCACCAATTTCACCCAATACTCATGTTCTTGTGACAACTTGTCATTCTTGGTCTCCACTTTACAACCTCCTTGGCTAGGAATGCCAAAAACCCTACTGAAATCTTGCAGTTTGAAAGAGAGTGTCCTGCGGTGCTTCTTGTAAACAAATGTACTTGTTGTACTGTTCTTGTTGTACGTTTCTATTATAGTTCTTAAGATGGATTCAAACAGCTGAATGAAAAATACCGAAAGTTGTATTGCCCAATGTACTTGTGCTCGTATCAGAACTTGTTTGATTAAATTTGTATTTGTAGTCGCTTGCCACTATTTCCGGCACTCACTGCCATTTAACTTTTCAAATTGAATTGTGAGGTGTGATAGGTCAGCCTTCACTTTCTGCTTCTTACTATTGGATGCTGTCGGCCTTGCAACTTGAACTCTGGAACCCAACACTGTGGCATTCTTTTCCATTTTTTACATTGCTTTCTTTTCCTTGCGGACTCTATAGTAACGGTCTCTTATTTTGTCATTTAATGTAACCAAAAGAAACGGTTAGGGTTGCTTTCTTTCTTTTTTATCTTCCGTGGTAGTGCTTCTCCGGCTGTAATGGTTCCCACGTTGGTTGCCTTTGCTGTCCTCTACTTCCTTGTGGATATTCTTCCTGCAGACGCTGTGCTTTGAAATATGGTTCCCTTCCCCTAGAACGTAGCTTCTTCCTTTTCTCCTTCAGCGGATACTCTTCTTATGGCTACCCTCGGGTGCTCTTCCTGTATCTCAACACCAATATTGCTTCCATGGACTGCCTTTCTCTATCCTTAGCATAAGCTTCTTTGTTCCTCCCTCGGCTTTACTTCTTGTTGATTAACCTTGGCAAAGAAAAAAAGACTCTCCATGGCATGTATATAAGCTTGCACTTGCGGTGGCATGTAGTTTTGTTATCGTGTAGTTTTTTCTTCTCGTGCGGCTTATGCAGCGATTTACTTTTGCGTGCGGCTTATATCCCTGCGGAAACACTTTCGTTCTACGACCAAGTGTCTGCGGGACACTTTGTGTCATCCGCGGCCAAGTGTCCGTGGGACACTTTGTGTTCGCGGCCACATGTCCACAGGACACTTGGTGTCCGGGGCCATGTGTCCGCGGGACACTTCATATGTTGCTTTTTTTCTCCTTTTTAAAATTTTTTTATCTTTATTTTTAATTTTAATTTTTTTCACACGAGTCTAATTTTGCGATGATTTCTTTGCCTCCCTGTTGTTCTTGATAATTTTTTTACTTTGATCCATTGATGGCATCGAGAATTTTGCGCTCGTCCAAATTTTGCAGTTTGATGGATCCATTGTTGCCGACTTCTCTCACTTTATATGGTCTGATCCATTTAACCTTAAATTTCCTTGGTTTTATCTTGTTGCGGCCATTGTACCGAAGCACGAGTTATCCTGACTAGAACCTCGTCCTTTTCAAATGTTTGTCATGCCACGCCTTTGGACGGGTTTGCGCCACGTCTGTCGCCCATTGCGTTGTTAATCTGCGTTCATCTAGTTTTTTTAATTGATATAGGCGTTCACGTAAACTCTCCATATCTCCGAGTCTATTGTCAGTTGCAATTCGCAGACTTGGGACCATAAATTCGGTTGGTACCATAGCGTCTTGGCCAAACATCAATTGGAACGACGTCTGTGCCATTGTGAGTTTGAATGTGGTATGGTAGGCCCACAACACCAAAGACAACTTTTCCTCCTAGTTTGCTTGTTTGATGCTACATGATTTGTATATGATGGCCACCGGAATTTTATTTGTGGCTTCCACCTGGCCATTGGCTTGTGTGTAGTAGGGACTTGACAACGAATGAAATTTTTTGAATTCCGTTGCCAATAATTTGATCATGTGGTTGACAAAGTGACCCCCTCTGTCACTTGTCAACTGAATAGGTATGCCATACCATGTGATGATTTGTTCATACAAGAACTTAGCCGTATTAATTGCAAAATTATCAGGTAGTGCTTGTGCCGCTGCCCATTTTGTTAAATACTCCGTGGCTACCACTATGTATCGGTAGTGCCGGGCCCTACTCGCCTTTAGTGGACCGACAAAGTCTAGTCCCCAACATTCAAACAACTCCTGGGCGTGGGACGGGTTTAATGGCATGAAGTCCCTCTTGAGTGGTTTGCCGGCTCTCTGGCATGTATCACAGCTCAACACCCATTCCCGTGCATCGTTGTAAAGTGTGGGCCACCATAACCTGGCAAGTAGAACCTTCCGTGCTATTGTGTCGGGTTTGATGTGGCCACCTGCCGGACCTTCATGTGCTTCCCTTAGAACACTTTGTAATTCTTCCTCCATTACACATCGTCATAGTACTTGATAAGGACCCATCTTATAGAGAAGACCATTTATTAGTTGAAAAGTTTGGCTTCTTAAAACTAGCTTTCATCGTTTGCCTGGCGGCATCTCTCTCGGAAATTGAGATGTTGATAGATACTCCCCTAGAGACTTGTACCATTTCGAACAATCGACGATTCTGAATAAGTGCCCATCCCGAAAATCATCATTGACCCGTTCCGGTGGCTTCTCGGATTTGATTCGGGAGAGCTGGTCGGCAATGACATGACTCTTCTTGGGTTGCACAATGATGGTTAAGGTGAATTTTTGTAGTAGCAAGAACCATCTGCTAATTTTGCCTTGGATGATTGGTTTGTTCACCAGGTACATCAATGCTTGGTGATTCACGTAAAAGGTAAATGGTGTAGCTAATAGGTAATGTCTGAACTTTTGTACTGAGTACACCATCCCAATGTGAAGATCTGCAGATTCTGATAACAGATCAGACTTCAAATCTAAAGACTAGATAGGCACAAGAATAACCTTCAGCAATAACACCTATATTTAGTTTTAATATATCCTGGTACAAGTACGAACTGGAGTATTAAGAGTTGCAGATGAACTTGTGAGTGTATGCAGACTTGGAGATCAAACTGTTTGTTTTCTGTATGTCCCCATACTGTCTTCACAGCCCGTATATATATCCATTCAGAGGGTATGTCCCTTAAGGGACCTAACCCTCAGCATCTAATTAGTAATTACTTTAAGTCGGCATTTATATAACAATTGTTAGTCTGTCCTAACTAACGTTAGTTAGGATACAAAACGAAAATTATTATCGCCAGATTGCCAGCACCCATAGGACTAATATAAGTAATTACACAATGCCATTTTCAATGGAATATATGACAAGAAGAGTAATACGTAGACCTGTGGATTATCTAGGTTATTTTCTTAACACTCCCTCTTAACCTGATAATCCAACAGAGAGATATTATATCTAGCAACATCAATTCAGATGTTAATCAAGAATTAAAACTCTATATCTGTCTATCTCTTCTTAATAAATAGTATCATAAAACATATGATACAAAGTCATATTACGAAGCCTGTGATATGACAAATCACTGCTACTAGTGATAAAACACAAGTTGTGACTCATAGAAGCTGGTACTTCTAAATCACAGCTAGATCTTGAATTTTAAGATCTACCAGAATACAGGATAAACCTGAAGAATTTCTAGAATTCTTTCTTTATCCAATTTGTGACCCATGAACATGTCAATGTCACAAGACGATCTAAAAATTCACCTGGATCTTACAGTAAAATCTACTATTAGGACATTATCTAAGAGGTCGTCACCTCTCATAATGCCTATTGTACAAGTATTCATTATTTCAGAGATCGGCACCTCTTAAATAATGATTACATATGGTGGAGCCCATAACAGTCAATAGCCTGACAAAATAAAATTTATCATTTTATTAATAATCAAAATAGTACAAAATAAATTACAACTCAACCATACCAAGTCTCTTTTTGAAATGTTCTATCTTTACTTTGGATAGAGGTTTGGTGAGTATATCTGCTGTCTAATCTGCAATACAGATGTATTCCAATTTCACAGAATTCCTGTCTACCATATCTCTTACATAATGGTAAGGAATTTCAATATGTTTGGATCTATCATGAAAAATTGGATTCACTGAGAGCTTGATGGAACTCTGGTTATCACAATGAATTACCGTAGGATTCATGGCTTGCCCAAATAATCCCACAAGCAACTTCCTCAACCATACTGCTTCTTGAGAGGCCATTGCTGCAACAATGTATTCAGCTGCTGTGGAGCTCTGAGCTACTGAAGACTGCTTTCTGCATATCCATGAAATCATAGTTGATCCTAAACTGAAACAGCATCCTGAAGTACTTTTCCTGTCTTTAACACTTCCACCCCAATCTGAATTGGTGAATCCATGCAAATCTAAAGCAACTCTCTCATATTTGAGTCCACAATTAAGAGTACCTTGAAGGTATCTCATAATGTGTTTAACAACAACTAGGTGAATTCCTTAGGTTCACACATAAACTGACTTAATGCATGAACCGCATAGCAAATATCAGGTCTTGTATTTACTAGGTACATCAGGAACCCAATTATTTGCCTGTAGAGAGTAGAGTCTATAGGAGGTGATTTTGCAGCCGCTTCTTTAAGTTTATGCAAATTGGTCTCCATTGGAGAAGACATGGGCTTGCAATTCCACATTCCGAATTTCTTCAAGATATCTGAAGTGTACTTTCTTTGATTCAGTATGATATTATCAGCATTCTGTTGCACTTCCAATCCTAGGAAGTAATGGAGAAGATCCAAGTCTTTCATCCCGAATTCTTTGATTAGATCTTTCTTGCACTGATCTATAAGATGATCATCACCAGTGATTAATAAATCATCAACATACAATATCAATATTACCATACCATCTTTATCTCTTTTATAATACAAGTTTGGATCGGCTTCATTCTTAGAGAATCCTAAACCAATAAGATATTTATCAATCCTTTCATACCAGGCCCTGTGAGCCTGTTTAAGCCCATAAAGAGCTTTCTTGAGTCGGCACACAAAAGCTTTTGGATCATGGGTTTCAAATCATTTTGGCTGCTCTATATAGACTTCTTCAGAAATCCTCCCATTGAGAAATGTTGTCTTTACATTCATCTGATGTACCTTCCATCCCTTTGCTAAGACAGCTCTAACGGTAGTATATCTGGCAATAGGAGTAAAGGTTTCTTCATAATCAATTCCTTCTTTCTAAGAAAAACCTTTGGCTACAAATCTAGCTTTATATTTCTCAATACTTCCATCTGCAGCATGCTTTATTTTGAATATCCATTTTGAAGAAACAATGGATTTTCCTTTCAGCCTTGGAACTATTTCCCAAACATCATTTTTCATAATTGATTGATATTTTTCTGTCATATCTTCTTTCTAGGCGTGATGTTTAATAGCATCAGAAGGATTTGTTGACTTTATTTTTGGATAAATCAGTCATATTTGTTGTATAATCAGAGAATCTTTTAGGTCTTTTACTTTCTCTGACTGATTCTGAAGGTGCAGCAAAATCTTGAGCTGCTTCAATTGTTTGTATAGCCCAAAGTGGCCTTTTCTTTGAACTTTCTTCAAGGTTTACTTCATCTTCCACCTCTTCTAAGTTCTCCCTTAGGGATTCAGACTCACTTATTCTTTCAAAATTTGATACAGGAGAGGGCTCATGGTAATTTATTGCCCTTTTAAATGCAAGATCTTCCTCAAAGATTACATCCCTGCTAGTTCAATAGTTTTTTGTCCAGGTATGAAAATTCTATATGCTTTAGAAGTTTCACTATACCCTACAAAGATACCCTTCCTTCCAGATGGTTCCAATTTGGTTCTCTTTTCTTTTGGCACATGTATGTATATAGGACATCCAAAGATTCTGAGATGACTTATATTAGGTTTTATTTTAGTAAATACTTCTTCAGGAGTCTTATCTTTAAGATAGGAGTGAGGACTTCTGTTTTGGATGTATACAGCAGTACAAGAGGCTTGTGCCCATAGATAGTATTTTAGATTTTGGTCAAAAATCATAGCCCTAGCAGCTTCTATAATAGTCCTGTTTATTCTTTCAGGTACCCTATTTTGTTCAGGGTTATAAGGATCAATAAACTTCCTCTTGATCTTTAATTCTTTACAAAATTTTTTAAACAAATCTGAGGTATATTCTCCTCCATTATCTGTTCTAAGGGTTTTAATTTTATGTCTGCTTTGAATTCCTTAAATCTTTGTAGGATTTCTTCTGATTCTTTGCATTTAAAAAAATAAATCCATGTTTTCCTAGAGAAGTCGTCTATGAACAAGACATAATACCAGAATCCTCCAAGGGAGGGAACAGACGTGGGTCCACATAAATCTGAATGAATTAATTCTAGTACATTATTTGTTTTTCTAGTACTATCATGAAAAGGTCTTCTAGTACTTTTACCTAAGGCACACCCTTTGCAAATACTAGGGTGATCTTGTTTTAATTTTGGTAATCCGGTAACCATCTTCTCCATAGTAGATAGGGTTTTAAAGTTTAAGTGCCCTAATCTTTTGTGCCATATTTCGTTTGAATCTTCTGCTTTGTGAACAAGGGCTTGAATGGGTTCTATGTTTAGTTCATACAAATATCCCTTTCTTTGACCAATTACTTTGGCTTTCTTGATGGAAGAATTCTTAGCCCAAGTTAATACTTTGCCATCCATGAATGCAACATTGTGTCCATCATCTTCTAATGCTGTAATTGATATTAGGTTCCTTTCTATCCCTGGTACATATAGTACATCTTTTAGAAGGAGAGTATTCCCTGTTTTTAGCTTCAAAGTGCAGCTACCAATTCCTTTAACTGAATGTGCTGAGTTATCACCAATAGTAACTTCACCACTAACTTTCTCGGACAAGAAATCTAGAGTTTCTTTGTATCCCGTTATATGCCTGGAGGATCCACTATCTATTACCAATGCCTTATTTGAGATTTCATTTGATAAGGAGGAATACAAAACACGATTCTCCGGATCATAAGTTTCTTCTTCTCTAACAATATTTGTGCAATTTGCTTGTTGTTTGGAGTTTTTTAAACAGTTTGATCTAAAGTGTCCAAATTTTTCACATTTTTCACATTTTATTTTTGATAGGTCTTTCTTGGACTTTCCGTTCTTCTGATTTCCTTTATTTTTCTTGTAATGCTTTTTTTTGCCTTTATAAGAGTTGGCATTAAGAACATGGAGTTCTTCAGCTTCCATTTTAGGTTTTCCTCCTTTCTTTAGTTTTCTTGATTCTTCCTGAAGACAATTATTCTTAAGTCTGTTAAAATCTGGAAGCTGATCTCTAGCACTTATTCTTTGTGCAAATGTTTCCCATGATTCTGGCAGTCCATCTAAAGCCATGAGCATTAATTCGGTGTCATTTATGATGGTTCCTATGCTTGCCAATTCATCTCTAATACCAACAACTCTTAAAAAATAGGAGTTTATTGATTCTCCTTTCTTTATTTGGATGTGATTTAGTTCTCTTTAGTGCAAGGACCCTCGTTGCATTATTCACTTCAAATGCATTTCGTAGTGCATTCATCATATCGTAGGCAGTTAGGTGTTTTGTAAGCATAGGTACGATGTCATTCTTAACTCCATCTAAGATGATTTGAATGGCTTTCCTATTTCCATTGGACCATATGGATTTGTGAGGTTCAACAGGTGGCTGCTTGGATGCTCCATCAACAAACTATCTAACATTATTTTCTTCGAGAATCATCAAGATTCTGAATTTCCATGCTTCAAAATGTTCCTTTCCATCAAATCTGTCCTTAGGCTTGATTGTATATGCCATTGGGAATGAAGAATAACAACTGGATATGAACAGGTTTGATATGTGACAATCTGCAGAGCCCTAGATCTAATAACTAGGCTCTGATACCATGTGAAGATTTGCAGATTCTGATAACAGATCAGACTTCAAATCTAAAAACTAGATAGGCACAAGAATAACCTTTAGCAATAACACCTATATTTAGTTTTAGTATATCTTGGTACAAGTATGAGCTAGAGTATTAAGAGTTGCAGATGAACTTGTGAGCATATGCAGACTTGGAGATCAAAACTGTTTGCTTTCTGTATGTCCCCATACTGTCTTCACAGCCCGTATATATATCCATTCAGAGGGTATGTCCCTTAAGGGACATAACCCTCAACATCTAATTAGTAATTACTTTGCTCTAAGTCAGCATTTATATAACAATTGTTAGTCTGTCCTAGCTAACGTTTAGTTAGGATACAAAACAAAAATTATTATCCCCAGATCGCTGACACCCATAGGACTAATATAAGTAATTACACAATGCCATTTTCAATGGAATATATGACAAGAAGAGTAATACGTAGACCTGTGGATTATCCAGGTTATTTTCTTAACACCCAAGGGCCTCCCTTTTAGTGGTGCTATAATTCCTCTCGGCTTTTGACAGTAGCTGACTTGCAAAATACACTGGGTGATCGAGACCATGATCACTAGTTTGAGCCAACATTGCACGTATGTCGAAGTTTGATGTGTCCACGTGGACGTGGAACTCCCTGTCCTAGTTTGGATATGCCAACATGGGCACTCCCAGCAATCTATTCTTCAATTCTGTGAAGGCGGTCTCTTGCTCGGAAGTCTAGATGTATTGTTCTCCTTTCGGTGTCAACTTGTCTAGGGGTAGAGCAATTCGGGCACAATTATTTATAAACCATCTATAGTACCCAGTGTGCCCGAGAAAGGACTTGACTCCAGATACGTCCGTCGGGGCTTCTATTTCCACTATCACCCTTACTTTATTAGGGTCGGCCTTTAGTCTTGTCTTGCAAAAAATGTGCCCAAGTAGTTTTCCCTGAGGAACTATGAACCGACATTTCTTTGGATTCAATGCCAGCCTCACCTGTCGACACCTCTCAATACATTCCTAAAGTGCCTTCAAGTGGTTGTTTTGTCCATTGAAAACGGACCAATCATCTAGAAATGCGCGGAAGTTGCCTACCGACATTTTGTCAAATATGTGCAAATTGATCCTCTGAAACGTGGTAGGTGCGTTACATAATCTGAAGGGTATTCGGTTGTATGCGTAAACTCCATCCTCCACAAAAGTAGTTTTTAGTTTGTCTTCCTCAGCGATGGAGATCTAGTTATAGCCAAAGAATGCATCCATGAAGGAATACATCTCGTGTTCGGCCACTTCTTCCAGAATCGTGTCGGTGGACGAAATTGGGAAGGGATCTTTTACTGTGATCGCATTGACGCACCGAAAGTCCACACATATCCAGATTTGGATCCTGTCCTTCATCAATATCACAATTGGTGATACCCACTCACTTGTTTGAACTTTGAATATTATGCCGACTTCCAACATTCGTTGTATTTCCTCATCTATGCGGGCTGCGTAGTTTTTGTTCATTTTGTACGGGTGCTTTCGCACAGGTATGGCTCCGAATACCAACTGTATGCGGTGGAGACACATCTCAGCGAGGTTCCCTTTAAATCCTTATAAGTCCATGCAAATACATCTTTGTACTGTAGAAAGATTTTGAATGTCGTGGCCTTTAGTACCAGGTTCCAGTCATCTTCCACAGGTATGTTCCTTGGATTCTTTGCGTCTCCAAGATTAGTAACCTCTACAGACAACTCTTCATATCTTATCGCTCTTCCTTCAAAGCAATGGGCGAGACTCAATGATCTTCGCATTTCTTTCTCTGTATTCCATGAACTGCGGTGGGAATACATCCTCATCTTTGGGTTCCTCGACGCCAAGCATGTACGTATGGAAGAGTTCATAGTCTTCCATCTACCAATGAAAAAGTCCATTCAATGAACTAGTCTCGTCTTTTGAACACTCCTCCAACTCTAAAACGCCTTAGTTGTTCGGATTCATCCTTCATCTCTCCGGTGCTCTCTGTCTGACTCGGACTCCGATGACAATGCCATTTCTTTACTTACCATTTGAGTTCAGAGATCAATCGCAAACTTCCGCCCTCCAGTTTCCATTGATAGGATATTCTTCTTCTAGTTGTGATTTATTTTCGCAGCCACCAACCATCCTCTTCCAAGAATGGCATCATATCCCTTTTTTCAAGGGGATTACTACAAAATCCAGCACAAATGGCTGCGTACCGACAGTTACTTGTTGAGCCACCAAGGTCCCCAGGAGTTTTATCCCCTGCTGGTTGGCACTGAGTAGGTTGAATGTGGACGGCCACAGGGTAGGCTTTCCCAACTTCCTCCATGTCTCCTCAGGAAGAATATTCACCCCAAACCCACCATCGATGGTGGTGTTCGTCAGGATGGTTCCGAGGATTCCCATCTCGACCAATGTTGGATGATGGCTGTTGCTTACTGTCAGCAACATGGGATCCGTTGCAGACCCTCCTGGTACGGTTGGTTGTCCTTTCATCTCCAACATGTTTGCATGGGTGTTCAGAAATGCCGTCCTTAGTTGCGGTATTTCTTGTAATAGGTTTTGAACTCTGACGAGCACCTCCATTTGTAGGATTTGATTGACCAAGTTGTTCTCTCTCTCCGATTGCCAAGGAATAGTATCTCTCATATCTTTCGTAGCCTTCATTGCCTTTTCTACATCTTCCTGTGTCTCCTGCACCCTTTGCTTCTCCGTGCAGGGGTCAGGATAGGTGGCCTGCTTAGCCTGGTTGCGGGTGACGAGAACTTCTTCCTCATCGATGTTAATGAAGTTTACTTGTTTCGGGCAATTAGCATCTTTGTGGTCCCCTGAACCACACCATTGACATAATTTTTGTGGAGTGTCGTTCTTCGGACACTCTTTGGGGAAGTGGTCCCACTGGTTACATGCCCGACATTGGATTATGGGCCTTCCCTTGGAATCATATTGTATTCAATTTCTATTGTCATTCCCACCCCGTCCTTGACGGTTATTTCGGTAGCTGCTCGATGTAGCATTATTGTTGCCTTGGGTCTCATTGTTTGTACCAGAAGTGAATGGTTGTTCCTGTGTGAACAGTATCTATTGGCTTCTGGTCTTCATGTTGAATGGACATTCCTTTGTAGAATGAGCTAGGACTTGACAGATATCACACATTGCCTTTTCGGGGCATGCTTCCTTTGAATGACCCTTCTCTTTGCAATCTGTACACCAGATTTCGCCTTCCTCCATGTGGCCACTGGTTCCCATCATGGATTTGAATTCCTTTTGCATCTGCTCTAAGTCTTTTTGAAGTGCTTGTACTTTCTTGTTGGGCTCCTCAATGTCGACACTACTTCCCTTGTCGAAGGATTCATCGCTCTTAGAGGAGGATGAAGATTTACTTCTCTTCTTCCTCTTCTAATTTGTTGTTTTGCTTTCACTTTCTAGATTTAGGGCACAGTCGTATGCATCAGTGTATGATGTGGGCGGAACTATCTTCATTTTTTTTGTCAATGCTCCGTGGAGGCCTTCTACAAACCAGTGTTTCTTTAGTTTATCCACTGGTTGAGTACCCATTCGGCTAAGAAGATCTTTAAGCCTTCGATTGTAGGCTCAAACAATGTCGTTCCCTTATTTACAGTTGTAGATTTCTGCTACAACCTCGTTATCATCCTGGAGCAATCGGAATTCTACTTGGAATTCTTTCTACAGATCATCCCATGTGGAGATCTTTGCCTTGTTCATGTTGGAGAACCAATCCACTGCTACTCCCCGTAGGCTGGCAGGAAATTGGTTCAACCATTCATCCGCATCTGTGACAGAGTTGGCGGTCCATATTGTTTCACACATACGACAATGTCGCATGGGATCTTCCTTCCTGTCGCTTGTGAACTTCGAGAGTTTTTTCTTTTGAGACATTGTGCTTCTTGTTGGTTGATTACCACTAGATCATGTTGTTGAACTATTCAAAGTTGGTCTCGACGGGTTAGTTTGACCACTGTGCAGTGCCGCTTTGGCACTTTCTCTTGCTCCGGTGTCTTTTGTTGGCCTCGCCTCCTCTCCTACTTCACAGGTTCCCTCTCGTAGTGGTGTACGTGATGAATGTAAAAATTGCTCCCTTTTCTCCTCAAGCACTGCTAATCTATGATGTGTTTCCTCAAGCAACTCCTTGTTGCTCCGTCCTCGCCGTTTCGATGAACTGTGGCACCCTTCGTTGGTTCCCGTGAACCTCGCTACGACCACCACACTAGGTGATTCCTTTGTCTACCTCTTAGTCTGTTCCTTGGCGAGTTGTCTTATTCTCCGTCGTCGTTCGGCTTTGCCACGCACAGTTTGTAATTCGTCGATTTCTTCCCTCAAATTCCTATTCTTATTTGAAAGGTTGTGCATTTGGCATATAGTACGATTATAAAACAATATCAAAACAGAACACTCTTTTATTTATTTATTGTGTATACATCATGTGTTGACTTATGTGACAATTATAGATTTTTGGGTGCCCTTGACACCAAGAGGCAACCGCTCATGGTTTAGTTTTCTGATACCGTGCATCTCTCTCCTAATAGAATTTCTTGAGGGTCTGCTGACAGCGTTCCTTGCGTTCTACTTCCTCCCGGTGTCTCTTCTATGCCACATAGGCTTGTGTGATCAGATAGGGGAGTTGGTCTAAAAATTTGTTTGTGGTTGGGCTTGCATGCATAGCATCCCACACATTGTCTGCCATAAACCCCGTTCTTCGCAGCCTCTCTCCGTACGAAAGTTTCAAGGCCTACACGGTAGAGGATGTGAAAGTTATGTGCTGCCTCGTGCTCTCCTTCGAAGATTTCTGTTTCACCATCGTCATTTGTCTTCCGGTTGTCCTGTACTATTCTTCCCATTTATCTTCGTTCTTCCATACTACTCCAAATTCAAACTAGCAATGGCGCCAAATGTTCAGCCCGTGGGTGAACAGGAAAGAAAACATATAATCAATGCAAAATACTATTCATTATCAAATGCTTTCCGTACACAACAATGATATTTCATACAATGATATTAATGCCAAAATACATAAGTGTTCACGACATTTATAATGTCCGAAACGGTGCCAATGAAATGACACGACCATGTTCGCACCGGTAACTGTCTAACTACCCTTTTTGTTAGTCAATAGCAACGGATAATTTGGCGGAGGAGAAGGGTCTGGACTTGCTCAATCGAGGCCGAATCTGAGTCAAGAAGAGACAGTCCCCAAACCACAACAGCATAAAGAACTGTGGGTCTAACTGGAGAGTCCAAGAGAGATAACTTGGACTTAGTGTCCTGGAAGTGGTACCATAGCACCATAAAGAACTGTGGGTCTAACCGAAGAGTCCAAGAGAGATAACTTGGACTTAGTGTCCTGGAAGTGGTGCCGGAAGCATTCTCTCTAAGAGGAAGAGGGAGCCCATGCCCTTGGCCACTCTAGGAAGGTGGGCCGGTCTCATGCTAATTTTAACATTTAATTTTGGTATATCATTCTTGTCTCAAAATCTCAAATGTCAGTATTGCCTCTATAGCCATTTTGAGCATCGTATCAATTGTAGAAAGTTATGCTTATTTCAAAACCTTTGGAATGACAGAAATTTAGACCTTGGAACATCACTTTTTCCTTTGATCTTTCACTAGCCCTCAATGTGGCATGTCTACTACTCTAAAACCAGCGGGTAAACTAATTGTGTAAAATTTGCTCATTGTCATGTATTACTGTCTCATGATTTATGCTTGTTTATGTATTGGATTTTGATATAATTTTTTTAACTATTTCTGCTCACCAAATATTAATTATCAATCTTCTATCCTTTCCGTTAAGAAGTTTCACCATTTTTTCTTCCCATTGCACACACAAATATCATGTATGGTTAGTGGTTTGTCAGATGTCTACTAAAGCAGTTGTCAAGATTATACGTGATACATATCTTATTCATAGATGCTGGATAAATTGTTCACCCATTCTTATTCCTCTTGCTGTTGGATCAGCTTCACAAATTTAGGGAAGAATTAAGAAATCGCTCAAGAGTACTTAAGCGACTTGGACACATTGATGCTGATGGTGTAGTGCAATTGAAAGGACGGGCTGCATGTTATATAGACACAGGAGATGAGCTCCTTGCAACAGAACTGATGTTCAATGGTATGTTAGTACTGACTCGAATGCAAGCAATAAGTGTGGGAAGTAATACTTTGTTACTTAGTTCATGTTTGGTAGTTATATTGTGATTTTTTTTTGCACTTCTATTGGTATGCAGGTGTATTCAATGAGCTAGACCATCATCAAGTAGCATCACTTGCAAGCTGTTTCGTTCCATGTGAGAAGTCCAATGATGCTATACATTTAAGTAAGGAGCTTCAAAAGCCATTGCAACAACTTCAGGATAGCGCACGATGGATTGCACAGGTGAGTTGGAGCATAATAAAGAAAACATATATTAGAATAGTTTCTGTGTGCTGTGTTTTGATAAATTTCTTTAGAAGTTGTTTGTAAAAAATATATTAATACATATATGCATCTTTCTCAACACAGGTACAGCGCGAGTGTAAGTTAGATGTAAACCCAGAGGAATATGTAGAGGCGACAAGTCGTCCGTTTCTAATGGATATTATATACCATTGGTCTAAGGTTAGTCCCCTTTTTGTGTTTCTTGTGTTTGGTGTCTTAAAACAATGCTGGTTTGCATGCTTTGATCAGTCAGTGGAGGTAGCCTCTGTTTTACAAGCTTGCAGGCTTTTTTATTATAAATTGCAGTACAAGTCCTTATTAGAATAATATGTATTATCTACCTTATAATGATCATTTAAGTAAGCTCTCTATTAAGTTTAGTTAGGAACTTTCTATATTTTGTGTGTTACAGTTAGATAGTTAAGTATGTTTCTATTTCTACTCTTATGTAATGATTGTTTCTTTTAGACACATCCTCTTTGTAGTTCCTTATTTAGGGAATTTTCACCCCCTTTGTAATTACTCATTCAATTCAATCTATCAATTATCATTTCATGGAGAGCCTATAGGATTTTTGGCAATTTTTTAAGATCATAGTTTTGTGCCTAGAACAAAGAACCAAAACTCAGAATCAGCTCGAAATCCGCAAGGCCGACTCGACTCATGCATCGGATCAGAATCAGCTATGAATTGACAAAGTGAAAAACTGTTGAAATTTTGAGATTTTAACGATTTAAAACTTATTTCATGCACAAAACACTGTAACTTCATCAAATAGAAGCTAACATACATAAACAAAGAACATAAATGATAAATTCATCACATATGTAAAATGTAAATTGTAATTTGTAGCTGAAGTAAATAGAAAACGTAGGATCATATGACATAGATATATAGAATTATAAATGTTGTCAAATCATAAAGTATGTAAGATAAAGATCCATAAAACCAATGACATCAAATCATAATTGTATGTAAGATGAATATCCATGAAACGTATATCTATTTGTAAACAAAATGAAAAAAACAAGTGTATCTGCTCTAGCTCTTTCTCAAGTTTGTCTCTCACTTTTGCGCTTTTTGTCATACTCAAGAAATAGAGGGCCTTTTTAGGATTATAAGAAAAATAAGTGTTAAAAGAAACATTAAAAAAGCTGTATTTTTTTATGATTTTAAGTTGCCTAATTGGGCTCTCTGATTTTTCGAGCCGATTCATGGTGATTCATGGTAATTCATGGCAATTAATGGGTGAAAATTGACGATCTGATTCACCGGCTCACAAAAAATTGCCCAGGCTAAATCGAATTACCAAATCACTGCAATTTTTGGTGTTCTGACCCAAAATACAGGAAAATCTCTTAAGGAGCCTAGAAATCATTACAAGGAAGTTTCTTCCCATTTTTTTTTCAATCTAAGATATTAATGATCAAATTTTATTCCCATGCATTGTTTGCAGAAATTGCTGGTTACTTTCAGTGCCTTGGGCTTTTTCGTGACTGTCCATTGGTTATATTTTTGGCTATCTTTGGTTCTTTGACCTAGAATACATAAAAATCTGTCAAGGAGGCTTGAAATTTTTATAAGGAAATTTCTTCCCATTTTTTTTCAATCTAAGGTTTTAACGATCAAATTTTATTCCCATGCATTGCTTGCAGAAATTGCAGGTTACTTTTGGTGCCATGGGCTTTTTTGTGGCTGTCCATTGGTTATATTTTTGGCGATGTATCTTGGTCAGGCTATTGCAATCAAGATGTGTTTTTGTGCATTTCTCAGTGCCATGCTGATACTAAAATTGCATTGTTTTTAAAGAACATGCTGTTTTCTGGGGATCTTCGCATGTGAACTTTTAGAGCGTCGATTTTTGTAACAGTTCTTGTTCTTAGAAAATTGCATTTCTTTTAGTGTTTCACACTGAGGGATCACATTTGGCTAGGGCATGTGACCTGTGTTTTTTGTCTGGATGACTGAACAAGTTTTTTTGTTGACCCATGTTTTGGGGTTCTGAGCTTGTTGTGGCTCTGCAACCTGTGTTGTCAACACATGACATGCAACAAAATTACAAATGTTTTAATGCGAATTTTTTGCGGCTAGGGTTTTAGATAAACTCTGCGGATTTTTTGTGCATGCTCTCTGCTGCATGCTAGGGTTTTCTGTTTTGATGGTTCTTGAGACGAAAAATCATGGGTTTCTGCTCTTTTGTACTGCCAGGGTCTTTTGGTTTTCCTCAAAATCTTAGGTTTGTTGAAGATTTTTCGCTAGGATTTTGTGTGAACTTTTGTTGTTTTTTTCCGGTTTCTTGCCAACATTGTATACACTGCTTTTTGACCAATGTTACAATTAATCAAGTTATTTTCAGAGAAGATTACCTTGGGAATTGTGATGGAGGGTTTGATATATTTTGATCTCAGATTCAACTTTTTCACAAATTGTACTAGGTGCTTGTAGAAGGCTTTCTTCTTTTTGATAGAAAAATTAGCATCAAAGCTCTTTGATAATCTGAGTTTTTGTGTCATTGAAAATGTGAGGGATGGCATCATTGACAAAGATCATGTTAGAAAGCATTTAGCACTTCAACGGCAAGAACTACAATGCCTGAAAGCAGAGGATACTATCGATTTTTGAATACTGGTGTCTAGACCAAATTGTTTTGGGTAACACTATTCACCTTATAGCAGCAGGCAAAGTCTTTGTCAAGTTTGAGGAGTCTAACCATGGAGCAGTTATTTTGCTTAAGTTACTAGTCACCAATGACATGATTACAGAGCTGTCTTTTGGCAAGACTACTGCAATGATTTAAAAGCACTAGAGTCTCCATGAAACGTCAGACACGGTTGGAGAAGTCTTTGTGAAGAATCCTTAAGAATCCTTTTTTCTCATGATGAATGATAAGATGTCTGTGCAAGAGTATCTTATGAAGGTTGATGGTATATGTAACAATAAGCAGTCGATGGTAGAAGCCCTCGTTGCATTTAGGGCAATAGATGTTGTTTGCAGTCAGAGCTTTTAGCTTTAATTGCAAATAGAGACAAGCAAATTTATTGCTGACAGAGTTTGAAGTCCCACGCGAAACACATAAGTTGATCTATGCAATGTAATCATTGGTGAAGCCCACAATTGCAACCAAAATCAGTAATACCAAGTTAAGATTCATTTAAAAACAAAAGAATTTGAAACTATCTCAAACCTGTAGTCCATGCATTTACAACAGTGGTAAAAAGATAGACAAAAATAAAAGGAGAAAATATCATGGATTCGATCTGAGTTAATGGAAATGATTGCAGCACGAGATTCCATACCAGATTCACAAAACTTATCTAAAAAACAAGGGGAGATGAGTTTTCTTGAAATGACAAAAATGACATAGAAGTATACAGAAACTATAAAATAAAATAAAATATAGAACTTAGCTTATAAAAACGACATTACTTGAGAGTGACTCAAATTGAAAGGCATGCATGCATACCCCAGTTGGAAAACTGGAAAGAACAACAATCAGAAGCCACAAAATCACAGCCATGAAACAAAATGTATGGCCCCCAACTAGGACCTACCTTAATTTTCTCTCAACCGATTAGGGTTTGGATTGGAATTGGGAATGGCAACTTGTAACATTCCCTGTTACGAAAATGCCACTTTTCAATGATTAAACTACAACATTATGCACTAAATCTGATTATATGAAGAACTATCCTTGATTTGTAATGCATACTTAAAGTCCTAATTTCTTACTTCAGTTTTTATCACTAGCCTTAAGGAGGATGGTAGGATTATTGTGCAAAGGGTGCGTGAAACTATCTACAAGCGGGTTCCCTCAAGGCTTAACTGCAATGTTTAATTATCGGATCAGACATTACAACTTGCTCTAAATGAGTAGAACTTCTTTTGAAACTACAAAGAAAACGATAGAAAGCAACACCAATCCTAGTTTCAAGGCGCAAAATGCTTGCTCAGATGTGTTCCAATTACAAAGATTGCTAAAGCTGAGTGTTTCACATCATAAAGGAGAGGAAATGATTTAAAATAAAAACAAAAACTTCAAAGATATTAGAAAGTATTTAAGAATGTCGACACTACTAAGAATTGAAGAACAACTTGTTGTCAGGGTTGAAAACCCTTACTACAAGTCTTATAAATGCTTTGTGTTATGTTAGTTGGCACAAAAATTGCGATAACATATATGTCATTTGGACTTTCAAGCCCAGTTTGCATCATGTGTTACATGCAAAAATGTGCAAAGGAGTTTAAAAACTCTGATTATGAATGGAATTTGGAGGCTTTTCCTCGATCTGCATGAGATAAAGCAAAAGAAACCTGCAGTGAAGGATAAAAATTCTGACTTATAAAAGAGAACTTGATGAAAACTTAGTTTATAACTAACAGAGCTTATTGAACGAAGACAAAAAACCATTAAATGATAAACTGTGAGAAAGACTAAAATGTAAAAAAATGTGATTGACTTAAAAAGGCATGCTAAAGGAAGGTATGAATTATGATTGGATGAAATTCTTTGGGTTGTTTGTCAATTTTCAAGCTTGCAAAAATTAATGAGATTCAGTACATTTCCCTGCAAAGTATTTGGAATTTTATGATTTTGTGTACTATATAGTTTAGTAACTAATAGTTGCAAATTTGTTGAAGTTAAGTTGCATGAGTTATGTGCCACCTAGATGGAACAAAAATTAGCTGGACTACACTCAATTTTCTGTTTAGGAAAAAATGAAACATTTGCAATGAATACTTTTGTGATTTGATTGTTGCGTTCAATAGGAATAATTTATTTGAACCTTACCTCTTCTCGTATCTTGCTAGCTAGACTTGTTAATTGCTTTTAACAACACTTTTTCTTCACTACAATTAAAAACATGTCCAACATTTTTTTGCAGGGTGCATCATTTGCAGAAGTTACCAGTAAGACAGATCTGTTTGAAGGCAGTATTATACGCACAACAAGGAGGTTGGAGGAGTTCCTGAATCAGGTAAATGACATATTTTTGTAATGCACTCCTTTCAATGCTTTATGAGGTAAACATGTTTTGTTGTAGTGCGGTATCTTAGACGATATCTATGTGAAGGAGTGAGGTTAACAACTCAGTTGTTTACTGGTTATTGTAAACTGAGTTTAATACATGCTACGGAAATAGGAATGCACACAAAAGTAAATATGAATGCAATGTTTCAGGAAACCACAACTGTATTTTTCATTAATGTTTCTCTCAGGTACATTGCATGACAATACAAGACAAATGCGATATCTGATCTCTTTCTCGTAAATGACGAGGCATGCATATACCAACTGAAGGGTTGTGACTCAATCGTCACGTCACAACTCCCTTTGGTAACTGACAACTTCCTAACACATTTTTAATTATTCCCAAGAGATAATACAACTTTACGAACACCATCACCCCCCCCCAAACAAGGACGTCGTCTCCTGATGACACACAACAAAAGGGAGACGATGTGTTTTACTATATACATACGAAGAAGAACAACTAAGATGAAGATGAAAGGAGCTAAGGAAGTGTCCTTGGAAGTGCTGGTTGTGATGCTGAAGGGTTCACTTGTGCCCGCAAGGAATACACCTGTTGAGTCCGCACCTTCAAGTCCTCTTCTGCATGCATTTGTGCCTCCACTATTTCTTTTGACATCATTGCAGAATCCACTAGCTTGGTCTGCTTCGCGTCAGACTCCCTCTTTGTCCAAGTCAATTGAGTCTTTGTGGCCTCCAACTACGCCAAGATGTTCCTGGATGACTCTGTGGCTGGCTGCTTTTGTGCACTAAGTACTCTCTGTATGACCTCTACCATAGCTTGTGAGGTCTGTACTGCAAGTGGCCCCTCATCCATCTCCATTGGTTGACATCCTCCCTCCTTAGGTGGAGGCGTAGTGGCCACAACAGGTTCTCTGCCTCCTAACTCCCCAACCTTAAAACTAGGTGTGTCTCTCATAGGTGACTGTGTAGAAGATCCATGTGTGACTGGAGCAAGATTAAACTGTTGTGTCAAGTAGGTATTCACATGGTAGACTAGCCAACGTGGCTAGATGGGGACCCTTTTGACCACAAAACTCTCTATAACTGACTTGCTCAATATTGTTGTATCCACAGTCACCATTGCCTCAGGACCTATTACCTCCAATCTCACCTTTGGCTCCTCATATGCCTCACCTCCCTGTATCACAGGTGCCTCATTAGGTATCTTCATAACCTCCTCCGACACATCTCTAACCTCCTCTGTCACAGCTATAGGTGGTGATGTGCAGGATGCTATCTCCTTCTCCAGAATCACTATCACTCCCTCTAGGCTCTCTGCCTTAGGAACGGTCACATGGGCTCTCTCTGTCACCATCTTCGTCACTGCTACAGACGGAGTCATATTGATGGGTGGCCTGACCTGTTTGAAGGAAGAAAATAGGTGTTTTTCTCACGACAGTGGTGAAGTGTGCTGTGGTAGGTAGGAGAGGCAATGCAAATAGTATAAGTGCCAGAGTGACTACCTCTACTGCATCCTCCTTGACCATTCGAGGACTGTTTCCTTCGTCTGTGTCAGTGCTACTCTCACTCTCAGAAGTATCATGTCGGCCACTCTCCCTCTCCCTGTGCTTTGATCCTAAATCCACCTCTTGCCTCTACCGTTTCTGCTCCACAAAATTTTCGATATGGCGACAACCTTCTGTCCTCCTAATGTGTTCAAGTGACACTAACGCATGATGGGAGGTTCTCCTAGTGCCAAGGGTTCTGGCTTGATCTCAGGTATGTCTATACGAATCTACCTGAGTGTAGCATCCAAAAACAACCCAATAACATAATGCAGCATGTAGAAAGTCTTGTACTGCAATGTCATAAATTCATACATGTGCTTAGATAGTAACCCTGCCTAAGGCAATATCTTAGGCACAACTTGATCTTGTGAGCCTTCTTTTCACCTCATCCATGAGACATCATTGCCCTTCTTTAATATAGGATTTCTCTACTCCCTTTCCTTAAAGAGTTCCTGAGAGAATCTACTTCTGCCTATGAGAGGTCATCCCTACATACCAATTTGATGTCAGAATCATTCACCTTGTGCATCCTTTTCTTGGGCTTCAAGTTGATCTTCTGGCCCTTTCTAGGTATGTCAAACACGCATGCGAATTTGGATGCTGTGAATGAAATCTGTATGTCACAATACAAGCAGGAGACAATGTTGATTTTAGAGTGCTTGCCATACGTCTCGATCATTGCACATAGGGGTCCTCAAACTTCTTAATACAAAAAATGGGCATTTGGAGTGGCCATTGTATGCACGCTCTCCTCAAACCATCTTTGATAGGATTGTTCTTTGGTGTTTCGTGCCACCATTTCCTGCACTCTAAACCATTCAAACCTTCAAAGGGTATGGTCTGCACCGTCATGTAGTCCTTGGAAGAGATTGATGGCGCCATTGCTACTTTGGGTCTTGTTTACCGTACAGGTAAAATAAATGAACACATACAGACAATGGAACATGAACAACAGAATTCCTTAGATTATTTGCATATGCCAGAACATTACATTATGCTTGATAAGATAAGATGAATCAATGATCATTTACAATGATCCTAGACAGGGTATAAATACTATCCGCCAAACCTTCCCGAAGGAGTCCGTCGGCCACAAACTTTATGTCCGCTACAAACTATTTACTCGTCGGCAAAAACACCGACGACAATCCCTCCGTCGGCTAACACAGTTTTTACTGACGACATCATCCCCCCCAAAAGAAAAAGTCATCTCCGGACGACAATTACAAAATATCTGAGATAAATTAACAACCAAAATACATTAATAGAGTGATTACAACAACAAATTTGGTTCTGTCACATCACTTCCACATTCATCTAGTTACATCTGTAGCCTCTATTAACACAGTACTATCTCCTCAAGTTGACCTTGATAGCCACCTGTGCTGCTTTCTCTGCTTCCAACACTGGGTCCATTGAGCTAAGTGTCGCTATACTGCCTTCTGGATGACCCACTCCTCTCGAGCTCTCTATGCATCCACCAAGACAGCCTCTCGGCCAACACCTACTCCCAGTGCCTCTAGTACACAGACACTCCATGCTTGCAGCAGCTCCAAGTCTTCATCAACTGGCCATACGTCCCATGAATGATATCCGCAATGACTGAGGGTCCACGGGGCAACGCCCCCGGCGGGGTCGAGGGCCCCGTGGGGTCCTGGGGCAGCGCGAATACCCAAATTAACACTCCGAAACCCACACAAAACTGCATGGAATACACTGTTTTTGCCATTTTCTGCCGATTCCACTCTTTCTGGCAACCACTGATGCTTTCCCTTCCCTTTGGCATCATTTGCTACTCATTCTGAACTGTTTCAATCTGTCGTCTTTTTTTTTTTTTTTTCCCAAACCGTGGCCTCTTCTTTTGACTACTTCCGTCTGCCCTCTCTCCTGGCAAGATGCCAATTTCTTGCATTCATAAACTGTTCAAACTCTGATTTATCCCATCCAATCACCACAACCTCTTAACACCTTCAGTACTGGCAGCACAAACTCGCCTCCAGTCGTAGCAACCTTGAATCCTTTTGAAAAGATCACCAAGTCTTCATTCGAGTCACAAACCACGGAAGAATCCAGAATCATGCGATCAGAGGCTTCTCGCGAGGAGGATCGAACAATGGATGAATTTGCAGGTCTTTGAGGAAAGATCTTCGACAGAAAAGGCACGATTTGCCTTTGAATCAACACTGCCAATGGCCAAATCGCAGAGAAATTCTGTTGAAAATCCCCTACGGGCTCGTCATACCCTCATTGAGCATATAACACAGTCACCGAATAGTGATCCTGCGGGAAAAAATAGTGAAAAAAGGCTCTGCGGCTAGTTAAGGGGCTCCGCGGGAAGACTGTTTGACATCTGCGGGAGCTGTTCCGTCGATTTCACGTCTTCTCCGCCAATCTTTGCAATGGACACGATGAAAAAGAACTTGACAATGATAATACCGCAGACGTTGACCTTTGCTTGGGTTAACTTATTAAAGATCGCAGAGTCTATTCTCTGTTTTTCTGATGGCTGGAAGCTTCCGCGGCGCTATTACAAAAGAATCTTCGCGTGACTTAGAGAACTCCGCGGACAAGCTGCCGCGGACAGGTGCCCGCGGAGCACCTCCCGCGGCGCTTTTTTTTTTTTGTTTTGTTTGGCCAAAAAAAAGAAAACAGCACCTCAATTCTGCCTCTAGGCATCGCCATTCTGCAACGACGAGGGAGTCTTCTTGGCACCATATATTTGCAATTTAAATCTGTTGACTACTGGAGGCACCTCTTGCTCGTCCAATGTCTCCAATTTTATCGATCCATTGTCGTCGACCTTCCGGATCTAATATGGTCCAACCCATTTGGCCTTAAACTTTCTCGATTTGATTTCCTTCCAACCGTCGTACTTGAATACCGATTGCCCCGACTAAAACCTTTTGAGTTTGTCATGCCACGCCTTATGTCTGTTCTGTGTCACCTCTGTCGGCCACCGTGCTTGCGGTCGTCGCGGATCTAGCTTATTTCCTTGCTGTCGGCACCCTTCAATTAATTTTATGGTGCGATGCATTCTTTTCTTCTTGTGCGGTCTGTTCATCGTGTACCGAACGATGGAATTTTTCTTTTTTTTGGGTCTGTATTGTATGTCCTTCCCTTCTTCAGCCGTACCTCCTTTGCGTCATCTGCTTCTCTGTATTCCTTCAGACACTCATTTTCCTCCTTTTTCTCACCTTTGTCGACCCTTAGCATATTACAACTCGGAAAGAGTTCGTAGTCTTCTATTTGCCAGTGGTAAAGGCCATTCACCGAGTCTAGGTCGTCGTCATTCGATCCTCTTATTGTCAATACTCCTTCGTCGTCCGGTTCCATTCTCCTCTTTCCTTCATCATCATTTCTTTCGTCGTCATTGTCGCTTGCACCTTCTGAGTCTGACGATGCTGCCTCCTCACCTACCATTTGTGTGTGCAGGTCAATTATGAATCTTTTGCCTCCGCGCTCCATTGATAGGGTATTTTGTTTCCAATCATGTTTTACTTTTGCTTGCAGCAACCAAGTCTGTCCAAGAATAGCATCATATCCTTTTCTTTTCAATGGAATGACCACAAAGTCCAATAAAAATAGCTGTGTTCCAATAGTTACCAGTTGCGCCCTTAAGGTTCCCAACGGTTTGATCCCGTGCCGGTCTGCCGTGAGCAACTGGAATGTAGGTGGTCACAGCGTCGGCTTTCCCAACTTCTTCCAAGTATCCTTCGGCAACACATTCACGCTGGACCCTCTGTCGATAATTGTGTTTGTTAGAACATTTCCCAAAATCCCCATCTCGACGACCGTCGGATGCCGTCCGGATGCGAATGCCAACAGCATTGGTTCTGTTGCTGTCGTTGGACTACTGTCCCTCCCTGTGTCCTCTGTTGCTTTCGGAAATGGTGTATGATTCAGAATGGCCGTCCGTAACTGGGGCATTGTGAGAAGGTCACTTATCTTGACTGGTATCTCCGTTTGTAAGATCTGCCGTACAATGTTTTGTTCCGCGAAGTTCCTTGCCAAGGTGCTGGTGATGTCCTTCAACTGAGATGTCTCTGCCGACGATGCCTTTCCAATTTCCGCCTACGCTTCCCCCAATTTTCTTTTTTCCTCTGTCGACAGTTTTGCTTGCCTCCGCTTAATTGTCAGAACCTCCTCTTCATTCGTGCCGACAGTGATCAAGTTTACTCCAGACTTTGGGCACTTGGCATCTTCATGGTCGCTGGGTCTGCACCATTTGCATAATAATTTCAGTGTGTTTGCCGCTGTACATTCCCGCGCAAAATGACCCCATAAATTACATGCTTAGCATTGAATGATCGGCCGTCCGTTTGCATCATACTGGGTTCGACTTCGGCTCCCATTATTATTGTTATTGTTTGCATTATTATTTTTCCCTTTGTTATTATTCCTGTACCTTCTGAATGTGGCACTTGCGCTATTCGTATTTCCGCTACTGCCCGACGGGGAAGCCTCCTGTGTAAGAAGCACCTGCGGAGATCCTCTTGTCTTCATGTTAAAGGAGCACTCTTTTGACGAATGGCCCATGATTTGACAAATGTCACAAAATTGGTTCTTTGGACACGATCCTTTAGTATGACCGTCGGTCTTACACTTTGTGCACCACAGCTCACTGCCTTTTGGCTCCTTCTGCATGTTTTTAAACTCCATCATGCGGATCATGTCCTTTTGTAGGGCGCGGACCTTCTTGCTACTGCCTTCATCGTCGCTGCTATCTTCGCCGGAAGGCTCGTCGTCATCAGAATCAGACGAACTAGTCTTCTTCTTCTTCTTTGTCTTGTGCTCACTTTCGAGATTCAATGCTCTATTATAGGCTTCCGTATATGACGACGACGACACAATTTTCATTTTCTTCTGCAGTTTCGAGCGTAGGCCTTCCACGAACCATCTTTTTTGAAATTCGTCCGCCGGCTTACTTTCCATTTTGTTTATCAAGTCTTTTAATTTCCTGGTGTAAATGTGGACGATTTCGTTCTTCCCTTGCTTAGTATTGAAGATCTCTGCTACAATTTCATTATCATCCCGCAACAGTTTAAATTTTGCTAGAAACTCCTTTTTAATGTTATCCCAACTGTTTAGCTTTTGTGGATTTGTATCAGTGAACCAATCAATTGCTACGCCTCGTAGGGTGGCCTGAAATTGCCTCATCCAGTCGTCTTCATCAGTTATCCCATTTGCCTTCCAGATCGTTTCACATGTTTTGCAATGTCGAATGAGATCGGCCGTACCATCGCCATTGAACTTCAGCAGTTTCTCTTTTGGTCCCGCCATCATAATTGGTTTCTGTAAACAGGCATTGCTCGGTCCTGCAACACTGGCGCTCTTCACTCCTACACCGGCGGTCTGCACTCCCACACCGGCGGTTTGCACTCCCACACCAGCGGAGTGGTCTCCCACACTGGCGGACTGCACTCCCACACCAGTGGACTGGTCTCCCACACTGGCGGACTGCACTCCCACACCGGCAGACTGTTTTCCCACATCGACGGACTGTTTTCCTACACCGTCAGACTCAACAGCTGTGAATCTTGGTGAAGAAGGGTGTTTTGAAGTTGTCTCTTGCGGAAGTATATCCCAGACAAAGAGTTCACTCCACGCTCTTGCTCCGTCGGCACTCCGAGCCGTGCGAGTCGATGCTCTTCCGTCTGGATTCTCTTCCCTTGGCGAACACAAATTCAAAAACTCCTCCCATGCTTCTTCCACCAATTCCACCCGTTGCCGAGTTTCCTCCAACAAGTCTTCCGTGCTCCGGTTTCCGTCGGCAATCTTCTGGAATCTCCTTCGGCGTTCGGCTTGCTGTGCCAAAATTAAATTTTCTTGCGCAGTACGGTTTCCATCTTTTCCCTTGACCTTATTTCGATCTTTGTTAAGCTGATTTGGCATTAATCTTCATTCCTCCCACCTTCCAGGTTCATAAGGCAACGACGCCAAATGTTTACCGTACAGGTAAAATAAATGAACGCATACATACAATGGAACATGAACAGAAAAATTCCTTAGATTATTCGCATATGCCAGAACATTACATTATGCTTGATAAGATAAGATGAATCAATGATCATTTACAATGATCCCAGACAGGATATAAATACTATCCGTCGAACCTTTCCGAAGGAGTCTGTCGGCCACAAACATTATGTCCGCTACAAACTATTTACCCGTTGGCTACAGAAACACCGACGACAATCCCTCCGTCGGCTAACACAATTTCTACTGACGACAGGTCTTACTTTCTTCTTTCCAATATTAATGCGCCTTGCAACTTGCACACTAGAAGGTAGAACATGTGTATTCTTTGTCATGCTGCTACTTGAACCAGGACCTCTTGCTTGCAACTTATTCTTGTAATTGTGTTTCCTTGCTTAATCTATAACCGTTTCTTGTTTTTGTATGGAGGAAAAAAACGGGTTAGAGCTTTGACGTTTAGCTCTACGGCATCTATGCTTTCAACTCCAATGTGCTTCCTGAGCACTTTCGTGTTGCTTTTCTAACTTCCTTCGCCTATACAATCTTGCTGCATGCGTATACAACCTTGTTGGTTATCAGAGCGTTCCTCTTTCAATAGAGACTGTGTACAACTTTCACTGCTTTGATGCTTTTGTCTTTATAACGCTATCTCAATACTATTCTCATCCTTCACTATTTAGTAGAAACACCCTATGTGAGTTTATTCACTAATTGCAATCTTGGTGTGAATTTATTCTTTGTCCTCCTTGCGTTCTTGACTATTGTGTTCTTGAGGGTGACTTTTACTTCTTACCTAGTTGTTCAACAACTTGTCTTCTTGCCCCCAGATGCCCTTACGGTGCCATTTCTGTGTTTCCCTTAGGTGAGCGATGTCTCTTTATGTTGGTGGTGTCCTTATACTAATTTCCATTTACTTAAGGTGTGGTTGCCTTTATTTTAAATGATCACCTCGATTTCATGACGCACGATGCTATGATTTGTTGTGGGACCATACGGTGGTGACGTTGCGCTATAAATATAATCTCTTTTGCTCGTCAGCGTTTTTGCTTAGCACTATACGGTGTTTGGTTCTAAGCTTCAAGTTGTCTTCCTCTTTGCTCATGATGCCTTCATCTTTTGAAGGTTGTACGGTGTCTCCCTATAGGATTGGGGACATTATTGCTTGTGGCTCTTACAATATGTTTCTATACTAAGCTTTAGAACATACGGTGATGCTTCTTGGACTCTTTGAAATGTTGTGTATGTTCTTTCAGATAAAACCATACAATGTTCTCTCTTTACTCCTTCATTGTGTCTTGCCTGCGCACACATGGGTCTCCTAATTACCATACATCAATGGCTTTTTAACTTTTCAGTCACTATACAGTGGCATGTATGGATGTCATGCTATATGTTAAAAATTTCCTTCATTCTCAGTCGTACGGTGAAATTTATTTCTTTTTTCCCTTTTCTTTTGTTTCTTTCTTCTCATTGGCTGTTGCCTTCTCGTCTTCGTACGATACTTTGAGGCTAACTATACAATAGAGTAGTAGTTTCTTTTTTTCATTTTTTACGTTTATTAATTCTTGCCCAAGACTAAATCATCTCGCCTATCTGTACGTGGACCATTACCTCATCGACTCTCATGCCTCTTAAGGGTAAATCTTCAGCTTTGGACCATTAACTAGGTCCGTTATTTCCTTTCCATCCAGAGTCCATAGTTTAATTGCTTTGTTGTTGCCCACCTCTCTCGCACTTTGTAAGGCCCCAACCACTTCACTTTAAATTTTTGCGGCTTGATGTCGTTGTGTGCGTTATACTTAAACACTAGTTTTCCCAGTGCCAATCTTGTCCTCTTTAGGTGCTTATCATGCCACACCTTTCGCCGTTTCTCTGCTATCTTTGTTGCCCCTTGTGCCGTAAGAAGCCGTTCATCCAATTTATTGAGATTATATAGTCTTTCTCTCAAACTCTACATAGTTCCCAACTTGTCCTTAATGACAATCCTTAGACTTGGTACCATCAACTCAACTGGTACGACAATGTCCTGTCCAAACATCAACTAAAAGGGCATATGTCCAGTAGGAACCTTTTAAGTGGTGCGATAAGCCCACAGTACGGATGGTAACCACTCTTCCCAATCCTCCTAGATTTTGCATGACTTGTATATCAGTGACACCAATATGTTGTTGGTCACTTCATGTTGGCCATTCGCTCTCAAGTAGTATGTGCTTGAAAAAGAATGAAAATTCTTGAACTCCGTGGCGATTAGTTTCCCAAAGTGCCCCCTTTGATCGCTTGTAAGCTGGATGGGTATACTGTATCTCATGATTATTTGTTCATATATAAACCTTGTCGTACTCAAGGTTGAGTTATCTGGGAGTGCTGATGCTTCAACCCACTTCGTAAGGTATTCCGTCATGATGACGATATACCTGCATCATCGTGCTCTACTTGCCTTGAGCAGCCCAATGAAATCCTGTCCCCATCTTTTGATCAGTTCTTGTGCATTGGAGGGGTTGAGAGGCATGAAGTCCCTCTTCAGAGGCTTCCTTTCTCTCCGACATGTATCACAGCTTATTGCCCATTCTCTTGCATCATTACAAACTGTGGGCTACCACAATCCTGCTGGTAACACCTTTCATGCCGTTGTGTCTGGTCCCATGTGTACTTACTGATGTGAGTTTCTTCAAGATAAATACTTTATTCTTTTTGTGGTGATGTTTACTTGCATTCTTTTTCAAGTTTTACAAAATGCATTAAATTTGTGTCTTTAGAATATCATCTGAGAAGCTTCTAGGAACCAAATCTTGCTTTTTTTAAAAACATATTATTTCCTTGTATTTAGATCCCAAAGATTTTGTCATAAAAAATATGAAACATATACTTTTGAAGATATAAAAACTTGTGACTAACTCCTCTGGTGAATCCTTTGAAGCTGAAAGCTGCAGCACGTGCAATTGGAGATGCAGCACTAGAGAAGAAATTTGAGGATGCCAGTGAAAGCATTAGACATGGCATTATTTTTGCCAGTTCATTGTACTTGTAGGTGAAAGAAAGCAATGATTTGATTAGTCATTCTTGCGGAAGTTATTGCCATTGCTGCAGGTCTCTTTGCATGACCTGCTGAGAATTTTTAATACACTAATGGTTTGCCTGAAGTTGGTATAATGGACTACAGTTATGGGACAAATTACATGCCTTTTCTTGACTCGTAGTTCAACAGTCTCTCTCTTTTTGATTGATTGTTCCTAATTTCATCTCAACTGTATAGAATTTCTGTCAAAACAAAATTTACACTAGAAGAACGCTATCCATTTGGAAAGCATTGCATTGAATGCATCTCAGCCATGCCTATGCTGTAACTCAGATTAATTTGTTGGGCAAATTAGGTTCATTCAAGAGCATTGTATATTTTGAAAACATCACTTCTCAATGTAATATGTATTTTGTACCATATGGGAATGTGCATCATGCAATTCAAAAATATGTTGTTCAGTCTCATTTTGAAGATGCTGGGATTTACAAAGAACTTTGCACTACTTAATTTTAGTTTTCCACTATAATAGCCGATAAGATAATTATGAAGAAAACCTTAAATTGTCTTTAATTTATCACATGGCTGCAAAATGAGATCAAGGCGAGAAGTAATTTTCTTTTAATCTTTGTACATTAATGCTTTTGGCGATTTTAAATAGCTACATGTTATACACGTTTATGCTTGTAAACCATATTTGGAAATCACCAAAAAAAAATTGAGAATTTTATTTTAGTTTCTCATTACATGACCCATTTAACATTCACCTTGTAAATATGCCATCTCAACGTCTGATGCATCCATTCGAGCCTGCTCTGCCTATAGGTTAAGGGTAAAGGTCCTAAAGTGGGATGGGCTGATGAAAGTCCATTAACAACAAAAAGACCAAAAAAAACAATAGTAGGAATAAATATAAGTTAACACAAAAATTATGAATGAGAAAATATGAGTTGAAAATGACCTCTTTAGTGCTAAAAGCAATAGTTTGGAAAACATTAATTTTAAAATATTTAGCACAAATTACAAAAAATGCCACCTTTTTTGGCTTTAAAAAATAACCATGTTAAAAATTGACTCCAGCCAATGTTCAAATGATGAGAGGTACAATATCGATTACAAATCAATTTATGTTGTGAACATGACATGAATTTATGACATGGTTTGTTGGATGAAATATAGATGATATTGTTGATGAATCTGTTGTATGATGTTGCTCACTTAATAGCCTTCAAACTTTGATTAAAATAAAAATAAAAATTGATGGATGCATTCTTTAAATTGTTATAGCTTTTTGAGGTGAAACTTCTTTTTATCTTTATTTGGTTTCTTGGATTCATCATTGATCTTTTCTTTACCTTTGTAATCTTTGTTGGGAGTCTTAGTGCTTTTTCATTTGTAAAAATCAATTCCACCTTTGTCCTTAGTTGGTTTTCACAAGCTTACCATTTCAGCAAGCATGTTATTACCAATTTAAGTTTCAATCACTTGTGATTTTGTTCCTTTTACATCCTTAGTTTCTTCCTCAAAGTTACAGCCTTTTGTTAAAGCTTAGTACATTTATTGGATTTGATTAGTAGCTTTGTTTCAAGAACATCAATAGTCTTCATTCTTCCTCCAACTTGAATATTTTGATGTACATTGTTATCTTTTTCTCTCTTATATTGCTTGAACAGAAATTGGGCATCGTCTAGATCCAATGCGTGCTTGAGTTGGAGTAGTACTGGAATGGGTGACCTCCCGAGAAGCCTTGGTGCTTCACCTTTGTGAGCATCACCGAGATCCAATGCGTGCTGAGTGTTCCATCATTCTCATGAGGGATGGGTTCGGTGAACCACTACTCATGAAATATGGGTCAATGAGTTTGACTCAAAACAATCACACAATTAGATCATCCTTGTAGTTTCATGGCTTCTAAGTCTTTCTTTGATGTAAACACTGTGCTTAATCACACGATATAATTTAAAAATATTACTCTAATACCAATTGTTGAACACTTTTGGATGTTGAAAGGACTTAATTTTAACTATACTAAAACTTAACCACTTATTATTTGTTCTCTCTATTTAACACATTTACATATAAACAACACAAAATAAATAAGTTGTATTGTCCATACAAAATCTTGCCCATGTGTGGAAGGAAAATTGAGTTGCTAGACAAGGTACATTTGACAATGAAAGAGCCATACGACACAATTGCTATGTTACAGGAAAACACATTTCCTATCCCTAGGGGACTCATTTCCATCCTCGAAACAATTTGGGGATAGTGGGAATATGTGTTGGCATTAGTGTTTTTCAATTGATATTAACATTTTTTTTTTCATGGCAATTTTCTTAGTTTGTTCAGTGGAAAGATTGGATCACTACACTAGTACATTTTAGACCAAGTTTTGATAAGAGTTCATCAGTATTTTGACTAACAACCATCAAACTTTCGACAAACAAGGGTAAAGACCCTTGTTGCTATTTTTCATTGAAAGTTTTGACAAATACATAAATGTTGAAGTTCTAATGAAGAGCACATCAGAAATGATTGATCAAAAGAAGCTATATTGCCTTTAGAAAAATTGTAATGTTTGTCAGAATTTTGACGTACATATCAAATTTCTTATGAACATACGCAATAACAATGACAGCTTTGCCAAACTTGCAACAAAAAAGTCATAATTTTGACAACCTCGTCAGTGGTGTGCGGAATGTTCATTGGAATACTGTCATAAAATCAACATGCCACCAACAAGGTTGCCAAACATATGATGGTTTTTTTCGTTACAAGTTTGACAATGTTGTTGTTACCATTGCAAATGTTCGTCATTAATTTGATGAACATTACAAATTTTTTATAAGAAAAGCAAATCCAACTACAAAACTTTCATTATTGATAGAATAGAAAATCATCTTACCGATATCCAATGTGGTTATCAAGAAGACACTGCCCAATGAACAATAGATTATATGTAAAGTCTCTTCAACAAAAGTTGCACCAATGGAATTCATCGACATAGCGTGAACTATTTCTCTTTTTCTTCCTTGCTGTCAAAGCGACGGAGGTCGGATTTCAAAAGTGTGCCGTGTCAGGCCGTGTATGCAGATCCGTGAGTTCTTACCATGACAGGTCGTGTGCAGGGCCAGTCACCCTTCCAAGGTTCCTCCGGAGATCTTACTTCACCCTTCTGCCGTGTGCCATGCGGAGGGGAACGTCCAGCACGAGGAAGGTTTTGGCTTAGAACTTAGACCATGTAGTTGACGAAAGTTGGACGGGACCAAGCCAAGTGCCGTGAACTGTAGCAGTGCAGTGAATTGTAGCAGAGTCAGAACTGCGGGGGTGTTGGCATTTGACAGTTGCTGCCACTTGCTCTACTTACACAGTTTGCAGACCAATTGTTTGACAAAATGCTTCTTCAAGCAGGATAACCACAGTACCCAGTAATAGTTGGCTTATGACACGTGAACTATCTGACATAGTGTTGAAACAAACCATGGTATCCTGGAAACTCAACGATCTCACCAACATTACTGGTGAACTATTTGACAGAATACCTTTGTTGAAGGACTGGTTAAATGCTTGGACTGGTGAACTGTTTGACTGAGATTCGATCATGATTGGAGTGGCATGTGTCAGTTGAGCGGTTGCTTCAGGGGCTTGCAGTACCTATATTGAGTTGAAACTTCAGACGCTAACCATTTGACAGCATGAATTCTCCTCCATTTGATGCAGCCAACATTCAGCAGATTGTCAACCGATTAGAAGGAGCATAAACTTAAAATAAAGCTCTGACAAATACTATTAGCACTCTTTCCCACCTCTCTTGCATGATAATCAATCGGGTGCTTGCGCTTGAATCTAAGGCTGACAGATGTGAGAAATTGGAGGATGACAATAGAATCATCAAACAGAGAATGGATGCTCTGCAAACAGAAAACTCAGAGCTCTGAACAAAAATCATTCAATATGATACCTCTATCTCTGAATTACAATAGAAGCAAAACCATGAGGAGATCCCCATCCATGCTGCCCAGGTTAAAGACATTAAGGATATGCAAGAGGAACTCCTTGACTGCCACAACATGTTGAAAAGTAACATCGAACGACTACATTCTTATCAAAAACATTGAATGACTACAACAACAACAACATCAACTTCAACCTCCATTAAAGAGAGTTGAGGAGCTTGTCTAGTCCAAGCTCTCAGATGAACAGGCTCGACGGACTAGGGAACTTAACCTTACTCTCTGCTTGCACCGGCAATAGAATAGAAGCCCTCCCTAAATGATATAACCCTCTTGTGGCCTCCCACCTTCCACTGCTGATATAATTGACAAGGCCTATACCTTTCTTCGGGACCAGCTAGAGCTCTCTGAGATTCTTATTGATAGGGCATGGATAGGGTACAATTCCACACACTTTATTAGATTCCACAACACATCAGACAGGCTACAGGTTCTAAGGGCCTGTAGAAAACGCTTCCCGCTATCTTCAAAAATCTACCTTGAAGATCTCACCAAAGTGCAGGTTACAAAACTCAAACATGAATGAACACTAGTTGCAGCAGCTTGCCTTGAGGGTAAATGGGCGGTTATCGGTAACCTTAAGGCATTTATCGGAGACAACTCTCCTCTTGGTTGGGTTCCTGGGTCAACCCCCAAGACTAAACGATGATGGAAGATTTAGGAAGAGAAGGGAGTGTAGAGACTCTTTGAGCATCCATTGTTGGAACGATAATGGTACTCTTTGGTCTCTCCCTGGTCTTTTTATAGATGTTGTTGGTACTGCGGATATTATTCTTGTTATAGAGACTCATGAGAGTCCTCCTCCTCTTCTTGGGATTAATGGATTTCACTGGCTATCTTCTTATCGTGATGAGGTTAGGTTTTCTGAGGGTATTAGGGGATCTGGTTGGGTCGCCTGTCTCGTCCGTGATCATCTTGTCAACAGAATGACCGTTATGCATTCCGACAACCTTGCTAGGTTCATGTGGATCTATATTAGAGGCATGTTGGTTAGAGACCTTTTCATTATAGTTTGTTATTTTTCTCCGACTACTTCCCCTTATGCGGTCTATGCTTCCGAGGGGGACCCTTATGGTGACCTCAGTGACTAGATTGATAGGTTCTCTGCCCTAGGGAATCTAATCATTTTAGGGGACTTCAACGCTCGCACAAGGGATCTTGAGGGCCCATTTCATGATCAGCGGATAGACTATATGTGCACTTTCGAGTTTGATAGGGATGCTCTTAATCTACAATTTTCCTCCGAGGACATTGAGGGCCCTCTGACACGGTATGGGCGACACCTACTTTAGCTTTGTGTGTCTTCCTCTCCTGTGGTTCTTAACGGGCTCTCTTGCTTCCCCGATTCTGGTTGTTTCACTTGTTAGCCCCATTGTGGTGGGGCTAGTGTTGTTGACTACATCATTGCCTGTACCTCCTTCATCCCTTTTATTAGTTGCTTCTTTGTTTCCCATGTTCCATTGGCAGACCACTCCCTCCTTAGTCTCACCCTTCGTGGCCCTCTGCTCAACCCCTACCCCCTTTCCTCTCCCACCTTGCACCCCCACCCCCCTTGCCCTTTAGCTTTACCCTTGCCCATTCACACCACCTTCTCGTTCACTGATGTTGATCTTGACCTCTTCCTCACCCACCTTCGAGGCCTCCTTCCGGTTGCTGCCCTCACCAACTTGCCTTATGCTTCTAGCTTGTTTGACCTTATCTCCACAACGGTCCGTGAGTCGGCCATCCTCTCCCTCGCTCACTCCTTTGTCACTCTTGCTGCTCGTCCCTCTCGCCCCAGTATGGTTTGATGATGACTGCAAGGCTTTCCACCGACTACTCTATTCCATATACACTGCTTTGGATCCCTCCTTTCCCCAGGTCAAACTCTCTTTTCGTAGCTTTCTTTGTTGGAAGAAGTGTCTCTTCTACCTTGAGCAGTGCAGGTTGCTTAGCTCCTTGCTTCGGGTCTCCCCAAAACGCTTTTGGCACATGCACTTTCCTCACCCCCTTTTTATTCCTGTGGACCTTGACTTTGGCTCCCTCCTTTCACACGTCATCACCCTTTATGACATCCCTAAGTAGCCCCCTCTTTTCTTCACTCTACCCTTCATTGCCACATCTTTACCATCTCTACCATCTTCGAGGCTGTTAGAACCATGAGTTGTAGTAAGGCTGCTAATGAGGAGGGTTATCAAGCGGAACTGTTCAAGATGGGAATCTCGATTCTTGGACTATCTCTTTCGGTTCTTTTCAACAGAGTGGTTTGCACTGGTTTTCCGCCTTCTTGGTCTCACCATATTATCCACCCGATCCATAAGGTTGGTTCGACGTCTGATCCAGGCAACTACATGACTATTATGATCGAGCATACCTTTGCCAAACTCTATGCCACAATACTACATATTGCTCTCACGAGACAGTTGGACAATTTAGGTTGCAGGGCTAGAGGCCAGGCAAGTTTTAGAGCAAATTTCCAAACTACTGACCATATTCTCACCCTTAGGGCCATTATTGGGGAGGCTCGACATCACTCAGTGAAAGTTTATAGTTGCTTTGTTGACTTTCGCAAAGCTTTTGATTTGGTCCCCTGGGAGGCATTATTTCAACAATTCAAAGATATTGGGGTTTCCAAGTTTCTTGTCGTTGCCATCATGAGACTTTACGAGAGTGTTGTTGGATGTCTTAGGACTCCACAAGGCTTATCTGACTTCATTCAGAGTTCTATCAATGTTGAGTAGGGCTGCCCTCTTTCCCCTACACTTTTCAACATCTACTTTGATGAGCTTGAGACTTTCCTAAGGGATTTTTCACATCCCAAGGATGGGTGCTGCCTTCATGGGGTTCGAGTGTCCATCCTTCTCTTTGCGGATGATGTGGCACTCCTATCCTCCTCACCTAATGGGTTACACCGACTTTTGGATGGACTGGCCTTCGTTTGTGATTCTCAACAGTTGGTGGTCAACTTGGGTAAGACCCGAGTTATGGTTTTCAATAGCTCGAAAACCTTTGATCACTGTTTCTTTTTTAGGGGGACTAAGATCGAGAGGACCTCCAATTACACATATTTGGGCATTTTATTTTTGGGACCGCATTTTAGTTTGAGACCAACCATGATGTCGTGTGTTAATAAGGGGCTAGGTTCTTTGGCACTGCTTGAGTGATAGTGCTTTAGACACCACTTTTAGGACACTACATCTAAGATGTCTATCTTAGACTCCTTGGTTAGACCTACTATCCTTTATGGTTTGACCATCTAGGGGCCCTCCCTCCCGACCACTGACTAGGCTTCGGTGGAGAGAGTCTAGACTCCTTTTGTGATGCATGATCCGTTGTCAGCCGACTACTCCTACCAGTATTATCTTAGCTAGGTTCGGTGCTCATCCCTTTAGACTCTGCACGAGATTTGATCTAGTTTGGTTACTTCACAGACTCAGGGGTTTTGCGGACTTTGTTGATGGCAGATATCGTTATTCTTACCTGGCTTATTGTTCCTCAATCTTGATTGTTGTCGTGGATTCGACTAGTCATGCGCGTTGCTGGTATGCTCAGGTATCTAGGCTCCTCAACACTGTTGGTATTGATATTGATCACCTTCCCCCTTTTCAATATTCGTTGGACATGCCCGCTCATCTCCTTTCCTCTTAGTCAGAGTTGAATGAGATTACTAGGATGGACATCTACAGGTGGTATATCCAAGTGACTTGGATCAACCCTCCACGAGGTCTCCGTCCTCATATGGCCTTCTATGCGGAGCACTTTATTAACATACATGATGGTATTATTGTTCATCCCTACTACTCTTCTCTTATCAGACACTAAGTCCAAGTTATCTCTCTTGGACTCTTTGGTTAGACCCACAGTTCTTTATGGGGTAGTTGTTTGGGGACCATCTCTTCTTGATTTTGATTGGGTCTCGATTGAGCGGGTACAAACCCTTCCCCTCTGCTAGATTATCTATTGCCACCTCTATACTCCATAGAGTATTGTTTTGACCAAGTTCACTGCTCACCCTTTTCGACTTAGTGCCATTTTCAACTTGATTTGGTTCATCCATCGCCTTAGAGGCTTCATGGACTCGGTCGATGGCTGACGTAGATACTTGTACTTTGCTTATTGTTCCTCTATGGATATTGCCAACTCAACGAGGATGTCTAAGGCTCATTCTTGGTATACCCAGACCACTATTTTACTAAGCTCGATCGGGATTGGCATCAATCATCTTTCGCCATACCAGTTCTCCTTGGATGCTCTTGCCCATCTCCTCCCTTCACGACAGGAGTTGAATGGACATGTCAGACTCGACGTTTACAGGCAGTACATCTCCATGACTTGGATCAGCCCTCTTGGTGGTTTATGCCCTCAGATGGCCTTCTACTCTCAACACTTTTTGGTGATCAATGACGGTATTATTATTCATCCCTCATACTTGAGTTGACGTTAGAGCCATCCCCTTCGCATCACCCTGGGGTCTTTTAGAGTTGGATCACACTGACTCAATTGCCAGACTGATCACCAACTGACCAGAGAGGAATGGGTGTGTGCCTTTGCACCATATCGGAGACAGAGACAGAGACTCGCTTCATCTTCAGGTGCCCATCTATTATGAGATTAGAGGTAGGTTCCACTGCCTTTTGAGAGACAATAGATTCCTCTCGGCCTTTTTTAGTTACTCGGACCAACGATGCTTACTGCTCTACCTCTGGGAGGCCTCCCAACTTAGAGACCATACTTTACAGATCTTGTTTCCTTGGCGCCAGACCTCAGATCAGCTCATCATTGACTTTTTTCCTTCCATGTCTACTTCTAAGGGCATGAAATGAGCGCATACACTCATCTCCAAATACACTAGATTGGTCAGACCTCAACATGGGCTCCTTAGATGATGACACTTTACCCCCACTAGTACATAAAGACAACAATGGTGTCGGGCCCTGACCCTTGCTCGTCCTAGGCCTTATCCTTCTGTGTGAGATTTCGTTGTACCTTGAAAGGATTGATGATCTTTCTCTCTCTTCTTGTTGTTTTCCTCGGATGCCTTTTGGCGCTCTCGTTGTTGTATTCTTCTCTGTACTATTGTATCTTTCAATCCCATAGACCCTAGTTGGTCTCTTGTTGGACATTAATATCATTATCTTATCTATCTTGACGATGGCCCCATGCCTTATGTATATAGCTGGGGTTTTTTAGAGTAGATTCTCACCGGCTCCGAAATTAGATAGATCGCCAGAGCAACAAAGCTGAGAGGTTTTGTCAGTGTTGTGACATGGATGCGGTTGATAATGAGATACATTTTATATTCTACTGTTCCATATACTATGAGATTAGAGGGAGGTTTCATTGTTTATTCAGAGAGTGTAGGCCTTTGTCCTCCTTTTTCAGGTACGAGGACCAGTAGTGCCTTGCTCTTTATTTACATGAGGTTTTTCGTCTTCGGGATTTCACCCTTCGGGAGCTATCCATCCCTAGGTCTGCATCTCTTCATCTGCTTATCACTTCTTTTTTCACTTCAATTACCTCTCCTAGGGGAACCAAGCAGCCTCGGTGTTCATCCACAAATGCTCACACCAGATCAAGGAGACCATGCAAAGACCATTTGCACCACTAACAATTATAACCTCCTCTCTCTGGTACCGGACTCAGATTTCTCTGCACAACTAGTTATCCTTCTATTCTAAGCTACTTTTCCACGATTACGAACTGTCAGTTTTTGGGGTTTCGTAACCATACTACTTGTTTTTTTCCTCTTTCTTTTCTTCTTGCTTTGCTTGTTTCCGTTTTGTTTTATTTTGTTGTATTCAAACACTGTTTGGTGGTCTTCCTACCTTCTGGCCCCTGTTTGTACTCTTAGTCCCTTAGACCCCTTTGTGGTCTCCTAGTGGATATTAATAAATTATCTTATCTTATCTTGTCTTATCTTATCAACTAGATACCCAATGAAATTATCAGTCTTCTATCGATAGACATACCTAAGACTATTGTGAACAATGATCGAGAAAGCATATATTGAAAAGGTATGATGAAGCATTAGGAATTGTTAGATCGATGAGCCTTAAATGTTCAAATTATAACATGCTAGAAAGAAATCAAGGACAACCTAGAGTGAACTTGGTTCATACAAAAATCACAACAGAAGGGGCAAAGCAAGAAGATTCACCATATGTGGGAGAAACTCATGATGAGGAGATCAATCATCATCCCAAAGAATGATGAAGTTCCCTCAAAGAAACTTAATGATTCATGGCTTCAAACCAATATCTTCAAAACTAGATACACTTAAAGTGGAAAGGTATGTCAAGTTATCATTGATGGGGACAGTTGTGATGAGGATAATGTGTCTAGCTAAATGGTAGAAAAATTGAATTTACAATGTAAGAAACGTCCTTACCCTTATTGTATTGCATGGTTTAAGAAAGGAAATTATTTTACTATTGATAAATGATGTTTAGTTAGGAAATTATGTCATTACTATGTCAAACATATAATAGATTTTAAATGTAATTATAAATCCAAATAAAACTAATTGAAATTGAAATCTAAATGAAACTAATTGAAATTGATATCTAAATCAAAGTAAAACATTACAACTAATCTTGAATCTAAATCTTCATCTAAATCTAAATACAAAATTAAATCTAAATCTAAATTAACAATTAAATCTAAATGCAACGCTAAAGTACAAATAAAAAATAAAAAACTCAAATCTCACTTGCCATCTCTTCCTCTCTCCAAAAATACAAAATGAAAATGAAATGAGGAGCGTTTATTTAATAATTTGTGAGACTCTTAATATCCTCCAATGAAGGTCTCTTGACATTCCACAAATTTGTTTCAAATTCTCCCACTCCAATGAAGGTCTCTCCCATTCCACAAAAAATGAGCATGAATGTGCATGCAAAAATAAATTGAAGAAAAAAAAAAGTTTCATATTTAAAATATTTCCAAAAAATCATTTCGGGCCTATTATTTCAGTTCTATTTTTTTCGGGTCATAATTTGTTGGCTATAACTTTTTGGCCCTATTTTTTAGGCATATTTTTTGTCCTATATTTCGAGCATATTATTTCGGGTTTGCCATTTGGCTTCCTATTATTTCAGAAATGTTTTTTGTTTTATGATTTTGTAAATTTATATTGAACTGAATTCTTTGTAGCCACTCACATTTATTTTCTATTGACGGAGAATCTTTTTGATATATTCACGGACTTAAATTTGAATTTGAATTTTGCTCAATAATGCATTGTCCAAAGGACAAAGCCAAAACATGATAGAACTATATTTTATTTTTGAACAATACCACCAACAAGTATATGACAATATGTTGCACGAGATGTGCACATAAGTGTCGAATGGAATATTACGACATAAAGGTTCCTACTGACATGTAGACATTAAGTGAGAAGCAAAGTCCAAAACTTGCTGAACTCGAGAAACATTTATGTCCAAAAGAGTCTTATGGAGGACTGAGTGTCAAGGTTCTGACTTACCTCGATGGTGTTTAGAGTTTGGTGATAAGCCTTATTGTTGTCACAAAGTTATGGAAGTCCTTAAAAGTGAGTGCCTGACTAACGAGGCTCGATACACTTGAAGGAACTTGCAAATTTTAATTTATTTTGGCAGATGCAAGGATATGATCTAACTCATGGGGGAGGGTAAGATAAATTTAACTCCCAAAATACAAGTTCCTACATTCATTTTACCTTCACCAATGAAAGCAACTTGATTGAATCATCAGACAATCATGTCCGCCTCCAACATTACGTGATGTAATCCAGTTCATGCATTAGCATAGTCCATGTAAATAGATACCACACGGCTGAATTAGTGACAAACACAAGACACATGAGGAGAAGGCATTAGCCCATTGAAGCACAAATACACGATGTCCAATAATAAGGAATACTTAGCATTCAAGAAAGCAAGAATGGAGTCAACACTAATAAGAAAGGACCGAGCCATTTTTATGTGCTATTAAACTACACTAGATATATATGAAGTGCAATTATGAAGCTCAGATTAATAGCTACACATGGAGCCTTCCAAAATCATCATGCTTAGCCTTTATGAGTGTACTAGGAATGCGACACGTTCAAATCTTCTTGGCTTGATTAATTAGCTACCCATTTCCCTCGAGTTTTCACTTGGTTAGTCAGCTGCTAAAAGCGATCGTCTATCTCGTACAACTTTGAGACAAGGATACGTTGTAAACCATTCACATAAACCTCATTAGTACCTGTGGTGGAAAAGCAAGCAATGCACATTTTCCATGTTCAGATTTGGTTGACAACACAATTTCCATCTTTAATCTTTTCTTCACATTAGAATCCCGATTGATCCCTTTTCAAAGACAATAAAGTCTACCTGCCTTCCCACAAAATAATCTTTCACAATTCAACTTAAATTTTCATTTTCCCACTTTTCACAATTTCTCCAAAACCAAAAATTTCAGAAATATCTTTAAAGTAGCTTCAAATTTCATATATATAATTTCATATTTACTCAATTGGAAAGAAATAAAGTGCAAAGGAGAACTATAATACCCTATCAATACTATCGCAATCTCTCAAAACAATTGAAATATAATAAAATGAAGAATCACCAAAATATCTCATTTTAAAGGAAAAAGTTAAAGTGAAAAGATATTTGAATGCAATCAAACAATAACACACATGATTATAGGCTCAACTTCCATTCTCAATGTAATTGATACCATGTATTCAATCTCCTATTGCCCTCTCAATTAATCATTGATAAACCAATGTTTTTCCTAAAAAAGAGAGAGTTTCCTTCACTCTCAATAGTGCCCTTTTGTCCTTTTGAAACCAAAGTTACTGACTTGGATTTGGGTATGAGAACCTGATTCTGCCAGTATGGAATTTTTTTGACATGAAATTTTGGGCTTGTTTGTAGTAGTACATAAATTATGTATCTATGTCATAGTTCCCAAACTTAGACTTGGTAAGGCTGACTCGTCTTGTAACTCAACTAAGACTCGACAAAATGAAAAAACCCTTGAAATTTAGAGATTTTAAATTATTTCGTGCACCCTTTATTAAATATAACTTAAAAACACTATAACAACATCAAACAAAAGCTAGGATCACAAATGATAAAGCCATCACATTGGTAAAATGTAAATTTGGTTTGAAATAAATAGAAAACATAGCATCATGTGACATAGATATACAAAATTATAAATGTTGTCAAATCATAAATGTATGTCAGATCCATAAAACCAATGACATCAAATCATAAATGTATGTAAGATCCATGAAACATACGTGTAACTATAAAGCATAAACAATAGCACTATAAACAAAAAACAAGTCTATTTGCTCTAGCTCTAGCTCAAGCCTCATCCTTAAGGAATGAGTAGCCATAGCCCTCACATGTGAGGTGGACTCATGATCAACATCAACTACACATCTACGTCTTCCATAATGTGCTCTATCCTCTTTTTCCACAACCACAACCTCAACCTCTATATCTATCTGGTAAACTTAGTTGAGGTTCGCCTTAGTGAAGACTGGATTGGTAGCCTCAGTGAGCCACTCTAACTCTGGATTGATCTTCTCCAAAGTGATCGGAGAGGAGTCAGTGTAAAAAATATGTCTGGTCGTAAGACAAAGCGTGTAATGAAAAAAGATAAGCCCTTTTGACCTCTCCTAAAATAACGCATATCCTCTCTTCTTGTCATACCAAGAAATTAGAAGACCTTTTAGGGTTCTAAGGAAAAGACACATTAAAAAAATGTTAGTAGGTTTAAAAAAAAAAAAAAAACTGCCCAACTTTTCCAATTGCGGAGCTAAGTCATGTGAGTGAGTTTATAAATTTTGGCAAGTTTTGGTGACTTGTCGAGTTAGGCTAGTTTGGCCAAAACTTGGTGAGTTGCATATCCGAGTCCTTAGAATTCACCCAACATGATTAGGCTCACAAACTCACCACGAGTCTGGGATCTTTGACACACACACACACGTATATATATATATATATATATATATATATATATATATATATATATATATATATATATATATATATGTATGTATGTATGTATGTATGTATGTATGTATGTATGTATGTACATGTACATATATATGTGTGTGTGTGTGTGTGTGTGTGTGTGTGTGTGTGTAATGTCACATGGTATTATATCAACAACTTTGGTTGTACAACTTAGCTTAATGTGTG